>CM053580.1:306446035-306500509 GCA_028627135.1 Pseudochirops cupreus
GCAAAAATACTCGCCCACCCACGCCAAGTTAAGCTGTCCAAGCAGTCTCACTTTGGCAAAGAGGTGAATTGATACTAAACGCTCATAGACTTCACCTCCGCTGCCCGATCTGAGATTTTTCACAAATCAAGCGCTGCTTTGAAAAGCATGAAATCCTGAACGCTTTAAGTGACATTTTTTCCTTTGAGTTTCGAGAGGGTAGCTTCCACTTTCCGGGTTTGACTTGTGCATTCCTCTCGCTCTCTCAGTTCTCCCCCCACTCCCACCTCCTCTTTCTCTAATTAAACCCGGAGCGCCGGTAGTGAGCTGGTTAATAGGTAAGGAAAGACGCTAGCGCTGCCAGAGAGGCTGCTTGCAGTCGGGATGCGGGGCTGTTTCTTTTAAGGAACAGCGCGATTTACTAAATAGAATTGTATTATTAGCTCCCAGGGCTCTGGGTCCATAGCTATCTTTGTCTAAGAGGCCTGATTGTGCCTTGGATAGATTTCGTACTGATCTAGTTGGTTCCTCCCGAACTTTCAGTGACAAGAGCTTGGAAGATTAGGGGTTCTATCACCCCATCTTTTCTAAGAAGCCATTGAAATGTAAAGACTGATTGTCTAGCTCACAGCTGGCTATAGTTGTGGCTTCAAACCCCTTCCTCCTTCTGACTCCTACCTGGGTTGTAGTGAGGGTTCCTGATGTCATTAAAATAAGTTTGGACATATTCTCTCAGACAGCTGAAACAATTCGAAAGAGCCGGGCAGGTTGAGAAGGCACTTTCAAATGACTCCAGGGGCAGAATTTTCGGTAAACCAATACTCCCGCGCTCGAGGATGTCAGATGGTCCAAGGTACCTGCAGAGGAAAGCCCACCTCACGTGTATGCAACTTCTATTGTCGCTGTTACAGCGCAATAAAACGCGACCTTGTTACAGACTCAAGAACCCTAGCTTCGCTTTGCAGACTGCTCACCTCCGTTCCTAGAGAATGTGAACTAAGACTGGTGGCTCAGTAGCCCAAGTGGGGCGGGTTAAACTGAGAACAAAATT
Organism: Pseudochirops cupreus; assembly: GCA_028627135.1. Taxonomy (NCBI): domain Eukaryota; kingdom Metazoa; phylum Chordata; class Mammalia; order Diprotodontia; family Pseudocheiridae; genus Pseudochirops; species Pseudochirops cupreus. The sequence continues at coordinate 306,447,066 of CM053580.1, forward strand.
CCTGTCAAAGTCTTTCTTTGTCTTAAACTGGTTACAAAGGGACTAGCACTCAGATAAAGTCAATACTGTGGCATGAGAGGCACAGAAAATAAACTTGATGCGGAGCTAAATTATTAATAAACTGCGTTTATTATAACAATTTACCATTGACGATTATAAGCCTTCGCCTCCCGCTGATGCACGTGAAGAAACTGCCACCTCTTCCCCTTTGAATTAGATGGGACTGTTATCTTGATTTTAGAAACCGCTGACCAACACTAGAATAGATAGAAAATACCTGGCCGTGACACATAAGGAGTTAATAGGTGGCTTTCTTTAAACGCACATAATTTCTTCTGACCCCTGGACGTGATGAAAGATATTGATTGCTAGTAGCTCCATACTACCTGAGAGAAGATTACCCAGAAAGAAAAGGAAAGAAAGAAAAGGGGAGAAAATCCAAGAGATGGGGATGTGTTAACATATTCATTTCTATTTTACAAGATAAACAAATACATACACATCCTGTTTTGTGCCTTCTGAACCGGGTGCATATTAATATCAGAAAATATAAGTCCTTCCGCAATCTTTTATCTAAATACCTTACTCATTGAAATTGGCAGTCCCACTCATTATTTCACTCCTCAACCCTGAATCTGGCGCCGGCTAAATATAGAGCTTTGCCTTCTGCAGAACAAAATCCGAAATATGCAGTAAGCAAATCGGTGGCAAAAAAGAAAGCATGATCAAAGCCCTCCTTTTCTTCCCAATCCTGGCTTGTTGGGGCGGAGACAGGTTTCTCCCTTACTGTACCTCATTTACCAAAGATCCAGCTTAAAATTCAGTCACATCTCCCAAGGCTGAAGGTAGCTGTGATTGTCGTTTGTAAGTGTGTGGTGTGTTTTGCTTTGTCTTGGTTCTGAGTGGAATTTAAAAGTGACTTAACTATTTGGAAACCAGGGAGATTAGGTTTGGAATCTAACTCCAGGAATCCATCCTTTTACATCAGGCTTTGTGGAGAATATTGGACTTTGAAGGAGAGAAGGAAAGCAACTGAGTGAGGGTAGAGGCGGGAGCATGGACCTCAGAGATACGTGCATCACTTTTACATTGTGTCTGTATGTGCGCTCTTTCATGGTTATGGATATCCAAAGTCTTTGAAGGGGTGTAATAAAACACATCTAGCACATTAAATTTTCAAGTTACTGTAAGGTGTGTAAGGGCGAACTAGGGATGGAGTTTATGCTACCGAGAAACTTCATATTATTTACTTTTCTCTTCTTGGAGAAGAGATTCATATATCTCTATTTAAGAAGATTTGTTTTTCATCCAACAGAATACACAGGGGTCAGAATAACACTTTTTTTTTTTTAACAAGAGGATTACTTTCTTCTTTGAACACAAGAGGTCGCTCCTGCGATCAAGTACGAACGAAAAAAAATACTCTCTAAACTGTTAATCGCCACTTGATTTATTCTACAACAAGCACATTTTAAGCGAGAGAATTTTTTTTACATATATAGTATATGTGTATATATGTTACATATATGCTATAAGGGGAAAATGGAGTTGAGAAAAGATAATAAATTAAGAATAACCAAATGTATATTTCAACTAAAAAAGGGAGTTATATAAGAATTTTGTGATTAATAAACGATAGGTGCAACCCCAACTTTCTTGTGGTTAAAGCCTTAGCAGGAGTTTTTCAATAGAAATCCACACAAATTTTGAAAAATATAGATTGAGAAGTAAAATAAAAATTGGTCTCTCCCAAGCCTTTCCGTTTGCCAGTAGATTTTGTATGCATTTGGAGATCTCCTTCAGGTTAGGGGATGATTAGGAAAATATTTGTTTACAATGTTATCGTGGGTTGACAACAGGAAAACAGGTTGTCTTACACCATTATGGTGAAATTGGCCATTACTAAAGGTTTTCCCCCAGCCACATGCCAGCTTGTCTGTTTGGAATTGCTATCATCAGCAATAATTCTTTGTAATTGCTTATTGGTTTACAGAGCTAAAACACCACACTGTGTGTGGGGGAGGTGGGAGGTGAAAGAGATGGGGGAGAAGCATTGTCAATCTCCAGTGCAAGTCAACCAGCACCTTCCATTTTCTAACGTTTACATCTATGGTGACTAGGCAGGATGATGGAATATGTTGTGATAAAATCACATCCTTTCCTTCTGTTTTTTTTTTAACTACCTAGCTTGTTTATCTTTATAGGGGCCCAAATTCCATTTTTAGTGGAAATAGTTTCCTCATATTGAGAATTATAAACATGTTTTTTAAAAGTGAAGTTTTTCCAAAAGACTCGTTCAGTCTAATATCCCTAGGGACAAGAAACTCAGGTTTTTTTTTTTTTAACAACTATTGCTTTTAAATTATTTCACATGGTCATTCTCAAACTTGGCAATCTCTTAAACTAGTTAGGTCCTTTCCATTTGAAACACACCACACACTAAAACAACTTTTGTAAATGTGGTAACTGGGTTCAGACATAATCCTGGGAGTAACGGTGGCGGAGATCTGGGGAAGGACACTTTGGAGAAGCCCCAGCCAAGTCAATAAGAAATTGCCACTTCTGTTTGTCTCTGTTTGAAAAGATGTATCCATACATACAAAGCAGCTGAGACAATCTGTATCTCAGAGGTCTTATCTAAGGCTAAATCAGGCAAAAGATACAAAGAAAAGAACTTCCCAACATATTGAACTTTCTGGAGGCAATAAGATACCAGAGTTACACCTTCCAGAGTTTGAGGTTGGAAGTCTTTTAAAGATAAATTGGCAGGCACATTAGGAACCAAATAAATACTCAGAAGTTTACTTAATCTTGGGGGGAGGTTTCATGGCCTTTCAATGTTTCTTATTTAAGAGATCACTGAAAAATTTACCGGTGACTTGCTACCAATGAGCCTCTCAATTGAGGCAATTTCCAGAGAGTAAATTAGTTGAGGATTTTCACATTTCGTGAAATAGAATAAGTTTTTTCTCAAGCTTTCCATATTAGGCCTCCTCTACACACCCTTTCTAATTGAAGATAAAAGGCAAAGAATATGTGTACAAAATCTCTATATATACACATATGTACATTAGGTATGTACATATATACATATGTACACACAGACACATGCTACCACTTAATTACACAAGTACGTTTTAAAAATAAAGGTAAAGACAGCAAGAGAAAGAGAAGGAGAAGGGATAGAATATACTAGTTTTTTCGAGTTGGTTTAGTTTGTTGTTAGACGATCAGGAATTTAGGACTCCGCATTTCCAAGTCCAGTTTTTCTATTCCTAAAGTTAAAACGCAAACAGACATTCTGGAAGGGCTGGACGGTAGAGAAGCAGTCCAAAGTGAAAACTTTATTTTTACCTGTGTATTTCCATACTGATTCTCGGCTAAACAGGGTATCACCTTCCTTTCCTTGGGAAGGGATGGGGCGGGGGAGGGGGAGAAGGAGGTAAGCGTGGTACTACTATCTAGAGCCGTCTACAGTCTATAGCCGACCCCTTCTTGTCCTCCCTCTGCCTTCTCCCCCACCCTCACTCCCACCCCCTTTATTCCCTTTGGCTTGGCACCACCGCGACGAAGGAGAGCCCTATTCACCCCTGCCTACTAGCCGGCAGAGCCCGATTCTAGGGCCACGAGTCAAAAGAAAGGAAGAAGTCAAACAACATGCCCACCCGTTCCGAAACCCACCCCCTCCCCTTCCTAACACACATGGGACCTCGTCCACGGGAAGACCTACCAACCAGCCATTCGCCGCCAGCTGCACAAAAGCGGGCCACGAAGAGGCTCACCGGAGCGGTAGAGAAGCAAGGGAAGGAGGGGAAAGGGAAAGGAATCGAGAGGAAGAGGGGTGAAATTCAACGACAGAAAGGAAAGGGGGAGGGGAGCGAGGAAGGAGGAGCGGAATGGGTGGGGGAGACTGAGCAGCTCACAGCATAAAGTATCAAGGGAGATGGACAAGAGCCCTGAGAAAGTTGTCTCTGAATTCCTAATCCTCTCCTGCAGGCTCGCAGACGGGCCAGTGGCGCACAGGACCAGAGAAACTGAAATATGATAATCAGAACAGCTGCTCTGTGGGCCTCTCGACCAATGGCAGAGGAGCAGGGTTGACGTCTCCGCGCTTTGCGTCAGACCAATGGAGATTGAGCTGAGTTGGAGCAGAGAAGTTTGAGTAAGAGATAAGGAAGAGAGGTGCCCGAGCCGCACTGAGTCCGACGAAGCAGCGCCTCTTCTACTCAAACTACACGGGCTTAAATTGGACTGATCAGCGAGAGCGCAGCACATCCCTGCAGCGTTTCTCACCCTTGCAACAACAGTGACCAATATTTCACACTTAGCAACAGCTCCAACCTCCTCTCTGGTCTTTTAGTCAACTGTACAACCACCATTTCACTGTGGACATTACACCCTCTTACAGATATGGGAGACATGGGAGATCCACCAAAAAGTAAGAGGAAATTTTACCTTGTTGGAATCGATGTGCTGTTATTGTGCCGGGTGGCTCTACTGAACTTGAGTTGTTGACTTGAAGGAAAGCTGCTTTTTATCTTTGTCTCCATGCCTGCATGCTTGCTATCGGTTCTTATCTTGGGGAGTCTGATCGTACCTACGGTTTGAATTACTCGTGTGCCTGCTTTCTCACCACCGCCTCCTTCCAGGCGTTCTTGGGTGCTAAGCAGTGGTTTCCCTCCACGGGAATCCAGAGCTCTCTTAGGGGGTTAGCCTCCAAAGGTCTGCCTGCACATACAATACCCGGAGATGTGAATTAGCATTAGACTTGCAAACGAGAACGGGTGACAACTGCATTGATGTCTGATCTTACTAACAATATCGAGTCCTGGGTTATATTTAAGAGCGTGCTTAATGGAAAGTGTAGACATTCCCTCCCGTTCACTTAACGCTTCCAGTCAAAACCTTTTCTTTGACTTGACTTATCCATAAGCTTTGCCAATGGTTATTGCAAAGGGGGAAAATAAATACAAAATGAGCGGTTTTGATTGCGTGCTAGGCTTACGAATGTAGACTATTCAGATCTGCATTTTACATATGTTCCGCCTCCTTTTTAAATGAGTCAAGGTTTTGATGGCACACTTCAATTACCATCCAAAAGTGCAATACGCTTAAAAAAAAAAAAAAGCTCAACGAGAACGCCCTATAAGGGAACGACACTAAAAGTGTGTTTATCTCTGTAGGAGAGTAAACGGTTAGTCAATCATGTATTTATTTTCATTTCAGAAAAACGTCTGATTTCCCTATGTGTTGGTTGCGGCAATCAAATTCACGATCAGTATATTCTGAGGGTTTCTCCGGATTTGGAATGGCATGCGGCATGTTTGAAATGTGCGGAGTGTAATCAGTATTTGGACGAGACCTGTACATGCTTTGTTAGGGATGGTAAAACCTACTGTAAAAGAGATTATATCAGGTACGCCTTTGCACTGCTTTCTTATTCTGTTAAATTTCTCTCTCCCTTCTCCTGAAAAGATAGCCTTTTTCTCCAGTAGAGTTTACCTCGTAGACGTTCAAAGTGAAAACTTACTCTCTAAAGATATCCCAGGAATTAAGCAATGTCATTCACTTAACTTTTTAGAAATGCACAGTGATTTTTTTTTTAAGAAAAAAACATTCTATGATATGGGGCTGGTGCTGACCCCTCCTTGATTCCAAACATTTTATTTTTAAAATAGATACAGTCAACCTTCTTGTTCAGATAATTGGAAGTTTTGAAATACAGACAACTTAGTTGAATTTTACAAAGTTTATATTTCTTGAATTACAATAGGAGCTCCCTCCCCCCCAAAAAATTCTCTCTAGTGGCTTTGTAATAAGTCTTAGAATAGAGAAGCTGGAATAAACCAAATTCCAACACAAACTTTAAAAGCCCAAAGAGAAGAAGGTAATTGTTTGTTGTCTATATGGCAAATATTTTTTCCCCTGGAAAATTTAAGGACGAACCAACATATTCTCTGCCAGAAGAAAAAAAAAAGCCTGACATTTAATCTTTTTAAATATTAACCCTTTGTGACATCTGACTGTCTTCTCTTTCTTATCTTATCTGTACTGATGAATTAGACAGAGCAGATCAAATTGCCCATCCTCTGTCCGGGAACAATTGGTATATTTAGATAATGGAACTGCTTCCTTTCTCACATTAAAATCTGGTAACTGATAAAATGAATGAGTGCCCAATACCGACACCACTAAAATCAACTTTCGCTTACGCTTTTAGTTTTTGCTGAACTGCCAACTTAAGCTATTGCTCACCTAGAGTGTATCCCTTGCTCTATTTGTGCAGCAGAGAACTTCCTGTAGCAGCCACAAAGAAAAGGAACATGTGAGGTTTTCACCCTTTCTAGAGAAGTTTTGAAAACGGCATTAAAAAACAAAATGCAAAAGAGATTTCTCCGTAGTTTCTATTATGCTCTATATTTTGTCTACCAAAAAACCCCCATTTTTGACCCAACAATTTCTTCAGTGCCTATTAATGTCTATGAGTCTGGGATTCTTGCAGAAATGATAAATAATTCTTAAAGTTTCTCTATTATTGAAATATGTATTTTAAGAGGTATTTTAGGCTTAGAACAACAACAAGAAATCACCTTACAAATCTATAGGACTGATTTATCAAAAGCCAGCAAAACTCCACAGGCAAAAGGCGGGGGGAGGGGGAGCGGAGAACAGGGGTGGGAATTTCAATGCCAAAAAGGTTTGATACGTTTTTATTGTTAAAAGAGAGAGAGGGAAAGTGATATTAACGTACTATAAGCAAAGATGTGTCTGATTATATTCAGAAAAAAAAATCACCTTCATATGAAATGCAAAAAAAGTTCGCTAAGGGGAGGGGAAACAAACTTTTGAACCTTCGAACATTTGACAACTGAGCCATTTTTCTTGTTTACTTGATTGTCTCGTACGTGAACTCAGGAGTCTGGATAGTGATCTTTCACTTAACACAAGCAGAAGTTTTCAGATACTGTACTTCAAGGTGTAGATCTGTCCCCCTCCCCCCTCAGTTGTTCCCAGACACACGTGTGCCTAAATTTGGACGCATACATTTGCAACACAGTCTTAACCCACCACCCATCCCTCTTTCTTTATTAAAACTGTTTTTTTTAAGTTGATATGCCTTTTAAATAAAAACTGGCCAATGATAAAGGTTGAAATAGATATCGCAGTAGCTTTATCTTTTCCCAAGAGAATGTTTCCTCTTTTCTTTGCGTCCACTTCTTTCTTTGTGTGAATCCCCCCCACTTTTTTTCTTCATTCCCTCTTCTGGTGTGACCCCCCCCGCCCCCCGCCATTGCTTTTAGAGAGACAGAAGGTCATGTGAATATGCAACCAAGATTAAACCAACAAGGTGACTTGTTTGTTTGCCCGTTGGTGTTGAAATGTCAGGGAGGAAGTCTTTATTTGGTGCCTTTTCTTTTCGGTTTTTTACGGTCGCCTCCTGGCTTTCGTGCAAGCTGAGATGTCTGGGTAAACGCTTCAGTGACTTAAAAACCAGCCCGAGCGGCAGAAACAGATAACTCAAAAGAATAGGATGGAGAAGGTACTTTCTGTTGGTGGTGTCCTCTAAAGGAAAAACCTCCAGAAAGCCCCTGAAGCTATGTATTGTGCAGAAGGAAACATAGAACACCTCAGAGATGTCCTTCAGTGCTTGTGTGCTTGTGTGTGTGTGTGTGCGTGCATGTGTGTATTTTCGAACAGATGCCTGACAGTCACTCTTCTCAATCTTTGTTTTTTTACTTTGGGGGATACCCATAGCTGTAACCTTAGAGAAGTTCCGGTTTGACGAAATTGGGGGAGGGGAGGGAGGAAGCAGAGAAGGTTGGGCAATCAGGACTGACCCACAACCTGGCACTTCTCTCTGTCCAGCCTCTTCCCAATAGCTCTGAGACTGGGAAATGAACTGAGTTTTCTAATACATCAAGAAATTTCCCACGGTGTTCTGAAATCAGTGTGTGTGCAGAGTAGAGGTGGGTATAGTAAAAAGTGAGAAGAAAGAGAAAAGAAGAGAAAGACACGAGGAGAGAAATACACGCACACATACAATATATGTGTGTATGTATGTATGTATATATATATATATATACATATATATATATATTATATGAGAGAAAGAGAGAAAGATTTTGCCTTGTGATAAAACTGTATCCTTTATCTTTCTTTTCCATTTTTGGCCGCAGTATTAGCCAAATGCTAATACTACAATGCTAATAATAGTATTGTAGAAAGAGTAGTGGTGAAATTGGTGAGCTAGGGAAATGAATGAAGTGAACTCTTTTTACCCCACCTTGTTCTCTGCCATCCGGCGACCCGCTCAGGTTATACGGGATAAAGTGCGCCAAGTGCAGCATCGGTTTCAGCAAGAACGATTTTGTGATGCGTGCCCGCTCCAAGGTGTACCACATCGAGTGTTTCCGCTGCGTGGCCTGCAGCCGTCAGCTCATCCCCGGGGACGAGTTCGCGCTGCGGGAGGACGGCCTTTTCTGCCGGGCGGACCACGATGTAGTAGAGAGAGCCAGTCTGGGAGCCGGCGACCCTCTGAGCCCCCTTCATCCTGCTCGGCCACTGCAAATGGCAGGTACTTCTCAGTCCTCGGGGGATGGCGTGAGTAAGACGGAAGCTACAGAACTAGAGTCCTACCCACCTCGTTGGAGAAACCGAGGCTTCTGCAATAAGAGCAGCCGCTGCAGCAGCCGCAGCACAGGCCAGCAGTTAAATGGAGAGGGGCCCTTTGCTGTGCTCTCTCTCCCTTTCTTTGAAATAAGCTTGATCTATAGTTATATACATATATATGTATGTGTATATATATATATATATATATATATATATATACATATACATATCCAATACACATATACATATACAATACACATATATACATATACACATACATATACAATACACACATATATATACGTATACACACATATATGTATGTGTCTATATATCACAACGCATACCTACCTCTTTATGAATGCATGTGTATACAGTCTGTGCATATACACAGGCATATACCTCACATAATACTTCCAGATTATTTTTATCCTCCAATGCATGTTTTTTCTTCTTCTGCAAACACTCCTTGCTGCCCCACCAGGTAATTTCCCAGTGTCTGCCTAATTAGAGGGGTGGAGACCCCTTAGCCTTGTTGCTTCCTCCTTTTCCAAGTAAGAGACTAGGGAGAAAGCTAAGCTGGTGGATATCGAGTCTTCTGAGCCCCATGTCGGAAGGAAGTTTTTATTTTCAACATTTTGACAAAAAGGGTGACCGAAAAGATAGAGACTAAATAATTGCAGGTCGGCACTCAGAGCTGTAATTTAAAACTGTCAACAAGCTAATCTGCAGTAATTGCTTTTTAAAGCAGGTCTGACTCTTTGAAACATTTTTATGTGATTTGACAAGAATTTCATCTTCAAGATGGCATAGTTCAGTTTAGACTGGCCCTAACTTGGGAGTTGATTGAGTCTGGGTGGGGGATGGGAACTGGATCCTTGCTTTGTATGAAGAATTTTGTAGCTTGCAGAATGTAGGGCGATTTTCCTAGGAAAGGGGGTGGTGGTGGTTAGAACAAAGAAAAGGTTGGCAGGAACTGAGGCCATAGGCAATGAAGCAAAGGAATGTTTTCCAAAGCCAACCTTCCTGTCTTGAATAGATTTGCCCACTATGCCCAGTTTTTGAGTGTCAGTGTACCTATAACACAGGACATTACAAAACCACAGTCCTTCGCTCTCTGCCTTCAGGCAGCATTCAGAGATCTTTGTGCATGTCGTAGCCAGGGATTTGGAAGGAGTTTATACAGGGGCAGAGACAAGGGTGGCAACACTTGCTGTGTGCAGCAAATACTTTCCTTGCAGAAAATAGTAGAAGAGAACAAAATATTATCATGCCGTGGGGCACATGGCTTCACAACAGCCATTTATCTTGAGTTCAGACCACAACAGGCAGATAGTTTGAGTTTCCTTTTCCTTTGGGTGAAACAATTCTGAAATATTAAGACAGACTTAACATTAAATTAAAAAAAAAAGGATCCAGGACTAGCGGGATGGAGACATAAACACACACACACACACACACACACACACACACACACACACACAATTTTCTTTTTTTGATCAGTCAACATGAGTGTCACCACACTTCCTAGAGTCAATTTTTGACATTTTGTCAAAATTCTCTTATCTATTTCCCAGGAAAATTCTCTTTGGAGTGAATTTACCATACATTTCTTTGAGGACTTCGCACCTTCAAATCTTGGCCTGCCTTTGGCTTTATCTTCAAGGGTAGCCAGCCCATACCACCATACATCAGGACAGTCATTCTTGGCATATTGAAGCAGGGGTCCCCTATTTTGTTTAGAATGAATCTCAATTAAAATCCAGGGCCAGTGGGCGAAATAATACTGAAACTTGCATACTTGGGTTAGAGGTTTCAAGGGGAAGTGGCAAATGCCTTAAAAAAAAATGCCTTTGTTTTGTTGATGCTATGCTTTGACCCAGATTGGGGGCAGGGGTTGAAATTTACTACCCTAGATTACTCAACATTGACCTCATTTTAGGAGAGAGACAGATTTTATTTTCCCTTCCCCCTCCCCCAACAGCTTCTACCTTCAGCTCACCCCCACCCCATGCATTAACTATCTGATCACAAAAGAAATTAGAATTGTCATAGAAATCCCTGCATTAAAAAAGAAGTTATTAGCAAAGCTTGATTAAGTTGATCTCAGCCTTCTGCTTGCCATCCTCTCTCCCCAGTTCCAGTTATCCCAGCCCTGGTTGGAGGAATCACTCACTTTACCTAAAAGAATCATCTTCTTTTACAGCAGAACCCATTTCTGCCAGGCAGCCGGCTTTGCGGCCTCATGTCCATAAGCAACCAGAGAAGACCACCCGAGTCCGGACTGTCCTTAATGAAAAACAGCTCCACACCTTGAGGACCTGCTATGCTGCCAACCCCAGACCTGACGCTCTCATGAAGGAGCAACTAGTGGAAATGACTGGCCTCAGCCCCAGGGTGATCAGGGTCTGGTTTCAAAATAAGAGGTGTAAGGACAAAAAGCGGAGTATCATGATGAAACAGCTCCAGCAACAGCAACCTAATGACAAAACTGTAAGTGGCCCCATCCTCATTGCTTCTCCCACCACCACCATCACTTTTCTTCATAGAAATAAGAGAAGGGAAAAAGATGAGGGGCATAGGAAGGGAAAGGAAAGAGTAAAGGAGGCCTGTATCACAGGGAGAGTGGAGAAACTGCCTGAAATGCAAAGATACCCTAGGCCATCCCTAGCCAACTTCATTCGGAGCTTTGTTTCCAGCTAGGATGGGATGGATTTTGTGCAAAGGAGAGATACCAAAATAGTTGCCTATAGATGAGTTGTAGCCTTCAATTCTCCCATGTGCTCCTCAGCAGTATTGTGTGACTTCTGGAGACCTCTCTCTGATGGAGGTTTAGGGTCCTATGGTTTCTCGAGAGGTCTGGGATACACTATACAGAACCAACTGAGTTGCCCTAGAACAAGTGAATCTGTTTCTTCCTCAGACTTTGTGGATTTCAGAAAACAAAAGAGGTGATTGGTTCTCAGGAGGGAGGGATCAGGGACTCCCCACCTTTTAGGCCACTTAGCTCATCTTTATTCTGAATCACATGTATGGAGGTCGGTGGGGGAAGAAGAGGATGAATATGTTGTTGTCCTGCAGTTCCATAACATGTCAGGCTGCCACACACCCACACCATAGACAGGAGAAACACAAATTGTGTATGTGTGTGACAGATATCCCAGGACAGATGAGATGATCTCATTTAGAGAATGGGGGTTTATTGGGTTTTTTTGTTTATGTTTTTAATGAGATCAAACCCAGGGCTTTGGAAGCAGCCCTGGTCCCAGGCCCTAGCTTTAAGAGCAGGTCTGGGGGTGGGGAGGATGAAAGTTATGGAATTTGGGGTTACTCTTTTGGTTTTATTCGTAAATCCAATAAACTCTGCAACTGCCATTAAACTTAGCTTGGCAGGCCCCTGTGGCACCTCTAGGCTTTGTTTGTTCACAGTAGAAGTCAACCTCAGATAAGATTTTGCAAGAAAGCTTCATGCCATTTAGGCTTAGGGAAGGGAGGTCATAGGAACCATCTGAAGCCCCTAGGAAAACCATAACTTGAGGAGTCAAAAGAGAGCAGTCTCCCTCTTTTTTTTTTTCTCCATCTGCTTAATGGGAGTGTGCATTGTGGGGCTGGTGGGAGAGAGAAAGAAATGAAACTCTTGGAAGCTTTTAGTTTAAGGTTAAACCAGACCTGAAATTACTTTCAGAATACTTTCAGTGCAGGAAATTAGGATAAACTGAAATACAGCTACTATCCATGCTCACAGCAGATTAGCTGAGTCAATAAAGGCAACTCTAGAGATAAGATAGTCCACAGGCCTGTTTGCTTAGCAGTCCTGGACTGTGAAGGTAGGCCAGTTCATTAACATGTGGGATTGGGTGGGGGGGACTTGTTTCTAGAATATCCAGGGGATGACAGGAACTCCGATGGTGGCGGCTAGCCCAGAGAGACACGATGGCGGTTTACAGGCTAACCCTGTGGAGGTGCAAAGTTACCAGCCTCCTTGGAAAGTACTGAGTGACTTCGCCTTGCAGAGTGACATCGATCAGCCTGCCTTTCAGCAACTGGTAAGTGTCAGCTCCCTGCCTGGGTAGGCTGAATTCCTGAGACAGAAATGAAAGAGAGAGAGAGAGAGAGAGAGAGAGAGAGAGAGAGAGAGAGAGAGAGAAAGAAAGAGAGAGGTGGGAGGGAGGGGGGAAGGAAAGGAGGAAGGAAGGAAGGAAGGGAGGAAGGAAGGAAGGAAGGAAGGAGAATTGCTTGCTTTGTCTTAGGGTTCGGGGGGGGGGGGAGAGAAAGGAGTGATGGGTAAGAGGAAAAGGGAGAGGAAAAACTGACTGTTATAGATCTTTTATATGGCATTGCATAATTTGAAGATACAGATTGACTGGTATTTCTCTTACTCAGGGCTAGTTTAGGGACAAACTCAATTTGATGCCTTATGATCATTATATCACTTAATCTGCCTTTTATGAAGTTATTTCTCCCATTCCTGCTTCCGATTGTAATATATCTGAATGCTAAAATAAGTGAGTTTTTTAAAATAAATAATCAATGCAAAATAATATAAACCAATTGCAGGCTTCTTAACTTTCTGGGTGAAATGCATACAAAAACATTGTTCAATTTTGCCTACTTTATGTTATAAACTTAAGCAAGAAGGAATATGATATTGGTATGTACAAAAATTCTCAAGTGCATGTATACAAATGAAATGTGCATTTATGAGCTATGTGTGAGAAGTAAATAAGCAGAAGAGATGTATTAGTAATTCATTCATGCTGGCAGTCCTTACTTAGCTTGACGGAGTCTTCTTAGATGAAAGGAGAAGAAGAATATAGTGCAAACTTTTCTTAATTGAATTTCTGCTGATTGGCAGTTCAGCTGCACTAGTCAGAGTTCAGCCTTAATTCTTTAGGATATAAGAAAATGAATACTTTAACATGGGGTCTTAGAGTTGAAACAAAGGACTTTAGCCCAACAACTACACTGCGGAAACTGAAATTGGGACAATATCATAATCTGCTTAACTGTGGAAAGGCAACATGGTGAGGTGGGAAAATAACTTCTCTTATAGGCAATAGATCTATATTGATTCTGGACTATAAAACTTAGTGGGCAAGTTACTTAACTTTCTTGAGTGTCATTTCCTTCATCTGTAAAGTGGGGATAATACTTCAAAGCACTGTTGTAAAGATAGTGCTTTGTAAACTTTGCTGTGCTACATAAACCTGTTATCACATATAGCTATATCTGATAAATATACAATATATTTTCTTTAATGAGGAAAAATACATTAAAATCATTCTGTACAAAATTCAACACTTTCAAAAAACTTTCCCTTTCACTTTAAAAGGAGATTCATTCATTCCAACAGGGTACCCTTTGAAAATAGCATTTGCTCTGAGGCAGTTGCCTCTCTAGCTCTGGATGTAAATTTCATATTGTACAGGTAGCCAATGGTATAAATATGCTACCTACAACCTGACAGGATTTTTTTTTCCTCTTAGGCTGGGCCAATCCTGTAATCAGACATGTCTGCAGAAACAACTTTGTGATTTTACAAAGGTTTTAATGGGTTGAAAATTTTTAAAGTCCCTCGAATAAAGTGAGAGAGTTAGCCATTTTTTTAAGCCAGGTCAGATGAGTTATCCAGCAAAACATAGATCCAGGGAGATCAATGTTTCCACCCATATTTTCATGTTAGGTAAGAGATGGGGTCAGTATGAGGTGGGAGAGGGGAGGAGATTTGGTCCAGAAATGTTTTAAAGCCCATTATTTAAAGAGCATTTGAATTGCTCTGCAATTCAATGAACTTAACATTGTAGCAGGCTCTTACATGGAAAAGTTCAATGGAAAACAAACATATAAATAAATAAATAAGTGAATGAATGAATGAAGCAGAGTAGAGTGTTAGCTCCAGGTGCTATTGGATCAAAAGCAAATCCAGTGAGATCTCTTTAGGATTTTGTCTCAGCCCTTTGGGTAGATGCTGGGTATTCCTTCACCAGACCTGAATTCCTATTGTGTATTTCTCAACTCAAGGGAGAGGCTTTGATGCATAGAGAAAAAGACATTAGCTGCTCCCAGGGCAACATGTAGCCAGCAGGGTAATTTTATTGTGTACATGCATGGAGACACTGCCATACAGTTTCGCTGCAGAAAACACATTTACTCATTAATAATTTAATGCAACATAATGTTGGGAATTCAGTTAGTGTTAGAACAGAGAGCCCTCAAAGGAAAGAGTGGTGGTAGCAATAGAAACACTGTACTATGTGTCAAGAGAACTGATTTTGAATCCCACCTCTACTTGAAGTGTGACTTTGGACCAATCCCACTTCTGGGCTTCATTTTCTTCACCTGTAATTTGGGAATGGTAATGCCTAGAAATATCTTACAAAGTCTTGGAGGGGAGAAGCCTTCCATAAGTGTGAGCTACTGATAATGATTTTGAAAAAGCCCTAGGGGGAAAAAAAGTTTTCAGTTTATTCTCACTTAATAATAATGTTTCAATACTGAGACTTTTCTTCATATGCATCTTTTAATAAATATACATAATAAATATGTATAGTTGTGTGTATGTGTGTACATGTATATATTATATGGATATACACACATATCCCTCAATGAAGACCAGATACAAATAAGCCCAAATTCATCACTAAATTTTCCCTCTGAAGATGCAGCTCTCAATATAACATATCATATGTATGCGTGTATATGTATGTATGTATGTATGTGCTTATTTGATGTGTGTTTATCATATATCTGATTTAACCTTATTTAGTAGGCATATATTCCTATGAATATACATATATTTATATGTGAATACCTTTCCTCTTTCCATGAACATAAGAATAGCCTCTTTTGTTCTTCCCTTTCTTTGTAGGTCAATTTTTCTGAAGGTGGGCCAGGTTCAAATTCCACTGGAAGTGAAGTAGCATCAATGTCCTCTCAGCTCCCAGATACACCAAACAGCATGGTAGCCAGTCCTATTGAGGCATGAGAAACATTCATTCAGGTGTATTATTTTCCCTGTTGGAGAAAGTGGGAAGTTATAATGTTGGACTCCAAAACAAAAGTATTTAACAACCCAACTAATGAAAACTGAATCTAAGAATGGATGCTCCATGAAATGCACGAAGTCTGTTTTAATGACAAGGTGATATGGTAGCAACACTGTGAAGACAATCATGGGATTTTACTAGAATTAAAACAAAAACAAAACTAATTTTAAAAAAACGACAGCAAAACGCTATCCAATGATCATAGGAATACTGAAAAAAAAAGACGTTTTTAAAATGTAGAGGATTTATATTCACGGATCTCAAAAAAAAGCCTTTTCATTTCACTGTACATCTAGAATAAACAGAAATAGAGATTTTTCTAGTTCATCCTAACCCGAATGGTGCTGTTTCTATATTGGTCATTCATTGCCTTGCCAAACAGGAGCTCCAGGAGGTTTCAAAAGATCTCGAAGAGAAACTGGCCTCTTTGGCTGAAAGATTCATTGCAGGAAGGTGGAGCTGCATTGGTTTGCAGTGTTTTTAGTTGACTTTAACAAGGGATTGTTTGAAAACCTGGGTCTCTTAGCATGTCCTGTAGCTGGTTTCTTTTACATTTTTATTCTTTTTTTTTTTTTTGAGATCCATCCTCTAACAAGAAGTCTGAAGCGACTTTAAAGGTTTTTGAATTCAGATTTAAAAACCAATTTATAAAGCATTGCAACAAGGTTACCTCTATTTTGCCACAAGCGTCTCGGGACTGTGTTTGACTTGTGTCTGTCCAAGAACTTTTCCCCCAAAGATGTGTATAGTTATTGGTTAAAACGACTGTTTTCTCTCTCTGGAAATAAAGAGGAAAAAAGGAAACTTTTTTTTTGTTTGCTCTTGCATTGCAAAAATTATAAAGTAATTTATTATTTATTGTCGGAAGACTTGCCACTTTTCTTGTCATTTGACTATTTTTTTTTGTTTGCTGAAGTAAAAAAAAAAGGAGAAAAAGGTTGTACCGTGGTCTTTGAATTATATGTCTAATTCTATGTGTTCTGTCTTTTTCTTAAATATTATGTGAAATAAAAGCGCCATATGTAGAATTATATCTTCAGGACTATTTCACTAATAAACGTTTGGCATAGATAAAGAAATCAGTGCTCCGATTCAGGGTCCCTTTTTATATGTTTACACGTTAGCAGCTAAGCACCCGGAAACAAAAGATTGCATGCGATGCAGGTCCTGACAAAGTACAGTAGGTGTGATATTTTATTGCAAGTAGTTAATGTGCAGCTTGTAAATTTCGGTTTCAATAGTTGGATCAAAGCTAGTTGGAAGCCGTTAGCACTCAGCTGTGATAATGTTACAGGTTTTCGAAAAATGAGATGCTGCTCTCTGCCCTGCCCCCTACCTTCCCCTTCCATTTTTCCTTAGTATCTCTTCCCCTCTCTCCTTTCCTCTTTTCCCCTCCCCCAAACCAGGTGGGAGAGGGCCCAGTTCAGAAAGGGCTTTGAATTATTATTTTAAATAAGTGCTGTATACCAAACTCTTCTGCTTCGGTCTGTTGAAGTGACCCGTATTTCAAGTGTAAGCTCTTGCTAAGAGATGCATTTTGCTTGGCAAGTCAGGTATGACCATTATTTATCAGTGGCTGCTGTCAGTCGATTGAGAAACGTTGCATCCCTGGTTTAGGGGAAACAGGGCAAGGAAGGACCTTCTCTGAAATCAAGGAGCAGTGTGTTATTTTCTTACCTCTTGCTTTTCCTTTCTGCCTTGATTCCTCTCCCTCCTTCCCAAAATAATCGTCTAAGGAGTGATAACTTGGCAGGGGGGGGAGGGGGCGCTGTGAAAAGTCTCCCTCTTGGGGAAGAGTCGCTTGCACCCCAGGGTATCCAAATTCGAAATTTACCCGCTCCCATCAGTGGCAGGGGGGCAATTGACTTGTGATCTTTTTGACACAGCTTTCCCTCTATCTCCCTCCCCCCTCCCCCAACTGGATTTTTAGCCAGATCCGAAACTGTCGTCTAGGAGCTAGAAACCAAGAGTTGTGCAAAGGGAACCCTCTTCCTATCCCTTTCCACCTCTCCACCTTCCCCCCCCCCCCTTCCCCCAGCCAAGTTTCTTTTTCTCTTTTATCTGGCTAGGTAGAACTCGTCTGCGCCAACCATAGGAGAAGCAGGGCTCCACCCTGCCCGCCCCCCTTCTTCTCCGAATCCCCTCCACGATTTTCAACTCGTTGGAAACTAGATTCATTTTTGTATGCGCGACTGTAATGCCGTTTGGAATATTTGACAACTCTTTCAATAAATATGAAATCTACCTTACCCTGCAGTGCGTGTGTGACCAGTAACCCTTCCATTCTAAGAGTTAGAGTTTTGCATTGCGTTCGTAACTCTGGGAGTGGGTGGGGGTGGGGGCTAAAGACGCTTCGGTCTAGGTTGTGTTAGCCCCCTACCTCTCCAAAGGAGCTCCCACAGCCTCTAAACCTGCTTCTGGGGGGAAGCGAGCTTCAATTAGCCTTTTGTTTGGCTTGGTTCTACATAACGGGTTAATTACAGGCTCTAACGCGAGTCACAAAGAAAACAAACTTTGCATTGAAAATGTTACAGTGCCTTAGACAGGCCCGTTGATTACCTTGATTGTTGTGTCTAATTCTTGACAGAGGGGTAGTAATATGGCCGCTGGTAATAATGGCTTGTAGAATTCTATCGAGGGGGGAGAAACAAAACAAAACAAAAAACCAGGAGTTATGTCGTATCTCACACGAATCATCCCCAGGAAGGTCCTTTTCTCTCTTTCTCCCATCCCCCTCTCTCCTCACCTTTTCTTTCCATCACCTTTCCTCTCCTCCCCCAACAGATCTAAGTCTTTTTGCCTGGTTTCCACGGAGCTGTTTCTAGTGGCCTCTTTTTACGCCTTTTTGTCTCCATCCTCTAGCCTCATTCAAGGACTGAATAAGCAGATACATTTTGCACAAACTCATCGTGGATATTGGCTGCATGTCTGAAAAATCTCCAATCACTGAAGTCAGTGTGGGAAACATTACCAGAGAAAGCTAGGTAGAGATCCTCTTCTCTTTCCCAGCCCTTTGATGCTGAGATTTGGGGTCTTTGGTGGAATGTTCAGCGACAATGGGCTGGTACAAGCAGGGCCAGAGAACATTTTAAGGGAATTGGGCAGATTCAGAGGATCTACTCAGATCTTGGTGATGCTTCTGGCTCTTGTATGTACTTTTAAAAAAAGAGAAAAGGTGTTTGATATACAAGGTGTTTCTATTGCTGTTATCTGTCGTTTCCCCTCCCCCTACGTTTGAGGGGGACTGGAGTGAAGATAGGGGAACTTAGTTCTTTTACTGGATTACAGGTATTGTAGTTTGACTGAGGAGTATAGTTGTATAGTAGTATAGTATTGCTCTATATATTATTAAAAGAGTGACCTAGTTTTTCAACTTGTTTTCTGAAATCTGTAACCCAATTGAATTTCTGGATTTTTGATCATTTGCTTTCTATAGCGGTTCCTGAGAAGTATCCAGGGGGCACTTTCTCCTTGTCTAATCTATGTAGATAGAGAGCCTGGAGTCCTCTTCTAATAAAACTTCTCCTGTTTACTATTATCCTTTATCCTCCCTCCCCTAGTTGCTCTGGATTCTTCCTTCTGGACATTATGACTCATTTCCTCCAGCTTCTGTCGCTAAAATTTAATGCGGCTAGAGACAGTAGAATGTCCACTATAAGACATAAACTCCGGTAATAAATATCCATATCGAAACTCACGCAGATATGAGATTCTATTGTCTCAGAGTAAAGGCAAACTCCTTTAGTCAACTGTCCCCCTTTATACCTCTCAGCAAACAAATGACAAGTTTTGTCCTACCTTTGGGAATGCTGATTCTTTGCATTAGGAAGGCTAAGTCGTTAAATTCGTGTTGGGTTTTCTCCCCTTTGAAAATTCACTCCAGGTCCAATGGAAATCCCCAAGGTGGTGAATATGTGTGAACCCACGCGGGAGTTCCCGTCCTTAAGATACCTGGATAAAAGTGTGGTGGTATTGTCATTTCGAAGGCTTGTGCTCGGCTCTACTGTTAACTCTTATTATTATTATTATCAACAGCAATCATAATAAGAATGCAATAACTGAGTTACTCACATGTCATCTTGTCAAACCCAGTTCTATGCCTTTTCCGTTTGACTGTTATCTCTATAGTAAACGGGAAGCTATGTTTCCGAGCATCTATGAATCCTGCTTCTACTATAATCTTTTCTCTTTCTTTTTTTTTAAGTAAGGTATAAAATTTAGTGAAGTGTGAACGTTGTGATTCTCTCTTGTTATTCAACTTTTTCCTTCTTTCTTTCTTTTTTTCCCCTGTATTGACCAGTTAACCAAGATCCAGATACCCACCAAGGTGAAGTGTGGACGAAACACAGTCGATTTCAATCAGAAATGATTCTCACTCCTTACACAAGCCAAATATCCAAGTCGTAAGTATTTAAGTTTCAAATACGTAAATTTTAAGCCTGTCACCTATAAGTAAAGTAGAAGAGATTTATAATCCGTATCTATGCATGGATTCCATTCATTAACAGTTATTGGCTTCCTCTCTTCTAATCAACAATTACAGACCCCATCACAAAGCAATAAGAAAGTTAGGATCTGGAGTGGAAAAGGGGGAGGGATTTTTCCCCCCTAGTCGCTTCTACTTTTAAATACATTAGTCTTCCCCGTAATACAAATTCTCGGAACAGCGCTTGAATGATTCTTTTTGTTAATGATGTTAACGATAAAAATAGCTATAATAATGATAACAACAGTAAGAAAAGGATGCGATGGAGGGTGTTTTTTTTTTTAAAGTAAGATGCAAGTCGTTAATATAGGGCGCTGGCAGCAGAGTCTATTTACTGATCTTTTCTGATTGTTGTTTTCTCGATAAGAGAGCGAGCCACTGAATGGCTGTTTGAGTACAGGCGCCACAAACATAAACTTAACAGCCAACAATGTCCCAGTTTGTGATGGAGGATCTCTCCACACCTCCCAGAGACTTCTGAAGTGTAGACAGAGGAGCTGATTCTCGGGGAGAGGAGGGGGTGGGGCGGGGCGGAAGACTAGACTCAATGTTTGCTCTGGCCATTCTGTGCTATCCCATCCTTTGGTTTTTATAGGGTCCTCTGTGCAATACCCCCTCCCCGCCCCCGCCCCTCCGCCTTTTCCAATTCACTTGGAGAAGTCAGTTTCGCAACGTTCAGAGAAACCAGCTTCTTCGAATTAGCATGGGGATCTTAATGTATCATTTTAGCTGGCAAATCCTTTGTGACCTACTAAAGAGGACGTAAATTCGAAGGAGTAGGGTCTGGTTTTTGAAATGAGGGATTCAGACGATTGGATTTTTGTTGTTGTTGCATATTCTCTCCAGTTGCAAGAAATGTCTGTCTCTCTCCTCCCCACCCCTGTCAGATTCAGTTTAGGTTGGCTTGTGTGCCCAAACTGCGACTGTTTTGCTACTTCTTAGGCAAAACGGTCTGCCCAAACTGCGACTGTTTTGCTACTTCTTAGGCAAAACGGTCTGCAGTGGATGAGATATTCCCTCCTCCAAGTTCTCTCCCCCCCCCCCCTTCTGTTCGGCTTCTCTCGGATAGATTTACCAAGACAAAGTAAAGTGGGCAGAAGGATCTTCTGTCCCCCTGGGGGCGGGCGGGGACGGGGAGGGGGCAGCTGAGAGAGGCAGCGGGAAAGGACGGTGGCCAAACCAGCTCCTCTCCTGGCTCCCGGGGCTTAGACAGCCCTTGAGCCTTGGGAAAAGCAATAATCGTGGCCCTGGAAAGAGGAAAATAGGGTGTTACTATGTCCTGTACTTTCGGGAACTGATCAGGTTGGTAGATCTTGAAGACTAATCCAAACAACTCGTTTGACTTGTGAGGTCCGAAGTCTAGACAGAGCTGGTGGCTAGGCGGCTCCTTATCTTGCTTTGGGATCAGTGGAAAGAGGCTTTCTTAATGCCCACAGCAGCTCCAGGATCTGCCAGGCCAGCAGCTACTCCACCTCGCAGACAGAACAACAAATACAGCACCTGGAGGCTTCCATAGCTCACTTTATTGTTTTAATGGTGAATGTTTCAAAACATTCATTTGTCTTTTTTAGCTAAGCATACCGGACGGCCGATCGCCGCTCTCCCCCGCCCTTCCAGGTCCCAGAAATTGGGTGTCAGAGAGACCCTCTCGGAGATATTCATGGTCATTTCAAACAGGGGAGAGCCCCTAGTTTCAGCTGAGAGGGAACCGCACCCCCATTCTACGCGTTCCCCAACCCATGTTCTTGGAGTTTGGGGAGAGAGACTAATTGCTTCACTTTTCTTTATTAGGTACCCATGAAAGCATGCAGTTTTTTTGGGGGGTGGTGGTGGTGGTGGTGGTGGTGGAGGGGGTGAAAACGGAGGAGAAAGGACAGAAGAAGCACTGCATTCGGAGGGCGTGTGACGCATCTTCTTTTGTTATCTGAAAATTGCGTTTCTTTACTAACCCACTTCAGGCTCCAGGGGATTGTAGGTTCCTCCCAGTCCCCGACGCAGGAATAATCAATAAAAGTATTTAGTTCAGTAATTAAGCAACGTTTTCGGTTGTAGGAAGGGAAAAGTGCCATTGGGTTGCTGTGGCAGACCTCAGGTTGCACAGAGTACACCCTTCCTTATATATACTTTTCATCCTTCCCAGTTCTTTGTGCCGAGTGCTCAGTAGAGACAATACCTAACTATGTAATCTTCAGCTCCTCTACTGAAATCCCGCCTCCTTCTGCAGCTCCCCGCCCCATCCTAACAAGAAAACAAAACAAAACAAAACACTTTGCTTTTGAGAACAAAATTCGTAGTGTGCAAATTTGGAATGGTTGGTATTTGGGGCACCTATTCTTAAGAGTCATTCTACCCTTACCCTTCCAAAAGGGGAGAAAAATGTTACACTGAATTTCTATTGTCTAGTTCGGTGATATATTCCATATAAATATATATGTATTTTATTATTTATATGATTATGTTGACTGATAACTTTGAAAATAATTATAATAATTCGTTCTCTGTAATGCTTTAGAATACGCAAAATATTTTGCATGCATTATCCCATTTGAACTCACAACAAACTTATGAGGCATAGGTAGAGTATTATTATTATTTCCACTTTTATAGATGAAAATTAATCCTCAAAATGTAGGACATCTCTTTGGCTTTCAATTTAAAGTGGCATTTGTGCTCCTGAATATGACATCACCTATACTCCAAGTTCTATACCTCTCTCTCTCCTCTCTCTCTGACCTTTCCCCTGCTTCAGAATTAAAAAAAAAAAAAGACCAGAAATTCTTATATGGAGTTCTTTTCCCAGAAAGGAATCCTTCACTGTAATTTGGATACTGATTTTCCTTCCCTTTTTCTCATGGGTAAGAGTGGCTGTTTATTTTGACCTGTCACAAATACAATGTGTTGTTTGAAACGTGTTAAACTTAGCAGGTATATTGAGATAATACTAGACAGGCCGCTGAACATGATAAAGTAAAATATGGTGGGAATTAACTTTAAAAGGCCAAGAAGTCTTTTTCTCTGCCCCCCCCCCAGTACAATTTAATATTTCTGTGAAAGGATAACTTTTCCCAAAGTTTTGTAATTCAAAACAAGAGTTGGCTCATTGTTCAGTTAAAAATAGTTTATAGCAATTCACAATATATAGTTTCCACTGTACACTTTCTTTTATGTAAGTTGATCCTTTCACATTTTTAAAATCTGTATTGATTTTTATTTTCAATGATTTTACAGTTGGTTCTCTTTTGTAAACAATTATTTGTCTCAAAATTCAGTGATTATTTAGTATGGCAAGAAACTTTTAAAAGTAGAATTATTTTATATTTCCACTTTCTAATGAGAGGATTTACACCTAATTTTGAATGAGAAAGAGAACCAGGAGAAATATCTTTGCTTCTTAAAAGAACCATTAAGTTTATAAAGGAAGACTGTACTTCTTGGGTAACAATAACCACAACAACAATACTGTAGCCTGAGTAGTAAATATTTTCATGAATTCAAGTTCTCAGTAGATATAATTAATTTCTATATCAAGTACTGTTTGTATATCAATAGATTTTATGCAAATAGTTCAATATAAAATGCAACTTGAAAGTATTCCTTAGAAAGAAGTATCACAAATAAAACAAAGAAAAACAGGAAAATAACTTTGAAAAGATCTAGCTTTTAGAAGCTTTTTTATTTTAAAATTGGATAAATTCAAAAGAATGCATTATACACTTATAAACTAGCAATTAGAAACTAATTTATAAAAAAAATTAAAAATGAAAACTACAGAGTGTAAGGTTCTTCTACTATTTCCCACTATTTTGAAAATATTGTTTAAGACTTGAAGTCAATAAAACACTATCCTCAGTGACTGTTCAAAATTTGTGGTGAAAAATACTTAGAATCTTGTTAGTTCATCCAGGCACCACTGGCATGCCTCAAATTTTGATTTAACATTGAGGGCTTTTAAAGTTAGGGAGATACGTCATTACTTTCTAGTTGTGCCAGAATTTCCATTTTGGTCACTAGGAGTTGCAGACAAGTATTAAGGACACTCTATGGCCAATAAAACTTAGCCTCCATTTCTATTGTCTCATCAATAGGGACCTATCTCTCCCATTAGCGTTAATGGGACCTACTCTTGCAGAAGGAGTTTCAAACAATTCACCCAGCTGTGGCTATCCACTGAATGCACCACAACCTATCATGCTCACAGGGCAAATTTCCTTATCATCTAGTTCCATACAAAGCATCAGTCTTACAGGTGAACTCAACACAATTTGAAAAAAAAAATCCATAATGGTACACTGGAACTGATGCTGAAAAATAATGAATTACAGGAAAAAAAAAACAACCCCAAACCCCAGCATTACAATTAATTTTATATTTTTCCAAATTGGCAAAGGTGGAAGAGAGAGAGGGTTATATTAACTGCTACTAAAGAACCAACAGTTGTAGAAATAGATATAGTTTCTGTGATGGATGTAGTCTAGGGAAATGCAGCTATGACTTTCATACTAGTTCTATATCTACTCTTCCTATGGGGAAGTTCTTCTTCCTGACGAACTGTTATGTTGGTTTTTTGTTATTGTTATCATTGTTGTTTTAAACAGTGCTGATGGATTTTAAGGAGCTAGCCACACTTCCCCCTGTTTCCCTCGTGACCAAATGTATGCATTTGTGAGCAGGTTGGCTGCGATTCAGCATGTAGCCCTTGGCTGTGGGACAGAGTTTTCTCTTTCCTAAGCTAAGTGGCTGGTCTTGGAATGAAATCTGCAACTTTGGCCTCAGACTTACAGAGATGAGAGGCCATTCCCTTGTATGATTTATGTATTTATCAGAGTTAGGATTTAGAAAGCAACACAAACTAGTTATGCTCTGAGTGTCCAGGTCTTTACTAAAGATGGCTCAGTGATCATCAGTAGAAGAGTGATATGTCAACCTCTTCAAGAGCGGAAGGTGCAGAATGGTTATTTTAGCAGTGACATAACACTTTTTCTACTTGGGAAGCACTTTACAGTCATTAGTTATGCATGAAGGCTGGCAGAGCCATCATGTAAATGAACTCTGTACCTGTTTGTTAGCCCAGCTCCCAGTTCTCTTGCCTTTATCTTGGGGGTTCATTAAAACAAAAAAACAAACAAACCCCAAGAAATCAAAGGCATCAAGAGGAGTCTTTTCCTTTGGTGACTCCAGTGGGGAAAGAGCTTTATTTTAAGTACTATGGTAGAATGAACATTGGCTCTGGTTTCAGAAGACCTGAGTGCAAATCCCACCTCCCATTCTTGCTAGGTAGCACAGTGGTGAGAATACTGCTGGATCTGGAGTCAGGAAGACCTGAGTTCAAATCTAGCCTCAAAATACTTGACAATTGTGTAACCCTGGGCAAGTCAAGTACCTTCTATCCATCTCAATTTCCTTATCGATAAAGTGGATATAATAATATCTCTTTTCTAGGATTAGTAACAAAATTAGATAATTAGTAACAAAATTAGATAATATTTGCAAAGAAATTTTCAAATCTCAAAGCCTCTGTAAATGCTAGCTGCTGCTGCTGCTATTGCTACTACTACTACTACTACTATTACTATTGCTACTACTTCTACTACTACTACCACTACTACTTCTACTACTACTACTACTACTACTACTACTACTACTACTACTACTACTACTACTACTACTACTACTACCTCTTGTGATTGGCGGAAAGTCTCTTACAAGTTGGGTCTCAGCCTCCTCTTTCTCTAAAATGAATACATTGGATTAGGAGGTGTTTTAGGTCTCTTCCAGCTCTAATATTTAATTCTAAGTAGCAATGGAATGTTGACAATATTGTTAAACATGATCACACCTTCAGCAGATGGGGGCTTGGAAGTTGTTTTGTAAATATTTTCTGTTGGTGATGGCACTTCTAGTACAAAATTAATTGCAGTCTTCTTTCCACTTCTAATAATAGAGACTTTTCTTTCCCGGTTTCTACTTAGGATCAGTGTAAATAGTCAAATTAGGCCAGAATTTGGGGTGGGAGGTGATGGGCCTGCTCTTTTCTGTGAGACTTGACTATATAGTCAACTCATGTAACAGGAAATATGCATTCCTTGTGATATGCTGGTTCTCCTGCTGTGAATTTTACTGACCAGATTTTTTCAGTTCTGTTGTTGTACTCCTGTGGTTGTATAAACATTATGAACGTCCATGGCAAATTGACATACTTTCTATAAGGTAAAGGAAGCGTCTTCTATATATTAATGTACCTGGGTTTTTTTAATGAATTATGGGGAAGTTTTATTGTTTCCAGAAATATAGTATCCTAAATTAGCATTATGCTCATATAGGCTTTTAAAGAATCAGTCTTTAATCATAATTATGTTTTGTACCTTATCAGCCCACTCAGTAAACAATTATTAGGTGGACCTTGGAGTAGAATGCATCATTACACTTGGGGTTAAAAAACCTGAATTCAAATCCTAGCTCAACTGTTTTTTTTTTTCTTTAGCAAGTCACCTAAAAACTATATTTAAGTTATTATAGCACTTTACATATATTATTTCAGTTGAGTTTTAGAATAACCTTTGTGAGGTTGTATTGCAGGTATTATTATTCCATTTTAAATACTAGAAAGCTGAGGTTTAGAGAGTTTATGTGACTTAACTATGATCATACAACTGCTTATTGTCAAGGGCAGTATTCAATCTTGGGTTTTTTCTAACTTATATTTCCCATTATACCACACTGCCATTTTATACTTAATTAACTCATTTTAATACCTATCTCTAGTATTATTATGAGGAAAGTATTTCACAATATCTGAAGTGCTGTGTAAATATTCATTGTGATTATAATGGAATTTAACTGACAACTACCTGATTTTTCAGAATATGGAAAATTGCAGTTTCTTTCCTCTAGGGGTCTCTAGAGTAGACAAGAGGTAACAATATTATTTTAAATACAAAATCCTCTAGCCAAGAAATTCTTAAACTTTTTTTTTTCCTGTTATGGATCTCTTTGTCAGAATGGTGATTTTTTTTAACGTGCATAATATAAAATGATTAGGGTTAAAAAAGGAATAAATTGATCCTTCTGAAATCTGTCCACAGGACTCAGGTTAAGAATCCGTCCTCTTGATCATATGTTTTTCCTTTTAGAAACAGCATCTTGAGAAGAAAGCCATGATATTGTACACAGGGCAATGGAGTTGGGATTAGAAGTCTTGAGTTCAGAAATATTCTTTTTAACTTACAGCTCTCCAGCACTGTGATCTTTAGCAAGTCACCGTGGTTTCCTTATTTGTGAAATGAGGAGAATAAAAGTTTACTACCTAACTTACTTGAAAGCTTATGTTTGAGGGTCAAATGAAATCCTTCATATAAAGGAGCTCTGCAAACCATAAAGTGCTATATAAGTAGAAACTACATGTACGTGTGTGTGTGTGTGTGTGTGTGTGTGTGTGTGTGTGTGTGTGTGATGAGAATGAAGAGGAAAAAAGATATACCTGAGAAATATCCTGGAAATCATAATGATACAATCTAGCAATTAATTAGATGCAGGTGACCAAGATTTATAAGGAAGCAAGTATGACTGACTATAGGGACCATCCAGGATGTTTTTTAAGTGATAAGGAAGATGAATACATGGATAGCATTTTAAGGAGGAGAAAACAGATACTTCTTTGCTATGTCTGGTGTTATGTTGAAGATAGGTATTAGGACTTTGATGACTTGTGAACAGAAAGAGATACAGAATTAGAGTGAGGGACTGAGGTTTGAGAGATATGTACACCCATGTGTACATATAGAATATACATATGTGTAATTTCTATGTGATACATGAAGAGACATACTTGTTAAAATCATAAAAACAGATAAAGGATACAGAAAATGAGCAAAGAGATTGAGAATTGTGAGGTACTTGCAAATAAGGACAAGAAGAAAGTCTAGAAAACAGAATTTGACAAAGGTAATTAGACAGGGTTTAGGAAAACAGAAGATAACTAGGAATATGAGGACTGGGAGAAGCAATCATTCTGGTGATGAGGATCATAAAAGATAATAGAAGTCTCTCAGGAAATGAAGGCGAAACTCTTCAGCAGGCAGGTAGGGAAAGCTGTGCCACACACATCAGAAAGATCAAGGAAGATAAAGAGAGAGAGAAAAGCCTTTGAACTTGGCTGAATGAAAGTCATGGATTACTTTAGGAGGAATGAGAAAGGATGGAAAGCAGGTTTAGTGGGGAATTAGGGGAAATATTTTAAACATAGCTTCCTTAAATTCTTACCATTGTCACTAGGCATTGATTGAGGGTTCCCTAAGAGGACAAGTTAATGCATCCATGGGGCTGATTAACATGACTGGTGAATGGCCAGGGACTGCAGCTTTTATGGAACTATGAAATGGGCCAGGGAGAATAAGACCGACTAACCCTGACTCACATCTCATCCAATTTTGCTGAATTCATGTGGACTCAGAAAATTCATCATTCTAGCAAACAGAAAGCAAACTTTAACTGTCCCAAACCCCAGGTTATGTTGCCAAAGCAAAATTGACCCGAGGGCGGTTTTTAGAAGTTAATAGGAATGGGTAGATAATACAACCTTTTTCCTCTCTTCTCTATCATGGAGGAAAAGAATCTATTTGGGTTGCAGAGAATTGATTAAGAGAATAAGCAAAGCACTCAGACCATATTTACATTAGATTAGTGTTTCTTTTTTAGGAGAAAATATCCCTTGTGGTATAGACGTCATATTAGTTTAATGTCCAGCTGAAAACATGAAAACTGCAATAGTACCTTTTAAACCATACCCAAGAGGGTGGGTAGGGGTGTAAATTAGATAGGTAAAAACAGTAACATATTTCTAGATAGTTTTTAGAGCTTTGCTTACAAATAGCACCCCTATACATTGGAAACTCAGGCTCTAAAAGAGGGATTCTGAACTTTTTTTGACATCATAAAATCTCTTTGGCAGTTTAGTGAAGTCTATGAACCATTAATCAGAAGAATAAGGTATTGCTATAACTCAGAATAGCGTTTGTGTGTGTGTGTGTGTGTGTGTGTGTGTGTGTGTGTGTGTGTGTGTTTGACCCAATTTACCCATTTACCTTTGTTTATTTGCCCTCATACTGGTTTATATGTATAGATTCTCCTTGGTGGAAGGAGAACTGATCCAAAAGGGATGGCTACTCTCTAGAGGGGGTAGGATTGAGACTGAGTGAAGGAGGACTCAAAAAGTCTTCCTTGAAGATTTTTAGCAACCAGATGAAGATAGAGGGAAAGAAAGAACTCAACATATAGGGCAGGTGAATATGTAAAGGATAGTGGGGGGAAAGTAGTAGGAGACAAAAGAAGAAAATGCAAACTGGGAGTTATGGAAAATAAATACCCTGTTGTTCATTCTCTGTGTCTAAACATGACAATTGTTTTAAAGTCCTTTCCCAATGTGAGATTAATTCTAATTTTCTTTTGAGACTAGAGTCCAGGATTATGTTGAAATTGAAGATGAAGGTGTGAAATGAAGGTAGCTCCCTATAGCTCCTTGTGTTATGAAGGTGTTATTTACTCCAGTGCTTACAGAAATCAGGAAACGTTGTATTCTGGACTTCAATTTTGGCAGATAAAAATGTTTTTCATTCCTGTCATGTAGTCCTTGACTTTCAGTGAATGAAGTGGCAATTATGCCTGCCAAACTCACACCCTCAAATACAAATCAAGCCCAAATCATTACTTAAAGATGGTGCAGATATCAACATCACTGTTGATCACTGGGAAACATTTAGTAATTTATTTTTCAAAGTAAAAAATGTTAAGAAACTGTATTGATATGGACCCCTCCACCTCCATGCAATGAATATTAATTCCTAGAGATTTTGTTATATTTCATCAATACTTTTGTTGATGTGTTAAAAGATGCATCTTTGTTTCAAAAACAAGAGTGGGATCTTTGAAATCACTGCTCAATTTTCCAAATGCATTCCAGTCTGCACTCTTCTTCTGGTTCAATTTTGTGCCTAGTTTCCTGTTCAACTGCATCAATATATGTGTAATGTCAATCAGTTTTATACCTGGCTGGATGTCAGTCTCTGGGGTATCAGATAAGACATGGTCCAGTTTTGCATCTGGACACTATGAACCAACCACTAGGAAGATTCACGTCCCCTTCCCTAACACCAAAGAGACAAATACGGTAGTCACCCTTGGAGGTGTAATGAATGCTGAAATAGGCTCAGGAAACAGCTCTAACTTTCTTCTGTTCTGGAAGAGTTAATTATTATCATGCAGAACATGTTTAAGGGAGTCTAACTTATGGGCAAACCCCTTCAACTTGCTTGACTGATGTGATATCTGTATGTGGAATATGCTGGAGAGTTGGCTCACAGGAAAATTGTGATAACATGTAAGGGAAATATATTGTAAAGACTATGGAGTACATGTAGACATTCCAGAATTGATTCTTCTTGGCCAACAACATGTCTGGAAGGAGTCTTTTCCAATTACCTGTGTAGACCATATTGTCACCATCTTCCTAAATATCCGTCAGCCTCAGCTACTCCCTCTTTGCATCATTCAGGCCTGAAGGAACACAGAACCCCTTTCACTGATGACATCCAATAAAAGAAGATAAAGTAAGGGAAAGGGCTTTATGGCCTCACTTCTCTGAGGCTACAAGGCTGCCAAGAAAGGGGCCTAAATCCTGGGCCTTTGTATTCATTCTTTTCCTGTTCTAGGTCAGAGAAATAGAATCTCTAGCTTTGGTCAGAAGAATGATCCACAGAAATTAAGGAATTGCAATCTAGGCCAATTTGGCAGCCAATTCATCAGAGGAGAAAGGAGATGTTTCAGTGACTTCAATATCCCAGAACAAGGGGTCACTTGACAGTTGTATTACTTTAGGACAGTGGTTCTCAACCTGTGGGTCATGACCTCTTTTGGGGTTGAACGACCCTTTCACAGGGGTCACAGGGATTGCCTAAAACCATAAGAAAACACATATTTCCAATGGTCTTAAGAACAGAGACACTGGTCATCTATCTGTCTCCAGGCAAGTCCACCCACATGCAGATATGCCCATATACAAGTATTAAAAGATTGCTGCATTAGGAAGGTTGAGAACCACTGCGTTAGGTCATGAATTTGGTGGGACCAATGCTTTGTAGAAACTGAGCCAAATTATTAGTCTAATCTCCTTCTTCTCTCTCCCCAATGCCAAGTTATTAAGGTGGTTTGTGGGAGTTTATGATCATATGGTATTAGGAAAAATGTATTTTGTTTATTTTTGTATATACACACATATACATACATACATATATACATATTATATGAAGTAAATAACCTTTTGAAAAAGCTATCCATGTTAAGGTGTTAAATGGAACTAGGGCACTAGTCATTGGCCTCTAAGAAATAGGGGTAACATAGTCAGTAGAGGTTCAAGTTGATGGCAGAGAAAAGAGACACCACAAACCACTGATGATACCAGAGTCCTGTGGCTTTCTCTTCTAAACAAGAATGGAACCACCACTTCCATCACTTAGAACAGAAAAAAAGAATGAAGAAAAAAACCCAGAACTGAGACTTGTTTCTTGGCAGACACTTACCTTCAAAGGAGAAAACGTCTTAAGGCCTTTCCTTATATCTGATGATCTCTGACTTGATGTCATGAGCGAAAGAGTCACCCAGACCAAATGAAGCCAAGAGAAGTAGCTGAAAGTGAGAAGCCTTTTGGAAGGTTTGAATAGTCCTGTCTATGCAGTCAATGAATAAAGGGTCTTCCTGATTATATAGTTGGCCAACAAGAACCATTTTAATACATCTACACATGTTCCAATGTGTCTTTTGAATATCTCCCTCACATGTTGTCACAGTTCTTCTACAAGCCATCCATTTCATTAACATCTTCCAAAAGAATAGATTGTAAGAACATAGCAAGCTGATGGGGTCATGCTTATATATTAGTCCCAGGAGTGTACTAGAGGCTTCTCAAACCTACTCAATCATTGTGAACATTTCTACTTCAGAAACTGGCAAATACTACAAATCAGGGCTTGATTTATCATTTTATTGGTTTTTAAACAAGGGATGGAGAAAATGTCCCTAATGCAGATTAAAGTTAAAAGGGCTTTCTGTATACATCCTCGTCCCATCCCCCTTGCAAAGAGTTGGATGTTAAATGTGTAAAAGTGGGTAGATCCTTCCACTGGATAGATCCTTCCTTCCTTCTTCCTCCCCCTATTACAATTACCTGGGAAGTATCAGATAACAGCAGTCTAAATTTTAGAGAGAAGGAATCTGACCATGTCCACCACCCATACAGAGAACATCATTAGAAAGAGGGTGATGATGCTTTTAGTTTGCAACTAAAACTTCTTTCTTACTAATAGCAAGATGACCATATTTCTAACCCTCCTGATTATGGTACTAGGGGAGACGTCAGAGTCAGGACCACGGGAAATCAAGAGGGACAGTAAAAAGATTCAATTTCTTCCCTTTCACCACAGCTCCCAGGTGAAAAATTGGTCTTTGTGGCAGTGTCCAGTGATCACTACTAAAATCAAGGACATAGCATCAGTGAAAAGTTTACTCTTTTCTCTTCTTCACATCCCCTCAAATGCACCCTTTGCATTTCTACTTACTTGGAATTTGGGGGTCCATAATATAGAAAAAATTGTCAATGTTGTCATCAAACTGTCAATCTTTCTATAACTACCTTGTGAACTTCTATATCATAACATAAAATAACACTCCCCCAATTCACAATTTACCTGCCTGTGTTCAAGTTTTTCTTAACATTGTCTTTATAGTGTTTCCTTAAATACTAGAATATCCAGAATAGACCTTCAAAGACTGGGGTTGTCTTAGTTGGACCAGAAGGTCATTCTATTCATCTTAGTTATTGGACAGCATGTAACATTAAACCAAAAATTCTATATGGTAAGTGATAAAAGGAAGAAGGAGAAAGAAAACAGAAGAAAGTTATTTGAGAATTGAGACTCAACTAAAAAAAGTTTGGAGGAGAGGGAAGGACAAATTGAAAATTAAGAAAATAGGGAAAGTTTTGTTATCATGAATAATATTTGTGTTGTATCTCATGGATCTTCCCTTGGTGCATTCCTGAACAATGTTGTACTTGGGAGTAATATCAGAAAACTCATTAGTAATGGCAGGTAAATTTGGGCTCTTTTATAATGACGTTGACTGTCCACTTGTTCGGGTAAACTTCCCAAGTGGTAGAAGGAATAGTGGATTGAAATGAAAGGACTTCAGTCAGTTTCCTAAGTTCTGTCACTGCCTTTGTGATATTGGACTATTTTCTTAAGTTCAGCTAAAAATGGGGTTTGTTTACCTATAAGAATGAAGCATTTTTATATGTACCAGATAATTTCTAATGTCTTTTGCAACTGTTAAGTCTATGATTCTATATCCCTCACTTGTGAACCAAGGATATACCTTGACTGACTCTTGTTCCTTTTACATTTCTTTCTAAATTTCTGAAGTAGGGAGTTATTACATTGCTCATTTAGCTATTTGCCTCTTTTATATGCCTTATTACAAGTGGTTTGTCCATGTATAGTGAGAGTTTACTTGCAAGAGAGGGATGGTGGCCCTTATCTTAGGTTGGATCCTTTCCAGTGGATGGCAGCTGTCATTGAAGTAATTGTAAGTAGCCCATCATTAAGCATCTCATCTTCATTTTACACTGAGTCAGATGCTTTGACCGATGTTGTTTGTACATTCTTCTTTTCTCCTACTTTGCAGATTTTTTTCTTTTGACTACTGTGTTACTATTTTGTACAATTTTTGACTGATTGTGAAAATGATTTTGAATGTTGAATTCATAAGATAATGGACCTTAAGAGTCATTTTAAAGGCGTCAAACTAGATGTTCTTGAGGTCCCTTCCAGCTCTTGATATTTGATCCCATGAATTAGTCCAACCTCCTCATTTCATGGATGAAGAAACTGAGAGACAGAGAAATGAAATGACTGGCCCAGGGACATTTGTAGGTACTCAGGAGAAGAACTGACATTTGAATCTAGTTTCTCTCATACAAAATCAAGTACCCCTTTTTCTGCATTATGTTCCATTTTATTGGCTCTCAAATGACTCCAATGAGCTACTGTAACACATAGGTCAATAATATACCTGTTATATTATTTTATTGTGATTTCTTATGGCATCACTTTCTAATCTTTTTTTGTTATTGCAAACACTAAGGTAGCTTCTTGGGTAATGTGATAGAAGTTGTTCAATTGTATCCGACTCTTTGTGATTCCTTTTGGCAAAGATCTTGGCAGAGATACTGGAGTGGTTTGCCATTTCCTTCTCTAGCTCATTTTACAGATGAGGAAACTGAGGCAAACAGGTGAAATGACTTACCTAGGCTCACATAGTTAGTAAGTGTCTGAAGACAGATTTGAACTTGTGTCTTCCTGACTTCAAGGCCAGCACTCTATCCACTGCACCACCTAGCTGTTCATATTATAGAAGTAGCCCATTATAATTTCCTTGTAACTAGTTATATGAAGATACAACATCTTCCTCTTGAACTGCTACCTCAGGTAAAGGATACTGCAGCTGTCAGTGAGCTGTAGTTTCTGGTTTTTTTTTTTTTTCTCAGTATGAAACAAAGAAGCTTGCAGTGACTTTAAGGGTCTGGTCTTTCCCATTTCTAAAATGTCAAGTATTATGATAGTTCCTGGCGTAGAAATGCTACAAGAATTGCCACAGATTCTACGAGAGGCAAGAAGCCCCAGACTTGCTTCACAAACTAACTTGAAAATGCTGTGGGAGGGCTTCCCGAGCTGATGGAACTAATGACAGTAATAACACAGGGTCATTTGTCTTTTTTCCTCTTACCATGACCATTCTCCACATGGGGTAGACTTTACACCTTCCACCAATTTTACATCTGGAATGCTGCAGCTCTCATGGGGCCTAACTCAGAAAGGTAGCATTCTTTTAAGAGGTAAATTTGATCACTAATTTTCCAAACCATTCAGGATTATGGTAATAGTATTCTGGAACAACTACAGCATGATACTGAGATATTGAAGAAAAAGTAAACCATAGATGGGATACATGAACAAATTCTGCTTATATATTCTCCTCTTCTTGAGGTTTTAGAAAGGGAATACAATTTACCAAGATGCATAACTCATTTTATTCTTTTTTCTCATTTATATAATTTATTCTACATAAGAAAATATTTTCTCTATATTTTTCATTGGTAATTTTTTTAACTAAGGATTTAGAAGAGAACTAATGGTAGAATTGGGTTCTTAATTCAAACTGTAAAAAATGCTTAGATAGCTAAAGAGACTGCCAAAATAATTTTGGAGAGTGATAAAACTTCACAGCGATTTAATCTCATAAGTGTACAGAATGCTTCTGAAAAAAATGAGGAATAAAAATACTGTTTTGTACTATGTAGCCAGAATATGCTTCACATTATATTTATGTTACCTGAATTACATTTAAGTCAATGGAATAACTTAAATCAGCTTTATTGTTAAAATTATATGCAATCTGACAAACTTTATTGCCTAGAAAAAAAAAAGAAATAAATGGTCTTCACTTTAAAATAATGTGTTTGTATGACATAAAAACTGCATGATTTTCATTTCCAGTCCTCTATGAATTTTGTTCAAATAGAATCATTTCCATGATTTAACATGTGGGTGGTTTCCCTGTGGTGAATTTATAGGAAGACTTGAACAAGAATGGCCCAGGGTGCATAGGCAAATATGGGTTGTGATCTATATAACCTTGGAAAGAATATTCCATCAGTGAACTCAAAGATCACCTGGAGTATTTGAGCATACTCTCCAGGGGGAAAAATATCCTAGAATCATTCATTTGAATGTTAGAAAAGGCTTTGGGTCAAATCTAGGCTGACCTTTTCATTTTACAGTTGAATTAACTGAGAGATACAGAGGTGAAGAGACTTCTCAAGGTCACACACTTAAGAAATCTCAGCACTGTGATTTCAATACTCTGATAACAAATGTAGTCCTTTTCCCGTGCTCCTCAGAACACTGTCTCTTTGAATATTGGCTATCTGGCAGAGTTGCGCTACTATAAGCAGAAGAATGGGAGGCACACTACATAAAAGGTTATAATGATCAATTTGGATTCTGAATTTCTTTGCAAAGTGTATCTTTAAATGTATTTGGACTTTCAGTTATATACCTCTAGTTTCCAATTCAGTTTCGTAAAAGGGTAGATAGGACAGTTTATTCGTTAGAATTAACAGGAATGAAAGAACATGTTCTCAAGTCACCATTCCTGCAAAACTCATATTTGGGATGCTAATTATTTTATATTGATAAGTAATATTAAACTAATTATTTTATATTGATAAATAATATTGATGGAGGTATTTAGGTGGCTCCGTGGATAAAGGCAGAACCTAGAGTCAGAGAGATTTGAATTCAAATCTGACCTCACACACTTACTAGTCGTATGCTGCCAAGCAAATCACTTTGTTTGCCTTAATTTCCTCATCTGTAAAATGGGAATAATTGTATCTACCTCACAGGGTTGTAATGATCAAATGAGATAATTGCAAAACCTTAGCATGGTGCATGGCACATCCCATTATATAAATATCATTGTTATTGTTATCAGCAAAGCACAAATCTGCATGTTTCAGTTAACAAAAAATGAGTCCTGCATTTTCTAGACAAAGGCTGTAGTGTAAGTAATAGCCATAATTTTCAGGACTAAACCAAATGACAGAAAGCATGTCCTACAAATTTAGGCAGCTCTCCTCATCGTTGAAAAATTCCTGGCCAAAATTTCTCCCTCTAGAGATACTAGAGTCACTTCAGGGTTTAACTTTGAGTCCAGGGCCCCTTTGGACACACTTATCTGCACCTTCTTTGGAAACTATGAAGTATAAGGGTTTACCAGCTACCTTACCCTGATAGGCTTCAGGTAAGGAAGTAGGGCTGGTGGGTTGGGTGGGTATAGGCGTGAAATGGATGGAGGAACTTAGAGGTCAAATTAAGAAGAGAAACCTGAGAGACTAGCAGGTAGCATTGTAAGTTTGAAGGACAGATGGTTTTCCCCACACTTCCTTTTTCCATTCCTGAACATGAACTCTGTCAGAAGGAAGACTCTTTTAAAAATATTGAAAGAAATGAAAGAAATGATGAATTAAAGGAATGGAGAGAGTGTGGTGACAAGGTATTGACATTACTTGCAGCCCTTCAATCATGTAGAACCAACTGAGCTTAGCAAAAATTACTTACTTAATATAAAATAGTTATAATAATTAGTTAAATTTGGTTGTTGCTTTTCTTACCTTTTGGTTCGGAACTTTGATCTTATTGGCATATGAAGCTTCTAATTGGAAAAAAAAAACCCTCTACCAATGCAAGTATGCATCCCTAAACCCACAATTAGAGACTTGACTTAGGCAAAGAGAGTGACAGAATCAGGGTCACACCAGCTGGTATATTTCAGAGCCTGAATGTGAATCCAATGCGTAAGTTTAGAGGATCATAAAGTCATAAACTTAGTGTTGAAAGAGATCTTAGAGGTCATCAAATTTAACCTCCTTTTACAGTTGAGGAAATTTAAGCTTAGAGAATTTAAGTGACATAGTCACTACTAGGAAGTGTCTTAAGAGAAATTTAAATGAAGGCCTTCCTGGCCCAAGTCCTCCACTCTGTCCCACAATTTACACTCTGACACTGGCTCTCTCTTCATTTTGTCACCTGCAGTTCTGGTATTTTAATATGAATAATTAGTTAAAATAGAAAGCTGTCAGACTGGGTGAACTTTTTAACCTTTTCCTCACATCAAAGGTCAGTCACCTTCACTAGAAGCAGCCTTGTGAGGTCCTGGCCTTAATCACACTCTACCCCAACTTAATTAAAAGCAAATTGTATGACTTTACCCTAGGTGCAAATTTTACTAATTATGGCTCTGAGGATGCATGGTCGATAAATAGGAATATGTCTGACCCTCATCTGGACGCATAAGAAAACAGTATTCTTCCGTCCAGTGTCTGGTATCTGACTGGGGTCTCTTGTGCTTTGGAGCATATGTTGAACTGAATTGTAGATAAATATAATGCTTTAAGGAGTTTTATAAACTAAAACTCCTTAAAGATTTTACAAATCTTAGGTTATGTCTGGTAGAACTATATAGGATGAAAAAAAAATTCAGGCAGTGTGATGCACTGGGTGGCATGAAGTTAAATTCCCAAGGGAGCATGTTAGCCCTAATTGACCAATCACAAGTGTTAATTAAGACTTTCTTATATGTCAAACAGTTTGCTAAGTGCTGGGGATACAAAGACAAAAACAAAAGTGTGTGCTTTCAAGGCGTTACATTGTCTTAGTAGTATAACATGTACAAATAAAAGAACAAAATACCCATACTTTCTGGGGGAGAAAGACCTCATATGGAATGAGGGTAATATCTCATATGGAATGAGGCTAAAGTCTAGGAATCAGGGGAAAGGAGGAAGTGCATTCAAGGCATCCCTCAGTGCTCAGAACGATAATAAATTGGATGTGACTATGTATCAGTCACCTCATATTCTTATCCCAGACTTTGTAGATACAGTTACAGTACATACTTTTAATGATAAATATTTGTTAAAAGAGTCTTGTTTTTCTTTTTCCAATGGAATGTGGGAGGTAGGCAAGGGAGAAAAATATTTTTTTGTGGATTAAAAAAATTAAAGTTACATAATGATAAATATGATAAATTTGTTTTTTTTTCTTTTTAGGAGTCAGAAATAAAAAATTTTGAAAAAAGTGGACTTCAATAAAAGTGTCAGAAAATCAAGGTAAGTTAATTCAACAAACATTTATTAGGCAGGCATTTCCTAGGTATACAAAAGAAAAAAAAAGATAAATCCTTTCCTTTCCTACTTTGTCCTCTCAAAGTTGTGTGTGCACCTTAATGGGAGGAGGATAAGTAAGACATGGAGAAATCAAGTTTGACATGAGGTCGAAATGTGAGAAGGACAAAAGAGACCTCCTAACAGACCATTTGAGGAGATCACTTTCAAATGAGGGAAGTGGAGATGGAGATTAGGGTAAACTTTGAGAAGGTCATGGTACTTTGCCTGGGTCTTAAAGGAAAGAGGGAAGGATTTCAACAGTTGGAGATGAAGACAGAGAACCTTCAAGGCACAGGGGATAATCTGTGCTAAGGCACTCAAGTGAGAGAGTGTTGAACAAGATCAACGAACAAATGATAAAGCTGTTCAGTGAGTGAATGGGAGTGGGATCAAATAGGGTCACAAAAGTAGGTGGGGACCAGACTGTGAAGGCCTGCAATATCAGGCTACGAAGTATTTGCTTGGTTTCTAAGCCAATAATTTCCAAAGTGGGGCACAGATATAGAAATTAGTACAAAAGGTGGTCCATTGGGATGTTGAGAGGAAAACAAATTCTATCAGTATTTTGTGAAGAAGAGAAGAAATTAAGCTTTACTAACATTTACGTAGACCTTGAGATTGGTATCCTTATTCCATAAGTCATCAGGTCCCATGGTTCCTAGAGTGTATGGGTATCCCTAAGGAAGAGTGGGAGGGCCCTCACAAGGAAGAAGTGATTTCCTGTCTTGTTCATTTGTTTTGAGTGTGTTGTGGCCCACCGAACTTTAAGTGTGCTTGGTTAGGGGATTTACAGATTTTATTGTATCATTTTAACTAAACCAACTCTCAGGAAGTGGACAAATGGCTTAAAAATATTCCTAGAAAGAAACTGGGGATTGAAAATTAGCCTAACAATGTGAGTATAAGCAAACTAGACAATGGCAGAGCTGACATTTTTCCTCTTCTGTGTATGAACTTTGTCAGCCACATTAAAGTTTAGGGACAATGATAGTCTTGTGAGATCTGGCAAAGCTCTCCAAAAATTTGTCATAAAAATTCTTAGAAATGTGGATTTATATCCACTATTGTTAACAATCAGCTTGGCCTCAAGTGTGCCTTGAAATGTCAGCTTATGACAACACAAGATCTTCATGATAAGATGACTAAAAACTAAGCTTTTTGTGCCCAAAGTGATGTGTCATCTAAAGCAATGGTGTCAGACTTAAATGGAAATGCATTCCTGTGGATCACATATTGGTTTAGAATACTACAAATTAGCATTGCCTATGTTGTATTATATTTTTATTTGTTTTATTAAACTTTTCCCAATTATTTCCCAAATAATCTGGTTCAGGCAGTACTTGGGAGTTTTGTGGACTGAGTGAGATCCAGGCCATGAGTTTTGACATCCATGATTTAGAGAAACTGCCATATCTGCATAGTTTAAAAACCAAGCAACCCTGCTCCCAGCCACCAAATTGGAGACAGAATATTCTTACTTGTTTAAAATTCTCCTAAAAGAAGAGTCTAAGTGGGTTTTGAACTCACTGAAAAATATAATACCTTCTAATAAGTTTGCAGGAACAATTAATCAACATCAGGAAATACGAAAACAATGGGGAAAATTTAAATAAAAGCTTTGGTATAATTGATGGATGGGATGATAAAAGGTGTAGCATGATTCAGTAAGTACAGTCAATGATGTCCTTCTGTTTGAATTTACTTATCTTTCTGAAGTACGTTTTTTAGTTTTGAAAATTATTAAAACCAAGACTAAAAATAAAACAAAATTAAATTAAAACTCCAAATTACTATATCACAAAGAATTAAGCCAAGAATTTTAAAAATAACAAATCACATTACTCTTATAAAATTTTGTCATTAACAAAACATTTTATTGAGAACAATACTGAAAATAAATAAAATAGAGTATTGTTATTTCATTATGTCATTATGTTATTTCATTATGTCATAACTTTAAAGTGTTGATTTTATATGTTTTATAATATAAAATATATTACTATTGTATAAATATAATTTCTAAAATATGTGTCCACACATATGTACATGTATATCTACACAAATATACATATATGTACATATACATATATATCAGGAAATATGAAGCTTGTTCAAAAATATCATTTTTTTTGATGAGTGCGTGATCATAAAAGTTCAGTGATGACTTTTCTAGGCAGATAGTAATTACTAAAGTTTTTTGAGTCTTGAAGCAATTTGGTTAGACTTGTGGAAGAATGATTCTGAGAGTGGAGAAATTAGAGGCAGTGAGACTTGTTAGGAGACTTTGACAGTAGTTCAAATGAAAGGTAATAAAGCTTGCACTAGGCTCCAGGTAGTGTGAGTAGAGAAGAGAGGATAAATACCAGAGATATTGTAGAGGTGAAATATTCAAGGTTTGTTAACTGATTGGATATGGAAGTGGGATGGAGGGTTTGAGAAAGAGAATGAAAGGTCAAAGGTGACTCCATAATTTTATTCCTGAGGGACTGGAAGGAAGGTAATGCCATTGACAGATAGAGGGAAATTAAGAGAAGCAGGTTCGTTGATGGAAGGAGAGATGGTGAATTCAGTTTGGCATATATTATGCTTGTAGTCCTCATGGGACATCCAGGTAGATGTGAACAGCTGGCAGTTGGAGATACAGAAACTCCTATTTGGGAAGTATCTTCAGAAAATGAATGAAAATTGAAGATACAGGAATGTCTTTACTCTCCAGGGTAGAGAGCACCAAAAGACAAGATAAGAAAGCTGAGAACAGAGATAGTGCAACATCATAGAGTTCATAGGTCTAAAGCAGGAAAGGACTTCAGACACTATTTAGCCCAACATCATCCTACCAAGTCTAATGCACTCATATGTTAAAAAGAATCAATTTGCATGTTTTAAAATGATACACAGGTACTATTTTTGGACACATAGCTTTAATTATAGTTGATATTGCACAAAGACAGTGTAAGTAAAAAGTTAAATTAGGTTTTTTCTTAAACTGTATTTGTCCTTGATACAAATTTCTCTGTTTAGAACTACTTATTAATCAGCTTATTTAAAAATCAATTACAGTTTAACAGCTATTTTAAACATGCTAGAGAACTATGACTAATGCTGGGCTGGGTTTTTCTGACTGTGCCTGTCCCTTTTAGAAGAGAAGTTTCTGGAAGACAGCAAAATCTCTGAGGGCTAAGAGGAGGAAGAAGAGGAGAGAGTAGGGGAGAAATAGTTTTACTCTGTGAAAAAACCTATTAAATGAACGTTCTGAAAGTCTTCAGCTATGGAAGCATGAGGTCAGCTGCTTTTCGTGCCTTTTGGCTCCATCCCTTTACACACACCATGCTTGTTTCCACCTCAGCATTGTGGCTTATGTTTCCACTTGAAACTATTTCCACCTGAAATACTTTCTCTTCTTACCTCCTCACATCTTGCCCATGCCTTTTAAGGATCAGCTCTATTTCCTAGGTTATGGGATCATAACTTTAAACTGGAAGGGATATTAGAGATCGTCTAGTCTTATTCCTTCATTTTACAGATGAAGAAACTGAGATCTAGAGAGTTTTCGTGACCTGCCTACGGTCACACTGGTATTAAGTAGTATTGCAGTGTATAGGATGTTCAGGGAGGATAAGCACCTGTGCTGTGAGGGCTTACTGACCCCTTTTCAGGGCTGCTCATGCGCCTTTGGTGTTCACTTTTACCCAACTCTCAACTGTGGCTCTAAGAAGCTGTAGTATTTGCAGTAGCCACACCTTGGTAAAAACCATCTTGGCAGACATGCTAAAACAGGTTGAGGGTAACTGACAGACCTCAAACCCATTGGTGAGTTAGAGGAATGTCTAGTCCAAGCGTGTGAAGACTTCCCCCAGCAGAATGGGTGGATAAAAACAATTTGTTCCAATGGACATAAAGGTGGCTGAAGTGGGCACCGTGGAGAGCTTAGAGCTTGATGCCAAGGTTATCCACTGCATCCCAGACCAAGGCCAGTCACTCTGACTGTTTTTCCTGCCACTGGACTTCAATGATTCTAGAAGAGAGAGTGAAACAATAGACTTTGTGTTATTCCACCTCACTTAAATCCAATTCGTATGAAAATCAAGACATCAGCCTGTGATGTCATCGGTCCTCTTTGAAAGCAAAGGACAAACAACAACATTAAGTGGGGGAGTTGTGACTTGAACCCAAATCTTTTTCCTCCATAGCCACTTCTTTTCTGTTTATCAGGTGGTCTCATCTCTGAAAACTCCTCTGTGACTCTAATCTACACTGATGTCTCTTAATTTGTGACCTGTATCACATAACTTAGCACTTAATTATGGATATTTTTTTCTTGTATTGTTTTACAAATATTGGACATGTATTAGGTTTCTCTAACTTGACAGCAGACTCTTTGAGGAAGAGGATTTTCTTAGTGCTTTGAATGTAGTAAGTATGTAATAAATACTTTTTCCTTCATTCGTACCTGTCTTGTATTCTCTCACAACAGTCAGCATAATGCTGAGCCCCAGCAGGCATTCACTAGATGCTTTTTGACTGATGATCCAAATAGGTGAATCCTTAAAAAAAATCTATATTAATACCTGTTTTAAGGAAAGATGATCCCTAGATTGCCCATTGCATCTCTTATGATATGATTATGATTATCTCAACACAAATGGGTTTGGGAATAATATCTAATTGAATCCAGTAAAATAATTGATTGGCTTAAAAACAGTAAACTACTTTCTCTTTGTAGACCTAACATAATAAATGAAGTGCCCTAAGGCACAAGCTGACATTGGCTGATGACAGTCTTTTTACCAATGACTATGAAGAGGGTGCAGGAAAAACCCAAGAGATAATGCAAACAATGGTTAGTTTATTCATTATAGTTGTCAATTAGTACAGAGGATGCAGGCATCATTGTGTAAAGTTATTACAAAAACTGTTCTTGAGTGGCTATACTCTGAAGGTAGTGCCATCCTTGGTTGGGAGAAAATCACAGAGGAGGGCTCAGGATATATGTGAGGGGAAGGGAGAGAATTAAGAATGAGAGCATTGAAAGGAAAAGGGAAGAGATAAAGTACATTGTTAACCCTCCTCTCCTCTCTTCCTATTGCCTCTGGTCCTGATCTAGCTCCAGATGACCTAGAACTCATGTATTCTGGGAAAGGAGTGGAAGGAATAGGGTCTTATTCCTTCCTCTAGCTCCAGACCAAGAGGTTGGAGAAAGTCTTCCCTTATTTCAATATAATCCCTAGTGAAAGTTTCAAAGATAATTCACTCTAAAAGTAGAGGTAAGAAGAGAGGCAATCTGACCAGAAAGGGATTAAATCCTGGGTGTTTGCATACAAACTACAGGGAGAATGAACTGTGAAAACTGTGCTCAGGGGCTTTTGCCTTACCTTAC
This sequence comes from Pseudochirops cupreus, assembly GCA_028627135.1. Lineage (NCBI taxonomy): Eukaryota > Metazoa > Chordata > Mammalia > Diprotodontia > Pseudocheiridae > Pseudochirops > Pseudochirops cupreus. The sequence continues at coordinate 306,491,417 of CM053580.1, forward strand.
CTTTCTGGTCAGATCATTTAATCCAACTGGGGTAGACCCAATACAAGTGAAAAGATTCCTTCTAGGTTTTCTTTATTATATATTTGTATATTATATATCTTCTTTATTATATATAATTTGAATCTATCAAAATACACACATATACATATACACATACATATACATATGCACACACACACATAAAATTTCTGAAAATCCAGAACTTTTCTTCTCTTTGGACTAAAATCTAGATCTGTCTGGGTAATTGCATATTTCTGATAGTCTTAATTTTCTCCAAAGACTGTCATTTAGAGTAGATTGAACCACAAAATCACCCAATTTCACAATCTTGGAGTTTACCTTGACTCATCTCTGTCATACTCCACAACAAACCCGTGGCCAATTCTTATCATTTCTATCTCAACCACATCTTCCCATTTAAACATCCGGCGCCCTAATTTAGGTAGTCATCATCTCTTTTCTGGACTATTGAATAGTCTCCTATTTGGTCCCCTGGAATCTATAATCTATTCTACAGATAGCTACCAAAGTGATTTTCCTAGACTGCAATTCTGACTATGTCACTTCTCTACTCAAAAACTTCAGTTGCTCCACTACTTCTAGAATTAAAAATAAATTCCTGTTTGATGTTTGAAGTGCTTCATGACCTGGCCCCAGCTTACCTTTCATGACTTACTAAACATTACTCTTCTTCATTCGCTCTGTTGTCCAGACAGCACGGTCTTCTTGCTGTTTCTAACACATAACCTTTTATAGCCTGTTTCCATGTCTTTGCAATGGCTGTTCCCAAGCTTGGTACACGCTTCCATCTCACTTCCACCTCTTAGGATCTCTAGTTTTCTTCACACCTCAGCTCAGGTGCTACTTTCAGTGTGAGAGGCCTTTTCTGATTCCCCCATTTAATGTTGCCTTTCTCTCAGGAGTGGGCTGGTGCCCGCTCATACATTTACACCTCAGAAATCAGTAAATGCTACAAGTTAGGGATTGCTTTATTGTTTTGTTGATTGTTAAAACTTGTGAAAATGGTGGAAAAAATGTTAATAATTCAGATTAAATTTTTTAAAATTACTATATAACCCCCCCCCCCCCCCCGCCAAGAGCTGGTTGTTAAAAATTTACCAGCACATCCCTGCTTTCCTCAAAAAAAATTCCTTGCATTTATTTTGAATATACCTATATATGTACATGCTTGTCTGACACAATTGGATATATAATCATTGAGGGCAGGGCATATTTCATTTTTGTATGTGTATGCTCAATGTTTAGCAGAGTTCCTGTCATATGTTGTTATTCAGTCATTTTTCAGTCACGTTTGACTCTTTGTGACTCCATTTGGGGTTTTCTTGGCAAAGACACTGAAGTAGCTTGCCAGATCCTTCTCTAGCTCATTTCACAGATGAGGAACTGAAGCAAACAGGATTAAATGACTTGCCCAGAGTCACATAGCTAGTAAGTGTCTGAGGCCAGATTTGAACTCATGAAGAAGAGTCTTCCCGATTCCAAGTTCAGTGCTCTGTACACTGTGCACTGTGTCACTTGGCTGCCCTTAGAGTAAGCACTTAATGTCTACTGGAATTAAGTGGAAAATTGAAAGAGAATAAAAGAAGGCAATCAGGTGAATAGAGTGCCGGGCCTGGAGTCAGAAAGACTTGAATTCAAATCTAGTCTCAGAAATTTAGTAGCTGTGAGACCTTGGGCAAGTCACTTAACCTCCTTCTCCTTCAGTTTTCTCATCTGTAAAATAGGAATAATAGCACTTTTGTCCAAGAATTGTGAGGATCAAATGAGATAATCATTGTAAAGCACTTAGCACACAGTGCTTGGCATATAGTAAACACTATCTAAATGTTAGCTAATATTATTAATACCAATAAAATCAATCATTGCACTTAGAAAGAATGTATCCAAATCAATGCTTAGAGATTCTTGGCTGAAAACTAAACAAGTTCAGTACTGCTGCTTTTGACTATGCTATGCAAATGTTAGTTTTAAGGGCCTTTATCAATAGATTAATTTGTTTGTCAAACTATCCTTTATAAAACATAGCCCAGTGAACTCCAACTTCTCCCAAGTGTTTCTAATATGTATATAGATATATACACATATATATTTATTTATGAATTTAATTTTCCAGAAATGAGACAATTTTAAACATATTTTAATGTTGAGTATTTGACTAGGATATAATGAAGCTTAAAACCTTTTAAGTGGATTAAAGAACTCATGACATTTATATACTCTAACCTCCAATCATCTTGGTATTAATGAAAATATTTTCCTTAAATATTTTGAAAGAAAAGCATCTTCATTCAATCAAAGCTGACATTTTAATTTGAACTCTCCACTATGAAAAGAATTTGTAGTCAAAATTTGTCATTAAAAAAACTGAATGAAAAGAAAAATAATGATATGCTGAGTTACTCTTACATAGCATCGAGAATATAAGTGCTAAGCATATTATAGTTTAGTCTTTCTTATCTTTTACTCATTATATTTCATAACAAACCCATCCCCCTTTCAAACTTCCTGTTTATATTTGAGGAACTATCCTTCCAATCTCTTAGGTTTGTAATCTTGGAGTTATCAACTTCTCACTAATCTTCACAGAGTATATCTAATCAAGGGTGAATTCTTATTATTTCAGCTTCCACTATATCTCATGCATCTGACTCCTCTCTACTCACATGGCCACCACTCTAGTTCAGGCTCTCATCACCTCTCAAGCATTATGTTACAATAGCCTCCCAACTAGTGTCCCTATGGATAGCCTTTCTCCACTCCAGTCTGTCCTCAACACAGCTGCAAAAGTGTTTTTCCTTAAGAATGGATCTTACCATGTTACTTCCCTACTTAATAATCTCCCTTTTAGAAGTTGGATTAAATACGATCTCATTTCTCTGTTCAAACTCTTCATGACTTGACGACAATTTACCTTTCTAGTCTCAATATACATCGCTCCATTTGCCAAACTCTATGATCCAGTCAAACTACCTTTTCCTCTGTACCTTGCACACAAGATTCCATTTCTCATCTCCATGTCTTTGCACTACCGATGCCCTGCGCTGGCTTTCTCACAGAACTCCTTTCTTTCTTCAAGATACAGGAAAATTCAAGACTTCAACATGCAGCCCATCCTGATCTTCCCCACTGCTAGTGCCATCCTTCCAGAACTACTTTGCATTTATTTTGTAACACATACACACACGCAAACACACACACATGCAAATATACACACACACAGACACAGACACAGACAGACAGACAGACACACACGCCCGCACAACTTTACCTGATAGAATGTAAGCCTTTTAAGAGTAGATATTATTCCATTATTTGAGTCAGTGAGATGGTGCAGTGGCTAAAGGGCTGGGCTGGGATTAAGGCAGAGCTCTCAGTTCTAATTCCCCCTCAGACACCTATCTTTGTGACCCTAGGAAAGGCCTTTTAATCTCTGTTTCAGTTTTCTCCTCTGTAAAATGAAGGTAATAATAGAACCTAACTGTCAGGTTTATTGTGAGGATCAAATGAGTTAATATGTACAAAGTGCTTTACAAATCCTAAAATGTATATAAAGGGTAGCTAATATTATTATTGCTTTTTTGTATTTGTATCTTTACAGTTGGAATGGTGTCTGTTATATAGTTGTTATTCCCTGGTTTCAGTCATGTCCAACTCTTCGTGACCCCATTTGGGGTTTTCTTGGCAAATATCCTGGGGTGGTTTGTCATTCTTTCTCCAGTTTATTTTACAGATGAGGAAACTGAGGCAAAGAGGATTAAGTGACTTGCCTGGGGTCACACAACAAATGTCTGTTGTCAGATTTGAATTCCCTGAGACGAGTCTTCCTGATTCTAAACTCAGTGCTCTATCCACTTTGCCACCTACCTGCCCTTATTACATAGTAGGTGCTAATAAATGTTTCTGGATTGATTACATCCTTGGCATCACCATCTATATTAATATGAGAAAACAAACAAACCCTTACGTTTGGTATGGTATGAAACTTTTATTGAGGGAATTTGCTCATTTGTAATTTATATATTGAGTTCCTGTGATACTGAAAGGCTTAATGTTCATGGTGATATAGTTAGTATGTGTCAGAGTCAGGGCTTGATTTGAAATCTTCCCCTTTCCAAGACTGGCTATAGTATGCTTGTGTTTGTGTGTGTGTGTGTGTGTGTGTGTGTGTGTGTGTGTGTGTGAATAGAATTAGTGTCTAGAATTTTGTTTTTAGTATTTCTAGCTACCTGCTTTGGGGAGGAGGGAGAGGTGAGGGAATACACACACACATACATATATTGAGATACAGACATGTATCTCAGACATGTATGTATACAGATCACATATGTATATTTTACATCTATATTTAAATTTATATACATATACAAATATTTAAATTTATATACATATACACATATCTCTATATCTATCTTTGTGTATGTCTATTTGTGTTATTCCGTCTCACCTTCCACCCTCTAGCTTCTTGACATTGGCTGATTTCTCTTGCCTGCTAGACCTGCCATAGCAGCCAGCCTTACTTTTGCTTAGCTTGATTTCTGTTCCTGGTTTCTCATGGTCAGTGCTTCTCTTGCTGCCATATCCCCAAATGATAGTTTCTTTTGAAATTTCCTTCAATTAAGCTTTCAAGTTATTGCAGAGTGGGGGAATGAATTAAGTTAACCTATTGACTTTAAAACAGTTTTTCATGCCATTTTACTGTGGATCAAGTTCATCAATGTTTACCTTCTGCCGTACTGAAATGCGACTTGCCCTTGTTTTTACATGCATGAATCTCCCATGAATTATATGAAATTTATGCCTGCAGTCCAATGTTCTCTCATGAGTACCCAGACTTTTTACTTGCCTTGATCCCTCATTGTAAACAATAACACTCTACACTGACAAAAAAGTTTGATGATGATTGGATTGAATTGTCACTTAATACTTCATTTTAACTGTGTGTGTGTGTATTTTTTTCAGACCACTTGTATCAGCAAACATCCTAGCATACCCAGGATAGCTGCTAGCACAGGTTCTTAGATCTGCTTTTCTAAAAGAAAGCAACTCAAAAATGGGTTAACAATCTTACTTTAATCCAGTGGTTTTCAACCTTCCTAATGCCGCGACCCTTTAATACAGTTCCTCATGCTGTGATGACCCCAACCATAAAATTATTTTCGTTGCTACTTCCTACCTGTAATTTTGCTACTGTTATGAATTGTAATGTAAATATCTGATATGCAGGATGTATTTTCATTGTTACAAATCGAACATAACTCACAGGTTGAGAACCGCTGCTTTAATCAATCAAACGTATATCATTTACCTAGTTCAGGGGGAAAAATCAGCACTCTGAACTTCAGAGAATACAAAAAGAATACAAACACAAGTTACAAGCAGACAAAGAAACAGATCAGCAGACAGGGCTTCCAGTCGTCTGACCATCACATCCATACCTAGTCCGTTACCAGAGGGAGAAGCACCAACATCTGGGTTTTTCAAAGTCAGGGGGCTCAATGGCTGCCCAGAGTCTCATCTGGCCAAACCACACAACTCTTTCCAAAGTGAGCCCCAAAGCAAAAACTCACATCAGGGTATATATAGCCTTCTCCTGACTCAGAGACTGTCACAACCCTCTTGACTGACCACCCAGTCACAAAGTAATAAGGCAGGGTCATTCCTGAAGAACAAGCCTCCCACCACAGGCTCCATGTGACCACATTCAGCCTATTAGGGGGCAGAGTATACTTTCAAATCAGGGAAGGTTCTCAGAGCCACTTAAGCCCATCAAAGGGCCTAAGGGCAGGGAAGGTCTTCAGATTCCCATAACACCACTTTTCTGCATCTAAAGTCAGAGAGCATGACGAAGAGGATAAGTTTATTGGATTCAGAGTCAGATGACCTGGGTTCAAGTTCCAGCTCTGCTTCTTACTACTGTTGTGGTCTTCAGCCAGTCATTTCACTCTGCTTACACTTTGTAAAATAATGAGGTTGCACTCTGATCTCTAAATACCCTCTAGTTTTGTATTCTATCATATAAGAGCAGAGTTCTTTAGCTGGAGTTTGTGGTTTAAAAAAATTAAATATAATTATTACCCTTGGTAATCTTTTGTATTTTATTTTATACATTTAAGAAAACTTTATTCTTGGGGCAGCTAGGTGGCATAGAGAATAAAGCACTGGCCCTGGAGTCAGGAGGACCTAAATTCAAATCTAGCTGCAGACACTTAACACTTACTAGCCGTGTGATCTTGGGCAAGTCACTTAACCCCTTCCTCCTTCCCCCAAAAAAGTAAAAAAAAAACAAACTTTATTCCAATAAATGAAGAGTTTTAAGAGGGAAAATACCTTTCAATGGATTGTCACAGGGGTCCATGACACACAAAGAAGCTTAGGAACCTGTTCTAAATTGTAACATAAATTAGCACACATATTTGTCATCTATATATATTTAAGCATCAGGAACCACAGCAAAATATAGAATACATTTTGTAAAATAAAACTATTTCATTTTAATTTTTATGTTTTCTTACATACTGTAAGTAATGATTACCTGCATAATTGCATGGGGAAAGGGGAAGGAGAGATATGTGATGAGCGATGGCTGTCTAGATGGGTGCAACATTCAGAGAACCAAATAGAATACAGTCAGAATCATTTAGGACTATTAGTTCTGAGGAGAGAATACCAGGAGAAAGCAGTCATGTGCCTATTCCATGTCTTTGAAAAGTATCAAATCAAACATCTATTTAAAAATAGAATATCTCACAATGACCAACTAATGCTTCGATTTATTTTCCTTAGTAAAAACATCTGCATTACTTATTGACTTCTTACAGAGTATAAATATTTCAGCTTATTTTAGGTCTTCTTAAGAGGTTCTCTGAACTCAAATGGATAGATTTTTGAGTATAGAGAGACCATAATATACTTGCAAAAAATCATGAAGAAGTAAGTCATGGCAAAGATGATATTTATTTCCTGGTAATCTTTCATTGTTCATGTGTGCTTTCAAGAGGCAATTCTTGGAAGCCGTGGTTATAGTAGGAGAAGTGAATCATTAAAACACCAGATCATGTCCACCTACTCCCTTTCCAGAAGCCAGACCACATATTCTTTGCTAGAGTTCCATTTAAAAAAAATCTATTGATCTCATTTTGCTTGTATAATGAGAGCATATTTAATTTCTTTAGAGGCATGGATGCTCTTGTTCACATTACTAACTGCTTCCCAGTTTATCTGAGATCTCTCTCTCTCTCTCACATACACACACATATATATGTATATAATTTGTGTGTGTGTGTGTGTGTGTGTGTGTGTGTGTGTGTGTGTGTGTAGCTTACCAGGTAAGTCTTCATTTATTCAAAGAGAGAAACAAAATATGCTTTAAGTCAGTACTGTGTGCAAAGTCCTGGGTTATATCCTAAGGGAGATATTTAAACAACAACAACAACAATAGAGTCTCTGAATTTGATGAACTTATATTCTCTTAAATGACAGGGATCAGGGCAAAATATAGAATCAATTTTGTAAAATAAAATTATTTAATTTAAATTTTAGTTTCTTGCTGGTGAGCAGCATACACTAAGTAATGATTAAGGCTATGACAATTGAATGGGGCAAGAAGAAGGAGAGATTGCTAATAAGGGATGAATGTCTAGATAAGTCTAATTAGAATATGGTCAGAAACATTGGGACTAATGATAACCTTACTATCTCACATACCAGGGTATACATTTGGGGCATTGAATTAAAGCTAACAAAATGATGGGACAGTACTGCATATTTCTTAAATGATTGAATTTAATTTTTCTAGAAACTTAAATATTATGTATGGGAGGTTAAATTTCCCTTAGTTGCCTGAATATAATATTGAGATTGAACAACATAAATTATTTTGGGAATCCAATATGATATAATTATAGTGCTCTTTAAGTCCAAGACAAGTTTAGAATGGTCTGCCAAACCTTACATTGTTTTCTTCTGTATGTATTTCCTGTCTGCTGCTGTCATAGTATCATAACTTTAGTACCATAAAGGAAATTCAGTCATCTGGTCTAACTCTCATTTTACCAATGAGGAATCAGCCTCGAAGATTTGACTAAGACAACAGTTCTCAAACTTTTTGATCTCAGGACACCATTACACTCTTGAAAATTATTGAAGAATACCTCCTCCCACAACCCCCAAGAGCTTTTGTTTCTGTTGATTATATTTATCAAAATTTAGTGTATTAGAAATTAAAATGTTTTATTGTTATAAAAAGTGTTTTTTTTTAATCACATAGAACCCTTGAAAGTGTGTTGACCTCCAGGGGTTCTCAGATCACACTTTGAACACTGATAGTCTAAGGCAGTGGTTCTCAACCTTCCTAATGCCACAATCCTTTAATACTCACATGTGGGCGTATCTGCATGTGGGTGGATCCACCTGGAGATGGATAGAGGAGCAGTGTCTTGGTTCCTAAGACTATAGGAAATATGTGTTTTCCAATGGTCTTAGGTGAGCCCTGTGACCCCTGTGAAAGGGTTGTTTGACCCCCAAAGGGATCGCAACTCACGGGTTGAGAACCACTAGTCTAAGGTCACCTAAGGTAATTTAAGCAGAGTTAGAATTTGAGCCTGGGTCTCTAAATGCAGCAGCCTTCTAGAAGACTTTTGAGAGTCTCTTGGACAGCAAGAAGATCAAATCAGTCAATACCAAAAGGCCTTAATTCAGATTACTCACTGAAACATTAAATGCTGAAGTTGAGGCTTAAATATTTTGACCTCATAATGAGAATATGGGCCTCATCGGAAAACACCCTGATGTTGGGAAATGTTAAAAGCAAAAAGAGAAGGGGATGAAAGAGTTTGAGATGAATAGAGTCATCAAAATGACAAGCATGAACTTGGACAGATGTATCAGCAATGCAGTATTCACAATGCCTACAGTAACTATAAATATGCTGATATAGTTATTAATCACAAAATGGAACAGGCTCTCTACATAAGAAATATAGATAGTGCATTCATTTAAATACCAGAAAACTGAGTCCCAAAACCAGAAAGTCAAAGCCAACCCAGTAGTGATGAAGTTGGCACATGTGGTCAA
>CM053580.1:306501009-306526378 GCA_028627135.1 Pseudochirops cupreus
GAATGATATAAATTAAAATAAATAAAAGTTAATTTTTAAAAAAAGAAAGTTGTGGAGCATATAGAAAGAAAATTGAAACAAACCAAGGCCACCATATTGCCTATTTAAAAAAACAAACAAATATAGACAATAGAGTTTATTTGGTAAAAGGAAAACTGTTGTCTCTCTTTGTCAGGGATCAATATTACCTGCTTCATAGAGCAGGTGAGCCATATTTGTTTTTTGTTTTTGTTTTTCCTTCTGAACAAATGTGTATTCTTATTTGGTTCTATTAGTGAATGTCAAGATAACTCTTCAGTAAAAATAAATCAAGGAGAAAAAAAATTACTTTATAGAGTGAGAAAAAATAGTAACAAAATTCATTTGGAAGAACAAAAGGTCCAGAATATCAAGGGAATTAATGGAGAGAAATGCTAGGGAAGGTGGCCTAGCCATACCAGATTTTAAGCTGTATTATAAAACAGCAGTCATCAAAACTTCTTGGTACTGTCTGAGGAATAGAGTAGTGGATCAGTGGAATAGATTGGGTACATGAGACTCAGCAGTCAATGACTATAGTAATCTACTGTTTGATAAACCCAAAGACTCCAGCTTCTCGATAAGAACTCACTATTTGACAAATAGTACTAGGAAAACTGCTAGGAAAACTAGAAAATAGTATGGCAGAAACTGGGCATAGATCAATATTTTGCACTGTATACCAAAATAAAATCTAAATGGGTTCATGATCTAGATATAAAGGCTGAGACTGTAAGCAAATCTGGGAGAGTAAGGAATAGTTTGCCTGTCAGGTTTATGAAGAAGGGAATAATTCATGACAAAACAAGAGTTAGAGTACATTATAAAATGTAAAATAAATAATTTTGAGTACATTAAAATGAAAAGTTTCTGTACAAATAAAGCCAATGTCACCAAGATTTTGAGGGAAGTGGAAAATTGGGAACAAATTTTTACAACCAGTGTCTCTGATAAAGACCTCATTTCTAAAATATACAGAGAATTGAGTCAAATCTATAAGAATACACATCATTTCCCAATTCATAAATAGTCCAAGGATATAAACAAGCAGTTTTCAGAGGAAGAAATTAAAGATATCTATAATCATATAAAAGTGCTCTAAATCACTATTGATTAGAGAAATTCAAATCAAAACAACTCTGAGTTACCACATCTCACTGAGATGACAAAATAGGAAAATTAAAAATGCTGGGAAGATGTGGGAAAATTGGAACACTACTGCATTGTTGGTGGAGTTGTGAGCTGATCCAACCATTCTGAAGAGCAATTTGGAACTATGCCCAAAGGGGTATAAATAAGTGCATGCCCTTTAATCCTGCAATACCACTTCTGGAGTTATATTCCAAAAAGATCATAGAAGTGGGAAAAGGACCTGTCTGTACAAAAATATTTATAGCAGCTCTTTTTGTGGTGGCAAAGAATTGGAAATCAAGGTGATACCCATCAATTGGGGAATGCCTGAACAAGTTGCAGTATTTGAATGTAATGGAATGTGATTGTGCTAAAAAAAAAATGAGGAGTATATGGATTTCATAATAACTTGGAGAGACTTACATAAACTAATGTTCAGTGAGAAAAGCAGAACCAGGAGAAATTTGTACACAATTACAGATGCAACATATGTGTAATGACTAACTTTGATAGGCTGGGCTCCTCTTAGCAATGTAAGATTACAAGATAACTCCAAAAGACTCATGATAGAAAGAGATATCCACATCCAGAGAAAGAACTACACAGTGCGAATGCAGATTGAAGCAAACTACTTGCTCTCTTTCTTTTTCTTATTTTCTTTCCTCTTTCCCATTATTCATTCCATTGGTTATAATTCTTCTTTACAACCTGACTAATGTTTAATGTGAAGGCATTTGTTAATCCTATATTTGATTGTATGCCATCATGGGGGTGGGGGAGGAGAGGGAAGTGGGAAATATTTGAAACTCAAGGAATTGTGGAACTGAACGTTGTAAACTAAAATTAAATAAATGAATTTTTAAAAATAAATAAAATAAAAGTAAGAATAAAAGAATAAATATTCTGGTTCCTCTTCAACAATCCTTTACTACACATGATTACTATATGGCAGGCACTTTGCTAAGCATAAAAACAGTTGACATTCTTGAGTAGTAGACATTCTATTGTCTAGACAATATTTTGATGTCTTGGTACATATAACATATATACAAAAGATGTTAAGGTATTCTGATAGGAGAAGGCATTAGGTATTAGTGGGAGAGAACCTTCTTGTTTTAGGAGAGTTTTCAGCTAAGTCTTGAAGAATTTCAGGGAAATCAAGATTTGAAAGTGAAGGGGATATAGCATTCCAGGAAAAGATAGTCTGTACATAAGCTTGGTGATGGGAGATGGAATGTTGCATTTAAGGAACAGAATGACAGCAGGTCATTGCATTATAAAACAGATAGAGTGGAAAATAGTTTATTTGTGTGTGTGTGTGAGAGAGAAAGAAAGAGACAGAGACAGAGACAGAAACAGAGACAGAGAGAGATGGGAGGGGGGAGAGGGAGAGAGAATTGGGATTAAATGACTTGCTGAAGGTCACATAGCTAGTAAATATAAAGTGTCTGAGGTTAAACTTGAACTCAGGGCCTCCTAACTCCAGGGTTCTATTCACTATACCACCTAGCTGCCCCTGGGAATGAGGTTTATGAAGTTGGAAAGTTACATACATTTTAGAAAATTACTTTCTCACTCAGTTAAAACTTCAATCTTCTATGTGGCCACTAATCTTTTAATTGCTATATGTAAAGCCTTTACTCAAAACTTATTCTTCTGAGTTCTCTATAGCATTTGATACTGTGGAAGCATACTATTTTCAGCCTCAATGTGCATTGCCACAAAAGTGGTCTCTCTTGGATCCCCTCTTCCCTTTCTGACCACTCTTTTTTTTTTAATTTTCCCTTATTGGATCATCACCAATCTTACTCTGCCCCCTAAGTATGGCTGTTTCCCAAGGATTCATTCTGAACTCTTTCCCCTATGTAGACCTTCTTGTTTGGCAACTTCATCAATTCCTGGGTTTAATTTACTTCTCTGAGAATATGAGTTGTACATCTATAAATCCATCCCGAATTCTTCCTGTGAACTCTAGTCTAACATTGACAACTGTCTATTGCACAATTTGACTTCATGGACAAATGAAATAATTTAAATTTTAAAATCATCCTTTCAGAAACATGGAATATTCTACTGGCAACCATGTCATATGAATCTGAACACAAAGAGAAAATATAGTCTGTCCCCCAAATTACATCTCTTTGAAAAGAAAAAAAAATTGTTCATATTATACTTACATATGTATATGCAAGTGTATATATATATATATGTGTGTGTGTGGAAATGTGTATGTATACACATATATTTTCAATGACATTGATTGTAGGCCAAAGTTAAACTTTATGCAAATCAATTTTGGGCAGAGTAACTAGTTAAACTAAAGTAGTATCTGGAGTTTAATTTTTTTTCTCATTCAGTTCAAATAAAAAGCACCTATTAAGCACTTACTATATACCAGGTGCTGTTATAGGGACCAGAGATACAAAGTCAGAAGTGAAACAATCCCTGCCCTCAAGCAGCTAACATTCTACTAAGGGGAAGGGAAGGTTACAGATAAAATTAAACACAAAATTCAATGTAAAAACATTTCCAAAGGGAGCTACAACAGTCAGATGATTAAAAAATGACCTCTTGAAAGAGGTTTCATTTAAACAACATGTTGAGTAGACAGGGGAAGTATGAGGCATAGGCTTGCAAAGGCATATAGGTGGGATTCTAAACGCAATATATAAGAGATAACGAGTAAGCCACTTTGCCCATAATTTAGAGTTCTTGAGGGGCAATAATGGAAAATAAGTCTGGAAAGGTAGGTTGCAGCCAGATTACAAAGAACTCTAAGTGGAAGATTTCAAACATCATCTATTACCTCCAGACAACTTCCCAGGCAATAAGTTTGAATCACCTCCAAGGTAATCAATATGATCTTAGAAAGTATTATGAGCATTTTCCAGAAGAGAACATTGCAGAAGAATGTCAGAACCTAGTGACATACACCATCTTAAATAAAGTCTGAAAGAATCCTACAACTACTGTTGGCTTCTCTAGGAATTTTTTTTTGAATGAATTAAAATTTCCAAAGTGGATTACCACATATGAACATTCATTTGGTTGTGATTTCAAAGGAAAATACTTTGATTTCAGACCACAAAAACAAGTGGAATCCCAAGCTGGTGACACTGAAGGAGACTTAGAGACAGTTACAATAAAGAAGACTTCCAGAAGTGCTCTTGATTTGTGTCGAGAGTTAATTGCTCCTGTTTCCTCAGACCAGTCACCTCTGGAAATGCTTGCACTATGCCAGCCTGAATATAATCCAATAATTAGTGACAAACACCTCGGCCCCACCTCAGCAGTGAGAGACATCAGCTTCTTGCCATCTGGCCAGCATCCTCATTTCCTTGCTGCAACATTTCTTACAAACTATGGGAAAATTTCCCTGAAGAAGTCCCTAAAATCCCACCCTCCATGACTTTTAGAAACCCCTGTGGTTGCAGACTGAGAAATCTATCAGGAGGAAAAAGAAACTTTGAGCCAAATAATGAGGCACAGCTTTTGGAAACCTTAACCTTTGGAGACACAGCCTCAGAAGCAGATCCAGTTTGATTTTGATTGCCATGGAGATTTAGACTAGGGCTGTCATCAGCCTGCTAGATACTTCCCTTAAAGGCATGGAGACAGCCAAGGGCCTCTTGGTGATGGAGGATATTGAGTGATGGAAGCCCTTGAACAGGTCTACAAGTGAATCAATTAAATGACCTAATGGAAGAAACAGAAGTAACAGAAAGTCACAAGCATCCATGCTACAAACCACTTTGGCATGCAGGAGCCTTATGTAAGTGACACAAGCCATCTTAAAGTAACCACCTGCAGTCGCAAGTTAGCACTCAGGATCAACCTGACTGATCTTTACCTACTTTTTTAAAGAAACATATTAAGTTTCTAGAATCTAAAAACCTATATTGCCTTGAAGAAAAAAAAGAAGTGCTTGAATGTGGAGAAAGATTAGCTATTCTTCTTTCCCTCCTCCTCTCTCATTAAAAGTAGTGTTCTCATTCATTTCAATAGGAGGCTCACAGAAAGCATGTACAAATACATGAAATGGTTGGGGCACATGGTGAGCACTGAGAAAGTGGTTAGCTACATTTCTCATTCATAGCTTTCCCAAGTTTCCCCTTTCCACCTTTCTAAGTATCATAAGAACTTAATAGTTCTCATTTGTGAGTTACTGTCATAGGGTTATTCTCAAGGAATTAAATAAGTACTTAACTGTCACCCTCAATTTAAAAAAATGAGACAAGAGTCACACGTGCTAGAGTTTTCTCTATATGAATAGAGAAAGAAAATTACTTTTTTTCTTTTCATTTTTTTCTGTAAAAGAAAATTTTTCAAAACCCATAATTCTATAATATGCTGTTTCTAAGAAACACATTTGAGGGTGAGAGAATATGTAATAGGTGTATAGAAGGGTGTTATAGTGATGAGAATGGGAGGATAGGGGAGAGATCATTGGAGGGGGATAGGGGAATCATACGAAGGCTAGATAGTGGATAAAAATAAAATAGAGGAGGCAGGAGGGATAGGAAACAAGAGATATGCATGTACATAAAAACAAAGATCAGGAGTAGAATAGGTTTGGGAATATACAGGTCTATATATGTATGTGTATATGTATATGTGCATATCTACGTCTGTAGCTATAGAGAAATATATCTAAACTTTACTGTAGCCTTCAGGGGAGGAGCAGGGGAAGGGGAAAAAAGAACAAAGTAAAAAAGTGTGCAGAAGAAGACAAAAGAAAACTCACAAGGAAGCATAGCAAAGAGAGACAATTTTCAACACAGTGAGTATTATTATATAGACTTTCTTGAAATGAAAATTTATTGTTCCATATATTGAAGCCTTTCTAATGTTCTGCTATGAACATGACATGATTTTATTTTTTTCTAACTTTTTATTTAAGTCTTATTATTTAAGTTTATGATATGTTTTTGTTTCTTTTTTCTATTCTCTATTTGTCTTCTGGCATTTGAGTCTAAAATAAAATTTTGTAAAGAAAAAACAGAAACACATTTGAAACAGGGGGAAATACACAGGGTAAAGGTAAAAGACTGGAGAAGAATATATTATGCTTCAACTAAAGTGAAAAAAGCAGGGATAGCAATCCTAATTTCAGACAAAGCAAAAGCAAAAGAGATAAGGAAGGAAACTATATCCTGCTAAAAGTCACCATTGAGAATGAAGCAATATCATTGCTTAACATATATGCACTAAGTGGCATAGCATCCAAATTCCTAGAGGGAGAAATAGAGAGTAAAATTATACTAGAGGGAAATCTCAATATCCCCTTCTCATTACTTGATAAATCTAACCGCAAAATAAACAAGAAAAAAGTTAAGAAGGTGAATAGAATTTTAGAAAAGTTAGATATGATAGACCTCTGGAGAAAATTGAATGGGGATCAAAAGGAATATACCTTTTTCTCAACAGTACATGGTAGATACAAAAAAAAACTGACAATATACTAGGGCATAAAAACTTCGCAATCCAGTGCAGAAAAGCAGAAATATTAAAGGCATCCTTTCCAGATCATGACATAAAAAATATATGTATATATGAGTGGGTCAAACAACAAATCATCGAAACAATCAACAACTTCATTCAAGAGAATGACAATAATGAGACAATATACCAAAGCTTGTGATACGATGAAAGCAGTTCTTAGGGGAAGTTTTATATCTCTGAATGCTTACATGAATAAAAATAAGAAAAAGGAGATCAATGCAATTGACATGCAACTGAAAAAGCTAGAAAAAGAACCAATTGACAATACCCAACTAAATACCAAATTAGAAATACTGGAAACCAAACAAAATATTAATAAAATTGAAATTAAGAAAACTATTGAACTAATAGAACTAAGAGCTGGCTTTAGGGGGAAAAAAAACAATAAAATTGATATACCTTCAGTCAATCTGATTTTAAAAAGAAAGAAGGAAACCAAATTACCAGTATCAAGAATCAAAAGGATGAATTTCTCTCCAATGAAGAGGAAATTAAAACAATAATTAGGAATTATTTTGCCCAATTATATGCTCATAAATTTAACAATCTTAGTGAAATGGATGAATATTTACAAAAATATAAATTGCCCAGATTAACTGAAGAGGAAGCAAAATACTTAACCCCATCTCAAAAAAATAAATTGAACAAAGAACCAATGAACTTGCTAGGAAAAAAATCACCAGGGCCAGATCAATTTACAAATGATTTCTATCAAACATTTAACGAAAAATTAATTCTAATACTTTGTAGACTATTTGGGAAATTTTGTGAAGGAGCCCTGCCAAATTACTTTTATGATACAAATATGGTACTGATGCTTAAATTAGGAAGAGCCAAAAGAGAGAAAGAAAATTATAGATGAATTACTCTCATGAATATAAATGCAAAAAATGTAAATTAAATATTAGCAAAAAGATTACAGTAACTTATCACAGGAATAATACTTTGATCAGGTAGGATTTATTCTAGGGATGCAAGGCTGGTCCAACACTAGGAAAACTATTAGTATAACTGATCATATCAACAACAAAACTATTTTTGTAAAAACAATATGATTACCTCAACAGATGCAGAAAAAGCTTTTTGCCAAAATATAATACCCATTCCTATTAAAAACATGAGAAAACAAAGGAATAAATGAAGTCTTCCTTAAAATGATAAGTAGCATCTAGCTAAAACTATCAGCAAGCCTTACATATAATGGAGATAAGCTAGAAACATTTCCAATAAAATCAGGGGTGAAATAAAAATATCCACTATCACCCCTCTTCTTCAACTTCTTCAACAAAGCCCAACAGCAAGAAATAGGAAGAGAAATTCAATTTAAAGTTACTGTACACATTATACAATATTTGGGAGTCTACCTGCCAAAACAAATCCAGGAAATATATGAACACAATTATGAAATACTTTTCACACAAATAAAGTCAGATCTAAATAACTGAAAAAACATCAGTTGCTCATGGTTAGTCTAAGCTAATATAATAAAAATGACAATTTCGCCTAAATTAACTTACCTATTTAATGCCATACTGATCAAACTATGGAAAATTATTTTATAAAGCTAGAAAAAAAAATAATAAAATTCATCTGGAAGAACAAAAAGGGATAAAAAGGGAATTAAGAAAAGAAATGCTAGGGAAGGTGAGCTAGCCATACCAGATTTTAAGCTCTATTATAAAGCAGCAGTCATCAGAACTACTTGGTACTGGTCAAGAAATAGAGTGGTGGATCAGTGGAATAGGTTAGGTACACAAGACACAGTAGTCAATGATTATAGTAATCTATTGTTTGATTAACCCAGAAACTCCAGCTTCTGTATAAGAACTCACTATTTGACAAAATCTGCTAGGAAAGTTAGAAAATAGTATGGCAGAAACTGGGTATAGACCAATATCTTGCACTGTATACCAAAATAAAATCTAAATGGGTTCATGATCTAGATATAAAGGCTTAGACTGTAAGCAATCTGGGAGAGTAAGGAATAGTTTGCCTGTCAGATTCATGAAGAAAGGAAGAATTTATGACCAAACAAATGTTGGAAAGCATTATGAAATACAAAATGGATAATTTTTATTTAAATTGAAAAGTTTTTTGCACAAAGTCAATGTAACCAAGTTTAGGAGGAAAGCAGAAAATGGGGAAAGAATTTTTAGAACCAGTGTCTCTGATAAAGCCTCATTTCTAAAATTTACAGAGAACTGAGCCAAATTTATAAGAATACAAGTCATTCTCTAATTCATAAAAAGTCCAAGGGTATGAACAGGCAGTTTTGAGAGGAAGAAATTAAAGATATCTATAATCATACAAAAATGCTCTAAATCACTATTGATTACAGAAATACAAAATAAAACAGCTCTTAGGTACCACATCTCACCAGTCAGTTTGGCTAAGATGACAAAACAGAAAAATGAAAAATACTGGGGAAGATGTGGGAAAATTGGAACACTAATGCATTGTTGGTGGAGTTGTGAATGGATGCAATCATTCTGGAGAGCAATGTGGAACTATACCCAAAGGGATATAAAAATGTGCGTTTTCTTTGACCCAGAAATACCACTTCTAGGGCTGTATCCCAAACAGATCATACAAGTGGGAGGAGGACCCACATGTATAAATATATTTACAGCAGCTCTTTTTGTGGTGGCAAAGAATTGGAAATCAAGGGGATACCCATCAATTGGGGAATGGCTAAACAAGTTATGGTATATGAATGTACTGGAATATTATTGTGCTATAAGAAATGAGGAGCAGACAGACCTCATAATAACCTGGAGAGACTTATATAAACTGATGCTGAGTGAGGAGAGCAGAAGCAGGAGAAAACTTTACACAGTTACAGACGCGTTTTATCTGTGTTGACTAACTTTGATAAACTGGGCTCCCCTCAGCAATACAAGGTTATAAGACAACTTCAAAAGACTCATGATGGAAAAGGTTATCCCCATCCAGAGAAAGAATTTTAGAGTCTGAATACAGATTGAAACAAACTATTTGCTCTCTCTTTTTTCTTTTGTTTTGTTTTGTTTCTTCTTTCTCATTCATTCCATTAGTTCTAATTCTCCTTCACAAATTGACTAATGTTTAATGTGAAGGTATTTGTAGAACCTATATAGGATTGGCTGTGGCCACGGTGGGGAGAAGGGTAGAATATTTGAAACTCAAAAGCTTGTGGAACTGAATGTTCTAAACTAAAAGTAAATATTTTTTAGAAATGCTACTTATAAGGATCATCAGAAAGAAAAAGAAAATTTCTCTGTGGTACAAAAAATTGGGCAGGGTTTTCATTTTCTGGTGCCAAAACAGGGCTTTTCTCAAATTTTCATTTTTTTTTTCCTCAATAGCTAAAAGAAATCACCACACTATGAAACGTGTCATAATTTATCTATTTATTGATTTTGGTATTCTGGACCTAATATTTAACTGATGTGAGAAGTCCCAGTATGGCATATCCCTCCATTATTATCCTTAATAATATTTATAATACTGATAATTTTTGAAAAATATAATCTTGCTATAATGAAAATATCTCATGAGTTTGTATTTTAATTTCTACTAAGAAGATCAAAAAGCCTTTTCATGGTGGTAAAGGATGAAAACTATGTATTTATCCATGGGCAGAAAGGTAGGCAAAATGCCCTATCATCAATTTTATATCAATAACAAAAATGGAAAAACCCACCCCAGGGGTCTGCAAATTTTATGGCCTAGTAAGTAAATGGGCCTGCGAGCAAAATGCATCCTGTCGCCCAGTTTTGCCTGGCCAATATATAGATAAGAATGTATTTTTAAAATTTATTTTAAAATGTTTTATTCCATTTAAAACATTAAAACCATACTTAGCTCACTAGGCACAATTTTAAAGCTCACCTGTCATCACATAATTAGATTAACACCCAATGAATCTAATCAATTTCTGCATAATCAACCATAAAAATTGGGGATTATCCTAAATAGACCATATTGTATTTCACTCAGTCCTATTGATAACACAAGGCCACATTGAAGTGGAAAACAGAGGCAATTAGTTACGTGGAAAATTCATGGCCCCAAACCTATTTTTATTTGAAATATTTAGATAATTAGAGCAAAAAGGGAATTTTCTTTATTTGGAATTATCTGGATGATTGTAGATACATTCTTTGTAGTAAGACTAAAAGTAATTATCTTGTCATAGCATAAAATGTTAAAATTAGAAGGTCTTCAGTGATCATCCAGTCCAACCTGCAGACAGAGTTATACTTAAACCACCCACAAAGTTTATCACCAATACTTCTATGTCTATCCCCTCTAGGTATTTCCTCTGATGATATAGATCTTGACCCATTCATACCTACATACTCTATCCCTGTCCTCCTATAAATTCAGCATGAAAGAGACATCCAGGATTTGGGAGGCTTCCTTCGCATTTATAAGGATGCCAGAGGACAAAAGTTCTATTCATTAATTATTACTCAATCTCAACATGTATGTAACTGGCATACCTCTTCCAGTCATGTCACTGCTGTTATATCCTATGTTATTTCTCCTATATGATTCTTCACTAGATATAGACTTTGACCTGCTCATGCCCATCATGAGTCTTTCCATTGATTTTTAGGTGATTCAAGACTTTAATTCTTTAGAAGCTGTAGTATTCTGAGCTTTGCTGCTGCATAGTATTAGCCACCCAAAGTAGACTGGTGTATTAAAAAGATAGGTCATTGTTTAAGAATTATGGGGGCATGTAAAAGAATTACATGAGGACTACAGTATCATGTAGCCAACAAAATGAAGAACCAAAGATTTTCTCCTTAAAGATTGTTAGGCAGAGCAGTAGATAGATTGTTGGACCAAAAAGACATTAGTTCGAATCCAACTTCAGACAATTACTAGCTATTGACCCAGGGCAGGTCATTTAATCTCTAGTTGCCTTAATTTCCTTATCTGTAAATAGAGATAATAGAATCTGTCTCTCATGGTTATCATGAGGCTCAAATGAGATATTTGTAAAGCACATAACACAGTGCCTGGCATATATTTGCACTTAATAAATGTGTGTGTCCTTCCTTTCCTTCCTTCCACTCCTCATTAACATTCATTCTTCATTCATTCTCAACTTTCCATACCCCAAACAAGAAGAGTAAATATGCTCCAGAAGTAGAACAATTAGAAATGAATACACAGGATGAAGGTAAGAAACACAACATGTTAATAGGCTTATGAATTAAAGGTAGAGAATGATAATTCATGATTAATTCACCTAGAACCCTTTTCCCCAGAAATCTCTGTGGTCTGACAGGGCTCTCTTCTTCCTCTTGTTGCTGCTACTACCCCTTAATATAATTTACTATTATATGTTTACCAGCCATTTCTAGGAGCTTTTATTGTTTACTATCATCCAATAAGGCAATTTCCTCCCCTTCCTAGAAATCCAAGCAAAAAAAACTAAGTGCTTAATTGAGAGTCTGATGCAATGATGTACCCATGCTAGTGAGCTACTTTTTACAAGACTGTCATGGACCTATTCCTATTCATATAATGACCTAAAGACTTTGAGGATCCCTTGAGGATCTATTGATATTTCTAGCTGTATTCCTTCTCTGGCAGTGTTTTGAAGGTATCACTTGTACCTCCTAAGCACTTTTACAAATTGAGAAGCAGGATGGGTGGGTAGTAAAGGAAGTTGCTTTAAAGTCCTTCTCCTGTTGTTCTGGCCTCCCTTTTTAGGCACCTAGTCTTGTAGGTGTCTCCATTTGTCAACTAGCCTCTCCTAAAATGCACTATATAAAGCCCTTTTGTTTTGTATTGAGTGACTGATCTAATTCTTCAGAGACCTGCTTTAAGTCTCAGGATAGTATCTTTTTTTATCAGAATTAAACAACAACTGAGGAAATTCTACACATAATTCAAAGAGGAATTTTTTTCCTCAAAATTCTAGATAATGAGGCAAAAGCATTTTACCCCAATTATCTGGATAATTGCTTATTTTCTTTTTCACTTTGCTAGTTTAGACTTGTCCTAACTGAACAAAAGGAAGGGTGAAAAAGAAAGAATTTTGAGCTAAGAAACAAGATTTAAGAGATTTGAAAGTGTTATTAGCTGAAATACTGCAATCCCCAAAGACCTAAATGTTTTCAGAATCTGCACTTTTTATTCTTTTCTACCACACAAATCTAATATCATTTTATTGTATCTGATGCTTAATAATAATAATAATATTTCCTTAACTTTTAAATGTCAAATATGTCAAAGATGGTCATCATAAAGCTGAGCAAAAACTTGACAATTACTTCAATGAATTTTTACAGAATTGATGATTGAGGCAATGACTAGATCCATAATTCCATCTACAGGGCAAATTATAAAGCTCTCTTTAACCATCCAGATAACACTTTCTCAGAAACTTACAGTCTTAAGAGAGTTGCTAGAATGCCTTGCCAGAGTCGCATAATATGTGTCAGAGGTGTCACACCTTGATAGCTGTTTTGAAGAATTCAAAACAAAATAATTTACTACAATCATAAATTTTGTACTATAAGAGATTGTAGAGATCTGATTCAGTAAATCCTAACTTTTTTTTATTATAAGGACCCTCCCTTATGATTATAGTCATAGGTACATATATAATCATCCATTCATTCTAAAAACAAAAGATGACAAAAAAGCTACTATGAATTCAGTAAGGTCTTTAAGCAAATTTGTATTTCATTAATCACAACAACCTCTCCACATGTATGACAAAGAATAGTTATATACTTAATACATATTGCTATAGGAGCAATACTTGGGGGTCTTTGGCACATAAGATACCTGCTTTGTTTGATTTTATTTTGTTTTGCCTTCAAAGGCTTTGAAACCATCAAGGATTAATTGACCCTGGGAAATAAGGCTAAAAACATCTTGGTGGTCAAAGTATACAAGTCAGGCCAAGGAGGAGTCTGGAGCTCCTGCCTCAGATATTAGAGGTGGGTGGATTACAGACTATGGTAAATGTAGAGGATGAGAATCACTCTTCCCAAATTAATTCAATGGATGTATCTTTGCTGAATATTGTATCCTTTCCCTGTTATGATTAAATACATTTTCTTTTATTAACTGCAAGTGTCTCTTTTCACTTTAATTCTGCACCTCAAACACCAGACCAGCCTGAGTCAAGCATGACTTACAACATATATTATTTATTCAATTAACAGAAGATATGTTTTCTTAACTATTAATTATCCTGTGATATTCTGCATATTTTGTTGCTACTAACTGAAGTTTAAAATAGTACTGGGCTTACGTATGGATTAATAGAGTATTTGTGATAGTTACCACAGTCCCATGGAGCACAGGCTGGAAACCATTGAATAAAGTAATCACCTTATTTCACAAATGAAGAAAATAAGGAAGGCCCAGAGAAAAGCACAAATATTCTGTACTTAAAGTTAAACAGGTGTCAAGATTTAGAGCCAAGATTTTAACCAAGTCCTTCTGATTTCAGCCTCAGTGTTGATTCCATTAAGTCACCATACTTAGGTAATAATTTAGCCACTTCCAGAATTCACAATTGTGACAAATCTCTATTTCATTATGCAGTATGTGATTCTAATTATGCAGAAAGAATGTTTTAGGTTTTATAGTAAGGTATTTTCCCTCAAATTAAAAAAAAACTTATAGTAAAGAGATTGAATGATTTGAATGTGCAGCTCCCTACACTATTGAATAGATAATATGTTACAGGGGGGAGATCAATGGATTAGTATTGTAGGAGCTCTGTCCCAATCCTGATTCTATACATATCAGTTTTTTGTGACATTGAGAAAGTCACTTACCTTTTCTGGACCTCACTTTTCAAACATGCAAAGTGAAGAGCTTAAAATATTCAATTATCTCAAGGTCCCTGTGTACTGTATATCCTTACTATGTTTTTCACTGTTTATTGCCAAAGGTGGTTTGGTTTTCAATATGCTAAATAATAATTACAAGAGTCAATTCCAAGGGAGTTTAGAGGTTGTTGATTTCCAGAAAACACATTTGGGATTAAGTCAATCTACAATTCAAAAAACTATTCAACTCCACATTATTTATTAATGGTCTACTATTAGTAAGGCAGAGAGACAGCTTGACAATAGTACCTAACAGCAATAGGAAATTTAAATAGAGTGGTAGAAACGGAAAATAGATTGCAAAGATATAAGTAAGAAGTGAGTAAGAGGAAATGCAAACAGTAGGTACAAACCTGACCAATCATGGTTAAAATCATCCCTTTGACACAAAATAAGTAGCTATGAGAAAATCAATTTACCTCTCAGGGCCTCAGGCAGCTTTCTAAGTCTTGTAGTCAATAAGCATTTATTAAGCACCTACTATGTGAGAAACTGTGTTAAGTTCTAGGAATATAAAGGCAAAAGATAGTCCCTGATCTCAAAGAGTTCGCAGTCTAATGGGAGGCAAGAGGCAAATAATTATGTACAGAAAAGCTATCTACCAGATAAGCTGGAAATAATCAACAGAGGGAAGCTCTATAATTAATGGAAGGTTTCCTGCAATGAAGAGGGATCTTAGGACTTGAAGGAAACAAGGGAAGGAAGGAGGAAGAGATGAAAAAGGAGAGCATCCCAGGCATTGTAAACAGACAATGAACATTGCCAGAGTCAGGAAATAAATGTCTTGTTTGAGGAATAGCAAGTAAGCCAGTGTTACATGAGTAAAGAGTACAATAGTGTATAAGGAGGAAGAAGATTGGCACGTTGGGAGCAGGCAGTTACTTTAGACTCATTACCAATCTCAAATGATAGAAGGAATTTCTCCACTAAAATTTGTTTGCATGCCTGAAATCATAGGTTTGGGGCTCCTTTCTATCCTGAAAAAAAATAGGTCAAGGTGTTACACTTAGGCATTGGAGTGAGTCAGTCAATAAACATTTCTTAAGTCCCTACTATGCTCCAGGTACTGTGCTGAGGATACAAAGGAAGGTAAAAGACAATCCCTGTTTGTGAACAACTCACAATCTAATAGGGGAGACAGTATATAAGCAACTATGTACGGACAAGATGCATACATACATATATACACATATATACATGTGTATGCATGTATGCATGCATATACATATACGTGTGTGTATGTATATATGTGTATGTGTATGTGTGCATGTGTACAGTAAACTGGAGACAAGTAACAGAGTAAAGACATTAGCATTAAGGGGGATGGAAAGACTTCTTGCTGGAGTTTTTAGTTGAGACTTGAAGCAAACCAAAGAAACTAGGAGGCAGAGATGAGGGAAGAGAGAATTCTAGGCATGGCACAGCCAGAGAAATTTCCCTGATTCTAAAGATACAGTGACTTATTTAAGGAAAATAAAGGAGACTGATGTCTTTGGATAATGGAGTAAATGGTAGAGAGTAAGGTGTAAGAAGACTGGAAAGTGGGGGTGGGAAATAAGGTGATCATGAGTTTTGAAAAAGCCAAAGGGTCCTGGAGGTGAGAGAAGGCATTAAAATCTTTTGAGTGAGGGCTAGAGGGATATATTCAGACCTACACTTTAGAAAAGAATCTCTTTGACAGCTTAATAAAGCATATACTGGAATAGCAAGAGATTTGTGCCAGGCAGACCAACAAATAGAGCATTCAAATAATTTAGGCATGATGTGCAAGAAGGATGGCAATGTTAGAGTAGAGAAAGAGGAGAATCCAAGAGATGTTATGAAGGTAAAATCAAAAAAGCCTTTGCAACAGATTGGATGGGGATGATGGTACTTGAGAGAGAGAGAAAGAGACAGACAGAGAGAGAGAGAGAGAGAATAAGGAGTTAAGGATGATACCTAATTTTCACATCTAGGTTACTGAGAGGATGATAGCATAGGTGAAAGTAATAGAGAAATTTGGAAGTGGAGTGTTTAGGAGAGTGATCCTGAGTTCAGTTTTTATTTTGTTGAATTTAAGATGTCTAGATGAAGCACTTCTTAAACCCTGAGTACCAATCCCATATGCAAAAAAATAATTGGCAACAGTAAAGGTTTCTGAATGCACAATGATCAAAAATTATTTAAAATCAAATGTGTAATGAATCTGAGGTGTCTCTGGCAGCACTTGCATTGGCAACTTCACTGCAGCCTTCTTTCTGAATACAAAGCATGTGCACTTTGTACTGCACATGGCCTCATGCCATGCAATGCCAAAGAATATTGCCAAAACTCAAAAAGAGGTTATTAGTGGAAAAAGTTTAAGAAGTCCTGGTTTATAGGATTTTTGGTTTGAGATATTCAATAGACATTGGAGAAGTGGGACTGGAGGTCACTGAAGAAGTTAAGGCTGGACAAGCAGATATGAGAGTCATCAGCATAGAGATTATGATTTAATCCAGGGGAGCTAATGAGATCACCAAATAGCATAGAAGTAGAAGGGAAGGGGGACCAGGATAAAGAACAAAGGCTCTACAGATGCAGAGATAAAATAAAACAGATGAGAGATGAATGATTAAATAATAGATAGATAGATAGATAGATAGATAGATAGATAGATAGATAGATAGAACCTTGACTTCAACTAGCTTCCATTCAGCTGAATTTTGCATGATTCACCTTGGAATTATGGAAGTCTCATTGCTGAGCAGTGACTCTCTATTAGTTTTGCAAGATTTCCAGTCCACTGACTACCTACCCAAAAGAAATTTGTCCTCAACATTGTCTAATTTTCCTTGATTCAGTCGTGGTTACAGACAAGGGAAGTGTCCCTTCAATATCATTGGTACCACTTTGGAATCTACTCATTTAATGCCATTATTAAAAGACTGTTTAGACACAGTCCTTGAATGCCTGATTGAGCTATGAATTAGTGATAATAAATAGCATCCTTCATCATCTAACCAGCCTGCAATCTCATCTGATGCCTTTGGGGATAGTTCATTCAAACTGGATTGATGGTATTGGAGCCACCTTGTCAAGTAAATGAATGTCTGAGTGAAGAAGGAAATGAAGCTAATAACTATGCATTAGTGTACATGTAAGGAGAACTTTGCTTAAGGTGACATGTTTATAATGCTATATACTACATATAAATCTTTGTTCCTTATGTCACTTAGGGTGTTGTAATTCTTTCTTAAGAAAACAATTTTCCCAAAAGCCCTGCCACAGATGTTTAGGCTACTTTCAAGGTTCGAAATCATAGCATCTTAGTCAGTCTTGTCATTTTCCAACAATATTTTTTCCAATCTTTCTGAGCTGTAAATTTTTATTGAGAGTTCACTGAATGGAAAGTACTGAGCTTCACAGTGTGAATATTTTTCTGAGTTCAAGGTATGTGGTAACTTTGCACTCCTTGGAGTAAAACCTCTACCTGCACTATAAAGCATAATTTCTAATTTTAAAAACCCTACCATTTTTTGACTCCTGAAGGATTTTAAAGACTAAAGTTCCAGTATTTATTTCCTCTATCTCCAGGACATTTAGTCTCTTCCTCATCAACAGCTTCTTCCCCATGGTTCTCAGAGTATGCACTGCTATCCACTAGTTTAATTTATTTTTACAGCATTTAGCTTGTTCTTGCTATCATAGTATTTCTTTTTATTATCTCATAGCCAAATTCCTATGGTCATACCCACTGCCTCCATTTCTTCCCAGGTTACACTATTGATTCTCCTGCAATCTGATTTCTAAGCACACCACTCTGTCACAACATTTTTTTTAATTCATTGATGAGTTATTGTAAAGCCAGTCATGGCTGCACACTTGAGGGCTGCTACTGTGAATATTTTTAAGGGTCTAATCATAGTATAATGAACTTTCTCTTTATTCAGCAATACACTAAACAATGTTCAATAAAGCATAACATTCATAATAACATCTTTAAGGAGAACATATAATATATACATACATAAATACACATGCACATACATACATGCATACTTATATACCTATATGCCCCTATTTCACAGTAAGTCACAATCTCCTCAATCAATACACAGTGTCCAAGTAAAGTCTTCTCTCATTTTGACTCAGGGATAACTTCCAAACCCCATGACTTTTCCTCTGGGGCTGACCACTCCTGACTCTTGCCTGGATTCACATGTAGGCAGCTCTCTACTCCTGCTCCATATCTCAGCTCCCAGGGACTGCTCTACTCCAAGCTCCTACCCAACAGCAGCCTCTAGGGGTTCCTGCCCACAGCTTCTTTTTCTAGGAAAACAAAGCTTAACAGGGCTACAACAATATTTATACACATTACCAGCACCATCATCTCAATTCATTCACAAAAACCAACAGACATGGCTTCTGTCTGAGAAATCAACACAAATCAACAGACAGGGCTTCTGTCTGAAGAATTAATACAGACAAACAGACAAACTTTCTGTCTGAGAAATTAACACAGATCAACAGATATGGCTTCTGTCTGAGAAACTAACACAGATCAACAAACAGAACACTGACTTCATGAACATTCTTTCTGTTAGGCCTCCCCACAAGCAAGTTTCCCTAGGCTGCTCACATGCACTTATCTATCTCAACTCTGCTCCTCTCTCTACTCTGTCTTCTCCCTCCAAGCAATACAATATATTCTGTTTTCAATCAAAGACTCTTGATTCAAAGGCAAGACTCAAGCAAAGGGACTTAATTGGCAAAAATTCAATACAGAAAAGAAAACAGCAAAAAATGATACTTTGCTTATCTACATTCCACTCCTCCAGGATTCTTGGTCTTATAACCTAAATGGCCATGGATCCTGGAACAAATAGAGGTACTATATTTGGCAATCCCATCCTCGTCCACCAAAATGTAGTGCCAACATGATATTCAGAATGCTTACAGTAGCTGTGAATAGGCCAGTGTAATTCTGAAGTGCAAAATATAGCAGACCCTCCACATGGAAGACAGAACCAAAATATTTATTCAAACACAAGAAAGGTGAATCCCAACACCAGAAAGTCAAATCCATCATAGCAACAAAGAAATCTACACACAATAACAAGGTAGTAGGCACCACCATCCCAAAGCCTTCCCACAAACAAACACTCACACCTTGCTGCCTGCTTCCTCTCTCTCCCTCAGCTCTAACTACTCTGACCAAATTCCTCCAGGCTGTGTTCCACTCTTCCTGCTCCACCCCTTGCTGTTCCACCTGCTCAGAAAGCTCCTCCCACCACAGACTCATGTGACTCAGGCCTCCATGTGACTGAGGCAGATCACATAGATGTATTAATGGGTGGGAAAGATCTTTGCAAAAATGCATTATCCTTATAGTTATTCATTGCCAAATGGAGTGTTCTTTTGCTTTTCTTTATTATCCATGTATTTGATTCTGTTGACCACATGCCTCCATTTTGAATCTCTCTTTTTTTGCTTGAGGGTTGCTACATTCCTGCCTTGACTTTTCTCCTATCCATCTCATAGCATCTGCTTTAAAGGGTCCTCATCCCTCCACACCTAACAACTCCAAATGTTTCTGTAACCTTGAATCATGTCTATGGTAAAGATTTACTTTTTTTAAAAGAACATGAATTTATAATAATTCTGCACTTGGAAGAGTCATTATTAAATCAATAATAATTATGCCCTTAATTATAGATCAAAACTACCCCATAGTATCTAAATATTGCAAACAAAGTGACACTCAGCAACATTAAGGACAGGGTCAGCCATAGATATTCAAGAAAAATAATACTAAATCAAGTAAATGTATTTTTAAATACCATAAATTTAAGAAAAAATAAAAACAGAGGTAAGTCTGGATCAAGATGGAACCTATCCTTGGCTCCTTGCTTTCTCAGGAGAGTTCTTAGAATAATGCACACAATCATAAATACAACACCCAGAATTTAAATAGAGATAATCTCTCATGGTCTTAAAGAAGAAGACTTCAGATGTGTTAGATACAGGCTGCTGTTCTAGTTGTCCCATGACCACTGGACAGCCACCTAGATCTCCATTATTCTCTACACATTCTCCTTAAGTCACTTAATTTGGGGGGGGGGGGAGGCAGAGCCAAGAGGGAAGAGTAGTGGAAATCCTACAATTTTAAAATAATGCCTCAAATAAAATTATAGAATATTAGAGACAAAAAAAGGTCAAGTTGGAATACCCCCCCCCAATAAAAAAAACAAACAATTTACGAGCTTAGAAGAAGAGATCTGTGACACTGTGACATTAGGGTAGAATATGGTCCAGAGACTACACAGAGACAAAACTACCTGTGAAGCTTGGAGGCAACAAAAGCAGCAGCAACAACAATAGCAGATGATGATACTCTCAAGCCAGAAATGGTAAGGGGATTGGACAACTGGTCAGAAAGAGATTATAGGATTATAGGGAACCCCTCTGCTAGCACTGGGATTGGACACTGTTTGGAAACTCCTTTGTCAATGCCTACATCTAGGTCAGAGTTCCTGAACAGAGAGGTGCTTCTCTCACAAGAAAACAGAGATTTTGAGAAGCAGTATTAATTTCATCACAAGGGAGCAAAGGGCTTTCTAAGGGAAGAATAAGAGCACAGGTCAGGAGAGCAATGACAACAGTGCTTCTTGAATCACACCAATTTGAAAGTAACAAAAATTCCCAAACCCTCAGAATGAGCTCTGAAAATAACACCACTAAAAAATCGAAGCTTAGGTCAGTGTGCCCTTCCAGAGGAAGAGAGTCAAACTTTCACATAAAGTTCAGAGTTGAGAAATAGAATGCAAAAATGAGCTAAGAGCAACAACAACAAAAGAAATTGACCATAAATTTCTTCAGTGGTCACAGGAAAGAACAAGACAAAAATTCAGAAGAAGAAAATATCAAAACATCTGTAAGCAAAGCATAAAAATGCAAATTGCACAAGCACAGTAAGAACTGGAAGAGTTAAAAATGATCTTTAAAATAAAAAAAAAAGAATAGTGGTAGTACAATAGTAGAAGAAATATTGGCTAAAAAGATGAGATAATTCAAGAAAATTATGAAAATATAATTAACATCTTGGTAAAAAGGCACAAAAGTACTAAAGAAAATGACACCTTAAAAGGCAGAATTGTCCAAATACTAAAAGAGGTAAACAGAGAAGAATATACAAAGAAAATTTGCAGAAGAAAATAATTCCTTAAAAAGTTGAATAGAGAAAGTGGAAATGAATGATTCCATGAGACATCAAGAAAAAATAAAAACAAATTCAGAAGAATGAAAAAAAAAAATAAAAGGTGAAATATCTTAGGATATTCTCTTTATCCTAATAACTGAAGAATTATATCATTACATGAAACCTATGATCCAAGAAAGAGCCTAGATGTCATGTTTCAAGAAATTATGAAGGAAAACTGAAATGAAATGATAGAATCAGGGGCTAAAATAGAAATCAAAAGAATTCACCAATCAGATATATTCACCACTGAATTCAATCAAAAATTTAAAGAACGATTACTTCTAATACTATATAAACTATTTGGAAAAGAGGGAAATTTCTTTTATGACATAAACATAATGCTGATGCCAGAAAGAAAAAGAAAACTATAGACCAATTTCTCCAATGAATATAAATGCCAAAACTTTAAATGAAATACTAGCAAGAAGATTACAGCAATATATCATAAAGATCATACTATGACCAGGTGGGATTTATACCAGAAATGCAGGGCTCATTCAATATTAGGAAACCTATCAGCATAATTGTCTATATCAATAACAAAAACAACAAAAATCATATGATTATCTAAATAGATGCAGAAAAATCATTTGACCAAATAGAATATTCATTCTTATTAAAAATATTAGAAAGCAATGTGGAAACAACAGTATCATTCTTTGCAGATGATATGATAGTATAAGAGAATTCTAAAGTATCAAATAAAACCTAATTGAAATAATTGACAACTTTTTCAAAGTTGTGAGATATAAGATAAATCTGTGTATATCACAAGTATTTTTGTATTACCAACAAATCCCAGCAGGAAGGGATAGAAATTCCATTTAAAACAACTGTAGACAATACAAAATACTTGGTAGTCCAACTGACAAGACATATTCAGGAACTATATGACTACAATTACAAGACACTAAATGATAGAAGAATTATTCTTTGCTAAAGGGTAGGCAGAGTCAACATAACATAAATGATAATTCTACCAAAAATAATTTATTTATTCAATGCCATACCAATATAACTATCAAAGAATTATTTATAGAGCAAGAAAAAAATAATAATTCATCTGGAAAAAAACAAAAGATCAATAATATGAAAGGAATCAGTGAAAATAAAATGTGAAGGAAGGGGGCATAGGAGTATCAGATTTCAGACTATGTTATAATATAGCAATCATCAAAACACTTTGATATTGGCTAAGAAATAGAGTTGTATTACTAATGTGGAAATATGTTTAATATTATTCTACATGTATAGCTCATATCATATTGTCTGCCATCTTGTGGAGGGGAGATGGGGAGGAGGGAGGTAGAAAAAAATTGGAACTTGAAATCTTATAAAAGTGAAATTTGAAAATTAGAAAAGTTTAAAATGTTCCCCCCAAAAAAATGATTAGCAGGATGATCTCAGGAAAAAAAAAAAACATGGAAAGTTTTATACGAACCGTCATGAAGTGAAATGAGCAGAAACAGGGGAACACTCAATATTGGATGGTGATCTACTATGATGATCTACAATTCTGTCAGACTTATGAGGAAAAGTGCTATCCATCTGAAGAGAAAGAATTAATAAAGCCTGAATGTAGACTAAAGATATTGTCATTTTTTTCTTTTTTTGTCTGTGTTTTCTTTTATTGTCATTTTTTTCTTTTTTTGTCTGTGTTTTCTTTTAAAGTATGACTTACATGGAAATGTGTTTTGCATGACTACACATGTATAACCTATGTCAAATTGCTTCTATTCTCAATTAGTGGAGAAGAAGGAAAGAATTTGAACTCATTTTAAAAATTGTTAAAATTATTTTATATATAATTGAGACAAATAAAACTTTAAATAAGATTTTAAAAAGAAATAGTGTTGTGAATCAGTGGAATACATTAGGTACACAATACTCTGTAGTAAATGATAAAAAAAAAAGTCTATTGCTTGATAAACCTGAAAATCCTAGTATTCAGGATCAGAATTCACTATTTTATAAAATTTGTTGGAAAAACTAGAAAGCAATTTGTTAGAAATTAGGCATAAACCAACACCAAAATAAGGTCAAAATGGGTACTTGATTTAGACATAAAATGTGGCTTCATAAGCACATTAGGAGACCACAGAAAATTTTACTTTTCACATCTGTACAAAAGGGGAGAATTTATGTCCAAACAAGTGATAAAGAGAATCATGGAAAGTAAAATGGATAATATTGATTACATGAAATTGAATACTTTTTGCACAAAAAAAAAAATTAATGCAGGTAAAATTAAAAGGAAAGCAGGAAACTGAGGTGGGAGATTACTGCAAATTTCTCTGACAAAAGTCTCATTTTTCAATGATATAATGTGGGAAGTCAGCCAAATTTATAGACATACAAGCCATTCCCCACCTGATAAATGGCCAAAAGATACTGAACAGAAAGTTTTCAAAAGAAGAAATTAACACTATCAATAGCCATATAAAAATGCTCCTAATTGCAATATTGATTCAATAAATACAAATTAAAATAACTCTAATATCTCATCTTACATCTATCTGAGTGGCTAACATGGAAGAAAAGGAAAATGTCAAATGCTGGACTAGATGAGGAAAAATTGAGACACATCCACTCTTGGTGAAGCTGTGAATGAATACAATCATTCTGAAGAACAATTTACAACTATACCAAAAGGACTTTAAAAGTGTGCCTACCTTTTGACCCAGCAACACCACTACTATTTCTATACCCAAAAAGAATAAGAAAGGGGAAATGAAACTGTTTGTACAAAAATATTTATATCAGGTCTCTTGTTGGTGGCAAAGAATTGATAATAGATGGAATGCCTATCAATTGGAAAATGGCTGAATAAATTGTGGTACATTTTTGTGTTAGAATACTTTTATGCTATTAGATATGATGAACAGGGTAGTGTCAGAAAAATCTAGGAAGAGTTATGTGAACTAATGCAAAGTGAAGTGAGCAGAACCAGAAGAACACTGTTAATTATGATCAACTGTGAAAGATTTGGCTACTCTAATTAAGAAAATGAGCCAACATAATTCCATAGGACCCATGGGGAAAAAAATGTTATCCACCTCCAGAGAGAGAACTGAATTTTTGTTTGGTCTTTATTAATTCATTTCTTTACTTTTAGTTTACAAGATTCAGCTCCACAATCCCTTGAGTTGCAAATTTTCTCCTCTTCCTTCTCCTTCCTCCCTCCCCCAACATGGACACATTCAATCAAGTATAGATCAAGTATAGTATGTGCAAATGCTTTCACATTAGACATTAGTCAGATTGTCAAGAAGGATTATAACAAGAAGAACAGAACCAGGAGGAATTTGTACACAATAACAGACACAATGTATGTGTTACAACCAACTTTAATAGACTGGGCTCTTCTCAGCAATGCAAGATTATAAGACAACTTCAAAAGACTCATTATGGAAAGAGATGTCTACATTCAGAGAAACATCTAGAAAGAACAGAGTTTAAATGGAAACTGAAGCAAACTACATGTTCTCTTTCTTTTCCATGTTTGGTTTTGCTTCCTCTTTCCGGTTGCTCTTTCCATCAGTTACAACCCTTCTATACAACCAGGCTGATATCCAGTGTGAAAGCATTTTCAGATCCTATACTTGATTGCATGTCACCATGGCGGGGGGGGGGGGGGGGCGGGGCG
>CM053580.1:306526878-306591416 GCA_028627135.1 Pseudochirops cupreus
ATTCACCTGCTCAGTGCTTCTGAAGGGTTAGCTTTCTGCTAACCCATCTTCCACTTTTGCTTTCACTCAGACTCCTCCAACTATTCCACTGAGCTGAAGTCAGTAAAGAACTCCTAACACTAAAAGAAATGTGCTGGTCTGATACCTCTTTAAAGTCATCAACCAAAGACAGTATTCAAGACTTGCTAATTCTTATTTAGTTTTTTACAAAATTAGGAAGTTTACTTTTATGGCCTTTTAGGGTCTTTCCGGTACAAAATCAGTGATCCCATGGCCTTGGAAAGAAAGGAAGGAAATTTGTTAAATGCATACTATGCACTGTGTTAAGTGCTTTAGAATGTGATCTCATTTGACACTCATCCCCATTTTAATCTTGATGAAAGTAAGGCACAAAACCATTAAGTTACTTGTCCAGGGTCACACAACTACTAAGTGTCTGAGGCCATATTTGAATTCAGGTTTTCCTACCTTCAGGACTCCATCCACTGTGTCACCTAACTGCATTGGACCTGTGTACTCCATTCCACAGGTCCAGCACAGCTGAACAACTGAATGAGCAGCAGAATGTGGAAGTCTTTTCACCCTTTGACAATATTGGAGCTGATACTATAAGAACAAAGCATTTGGGGATCCTAATTAGGTCAAGTGGGCAGAATCTGACATGGGTTGAATTACAGTGTATGATTAATGGAGTAGATGCTGATGGTGACAGCAAACTGGTTATCCAGAATTTTAGACAATGATGAAAAGAAAAATGAAAGATACAATCAAGGAATCAGAAAAACATTCCCATAGTTGGTGAAGATGATTTTGCTTGTATTAGTAGAGTAGAGCTTAACCATATGAAGGCAAAACTTGGGAAGAAGGTACCAAAGAGGTGAAGGAAATGAATAGAGAAACAAGAGTTTATATCAATGATGACAGCAAGGTAAAGACATTATGCAGAATTTGGAGTTTCTCATATAAAACTTTTTATTTGCCTTTTCTTTATAACTTATGGAAATTTGCTTTCCTCAAAACTACTATCAAAAGGATGCGCATGTATTGTAAATGAGCAGAGCAACCATTATTGGAGAGAACAGCAAGCATAGATTTAATTCTAAATTGAGTTCTAAAGTTGAGTTAAAGTGAATTCAATATGGTAGAAAGAATATAAGAGGAGTACGTCCAAGATGAAGGTAACTTTGCAGCAATAAAATGGGGATTGCTCAAAGTACAGTTAAAAGGATAACCAGGCTTTATGAATGGTTTGAATAAAGATGAGGAGTACAGAGAAGAAGGGGACATATATGAGAACTGTTTTGAAAGAAGAATCAATAGATTAGATATGGAGGTGGGGTAGGTGACAGAGAATAAGACATTAAGAATGACACCTAGAGAAAACTACAGAACTTGAATACTATGTAGGATATCGCATCTGAATAAAGATTAGAAAAATGATAGACCTTGGAATTGGAGCTAGAAAACCTGGATCTGAATTGTATATTTTCCTAGCAGTCCCTCTGTATCTTCAGACCAGTCACTTAAATTCTCTTGGGGTTAATATCCACAACTTTTGAACTGACATGAAAAGTTTTTAATGTCCCCTTGGCCAATGTATTGGTAATAGAATTTGAAGAAGCCCCCATATTGGCTTGGTTTTTGGGTTGAGTGTTAAAACCCAGAACTTGTGAATCCCACTTGTGGGATGGACTTGTTGACATGGAGAGAGAGGGCTGAACTGGGAGGAGCCATGAATTGGGAGAGAGGCCCAAGCCTAGAGAAGGCCAGAAGGACTTTGGGAGAGCAGTATCCAGTATCATGGAGCCTGAGTTGCTGAGAGAAAGACTGCTAAGAGCCTGTTGGAACTGCCACCTGGAACTGTCGCCCGGGACTGCCAAGAACTGAGGAGGCATGGCTGTGATGCCGGTATTTTGTCTGTCTGTTTTGATGTTGGTTTGCCAGATTCATCAGATGGTGAAGGTCAGTGCTGCTGTTGTAGAGGTCCTGGAACCTGGCTGTTGGTTCAGAAGCCCTGAAGGAGGATTTTCTTGTGATACCTGCACAGAAATCCTGGAAGAGGGCCTTGCTGATGTTTTCAGTGGTTCTGGGACTTTTCTACAGGCAGAGAGTGACTTGATGAGGACACTGGCTATGGCTTTGTTAAGCCTTGTCTCCCCAGGAACTGAGATTGCTGAAGGCTTACCTAGAGTGAAGATGAAAGAAGGACTTTTCCTTGGGTATTCAATGCTTAGTTTAACCTTGTAACTTAAGGGTGGATGGCCTTTTGTGTTCTGATGCCCCTTTTGAGATTCAGGGGTGGAAAGCCTTTGAGTGATTGACCAAATGAATGTACTTTGTTTATGGTTGGAGACTAATCTCCATTTGAAAAAAGACTTTTGACTGACTAAATGAATACACTGTCTAGGGGTGGAGTAGTACCTGCATTGAATTGAGAACTTGTTAAAGAAACAAGTTACACTGAATTTTGACTTTTTCTGTTCTGTGAATGTTTGGTGAATAAATAGGTTTTACTATGCTAGTAATCCGAACCACGGAAGTTGCCTTTGCTTGGCATTACAGTCAATTATGTTCCTACTGTTTTCAGAGATCTGAAATATACTTAATTGTTTGGAATTTTGCTTACTGTTGAAGGCATTACCACCAACCCAGGCTTGTAAACTATGTGTCATCTTTAACCCCTTACTCTCTGGCACCACCCCACCTCTATATCTAATCTATTGATTCTTCCTTCAAAATATTTCTCATATATGTCTGCTTCTCTTCTCTGACATAGGCCATACTCTGGTACAAGTCCTTATCATCTCTTGTTTAGCCATTTTTCAGTCATGTCTCTCTGAGACTATCTCCAATTTACTATGCAAATGTACAATGCCATTTGCATGTTACCTTTCCCGTTAGAATGTGAACTCCTTAAGGGTAGGGGCTGTTTTTGTCTCTCTTGGCATCCTCATCATTGATTTTAAATACTCATAAAACACACACACACACACACACACACACAACACACATCTTTGTATTCGGTAGCCATCTCTAGGATAGGGAAAGGGAAGGAAAAAAAGAATAAGACATTTAGATGATAAATTCATCATATATTTAAAAGAAATAGGGAGTTGTTGAAAATAGATTTTCAGTTTCACGTGCAATCATCTTTTTATTATACTGTATTATGGAAATGCTTGTTTTATTCCATAAATTAAAAATAAGATAAATAAAAATTTTAAACATTTTTTTAAATGGCATTGTTCTAAGCAAGTTATGGTGATACATTCCTATGCTCTCTGCTAGTGGGGAGACTGGAGCTGGTAGAATGCTTGAATTTGGGAGTTCTGAACTACATTAGGGCTAGAGCTAATCAGATATCCACCCTGAGATCCCTATCAATATAATAATCCCTCAGGAGGAGAAATGGAGGCAACAGGTTGCCTAAGGAGGGTTGAACTCAACTAGGCCAGAAACTAAGCTGTTCAAAGCCTCCATGCCAACTAGAAGAAGAGTCATACCTGGCATGGCCAGTCACTGTACTTTCAGTCTCGGTGAGCTAGAGAGACAGTTTTAAAAATAAATAAATAAACAAATTAATAAATATATAGATAAAAATATGAATGACAGATGATAGATAGATAGATAGATACATGGACAGACAGATAAAATTTTTTTTTAAAACTTTATTCTGGGAAGGAGTCCTTGAGCCTCACCAAACTGATAAAGTGGCCTAAAACATGCAAAAAACAAAAAACAAAAAACCTGGCATAGTGAAATAAAACAAGACCACTTGTAATCAAATCTGCATATGGCATAGACTCAAAAAATCATGAATTTTGAGAGAGGCAATATTATGATCTGAAATTTTGGGGGGAGAGAAGAAGAAAGAAAGAAGGGAGAGAGAGAAAGAAGGAGGGAGGGAGGGAGAGGGAAAGGGAGAAAAGGGGAAGAGGGTCTTTCCTCTCCTTTTTTTGAGAAGACAGGAACTTATTTGAAACTGATTCAGCTTGACTTTTTCAAGGATTCTGTATTATCCTTAACTATTTGCCCAAGACCTGTAAATACAGGATAATCTAGACTACACATAGATAGAGTAACTAAATCTAAGTAACTGCAGAGCAAAAAAAGCTCCAGCTGGGATATTTGGTTTCTTAAAACCTACTTCATCTGTGCCTTAATGCTTTATGTGTGTTTCTGGCTAGGCCACAGGGGAGCTAGGTTTCTTTCTATAGTCTGTGTATGCCTCAATTGTTTAGTGCTTTGTTGAATACTGTTTTTTTAATAAGCTCAGTTTCTTCCTGTTCTGGTTTTTGTATATCTTTTAAGATCTACTATAAAAAGTATGAACTTCATTGTGAATTTCCATTCTGTTTCCATCTCCACTCTGGTTTCAGACAGTAGCTGGACTTACCTTGCCTCTTATGTGGATGACTAAGGCCAAATGTTATATTAACAAATTTATTTATACATGAATTCTACAGTCATATTGATGAAGCATAAAATTCACCTCAAAAACATCTGCATAGTTGGCAATATTTATATAGATACATATATTCTTTTATGACAATGCATTCCTGGAAATCAGATCATCAAAGATATTGAGCATACATAAGTAAATGATGCAACAAAAATCTTTGCCAAAAAAGAAAGGATTCATGCACGTTTCCCATAGTAAGTAACTCTCTTCTAATATTAATTCTTATAGGTTTTCTATGATGTTCATGTCCCTTTGTCCTCAAGATTCTGTGGAAATCATGTTTTGGTTTAATTCAATAGATATCCAACAAATGTCTGCTGTGTGCCTGAACAAGGAAGTTAGACTAAAGAAGAATTGACTCATTACTATCTATATATTTAGTAGCAAGTGATGAGCAAAATGGCAAAGTTAAGAATGGAGTGAAAATATGATTTCTTTCTGATCCCATAGCTCTTTATACCCCTTTTCTAGTCTTTATGTTTTCATTTGCATTACATTATATAATTACTAGTATATTACAAGAGCTAATCATTTTTCCCTTTTGGCTTGATAGAGTATATATCAGATATCTTTCTTTCTCTCTACTTGCATAGCTCCCACCTTTGGTCAGGTCCCCATCACATCTCACCTAGACTATTACAATAGCCTTCTAACTGCAAGTCTCTTTCCAATTTAATCCATCCTCCACTCAGCTGTCAAGGTATCTTTTTCTTAAGTGTAGTTCTGACCATGTAACTTTGTCGCCTTTGCCATCCTCCCACCTTCACCACTTTTTGGCATTTAAAGCTCTTCATAACTTAGCTCTTTTCTACTCTTCCAGTGTGATAAGGGATTCAAAGGGTATTTACATAAGATTTTCTTCATTGGCAGAGATAGATTACTTAATATTCCACACCTGCATGAGGAAGAGTTGGTAAGAGTTTGAGAGAGAAGAGATCCTGAATCTTCCAATTTTCAGTTGCAAGAGAGAAGACATATAATTCCAGACTCACTTCAGGGAAAGTTCCCAAAAGAGAAAAGAAAATCTAGGAATACACTGGCACATAGTTTACCACTCTAAAGGCTCCAGGCAATTTCCCCTAGGGTAAGATCTGGGATTTTCTTTCTTGATTGATCTGAGTTATTTCACTCCCAGTGGAAGAGCTCATTAACTCTTTTTATTACAAGGTATATTTTCATCTCCCTAGCTTTTCTGTTTTCTAATTGCTTTTGACCAGGATAAAGGTTTTGTTTAGTATTTTACTATTTGCTATATGTGATGTTTTCATAACTGACATTTGGTTGGAAGAGTCAAACCATGAATATTTAGCTTGGGACATTCCTTCCTTGTTAAGAGATGCTGATCTTTTGTGATCAGGAACTCACCTTCAGAATAAAAAAATTCTCTTAGACTTACAACATTTAGGGAGATAGATAGAATTCTCACTCTGTATTCTCTCTATGAGGAGATTAGAGTGGCCATCTTCATGGCACAAATTTTCTGTTCCCTACTAATCTTCTAAACTTCCCCAATTTTATTAAAAGCAACTACCAACCTCTGCTTTACAACTTTCCAGCCTCTCTGGTTTATAAGCTTAGTGTAATCCATTACCACTCATTTCCCCTCACCCTACATTACCAATAAGTTTCTAAATCTTGCCACATCACCCTCCAAAGACATATTATATCCAGCCCTTTCTGTCTGCTCATACTGCTACTACTTTAGTTCAGGTCCTATTCACTGCCAAAATTATGACAACAGTCTCATATTTAGTCTCCCTCCTCTAAATTTCTCACCACTTCAGTAATTCTCTTCAGTAAAAATTAATTTTTTCAAATAGAGATCTGACCATGTCATTCCCTTATTCAATCAACTCCAGTGTTTACCTATTGTCTCTACAATCTAACATAAACTTCTCTCTTTGGTGTTTAAAATCATTTCCAGCCTGGCCTCAACCTCTCTTTCCAGCTTATTGTAGATTATATGCCCTCCACTGTCCGTGATCCAGCAAAACTGGACTCTTCCCAATTCTTCACACACAGCACTCTAACAACAGTCAGAGTGTTTTTGCAATATCTTTCCAACATTCTCCCTATTCCTTTAACACACATCTCAGGCTCTACTACACTAAACCTTTCATAATTCCCGCTGTTTAGTGGCCTACCTCCCCAACCACCTTGTGTTTTTTATTTTATTTTATTTTTTGTTTGTTTTTTTGCTTTTTAGAGGAGGGAACATAGGGCAATTGGGTTTAAGTGACTTGCCCAAGGTCACACAGCTAGTTTTGTGTTAGGACTTGAGGAAGGACTTGAACTCAGGTCCTCCTGACTCCAGGGCCAGTGCTCTATTCACTGTGCCACCTAGTCACGCGCTAACCACCTTGTATTTATTTGTATTTTTCTCCTTATATGGAATCTTCACATAGTTATACATGCACTTGCTAGCACAAAATTTAAGCTCCTGGAGAGTAGTCATTGTTTCATTCATCATCTTCATATCCCCAGTGGCCAGCATTGTTATGCCATTCGATTGACTGATGGGTGAAGAGAAGGGTAATGTTGAGCCCACTGGAAGAGGAGTGAGTTATAGTTGGAAAAATCATAGCCAAATCCTCACAGGGAAGAATTACCTTAGGGAGCATTTCTGTTCCCTATACACAGTAACAAAAAAATATCCATATTATTCAATCAGCATGAAAAATCATATTGAAAAAATAAAATTATTTCACTATTGATTTATTGAATAAAAATATAGAGGCAAGGCAATAATATATCTTTAAAAAAAAAGTAACTCCTCCCAAAATTCCCGTGGTCTAAGAATTTTTAGAGTAGATACTGGTCATAGAGGGCCACCGTACTGTGAAAATACTTCAAAGAGGGAGGAGGATATACTTGGGATCTTCAAGGAAAAATAGACCTCAGATGTCACATAACTCCAAGGATAGTATTTCTGGCAGAAGAAACAGCAAAGGTTCAGGTCTAGGGTGAAGCCAATGAAGCTTTTAAGGCTATGTAGCTACAATTCTATTGATTATTTCCTTATTTATGTTATGGCAGCATGGTATAATGGATGGTGAGCTAGACATGGAGTCAAGAAGACGGGTTCAAATCCCATAAATGATGGGATTTAATGCCTACCAGTTGTATGACATTGGAAAAGTCATTTAACTACTCCTTGATTTGTCTATCTATAAAATGGAGATAGAGATAACGTTAGTACCTATTTCACCAGGTTGTGAAGATCGCATGAGATAATCAATGTAACAGTGTTTTTTTCAAACTTTAAAGCACTATGTAAATGTCAGTTAATATTGATGTTAAGAAAACCAGTCTGACTGAACCTATCCTATCAGTTGAATTATTTTAAAACTAATTTGCCAAGTCAAGCAATTTGTTTGTGGCAAGCTGAAGAAAAAAATAAGACAGCTATAACCAGGAATTTTTTCTAATGTTACAATTTCTTGTTTTATAAGGAAATTTCCCTTATAAAACAAAAAAAAATGTTATAAAACACAAATGGATTGTTTTTAAAGATACACACACATACATACACATACATACTCAAGGGTATTTAATTACATTGAAGAGGTAGCTCAGTGAACAGAACACTTCCGGGAGTCAGGAAGACCTGAGTTCAAATATGATCTCAAACACTCACTCGCTGTGTAACCCTGGGCAGATCACTTAACCACTGTTCACTTTAATTCATTGGAGATGGAACTGGAAACTCTTCCAGTATCTTTGCCAAGAAAACTTCATATTGATTCACTGAGTCAGATACAACTGAACAGCCACAACAATTATGATGAAAATAAAAAGCTACTTATTTTGCTATTGTTCTATTGGATAACAACGAACAGGACCTGAGAATTAACAAAAACAGTACCAAAATGTAACAAATAACCTAAAAGAGAAATCTCCACGTCTGGCTATCTACAGACAAACCACATCATACAAATGAACAGAATTATACTGGAACCATGTTTTAAAGACTGATCCCATAGTATTTATGCAGATCAAATTCCCAGGAGACCCTGGTTCAGACCTAAACCCTATGGACAAAACCTTAAGAATATTTTTGCCTCACCAAAACAACCTAGCCAGTACTAGAGTTTCACTGTAACCAGAGCAGCAACTTGCAACCTGGGTTGTACTAAAATGCTTCAAATCTGTCATCTTATATAACGATTACATTTTAGTTTACACCAATTCTTAATTGCGATTCCATACTTCACTGGAAGTCTAAACAAAATTAGGAACTATAGACTCTGAGATAATAGATGTGCAGTTGTTACCCTATAGATAAACCATTTAGAAAAAGGATTTCAAACATAAGCTGCATAGAGTTCCCAGGCCTTTGAAAAGAAAAAGGTGCTTCTGTGACATGCTCAAGTTCATATCTTAATTAATAGAAAAGAAATGAAATGAAAATGATAATTTTCTATTAAATGCAAAGGCAGGCCCTAGTGAGCCATATTGGCTAGGTTCAGGTTGATTTTATTTTTCATCAGGCAATTTACTTTAAATTATTTGTAGCTTTCAAGACATTGGTTTTATGTCACTCAGTAAAGTATATTCTGAAAATGGTTGTTTCACTGAAATGCACATGTCTGGGAACTTTACATTAACCAAAACACTTAAATCACCACTTCACAGTCACAAAGTTTATGTTCATCATAGAAAGCCTTTATATTATTAATTTTAACTTGAAAATTATATAAAGCCAAGTTTCAGACGATGCTAGGATTTATACCAGGTTTATTCTAATAATGACGAGTTGCTCTTGCTTGATAGATAGTTATTGTTTATCTGTCACTGTTATGGCTACTAAAAAGGTCACCAAGGACTTCTGGCACCATAAAGGTCATTTTTGTTATTCCAAAGAGAGAAGTTTTGACATTTGATATACTACCAAGATAATAGTCACCAACTTGGTTTTTGTAAAAGTAGTCATCCATTTTTGTCTATTGCTGATGGGGAAGGGAAGATGTCCTTTGATTTTTACGTGAAAAGATCTGCAAAAAACTCTTAAAATCAAGAAAAAATCACATAGATAATGATTTGGGCTGATAGAGATTTCTAATGATATATTATGTTCTGTTAAACATGGTTTAGTAATCTAATTTTCCATGCTTCAATTTTTAACAATATTGATCCATGGGTAGATGAAGTTGATAACTCATAATTATGATCAGTAGATATTAGACCAAAACTTGCAAAAATAACTGGGGGGAAAGGTACCAGTTCAGAAAACCATTTTGTACAACCCTCTCATTTTATACTAGAGGAAGAAACTGAGGCCTGTAGAACTAAAGGGAGTTGCTCAAGTTCACGTGGCTAGTAATTGGGAGATCTAGGACACTAGCCCAAGTCACCTGACTTCAAGATCAGCTTTCTCTTGAGTACAAAATGCTGCCCAAATATCAGTAAGGTAAAGAGAATGAATTTGAGCTTTCTTGTGCCAACCTTCCATTCCATGTTCTG
Source organism: Pseudochirops cupreus (assembly GCA_028627135.1). Taxonomy (NCBI): domain Eukaryota; kingdom Metazoa; phylum Chordata; class Mammalia; order Diprotodontia; family Pseudocheiridae; genus Pseudochirops; species Pseudochirops cupreus. Next base: position 306,536,804 of record CM053580.1, read on the forward strand.
GAGATTTTTAGCAATCAATACTAGCGCAAAATGAAAGTGCCTACAGAAAGGTATCTGCCTGCACAGAAACCCAGTCAAAATTTCATAAGGATGTGTTTTGATGCAAACAACTCATAGTTATGGTCCAGGCCATGACAGTCGTGAGCAGTCAATTCTGCTCAGAATGAGTTCTGAGCAGTTTGTAAAGAGATATCTAGCATGGCTTAGAGTCAAGGCATTTTGGTTTAAACTCTTACATGAGACATATACTAAAAGTGTAATCTCCCAGGCTCCATTTCATCATCTGTAATATTGGGATCATATTAGCACCTACTTCACAGGGTTATTGCTGTTTGGGTGGGAAAGAAAGGACCAGATATGTAATTTCATTTGTCTAGAGAACTCCCAGTAAGGAGAATCCCTCTATCAATGAACACCAGCAAGCGTTCTGTGATTATAGTCTCAGAGAGCTTTCTGTGGCATTGAGACTAACTGACTTTCCAAGGATTGCACACCTAATTCATGTCAAAGGTAGCACATAAACTTACATCTTTCTCACTCCAAAGTTAACTCATTCATTGTCTACTCACAAGGGTGTTGGACAGCTCAAATGAGATAATACAGGAAAAGCACCTTGAAAACCTTCAAAGGCTGTAAGTTATCATCTTTGATCTTCCACATTGTCCTCTCTCCCATGAGCTTTCATGCCATATTACCAATTGCCTTCTAGACATTTCAAAGAACACAAATGCAATGCATTGAAAACAGAATTCATCATCGTTTCCCTAAATCTCCTGTTCTTCCTAATTTCCCTAGTTCTGCTGTTGGCACCTCCATTCTTCTAGTCTTTCAAGTTCATGATATCATCATCATCATCCGCAGTTCCTCCTTTTCCCTCATCTCACATGTCTAAACAGTTGCTAAATCTGGCCATTTCGAACTCCCTAACTTTCTTGTCCAATTGTTCTTTATTCACATGGCTACCACTTTAATTCAGGGGCCCATCACTCCTTGCCTGGATTATGGCAGTGCCCCCCAATTGGGCTCCCTGCCTGATTTTCCCCACTTCGGTCTATCTTCTGCACTACTGCCAAAGTGACTTTTCCTGAGTACTGATCTGACAATGCCATGTTACTGCTCCTCCCCCCAAAAAAAATCCTCCTTTCTATTGACTCTAGAATTAAATATATAAAACTTTTCTAGTCAGCTCCCCGCCTCCTTTTCGGAGGGGGGAAGGCAGGGCAAATGGTATTACGTGACTTGCTCAAGGTCACACAGTTAGTAAATGTTGTGTCTGAGGCCACGTTTGAACTCAAGTCCTCCTGACTCCAGGACTGGTGCTGTATTCACTGTGCCACCTAGCCACCCCTTCTAGCCAGCTATTAAAGCCTTTTCTACTTGGCCACAACTTATCTTGCCAGTCTCACTGAACGTTGCTCACTCCCCCATACACTACAATGCAGTCAATCTGCCCATTTCCCTTTTTTTCCACATCCCATTCCTTCACCTTTGGACTGACTCCCATGCCTGGAGTGCATTCTCTTCTTGCCTCTTCCTGAAAGAATCCTTCTTTTCCCCTCAAGCACAACCTTCTATGGGTAGCCTTTTCTGATTACTACAATGGCTATTGCCTTCCCTCTCAAACTACCTCACACTTAACTATATTGTATTTACCCTGTGTTTATTCTATTTAAACTTATTTTTGTCATTGCTGTCTCCTGTATTGGAATGTTAGTTCCTTGAATCTAGAGTTTTCTTCATTCTTTGTACTTATATACCTGGCACAATGTTTGGCCTATGGTAAGTGTGTAATAAATGTTTTTGATTCATTGATTGAATATCATCAAAGTGCTTAGAACTTTGGAATTGACTGTGTGACATGGGAAATTTTGGCACAGGGCCACCCAGCATGGCATGCCTGCATCAGAGAAGAGGCTGTGCATTATGAGCAAAGCAGAATTGAAGCAGTTCAAATGAAACACAAGATGCACAAATTTAGAGAATCCACCCCAAATGTTCACATGGACTCTTTGTGCCCAACCCAGCCCATATGAATCTGATCAGCCAGTCAGATACACTGAAATTTGACTCTAGCATAGTGATGTCATTTTGGTCCTCTTCGAGAACAAAGGACAGCAACCAACCAACATATAACTGATTTCCCCCAAAACTTAATGTTTCTCTCACAGAGGTATAAGCCAGTGTGTACTATTCCCATCTTAGAATTCCAACATGATATTAGGAAAGATATCACAGGAGTTCAGACCTTCCCAAGGTTTTTCTAAGTTCACTCCTGAGGTAGTTCATTTCTGAATTAATTATAAAAGCATTACCTGAGTATCATTTGGAACAGTGGTATAAAACTCAATTAGTAGATGGGAGGGGGGATTACCAACCTGTATGTAAGGATCCATGTGGGCTACATGTATGACAATTTTAAATACGATGTTAATTTTTTTATTGAATTTTTGTTTTTGTTTTTTTTTCTTAAATATTTCCCACTTATGTTTTAATCTGGTTCTGATGTCTCCTCACAGGCTGTGTGTTAGAGCCCTCTGTTCTAGAATGAACCATGTAGTACATTTTTGAACTGTCTGATCTATTTTTCACATACTAATATATAACACAATGTTAGGGAACTTTAGAGATGACTTTATATCTCACCCTTCATTATATTCGTGAAGAAATCAAGGCCCAGAAAGATAAAAAGATTGAAAAAACTTATCCAAACTTATACAATTAGTAAATGGCAAAGTTGGGATTAGAATCCATGTCTCCTGGCTCTCAATTCAATACTTTTTATACTACACTGCTCTAGAAAGAAAAGGTATTAAGAAAAATACCAGACCAGCATGATATCATAGATACTTTCTTGGTTGACAAGGTGGTACCAACACTGTGATTTGCTTCAGTGACATTTGCAAAGCAGTAAGAACACCCCTCATGCATTACCTGTGTGTGTTCTTCATGTGAGTGTCAGAGTTTCCCCTTAGGAAAAAACCAGAGTTCTTAAAAAAGAAAAAAAATACCTTCCCCATTTTCACTTCTGTGCCATTACTATGTGGATCCTGAAGACAGAGAAAAGGAAGAATTCGTTATTCAAAAACAATTAAATGAGTCTGAGCAAATGAATACATTAACATTGCTTCAACTTATCTCAATTCCATCTAAAGACAGAATTTTGCCAAATCAATAGGTTTTTTTGTTACATGCATAGATGCACAGATATAGATGTAAAAATAGCAATAGATTTAGTAAAAGAGAGGGTGATACATTTTATTATAAAATTACATAGTGACAGTAATAAATTTATTATAAAATATCATACTCATTAATTAGTGAAAAGTTATATCTAAAAGCACAGGTGGCATAATGGACAGAGTGCCAGGCCTGGAGTCAGAAAGACTCAACTTTCTGAGGTCAAATCTGGCCTCAGACACTTCCTAGCTGTGTGACTCTGGACAAGTCACTTAACCCTATTTGCTTCAGTTCATCATCTATAAAATTAACTGGCGAAGGAAATGGCAAACCACTCCAGTATCTTTGCCAAGAAAACCCCAAAACAGGCCACAAAGAATCCAACATGATTGAAAAAAGACAGAACGACAATATATCTAAGAGTTTCAATATTCTTTACCATATTTCCAAATCAATATCACCCTTTTGGTACATTTGTAATCCATAAAGTGGAGAGTAGCTTTACCCAATATTCAAAACTGCAAATCTTAAGGCAATTCTGAAATAAACACCCATGCCTGGGTAGAAATAGACACAGAGATATTGCCAATTGCCAAAGAAAATAGCAAGAACAAGAGAATGAAACTGAAGCTTTATATATGCTCAGTCCAAGATGAGAAAATGTGGTAGGTGAAATTCTGAAAGTAGTAAGGATTAGAAGAATGAGGTATCTATGATTATATTGTTTTTTGGCAGAGGTGTACATTTTAGATTCGCCTTTGTGTAAAGAGAGTTTAGCTTTAACTATTAGATAAAACTACTCCTCCACTTTATGGATTAAAAATGTAGTACTGAAAGGTTGATATTGATTTGGAAACACAGGCAACTATATCAATGCTCTTAGATATAACTTTTCCCTTATTAAAAAATGGAATAATTTATAATTACTTTTATCAGTATTTCATGTATAGTGTAATAAAAAAAATAAAGAGCAGTAGATTTCAATTCATTGACTTGACCTTGGACAAAATATTTTACATCATTGGGCCTCAATTTCTGTATTTATAAAGTGAGAGGTGTACTCTACAGTTAGTGATGTTTAACATCCTGTTCACATCTAAAAATATGAACCATGTAGTAATCATGTATAGATAGGATATTGATGGATATTATTTATATATGTTTAGCTCATGAAATATACGTGCATTCATGAAGTGTTGGGATTTTCTTAATTATCAGTTTTGAACACAGAAAAATGAAGTTAATCACTCATTTAAAATTATTTATTGTGTGCTTATAATGTATAATCCATAAATAAGTAAACAGGTTGGATATTGTTAATTTGGTTTGTGGTTCTTATTTTAACACAAGACTAGTATGTTTCACATTTCTATATATGAAATTCAAAATGTGTGTGTGTGTGTATATACATATATATATATATATATATATATATATGTATATATGTTTTATGAGCCTCAGAGAATTACTCTCTCCATTATTTTCTGATCACATGGAGGATATGATAGCAAATAGTTATGTCTCTTTTCCACTTCAAAATTTTCTATACTTCTCGATATGGACAACAATTAATTTTTTCCAAAAGCATAAATATTTCTTCATTACGTTAATACAAATGTTGTAAAATAAAGACAGAAATAACTGTACTTGACCCTGTGACAGGAGTCTTATGTTGAATTGTTACACATGTGAACTTTACTCAGTAATTAAGTAAATCTGTAAATAAGAACTCATCAGTAAGCAAATGCATCTTAAGTAATTTATTCCATTGTGTTGACCCTAAAAGGATAACAGGTTCCTTTCCAGTGTTCCTTATAGGTTAGTTGTGAAGCAGAGAGGCGGCCACTTCCATCAGTAGAGGACTTGTTTGGTCTCTTTGTGTGGTATTTATAGCCTGGTCTGGTTAATGTCAATCTTCACTTTATAGGTATTCTCTTAAACCCTGAAATTTTACTCAGACTGTTCCTAATAAACCCAATCTTCTCATAGAAAAAAGCTATGGATATTTTCAGGAATATATGGGAGAGGTCCTAAACTTTTTCTCTATAACACATTGTTTCATCTTGTTTGTAGTTAAGTATTGAAATAATGCTACTTTCTAGACTAGCATTCTCCCCAACTCCTCAAGTTCAGTAGGAACCCCTTCCTGAATATGTTGCATGATTGTATGTATATGTATCAAAAAATATTCACCATTTTTGTGTCTTAGTGTCTGATAGTCATTATTTTAATGTAAGCTGATAAAACCATTAATCAGTTCCATTTTAATTTTGTATCCCAAGTCCATTGAACAATAACTGGCATATAGTAGGTGCTTAATTAAAACTGATTGACTATACTAGGAATCAAGGTTGGTCATTGCATATAAGCTAAAATTCAAAGCATCCTAATGTTATTGTAATCATTATGTGTACATGTGTATATATATATACATACACACACACACACACACACACACACACATATATGCATATATACACATACGCATCCTTGACCCTCCACACTTGAATGTGAACTCTCTGAGGACAAGAAATATTTCTTTTTTTCCCTAGTATCTAGTACAGTTCCTAGTACACAGTAGACACTTGATAAATAAATACTCATTGGTTGATGGATTGATTGATTAAATACTAGGCAATGATAGCATGTTAGCAACAGCTTCTACATTAAAATAAAAAGTTTCATTTCCTTTGCAAAATGCATTTATAAAAATGAAATGAAGTAAGGCATATCATAAATAGCTATGGGACACCTAAGACAGATATTTGTAAAAGTTCTATCCATGCCTTCAAACTGTTCTCAAAATAAATGCCAGGAATGTCTTTCATATCCGATGGGTCCCTTAGCTGTCATTATTCAGAGCGTTTTGTTTCTTGACTAATAGCCTTTGTTTGGATCAAAATGGAATAAGTGGCACAAAATAAAACAGAAAATGTGAAACCTAAATATTAACAGAAAAAAGTAACATCAATAAGCAACTTGCAAGTGAAAAGAAAAAGGCACCATATTTTACTTTCTGTCTAGTTTTTTTTTTTAATCCAAACAATATCAAAGATTACTCTCATGAAAAAAGAGTAGTGCTTGGCTTTAAGATTATGTTGAGGGTAGAATGTAAGGGCAGAGCTTAGACCTCATAAATTTCACTGTGTTAATTTACAGACATGAAAATTACATTCAAGTTAACTAAAATTTTATGAGACACTTTGCTTATGTAATCTATAGCAGGAAAAAACCCAATGATTTTGTGAAGTCATAGATTTAACTTGAAGACATCTTGGAGGAGATCTGGTCAAACCCCCTCATTTTCCGGAGAGTTTGAATGACTTTTACCCAAGGTTGTAAAGCTACAAAGTGTCAAAGCTGAGATTGGAAAATTGGTCATTTGTTTCACAATTCAATGGTCATCTCACTATACTGTGCTTATCTTCTCTACTAAGTCATGTAACAAAGTTCACATATAAAATTGAAAAAAAAATCTTCACTTAAGAACATCATCGTTAATTATTTTTATTCATGAGATCCTTTAAGATTTGTCCCCTTTCAATACTTAGATAACATTGGAATTCCAGAAACTATTTAAAAAAATAAATTTTACAAAGTATAGTCAATTAAAAACTGATGAGAGTCTCTGGTACTTTTGAAATAACAATAAATTAAATGGCAAAAGAATTGAATACTAATCCTAGTTTCCTCCTTAATTACAGTAGTTATGTGTACTTGAGCAATTTACAATCTCTGGGTTTATTTCCTCATTTGGGCAGTGATATCTGAGGTCCATTCTAACTGTAATATCCTATAGAATTACTGAACATTGAATGCCATAGTCTTTGTAAAAATGTCATCTCGCTGGATTTTTATTTTTGTTTTCTTCTCCCCACTTGACAGCAAAGAACTTCCTGAGGTGCTCTAACAGTATTTATATATTGTTTTAATTTAGGTTTCATCATATGATGTGTGTCATCAACAGTTTAATTTGCTTAAATTCTCTTAAGTTGAACCTACTAGTAAGATGTCAGTTGTAATTATTCTGTCAGAATGTAAGCTCCTTGAAGACAAGTGTTATTTCATATTCCATATGTCCATATATATGTTATATATATATATACATATATATATATATTGCTTATTAAATACTTGTTGATTGACTTATTGATTCTTTTGAGGACTCTTTTATCTTTTTCATATAAATTAAACCAGCTACTTTTTTAGTTTCTTTATTATCATAATTTTATAATTGCTATAATTTTTTAAATAATTTAGTATTATGCACCAAGGATGGTGCAGTGAAAGGACACTGGGCTTAGAACCAAAAGACTTACACTTGAATCCTTACTCAACTATTTATTAATCACAAGACTTCTGGCAAGTCGTTTAACCTACTCTGAACCACAGTCTCCACCATCTATGAAACTGGAGCCTACATTTCACAGTTATTATTTTAAAAAATGATTTTTAAAAATACCCATGATATAAATGTAATTTACATTGATGATGAGTAGCTGGCAAGTAGACTATCAGATCTTCTGGGATTTAGAGAGTGCTAGCATTTCACTTGGCAACTCAATTACTCAGTGGATAAAGCACTAGGCCTGGAATCAGGAAGACCTGAGTTTGAAGCTGGCCTCCCACACTTACTAGCATATGACCCTGGGCAAGTCACTTAATCTCTGTTTGCCTTAGTTTACTGGAGAAGGAAATGACAAACCACTCTAGAATCTTTGCCAAGAAAACCCCATAGACAGTATTGGTATGCTGTGGTCCACAGGATAATAAAGAGATGGACATGACTGAGCAACAACAGAATTTTACTATTTCTTCATTTGTTTATTTGGGCCTTTTTGCAGCATAGAAGTAAGATGATTTTTTTTTCACGTAAAAGTATTCAAAATCACACTAAATAGGTATATTTCTCAAATATTTCATTTTCAGAGTAGCTCCCTACTCTGCTTCTATATGTTAATGTCTAGATTCCACAGTGCAATACTTGATTCCCAACTCCTACTCAAACGATTTTTACTTGCCATATCCTCCACCACCAATGCTGCATTCCTCTCAATCTGTACCAGTACCTCCAGAATGCATGTCGTTGTACCTGGGTAGATTAATTCACTCTACACTGGAACTCCTACTCTGGGGACCCACCCATTTGGTTGAATGCAAACTTTTAAGCCTTCTTTGTCCAGCCAACTAGATCATACTTAAATTCACCTTGCATATATTCTGATTCTCATCTTCCAGTGGCAAATATTCATACCTTTCTTTCCTTCCTCCCCTCCTTACCTACCCTTTCACCATCATCCCCTCTTGCTTTAAAAGTAGTAAGCCAATGAATACTACCATATTTTATGTAAAATATTTGCCTCATGGATGAATTTACCATCCTTTTTACTCCTCCACCCCCGCTGTCCCCTTGTATTTTCCCCTGGCCGTTAGAATTAAATTCTCTGAGAGCAGGGTGGCCTTGTTTTTTGTATTTGAATCCCAGGCCTAAGTGCAATGACTGGCATATCAAACATATGGAAGATGTTCATTCACATTCCAATTTATATATTGATTCTCTTCTGACTTGATCATTGTATTTCTGAAAGGCAGAATCCTTTTCTATTTAAAGTATGTGAAAGTCTGCACTTAGAAGCTGTTAAATTTCCATATGCAGTTATTCTCACTTTAAGGATACTAATATGTAAAAAATTTTAATATATGAAATGGATGAATTAAGAGATTGCTCATGTTGCAAAATAATTACTTTCTAAAGGATTCGATTCAAAGACCTTTAAGAGTAAGTTTTCTCAGCATATGTAAATGATATTTGCTTTACATACAACTCTTTAGGAATGCATCAATTGTGCAAAGCACATTTAGCTACATTGCCTAATATTTTATTTCTTTTTATCCAGAAATAAAACACTGAAGATAATGTATAATTTAGTTAAATGGGATGGTGGCTTCCATAGATTAGGGATATAATTTTATGCATAACCTCCTTGACTTTAAATTATTGCCAGGTTTTTTTAGTCCAAAAATATTTATTTATAGAGGTATTTCAGCTTCATGAAATAAAAAAAAAAAACAAAAAGACCAGGCAATTTGGACCAAGATGATCATAGTAATGCTTTCACTTCAAGTCCATTAATCTATTCAGTTATTTTAGGAAGATGTTAACCATCCATCTTTACATCTTCTCTCCTCATTTAGGAAATCTGTGTTGACCCATTTCAAGTTTAGAAATTTGGCTAGGAAAAAAAAGGAAGCAACATAAGATAGAGTTCATGCAAAAAGATTTGCCGAATCTCAAGTAGGAATATCTAACCAAAAAATATATGGATTAAATTGGATTATGACAACATGGGACTCTGCATTTCTTTCATTTTAGTTGACTCTACAAACAGATGTTTAAAATTTTGAATTTCCAGTCCCCAATCTGAGAATGATCCTTCTTGGTCCCGTTAACTCATTTCAATTTCTGATTCTGCCTTTGAGCCGCATTGCTACTTAGTAACTACAGCAAGGCAGCCCAAGGGTCCAGCTTTCCTCATTGGATCTTAAGGCTATCCAACAGATGATACGCTTATCTGGCTTCTTGACCAGTTTAGGCTTATAAGGCAGAAATGCCCCTCAATATAAACCAGTATTATTCGAACTTGGTTTCTGGAGGATTTTAATTGGGAGATTAAGGGAAATCCTCTCCTAGGGGAAAAAAAAAACTTAAGAAAATGTTTTTGTTTTTTTTATAGTTTCACCTTCGCTGAAGGAATGAAATCCCTTTCTTCTCAAAGTAATAGTAATTTATTCAAGGGTGGATGTGAAATCATCTCTTTTGTTGTTAAATTTTACCCATTTTTTAAAGGAAACCAGCTGTTTCCTCTTCTTCCATGTTTGACTTAACTTTCAATGCCTGTAACTCCTCCATCTGCTTTGTAGCTGTCCAGTTAAAGAACTTCAGCTCACCTTTCAGACTCCAAATTGCAACACAGACTCCATTTGACATTTCATTATTTTTTACTGGTTTCCAGGATCTGTCTGCCTATAACTGTGTCAATATTGTCACTCTCCAAAATTGCCAAGTAGTTATCCTGAGATTTCTCCAGCAATTCCAGCTTTTGAGTCAGCACTTTCAACTCTCCCTGGCTTTCAGTCAGTTCCAGGTACAGTGCCTGTTAACTGTCTCTAATAGCTGATTCTTCTTTTTGAATTCTTCCTCAGCTTTCTGTCAGTCTTGTGGTTTGTAGCTCTTTTTAATGCTCTTGTTAACAGCAGGCTCCATAGTGTTCATCTGCCTATGCTTGGTGGTTTTCTACAATTCATTCTCTAGACTTGTTGAGCCGAGAGCCTTGTGGTCTACTTCTTTGTTCCTCTGGGGTATCTGACTCTTGGAAGCAGCCCCAGAAGGTGTCTCTATGGGTTGACCTCCACCCAACACCTCGGAGGTGGCCTGAGCAGGTGAACCTGTAGTGATGACTCTTGAAGAGCAGCTGAGCTGGACCCCCTGATGCTCAACTGCAAGGGCTGGGCCCCTGATTCCAGTCTGGACCCACTCCCCTTCAACATTGAGACTCTGGCACAGAAACTACCAGCAATCTACTGTCAGTTTTGTAAGACAATAGCAAATTGCGATTTTCTAAAAATAGGATTTTTTTGGAAAATTACAGAAGTGCCATATTTTTATATAGGGTGCTACTATACTGTAAACTAGCATATTTAAACTAGCATAGGATCATGAATTTGTAGCTGGAAGTGAGCACTTAGATTATTTGTATTTGTGTATCCAAAACACAGCACCGTGTCTGGTACATATTAGGCAACTAATAAATGCTTATTAATTGATTGACTGGAAAGATCTCAGATGTCATCTGGTCCAATCTTTTCATTTTAGATATGAGAAAACAAGCTCAAAACATCAAAAGTTTGAGGATAAACTGCATCTTATTACTCATTGTAGAGCAATGATATATACTTTATATTTGTTAGGTAGATGAATTTTAAAAAATGGATGATGAAACACAAGACTGGTGGAATTACTTACAGACAGAATTAGAACTAGAAATGTTTGTACCTGAGGCAATACCACAAACTAAGTCAGCCCTGAAAAGAGGGTACAATGAGTGGTGCAGAAGCTCAGTGTTCTGCCATCTGGCAGCTTGCTATTTTTGCTTAATTATCATTGGCAGCTTCATACAACACTGTACTTTTTAATCTGCTGGGCTGCATGTGTGATTAGCACACTCTAAATCTGATGTCCTATTAATGTGGAACCTAGGTCAACGTCCCAGTCATCTGGCCATGGTTACAGCTCAAGATAAATACAAGATAAATGAGGTCAAAGAATATGGGAGAGAGACAAGAGACAACTCTTGTCATGCCAGGAAAATTAGTGTTCATACTTTAAGGAGTGACTTGATATAAAGTTTAAATAGGCACAAAAAAACTTAAGTTTTTTGAAGAACTATAATTTTTTGTTTTTGTTAGTGGGGCAGACTGGGTTGTTGCAGTTCAGGGCTGATGTTTTCATTGCCAATAAGGAAACACCTTTACCAATGCACATGTTCAACACTTCTGCAAATTATACTCTTAGTTGCCTGAATTAAGTGTCTTTCCCAAGGTCACATGGTTAATATGTGTCTCAGATAGATCTTGAATCCAGGTCAGCCTGAATATGACAGGCTCTATCAATACATGAGAAGTCTTCAACCTTTTCTGATCACTTAGATTCATTCCTATAAGGAAAAAAATTAAGCATAGTCCATGAATGTGTGTATATACACTACTACCTTTTTTGTATTTTTCTTTTTTTCCTTATTAAAAATTATATCTACTACTCTAGTAATAATGATGTACATTTAAAAAATCTTACAAAAATAGAATTTGTAAAGGAAAGATAAAATAATATTTAATTCTACAGTCAGTCAATTGTGAAAGTATGGGAATGGAAAGAGACTCGAAGTAAGAGCAATTTGGAGGCTATTGTAATAGTCTAGACAAAATTTGATAAGGACCTGAACTAGACTGGTGATTGTGTGAGTAGAGAGAAAGAGATGAATAGGTGAGATTATGTGAAGGTAGAAATGACAAGATTTGGCAACTGAATGTGGTTTGAAAGGCTTGTGAGACAGAAGAGTCAAGCCAAACATCAAGATTATAAGCCTGGGTAACTGGAAAGATAGTGAAGCCCTCAGTAGAAGTAGGGGATTCCAGAAGGGTGAATTAGAAGAGAAAGGAAATGAGTTCTCTTTTGTGTATGTTGAGTTTGAAATGCCTACTTCATCAAGTTCAAGTTGTCTACTAACTAATTGTTGATGTGGTACTAGCATTCAGGAAAGGAAGTAGGTCTGCATTTATAGACCTGTAACTTTATCTGTATAAAGATGACAATTAAACCATGATAATGTCATCAAATCAGAAAGTTTGCAGAGAGAAGGATGAAATAGACAGAGCACCACAGCCAGATATCTTGAGAATATCCTAAGTTGAAAGCAGGATATGGATCATAATCTAATGAAGAATGAGAAATGGTTAGCCAAGTAGGAGAACCCAGAGAGTTGTGCTAGGACAACCAGGAGAAAGGAGACAGCATCCAAAAGGAGAGGGTGACCATCAGTGCCAACTGCAGCATAGAGGTCAGAAGAATGATGATTGAGAAAAGAACATCATATGTGGCAGTTAGTGGAACAGTGGTAACTTTTAAAGGAGCAATATGGGTAGAATGAGGAGACAAGACTAGTGAGGAAATTAAGCATCTAGGAAACTAGAATGGTCCTGTTGCTCTCAAAGGAAATAAAGGAAGTTCAGAAGTGGGGTAGGTTTTCAGGAAAACATAATAAAATTATATCCCATACATACTTGAATATACTAGCCATTCTTTCCTACCAAAAAAAATGAAAAGATGAGGGAAAGAGGAGGAGGAACCATTGTTTGAGATATATCTGGGATGTCCAGTAGAAGTATGCAATAGGCAACTGTATATGTGACCAATGACAGAGACACAGAGAGAGATAGAGACAGAGATTCATCTGCACAGAATGATAGTTAAATTAATGGGAACTGATGAGATTTTCAAACAATTATAGAGAGATAAGAGAAGTAAAAACAAAATTTCGTGTGACAAGGACAATTAGTGGAGTGATATGAATGATGAGCCAGAAGTCTTTACCTTTCTATCCAATGCCTGGGGACAAAGTAAACATTGAACATATGCCTCCTATGCCGTCGACTGACTGACTACAACACAGAACCTTAAGGTGCCTGCTTAAGGACACATTCTGCCAACAAAAAGAGGTGATGCATAGGGGTAGGATGTTGTGATGTTTGAGGAGGGGTGGCCTTTTTGCCTTTGTTGCTGCTCTGGATACCTGGAATAGGTGAGATAATAACCAATCTGATGGGGAAAAGACTAGGGAAATCAAAGATAAAAAGGGATGGAGTGGGAAATTATTAATGAGAGTGTTGTGGTCTAGTTGTATCTTAGAAAAGCCTATGGCTTACTGTGACAAATACAGTTTTATGGTTGAGGATAGTCTCTATTGTTTTTGAAGATCATTTGCATTGTTAATAATTGGGGTTGTGGATGTGACTGGAAATCCCAATAAGTGCACAGCAATCATTTCCACTTTGTGTGTATGCATAAGGCTGGCAGCCACAATCAATTTTTATAAAAGATGATGTTTGTGGGGAGTCTTACTTTGTGCTTTAGCACCTGTTTGATTTCTGCTGTATAAAATAAATATTTCCATGGTATTATCTTTAAAATATATTTAAATGCACTTTTAATGAAAACCACATTTCTCCAAATGTTCTAATGATTGATCACATCCAGAGTGGCATGGAATGGATTAAATGATATTGAAACAAAGCCAGCATCTCACAAGAAGAAGCAGGAAGAAATGACAACTTCTGATATTTTGTAACTAATATAAACTTCATAGGAATATTTAAAGCATTACTGTTAGGTTTAAGAAAGTAACTTCACGAGTCCTAGTTGGAAATAGGAATGGTTAGATAGCAGTTTGAGAAAAAAAAATCTGGTTATTTTAATGGACTAGGAGCTAAATATGAGTCATTAGTATGAAATGATGGCAAAATAAAAGGTAATGTGATCTTGGGCTTCATTGAGAGATGTATAACTTCCAGGAATGAGGATGTGATAGGCCAGATATAATCTGCCCTGATTACACCACAGTTGCAGTATTGCATTCAATTCAGGATACCATAGTTCAAGAAAAACAAGGAGGCCTACCCAGGATATGTCAACCAGGATGCTAACAAATTTCAAGTTCTTGCCAGATAAGCAATGGTCAAAGAAACTGGGGAAGTTCACCTTGGATAAAAATAGAACAGTATTGTTGTGTTGTTGTTTAACCATTTTCAATGGTGTCCAACTCTTTGTGACCCTATTTGGTGATTTCTTGGCAAAGATACTGGAAGGATTTGCCATTTCCTTCTTTAGCTCATTTTATAGATGAGGAAACTGAGGCAAATAGGGTTAAGTGATTTGCTCAGGGAATGACATAGCTAGTAAATGTCTGAGACCAGATTTGAACTCAGGAAGATTAATTTTCCTGACTCCCATTCCTGGAAATCTATCAACTGTACCACCTATTTGCCCTTTGGAACAGTACATATAATGGCTATAACAATGTAACTGGAAAAAAACAATGACAAAATGATTTGAAATTTAAAAGACCATGTTTTACCAGAAAGGGAAGATATAAGAAGACCCTTTTATGCCCCCCAACCCACTCTTTTGCAGAGTTGAGGGTTCATGGGTGTAGAATACTGAATAGATTTCAGAGTATTTCATAAGTTGATTGATTTTATTGAATTATTTTCTCTTCTTTTAAAAATGTCATAAGGAATGGCTCTCTGGGAGGGATTACAATAATGCACATAAAAATGTAGTTGAGGTAAAAACCAGAGATTTTGTTTTTAAATCTTGTTGTTGTTGTTGTTGTTGTTTTTCCAGGAGGAACATGATAGTTGTGATCAAGTACTTTAAAACCTGTAATATGTGGATGGATGTCTCCAGATTTGGTGTGACCTTGTGAGTTTGAGCAGTCCAGAGATCTTGAGTCCTTTTTACTGGTGTTGACTGCATCTCAGGGAGGAAGCTCTAGCAAGTATTCCATGGTTCTTGGAAAATACTACTACCATCAAGAGGATAGGCTCAAGGCAGTCTGATTTTACCAAAAGACATATTCAGGCATTACTTGGGCAGTGCAGAATCTAGGTGAAATATAAAGTGCTTAACCAAAAATAGTAAAAATTAATTGGCATTTTTATGAGATTTAAATATTAAGTTCTAGAGACAATAAAACTGTAATAATGATATTTCATCATTATTAAATCTTATTATTAACATGGGCACTTGTTTGTATTTTAGTATTTCTTTCATTTGTAAGAAATAAATACTTGAACCTTGCTTGATTCTTACTGTGCATTGAATACCTTTGAATGCTCCATTTCCCCTGGAGGAAACCTTAGAGGTGAATTCGAACCTAAACTTTAAATTATTTGTCCCTGAGGCACAGAGGTAGAGAATAAGACAAAGAGAAAAAACAAGTAAGAAAAGATGGCCTAACACTCTTCTCATCAAAAGAGACTCCCTCAAAACCAAACCAGTCCAACAAGGTATGCCTGGTCCAGAGTAGAACAGTCCCTTCAGGAGAGGGACTGGGTACAATATCCTGGCCCTTGATGGTCCAATAGCAATTCCTCAATATTAGATGTATAATCTAAAATGTAATGGTTATTAAAATAAAGCATTTGTTTAATTTCCTTTTGTTTTAATATGTAAGCAAACTAATGGGGAAAACTCAAGTATCCATTTAGCTTCCCTATTTATTGGCAAAAAGAATGTAGAACCAGAGTTGGAGAAAGGAAATTCAAGCTTGAGTGCTACCTCAGATATTTATTAGCTATGTGAACTTAAAATCTCTGCCTCAGTTTCTTCATGAGTAAAATTGAGAAAATTAGACTGTAAAATTTCTCTCAGCTTTAAATCTGTGAACCTACAAACTTTCCTTTCTTTCTCTTCCAGTTTTCCAATTTGAACTTTCTATATACTACTGTATTATATAAACTCAATCTTTCCATTGGCCTAAGTAATCCTATAGTTATTCTTTCTCTCATTCAATTTCACTTTTCCTGTGGTATCCAGTTTTGTATTCCATCTTTATTTAGATGGCAACTAGTGGTATAGTGCATACAGCATTGTCAAGAAGAATCAAGAGTCAAGAAGAACTGAGTTCAAATTCGATGTACTTGCCAGTTGTGTGATACTGGGCAGATCACTTCACTTCCATCTGCCTCCGTTTCCTCAACTGTAAAATGGAGATGATAACAATAGCACTTTCCTACCAAGGTTGTTGTGAGAATCATATCAGATAATATTTGTAAAGTGCTTAGCACAATGCCTGACACATAGTAGGCACTTATAAATGTTTACACCCTTGGCCACTTCCCTTTCCTCATACTCTTAGTGTCAGTAAATCTACAAACTTTATTAAACTCATTTGATAAGCAGAGCTCATAGGAGGTCAGAGGTAAATAAGCAAAAGATTAAACTAAATTGACATGTTTCTCTTTACAAATCCCCTTTCTTTCTGATGACGCATGATCTGAAACTTCTGCCCAAAATCCACAGTATTTCCTGGAACTTCCCAGTTGCTCCTGGAAACCTGTGTCATTCTGCCTTTCACTGGTTGGTTGCATTTTAATTTTTAAAAGGTCTTCAAAAATTGATTTATGTTTTCATTATGGAAATATTTTCTTGTGGTTTAAATGGAAAATGTAATAAGCATGATATGAAGGGAAGGGACAAGTGAGTACAAGGGAGGGGAATAAAAATTAGTTTAATGTAACATCTCTCCTCTCTACAAGCATTTTCTTTGGTAATATATCTCATTTGCATCAGTTTCCAGGAAAACATAGTTATTGTTCTCTGCTGTATTTATTTGCCTCTTAATTGCATAGACTACCCGGATGAGAGTGGAGGAGGAGGAGGAGGAATATATCTCACATTAGGATTTTATATAAAACTTCATTTTTGTCAACATGTTACTCCTAAGACTTGAATTTTCAGCTGCATTCATTTTTAGTATCTGATCAATATGGGGACATAAAAAAATCTGAACATAATTAAAGATAATTATCAGAAAGAAATATCTGGAGTAGTGTTCTGCATCAACACCTATTAAAAGTGTTTTCTCAAATTTAATCCAAAAGATGGTAAGGTTGTGTCCATATAATGCTAATGCATATGCCCAATTTAGCCAAAAATTGTTTCTTAGTACTACATAGACTAAATATCTGGATGACTTTTGTTTTTACTAAACTGATTAGATTAACTGGATGCTTTAGTGTCATGGAGAAAATGCCTTAGTCTCTTTAGTCTATCACTGCTTCTCCTATCCTTAATTAGCTATGATAGTTACTTCTCTTGCCTGATGACCTAGAGAGTAGAGTGGAAGTATTATTACCTGAATCATAGTGTCTTATAATGTTAGAACTGGAAAGGATGTTAGGTCATCTAGTTTAAACTCCTTGATTTACATGTTGGAATCCAAGGGTGGAATAATTAATTATCTAAAGACACAGCTGATTATAAGCAGAATCTATACTCTAACTCAGATCTTCTGGCTCCTAATTCCAGATCTTTTTACAATGCAACATTTAAGGAACTAATCATATCACCTCATGCCTAGATGATGGCAATAGTGTCTTATTTTTTTTCTCCACTTCTAGTTTCTCTTCTCACCCACCAATTTACCATGCACACCACTGTTAAGAGTATTTTATTTATTAAACATTGTATTGATCATTCACTACATTGCTTTAAAAAATTCTCAGTGGTTCAACACTGCTGACAGGAAATGAAAAAAAAATATAGTTCTGCAAATTTTCAAAATCCTCCACAATCCAGCTCAAACATATCTAGAAAATTCTTCCTCTTTTTATGCTCCAATATGAAATTTTCATTCCAGTCAAGTTCAACCAGTGTCCTCTAAACAAGATATACACAGTTCAACCTTTGTCCCTTTAATTAGACCATTTCATTAATGTTTTCCCCTTTCTTCCCTAGGGAGCTAAATCCTACCCATCCTGAAGGCTAAATTTAAATTATACTTTCTTCTCTAATAAGCTATCCCTAATTTCACCATCCTAGCTATTTCTACCTTCCCTAAAAACCCAAGGAACTTCTTCACACTAGTAATTTGTTTCTTAATTACATATTATCTTCCATTTTTATTTTAAAATTTCCCTAGCTACATGGGGTGGGGGCAGGAGTTTGACTATGAAATGTAGCAGAAAGAGAACCTGATTTTGAGTAACTATTCTACTAGTTACTACCTGTGTGACTGATTTTGGTAAGTCACATTATCTAAATTTCCTAACCTTTAACATGCAGAGTGGGGGAGAAAGGGAAATCGAATGATGTTTAAATTACCTTCCAACACGAAATCTTATGATTCTTGAGGTCAGGAAACAAGTCTTATATAGCTTCATCTCCCTGAAGGATGCCTAAAGCAATGATAGATACACAAAATAATATCCCTACAGTAAATGAAGTAAGTGACCTATGAGGTGAAATACTAAAAAGCATTGAACTTTAGGCAACTATTGAAAACAAGGTTGATAAAATGAGATAATATCTGTAAAGTGCTTAGCCCAGTACCTGGCACATAGTAAATTCTTAATAAATGCTTATTTCTTTCCCATTCCCTCCCCAACCCTGGGGGGAGGGGACTCATCAAATTTCCTTTCAATAGCTACCATCTTGTTCTTCTGACACACTTCCCCTCCTTTTATTGCCTGCTATTTTTCCATTCTGCAAACTCTTTCTATCATCTTTTCACTGCCTGTTGAATGATTTTGCCTGTAATTTATTTAACATTAACCTTAAACTAGATACATACACTAGAACTAGACTCTTAAGTAGGATTTCATGTGACTATTGATAGCATAATAATATGCAGTAATAAAAATATATGTTTCTCACTACAATGTAACCATTTGAGTAGCATTTCCAATTCTATATATATTCCATTCAAGGGGACATTTCTAAGATTTTATGAATTATTTTAAATGTAATTTGAGTAATTTTCCCACTACCAACATTACTATTCCAGATTCCAACAGTCCGTCTATAGTCTTCTTTTTCTACCCATAAATAAGATTATAGATTTTAGAGTTAGACCAGACATCATCTAGTCTAATCCCCACATTTTGCAAATGATGTAGCTAAGACCCAGAATGACCTCTCAAAGTTAATACAGCACTAAATGGCAGAACCTGGGTATGAACTCAGGTTTTATGATTCTGCATATGGAACTCTTTCCACTGTAGGATATGCATTTTATCCTAGTGCTTTTCCACCAGTGATGACCGCATGTTTTCACCCATCATAACACTTTCCTGTGAGTCACCTACAATTCTAATTCTTCTAAGGTCATGATGTTTCATTATCTTCACAATTCTTCTCTGGGAAAATATTATCATTAAAAAGATGGGTTTTTATTATCAAAACAATGGGTACTGGCTAAGAAATAGAGGGGTAGATCAGTGGAAGAGGTTAGGTACACAAGACACAGTAGTCAATGGTTATAGCAGTCTACTGTTTGATAAACCCAAAGACGCTAGCTTCTGGATAATCACTATTTGACAAAAACTGCTAGGAAAACTGGAAAATAGTATGGCAGAAACTGGGCATAGACCAACATCTGACACCATATACCAGAATAAAGTCCAAATGGGAATGCACTTTAGGTATAAAGACTGATACTATAAACAAATGAGGGGAGCAAGGAATAGTTTATCTGTCAAATTTATGGAGAGCAGAGGAATTTATGACCAAACAAGAGATAAAGAACATTAGAAAATGCAAAATGGACAGTTTTGATTACATTAAATTGAAAAAGTTTTGTACAAACAAAGCCAATGCAGCCAAGATTAGGAGAGAAGCAGAAAATTGGGAAAGAATTTTTACAACTATTAACTCTGATAAAGGTCTCATTTCTAAAATATATAGAGAACTGAGTCAAATTTATAAGAGTACAAGTCATTCCCTGTATCACCAAGGCAATATTCACAGCACCAACAGTGACTATGGATATGGCAGGGTAGTTCTGAATTGCAAAATGTAAAAGACTCTCCATATAGAAGATGGAAGCAAAACATTTATACAGACACCAGAAAGCCAAATCCCAATACCAGGAAAAACAAATCCATCATAGCAACAAAGAAGTTAATACACATTATCACTGCAGGAAGCAACAAGCCTTCCACCTGCTCATACCTTCCCACAAACAAACACAATCCTAGCTGTCTCCTTACCTGCATACTCTTTCTCCCTCCACACTAATTACTCTCACTCATTTCCTGCTCCACCCCTTCCTACTCGACTCGTTCAGCAAACTCTTCCCACCACAAACTCCATGTGATTACATTCAGCCTATTAAGGGGCAGGGAAGATCTCCAAATTCCCTTAGGCCTATTAAGGTGCAAGGAAGATCTTGAAATTCCTGTTACCATCACATTCCCCAACTGATAAATGGTCAAGAGTTATGGATAGGCAGTTTCAGAGGAAGAAATAAAGCTATCTATAAAATGCTCTAAATCACTATTGATTAGAGAGAGATGCAAATCAAAACAACTCTGAGGTACCACATCATACCTATCAGACTGGCTAACATGATAAAACAGGAAAATGTCAATTGTTGGAGATGTGGGAAAGTTGGGATACATTCATTGTTGGTGGAGCTGTGAGATGATCCAACCATTCTGGAGAGCAATTATAACCAAAAGGTTATAAAAATGTGTATACCCTTTAATTCAAAAATACCACTTCTAGGACTATATCCCAAAAGGATCATAAAAATGGAGGAAAGGACCCACACGCACAAAAATATTTATAGCAATTCTCTTTATGGTGACCAAGAACTGGAAACTGATGGAATGCCCATCAATTAGGGAATATCTGAATAAGTTGTAGTATATGGATATAATGGAATCCCATTGTGCTATAAGAAATGATGAACAAGCAGAATTCAGAAAAACTTGGAAAGATTTATATGAACTGATGCTGAGTGAAGTGAACAGAACCAGGAGAAATTTGTACACAGCAACAACCACAGTAAGTGATAACTGATTTTGATAGATTTAGCCCTTTTCAGCAATGCAAGGACTTAAAACAATTCCAAAGAATTCATGATGGAAAATGCCATCTACATCCAGAGAAAGAACTATGGAGTCTAAATGCAAAGCAAAGCAGATCATGTTATTTTATTTGTTTGTTTTATTTTGCTTGGTTTTTTTTTCTTTCTCATGGTTTCTCTCATTCGTTATAATTCTTCTATACAACATGACTAATGTGAAAATATGTTTAATAGGAATGTATATATAGACCCTATACCACATTGCAGGCTATCTTGGGGAGGGAAGGGAGAAAGAGAGAAAGTTTTAAAACTTATGGAAGTAAATGTTGAAAACTAAAAATAAACTTTAAAAAAGGTGGATTTTTACACAAGCAGGTTAGGATAGTTAAAAAGTTTTATATAGTTACTCAATTGCTACAAAGCCCAACCTCTGAGTGTGCTTGACTCTGGATCAGCTTATTATATATCTATAGCATCTGCCCATATTAGGTAAGTGGGGAGATGATAGATAGATAGATAGATAGATAGATAGATAGATAGGTAGATAGAAAACTGTAGATTAATTCTTCTTACATAATTGCATGTCATTATCCTTGTCATGTGAATTTTTTCTCCATGGTTTTTTGTCTACCATGAATGGATAAATCAATTGATTCACTCATTACTTTCAGTAAGCAGTGTTGCCATGTTCCTAGACTTGGTGCAATTAGTACAGTGAATCATCAGTGAAGAAGAGTATTTGGAGAACCTTAACACTGGTAGATATTTTGGAATCAAGGTGTTTAAATTGTTTATAGTGTTGGGGCAAAAAAAATTGGGGCATGGGACAAAGTGACTATTTTACACATGCAAAATCAACTAACACACATAACAGCTTGAGGGAAGCTTTCAGAACTAATCTCTAATTCTCTATACAATGGTTTCTTGATGGTGTGCATGCCATCAAGCAAATCACTAGTTATTTGACACCCAAGCATATTAGCTTGGTGAAGAAGTATAGTATAGGATGTAGTATAGGATAAGAAAATTTGAGGAAAAGGTGATAAGAATTATAGCTACAGCTAAGAGATACAGATAAATTGAGCTCCAGTGTTGACCAAATATATAATACAAGTATCTTAAAAATAATATATGTGATCATTATTAAGTGTTCTTCATGTCAGCAGAAGTTTATGAAGAGGGAATTTTTAAGGTGGGTTAAAGGATGACATGGAGCATATCTAGATGGCATGCTGCCTAAATACACCATAAGAAAAGGGAAATTGTCTGGTTTTGATAGGAACTTATTTCCGTTGGGTTCCTTACTCAGCTCTTTAATCTAACCAGGCAATTGGGGTCTTATAGTTATGGCAATTTAGACTTCTGCCTTAGTTAATATTGCTTCTTTGCTCTAGCTATTCTGTCAAGACTCTGGGGTCATGGCCATTGCCATCAGCTGAAGTGTCTAGTACAGTCCTGAACTCATTGTACCCTTTGGATAGTATATTTCCGCCTCTTTAACTGTCATGATTTCAACAATATTATTAGTCGGTGGCAGTTCATGAGTTAAATTCTTCTACTAGGATTTTGTGTATTTCACCCTTCATGCTACCAACAATAACCTTAGGGATCCATGTTTATGTGCTTCAATTGAAACTTCATAGACTAGCATAATTTCTGAATTTTCCTTTTGTCTAATCAGAGGTACTTCACTATTTAAAATGTCTATCCTATTTTGTACCTGGGGGACCTGATTCTGATTTAGGAAATTCAAATACTTATAATCATCAGAAATATGATATAACATTTATCTAAACATAGAAAAAAGTCTAAAGTTTTCTTACATTTAATGGGGTGGGGGAGTTAAGAAAAAAGACACTTTCAGAATGCTGTCTTTGATGAAAAAGAGATTATGTCACCTAACCCAAGTTTCTCCAGTGAGTTAAGAAGGTGGTCTGACCAATCAAGGTGGACTATTCATTTTTCTTGTCCTAAATATGACCATCTATGATTGTTTCCCATCAATTTGGTCCTACTAATGGAAGTGTTATTTTTTCTTATGTGAGGTTGTCACTAAAAGATCAATATCTTGTGATAAAATAGACTGTCTAGCCCAGGGGTGGGAAATATTCAGCCTGGAGACCACATGTAGCCCTGTAGCTCCTCAAATATCCTTCAAATAAATTAAAACTTCACTTGAGGACCTAGAGGGCCATATGTGGCCTTGAGACCACAGATTCCCCATCCCTGTTCTAACCAGAGCTAATTTCAATAGCCATAATCAATGACCAAAGTAAAAATGTTTATGTTTATAGAAAATGTGTCCAGTGGTTTATGATTAAATTTGTAGTTAGGGTCAGTGAGGAAAAAATCTACCTACCTAACTATCCATCCATCTATCCATCCATCCATCCATCCACCCCTCCCTCCATCCATCCATCTATCTATCCATCCATCCATCCATCCATCTATCCATCTATCTCAAAATTGGTTCAACAGTTTTCTAAGTGTCTTTCAGTGTCTTGTACAAAATAATCTGCCTATTGTGTATTAGGAACAAATCTTTCTTTCCAGGGCCCAAGAGAACATCATTGTTGTTAATACCACCAAAGCACTTTGTTTTTCTTACAACAGACTCAATTTATTCTAATTTAAAATAGATAATCTCTTACCCAGTGCACTAGTTGTACTGGTCACCAGTACTGTAGCAAAAAATGGTTTTTTGTCTTTGTTTTTACTCACCAGCATTAGAGATTAAGTGGCTAATGTCTGTATTATATTGCTTGAGGTAATCTGAAATAAATACATAGAAGTAAAATTACATATACATCTACATAGATAAATGAAGAATGTGCATACACAGAAGCAGAACTAATCTGACTTAAAGAATTTGAGGGTCTGATTTGCATGAAGACTATTGTGTAAGTCATCAAGAACAATGCTTCTTTATTCCCTTTGCTTGTAACTCTTGGCAGCCATGAAATGAAGCTCCATAATCCTTTCAGTAAAAGGATTTGCTTTTGCATGTACAGATTCTCCACACACAGCCACCCAAGAATAGAGAGAGTGGCAATGATCAAAAGATTGAAACATACGAAAGTGAAAGTGATCGTGAATCACTGACCATTGACCATTACTCATGGGACATTGAGAGTGATATGGGCAGTCAAGAAATATAGTATGATATTTAACCAACTATAGTTTTTTTAATTGTTATTTTAAAAATCATCAAAACTGAATTATGAGGACAGAATATTAAAGAAAATAATTCTACTCAATGGGAAAAAGAAATCAAATTAATCGATGACTATAAAGTACATTTTCAGGGTAATAAATGCCAGTGAAAAGGTGGTTTTTTTTTATTTTGAATATGTGTTAATTCAGTCTTATTAAAAGTAAGACTGTAAAATAATCTTGTAAAAGGTAATATTGTAAACATTTTCATTACTCAGTGGTTCAAAGTAAGAAAATAATATTATCTAATTTTCCCATAATAAAATCCTTATTTGACATGAAAAAAAATTACATTCAAAGATGTTCTAACTTGCTTAAGAACACACAGCTATGAAGCGAGGCAAGCAAGACCTCAACCTGAGGATTGTGATCCAAGTTTAATGGTCTTTTAAATCATATAACATTTGCTAAAGGTTGAATTGCATTTTGACTGTTTTAACTCAATGTTGTCAATTATG
The DNA here is from genome assembly GCA_028627135.1 of Pseudochirops cupreus. NCBI lineage: Eukaryota > Metazoa > Chordata > Mammalia > Diprotodontia > Pseudocheiridae > Pseudochirops > Pseudochirops cupreus. The sequence goes on from CM053580.1 coordinate 306,561,798, forward strand.
TTAATTATCAGAAACTGCTTTTTCCTCATAGAAGAAACAATGACAAGGAGGACATGAGTCAGGGTAGAATATTTTTCAATTTGCTTCCAAAAGAAATTTAATTAGTGATTGGAACAGTAATACTTTTTCAGATGTGAGGTAAACTTCAACAGGAATGGGGTTAAGAAGTTAAACCAATATAACAATAATGAATCAGTGAATGGTGTGTTCTTTTTTTCATGGGTATTGTTTAAACTAAAAAACCTGTCATTGGAAAGAATGGATGTTCTTTGACTCATGGGTGGCAATGTATAGCATAAGCTTATCCTGACTTCTTAGCCTAAAGGTTGAGGCCTTCTGACAACTTCCCTGCAGTCTTTGGCATGTTTCAGTTATACATGCCATTGGGATTAGCATCTGCAGCAATTACACACTCTCTTCTTCGTAGATACCTGATTTTTTAAGTCAACTAACCTGTAATTTTAACTGTCTTCTATTGCTGTCTTTAATCTTTGTTAAGACGGAAATTCACAGTAATAAAGCATTTTAAAAGGATTTTGGACCACATTTTTAATATCTATTTGGGTTATGAGAAAGCACCAACATTTTCATGATTGTAGGGTTGAAAAAATAAAATACAGCCAGCAAAAGTCTTTTATAAGTTCCTTTATTATTTTCATAACAACTCAAAAATGAAGTAATCAAATGTAGAAAGAAACTGAAAACATTGGAGTCATGTTGTAGCCAAGACATTAGAGATGATGAAGCTTAAAGTGAATTTACCATAAAACTGAAACTGATACTGTGACTACGTAACAGCCAGCAGAACAAGTTGCAAAAAGAAAATTGTGAACATTCAACCAGTTGTATCACCTCCAAACATCTGATCAGTTACAATGTTGGGGTGTTATTTTTTTTCCTTACAAAACAGACTTAATTGAAGCATCCTAAACTTTTTGTACACAGATACTCACTATGTAAATAAATAGCATATACCTGGGAATAGTTTCCCAAACATCCATACTTAAAAATTGTAAAAAGTAATGAAAATTCCCATTTATATTCTAAGTTGTATGCTCAGCAGTGATGAAATTTAAGGATAATTATGTGCTTTCAAAATTGAAAAGGGAATATTTTCAGAGTTTTTGATATCTGCAATTATGTATAAGTGTAGTATGAATTGCCATGAAGGATTTTTTATGAAGAGGACTATGTTTCCCCCCATAATACAGGCCTATTTGCCAAGTGTTAGTGATGAGTCACCATTGTTGTACATTTGTATAGATACATCACATGAAGAAACATAATACAGTCGGAAGGGTGTTGGATTGGAAATGAGAAGATGAATTCAAAGGGACTTTTATTACCTTGGGATTTAACCCCTCTGGGCCTCCATTTCCTTATTTGCAAAATGAGAGGACTGGAGTAGAAGGCCTTTAAGGTCCCTACTAGCTGAAAAATTCATGATTCTATGATTGCAAAAAAAAAATTGGGAATATGCTAACGTGGAAATTCCTTCAAGTATTGTGGATTAATAACTCAATAACTTAGTCTTCAAGAGTTGCCTGAATTACTGAGAAGTTAAAGTGACTCACAATCCAAGCTCTCACAACCATTATGGGTCAGACACAGAATTTGAACTCAGACCTTAAACTCCAAAGATTACCTTTTTCTTTCTTTTTTTCCCTTTTTTTTCCTTTTTTTGCTTTTGGAGGGGGGAAGACAAGGCAATCAGAGTTAAGTGACTTGCCCAAGGTGACATGGCTAGTAAGTGTTAAGTAGTCAGAGGCCGGATTTAAACTTAGTCCTCCTGACTCCAGGGCCAGTACTCTATTCACTGTGCCACCTAGCTGCCCCCACCTTTTTCTTTCAAAGCATGAAAGGAAGGAATCATTAATATTACTGCAATAAAGCAGATAAGATTATATTAATAATTCTTTCCTCCAAAAAATAGAATATTCTATGCGTCTTTATTAGTCAAGTTGTAAAATTAAATCACTCCTTTTAGCAGACTATTTCACAATGTAGGATATTCTATGCAGATATATAATACTTAGTCAATAGGATCAGCATCAAATCTAATTATATTCAGTATTATCTATAATCAAAATGCTTCTATAATGGTATAAACTAGTGGGTGTTCTTTGCTAACGTTAGCAGGAAACTATGTGTCATGAGCAAGAAAAGGTGGGAAAAAAAGATTTTGCATCCTATTTCAGTCAGCAGCAAGGGTTAATTCTTTTTTTTTTCTGTAAAAAATTGTGAAGCAAAATGTTTTGCCTTCAATCTTCAGGGCACTATATATAAAAAATAGCGCATTTCACTGCACCATTCATGCGGTCAAGCTGAATATTTTGGCAAATAAAAATGGGAATTCTAAAATGTATTAAATTTTTAAAACATAAGATTGTCTCAGAAATCAAAAGTGAACATATAGGAGGGATCGGTAGAAAGTAACAGTATAGGTCTTTACACTTTACACTGACTCCAATCCCCCCATGTAAAAGTTTCTCTAATGAACTGGAATGTCTAATAGAGATGCTGGTCCTTTGGAATACACAGCTACACCTTACTTCATTTCTATTTGGACCTTCAAGAAGACAGAGTATCCAAGAGAAGAGGGTTGTCAACAATGTTAAATGCTTCAGTTAAAAAACAAAACAAAACAAAATAAAAAGCATGAGGATTGAGAAAAGGTGAACAGATTTGGTAACTAAGTTTCTTTGTGGAAACATAGGGAAACTAGTTTCTCACTACAATGTTTCAGACAATGGTTGATACTATATAATGAGGAAGTATTTTAATTGGCTGAGGAGCCAGAACTGATGCCCCCGGGACCTGTTGGGCTGAAACTGTACAACCAAGAAACCTGTCTATCTCTGTCAACTTCTCTGTGGGAGGCAGGATGACTTTGAGCTGCCTCCCCCAAGAGTATGGTGGGATAAGACTTCCAGCTTTCTCTTTTACCTGACCAATGAATCTATGTACACATGCTGCCCCAACTTCTCTTAGGCAAATGACGTAGTCAGGTTCCCTGATGGATATGGAAGGTCCAGAGGTCCCACCAGAAAACATTGCAGCAACTACTGGAGTGTTAGCAGCTTTGGGGAGTGTGACCCTTGCAATAGAGAGGAGTGAACTATGGACTAACAGACACACAGATTCCGGGAGCAGAAATGGAAATCCTGCACTGAAAAAAGGTACATCTAGGGAATTTCATTAAAAGTCCACAAAGAAAAAAAAAATTAGGAACAGAAATAGGAAATGCCCCCTTGTGACAAGTATTCTTTTAACATGGACCTCAATGCCATTGTATTTTAAGTTAGTACCCAGGTTCACTGTGAAGGCTGTGTACATTTGTGGCAGACTGCATTCTATCTGGCAGGTGGAGGTAGATTTTTGTTTGTTTTGCAAATGTTATTTCTATGTTTGCTAATAAACACTTATTGTGAAAGGTAATTGTTGCTGAAATGGTTGTTAAAGGGCAGTACAGTAATAGGACTCAGGACAAGAATTTACTAAAAATGCATGTACCCTCAAAGTTATCCTAAAATCCTGAGAAGAGTAGCAACTGTCCCTCTGGAAACCTGAACTGTGTATGTAAATGGGAATTGGAGAAGTTGCCCAGGGGATATGTGTGTGCATATGACAAATTTATATATGTGTGTATACACATATGTATGTACGTATACATTATACACACTTATACATGTGTATATATTCATCTATACCTATCTACATACCTCTGTGTGTGTGTGTGTGTGTGTGTGTGTGTGTGTGTGTGTGAGATAGTCCTTCTGAGATGCAGCATAGAGTGATGGAGAGTATTGACCTTGAACTCAGGTCAAGTTACTTAACCTCACATTGCCACAGGCAACTCTCTAAGGCAGCTGCTGGCTTGCATTGGTTGAAGGAGTTTCCACACTGGCTCCCCAAAATAATGAAATCACAGTCCCATGACCCATCCCCACATTCCCTCCCCCAAAAGAATCCTTATGAGATAACTCAGTAAAGCTAACTATGCTATTATAAAATGTATGAATTTTTCAATATTTATTATTTGATACATATATCACTATAGATTTTTAGTTCTCCTGGAACATGTGCTTCCATATATAGACTTTCTCATTAATTTTTGTTTGTTATATATTTCAGTATATATGCTACTATTTATTCATTCACTGATATTTTTGTTCACTGTCTTTTCTCTTTACCTGGCTTCCTTCAGTACAAATAAACTTGTTCACTTCCAAAAGATTCTAGGAAATGGTAGGAAATGGAATCTGAACAACCAAAGAAACCTACTATCGTATCTTTAGGAAACAACTAAAACAGGTTGAATTGTTTTTCTTTCATTGTTTTCTCACTAAGTTGCTTCATTCTATTTTAGGTCTTAAAATTCAAACAAACAAAAAGCTCGCCTTATTCATTTTGTCTTCATATTTTGTGATTTATTTTGAGATTTTTTTTACTATAAAATTATATTATAAAGCTAATTGCTGTAACATGAATTTTGTTATACTGTATTGAGATGTCACAGACTTTTGGAACTAAAAATTACCTTAGAGACAATTTAGTCATGTGTTTTCCATGCTAAGTTCTACTGTAAGCTGATAAAATGTATGAACCATGTCCTCTGAACTGAAGGAAGAGATGGTAATGAGGAAAGTTGAGAGGACTGGGGGTGGGTTTTCCTTGGCGGATTCTGCTTTACCCCAGTGAGACAAAATGACGAAAGAAAATAAGACTATTTTGGACTTTTTTTTAGGAGATGGATGATATGGTAGATGGAGGAATTCTTATTTTATTCATAATGTTTATATTTGTAACCATTCACTACATTTACTCATTTGAAAGTTTCAAAATGAATGTTAATTACACATAATGAGAAATGAATGTTTTGCCTTAAAAAGTAGGATTAATAAGAACATTTTACAGGAGTCTGAAGACAAGCTTGGTTTTGAAACTGAATGCTTTCATAGACGTTTCTTTTGTAGGCTATGTGCTTTTTTAAGAATAATTAATATATTATGCAAGACAGCTATCTGTGTCCATACCAAGCAAAATAATTACTTAATTCATTTGAGAATTAGAAAGCCAGAAGAACTGTCTTATTGGGAACTAGATCAAAAGTCCTAAATGACACAATTAGATGCATACCTAAAAAATTACATAAGAATAATTGCTAAATTCCTCAAGTAGACAGAAAATGGTCATGTCTGTCTGCTTATAAAGACATTTCAGTAAGAAAACTTGTTGATATGCACTTATTGGTTCAGGCTAATATCACATTTGTGTTACACTAAATATTTTATTTATCTTATTTATGTTAATGTTTTAATTTAATTTATTTTTAAAACATACTTTCTCCCTGTTCAACCTAAAGAGCCAACCCTTGTAATAAAAGTTTTAAAAGGAAAAAGAGCAATGGTTCAGCAAAACAAACCAACATCTATACTTTAATCTTTTCAGAATACTTTCACAACTATTATTGCATTTGCTACACAATTTGTTAAAAAGTTAAAAAAAAATGGGTGTCAATAAATCAAAAAAACAGTTTTAGAATTTGTATTTCTGCCACCTTTCTAAAACCTCTATAGAAAAGAATACTACAATACACTTAAATATCTTACCAAAAACAAAGCTCAATATAATAAAATATTTTTTTTTCATTTGTAAAACATTCAAATGCCAACCATGTACATGTATACAAAATGAAGTGGAAGACTGAAGTGATTTTCTGGGCACTTCAAGCAAAAGCACATTGGGCCTGGAAAACCTTAATAATTGACTCCAATATTTTGAAGTTAGACTTTTTAAAAATTTGAATTAGCTCAATAATTGCTTAACCTTGTTCAAATGGGTCTTCAACTAAATCTACATGAGACCAAAATTCCTGTTCTAGTCAGTGGAAAACATTAGTTAGACAAATGTTTGGTATTGTTTACACCAAACAGCTCAATATATATGTATATGTGTATATATATATATATGTATGGGTATATATATATATATATATATATATATATATATACACATATGTACATATATACAGATACATATATATTTTGCTGAGACGGGTAACACCTATAATTACAAATAAAATCTATAAATTCTGAAAAATAGCTTGGCTTGGTGGATTGAAAACCACTATCACAAAACAGAGAGACATGGGTCCAAGTCTTGCTTCTGACACATACTGACTGTGGGAACTAGGGCAAGGCTTTTAGCTGACTTGATTCCATATCTTCTTGACTTCAAGACTGGCCTCTATCAAACGTATTTGCAAATTACATACTATTTTTTGTCTCTCCCTCCTCCCCCTTCCTCTCCCTCATTCTCCTGCATCTTCCCTATTCCTCTGTCTTCCTCCCTCTCTGTCTATCTCTCTCCGCATATATAGCATGTGTGTGTATGAATGTATATATATATATATATATATATATATATATATATATATATATATATTTAGAGAGTGAGAGAGAAGAGAAAGAGAGAAATCTATATGCTATATGTATACACATAGAATATAATCCATTGACTGGCTTGTTTTATGTCCTACAGAATGCATTCAAACAATACTAGTGTATAAATATTAGAATCCACGCAACTTCTCTATTAGAAATTCACTGAAAGTCCCAAATTAGAGAGAGGTACCTGAGACAAACAAGTTTGACTTGGCAGGCTGTTTGTGTGTCTGCTAAAGCTGTCACAAGTGATCCATTTCAAAAGAAAACCCTAAGCAGATCATGTTGCATTTGCAAAAATAGAACAAAAGAAGATTTTATCATTGAAATGCTGTAGTAAAGCTGGATCTGTTCAGGAAAACCTAACTTCCAAATGATTCTACAATGGAAAATGATTCAGAGATGGACAAAAAAATATATTAAGTTAGACCTGATCCAAGCAATTCCTACTAAGTGAGGATCAGCCATAGACGGAAATGTCATTCAAAACAAAAACACTGAACTCCAACAATATCCTGCAAATTTAAAAAAAAATGAAATTACAGTCATGAAGTCATTATAACAAATGCTTTAAGATGGATGTCTTTTATAGATTTTTCAAAACCAATTATTATTAATTTAAAATCTTGATTTCTGAAATATGAATGCATCATGACTGAAATACAATTCAAAAATCCCCATTATAATCTCTGAGTTTAGGAACAGCAATGCTGGCAACTATATTTTTAATGGCTCTATTCATTTAGGTATATGTTAATCACTTTGATTCTCTACATCATTCTTCTTTTGTGACCTGGGTCAGATTTTGACCTTTATGTCTTGCTATGACTATGAATCTTAAGATTAGTATATTTCTGCCAATAGGTGGCTAAGCCAAAGTAAAGTACCTGTCATAGGAATTTTATCAATGAACTTTGCACAACTTCAGTGTATGGCAAAAAAACAATGAAAACATCAATGAATCATCTCTTAAAGTTTTCTAAGAGTAACTGTCAAATCTGAAGAGGTCTATTGCTCATCAGAACTCAAATTTGAGTACAAAATGGCAGAACAGAAAGACTATTAGACTACCTGCTAAGTCAATGAGCTACTGTGCCCTTGAACTGAGAGTATACATATATATATATATACATATATATATGTTTAATATTAATTATTACAATAATGATATTTAATCATATCTTCATTTACTTCCAAGCTATGTTTTTAGAGTAGTTCCCATCATACATACATAAAATTCTGAATGTAACAGATTATTGCTATCATTAGCAGTATAAATTGTAGCCAAAAAACAGTTATTGAATGTACCTAATAAGCTTAAATGTATTACAACATGGCTATCCCATCTTCCTGAATCCCTGAACAGCTAATTAAGGTATACCCTTGTTTCATTTTTCAAAAGAAAAATCTACCTCGGGCAACAGCCAAAGAAGGTAAGGTTTTATTCCCTCTCCCCTCCCCCCCCAGTACTTAAAGAATAGATTGTTTATTCACCAATTTCCCACATAATCTAATTAATTTTTATCAAAGAGAGAAAAATTGAAAAGATCTTTTCACAAGTAATATAACAAGGAAATAAATTTACCTTAATGGGATACTTCCTATAGTATATATTTTTCCTATTTGATAAATTTTAAAAATATCACTTTAAAAAAATCCAATGTACGTTGAGGGAAGAAGTTGTAAATTGTATCTACTATATTTAAGAGAGAATATTCTAGTTATTTCAGATGGGAAGTGTTTCAGGTTGAGCCAATAAAATTCCCGTCTAGATTAAATGTGAACATTTGTTACAGCACCTAAGTTTCATTGTCAGGTTCTTCCTAAATTTAAAACACAGGTGCTGGGGGTTGTGAGGTAAAAATTTAATCTAATTACACAAGCAACCAAGCATTTCCACTTTGGGGGGCAGGGTTGTAGAGAATTAGTTTGGAATTTAGTTACAAGCTGATTATCCGAAACAGTGAAAAAAAAAAAGTGACCAATAGAGGTGCATCCTAATTGAATTGTCCACTTCATTTTGCCTATTCTGAGGTGTAAGCAATAGGGTAAATCCTGTTTTTAGCTATGCAGGATGAAAGTCTATTTGAAGTTGGAGTCTATAGCTGCCTTTTCACAGTAAATTGACCTTGCACCATGCAGCCAATGTCATAATGCTCTGCTTTATCTAGACTGAGAGAGAGAAAATAGCAAATTGCTTCTGCATGATTAGTTCTGCCACTTCAAACGTGTTTCTTCCGAGTTGGCTTCCACACTTACTGCTAGAGATATGTGCCTCTGGGAAACACTAATCTGTCTCTGAACTTCTCCAATTTAGTAACCCTGTAATTGCCAGTTTGCAAAGATTTCCTCATAGGGCAAAGAAGATAAAGGGTTCATTTTTTTTAATCAGCAGACTCATAAAAGCAGGTATGGCATTGTATTAAGTGCAACCACATCATTTACTGGTGTGTGTGTGTGTGTGTGTGTGTGTGTGTGCGTGTTTGTGTGTGTGAGTGTATACATATATACTTCATTTAAAAAAAATATTGGAGCTGTTCAGATTGACCCCAAAGTGGAATTTTAGAAACTTTATCAGTATATAAATGGGTGTGGATATTGTAAGATATGCATACACATATGTAACTTAGTATCACTGGATGGCCTTAAGTAACCCACAAAATTCTCACAGTGCCACAGGAACTATATTAAAATATGATTAGGAAATATTTAACAAAATAAATGAAAATACAATAGGATATAGATAATGTTAGTTTGTGATTTTTAAGTTAATATATCACTAGCAAGCTTTTACTTCCATTTGTATTTGACACCATTGGTTAGTAGGCACAGATTGTCCTTGAGGTCAGCAAGAACTGGGCTCAAATTCTACCTTTGACGTGAACTTGGTATGTGACTTCAGACAATATCTCAACCTCTCCTTGCTCTATGAAACTATAATCCTTTAATAAAATTCAGAGAAGATACTTAATCAACATTGATAAAGGTGCCTTCCTCACCTAAAAGTACCCATAACCCATAAGGATCACATCTTTATCCCTATAAATATTTGGGATATATTTTGTTTTCTTGATTCATTCTTGTTTCACAGATTTCAAATTAATTGTGATGTCTGACCAACATTAAAATATGTAGCACTTAACATATAATGAAACTCATAAACTGTAGCATTCATTGTTTTAAAAAATCTTTCTCATTAATCATTTCCAAGCTTCATTTTAATTATTTTGGCATCATGATAAAATTTTATTTTATAAAACTATGAAATCTCACTCCATGCATACATCAGTTGAAGCCACATTACTTTCCAAGGAGATACCACAGTACTTAGCATGATGGAGATCCAGATATTTTTAAATATGTTCCTTGCACCAAAGAAAGTAGAGGGTATCCTGAAAAAAAGATTTGTCCTCTGGCTTGGCACTCCGCTTGTGAAATGGCATCCATATCTTTCATAAGAGAATCCCAAATTCAGTGACTTAACAATTTAAACAAATAGTCCAATCAAAAAACAAATAGAAAAAAAACTGTTTTAGTACTCAAAGTCCTAAAAGACGTATTTTGGAAGAAGACTCATTAACAACGCTGAAAAAGAAAAATCTGTATCAGGAAGTATCATTATTGTTCAGAAGCAAAGGAAAATTTTAAAAAGCTAATAACTATTCACATATTAAACCCCTACTACTATAAATTTATCCAAAACATACTAAGCTTTTGAAAAACTGCTAGAACATAAAAACTTTCTGGATAATGAAATTACAATTAAAGAACTGCTGGGATAGCTAGAAAGCATAGACTGTCTTGTACAGTATTTGTTCCTTTAACGCCAAAGGTCAAACAATGAAATCATCAAGTCTGTTGTAGTCATATACATGTGAATACATGTCTGAAGGCTTCTGGTAACCCATTTTAGAGTGCATCAACATTTTTTTTAATGACAATTACATTGTACAGTGAAAGTAAATTGCGTAGGAGCAGATAAAACCATCCAAAGGACCCATGACGGCATTGAGATTACCTTAAGAGTCAAAAGTTGGCTAGTACTATCATTTTCTCATTTGTTCTGCTTCCTATCTGCTGCTCGACTACAGGTGCTGAAATAACAGGTTTAGATTTTGTTTTGTTTGCTTTTTTGTTTAATCAGAAGGATGTATGGAAGAGGAAAACAAAAATCAAATGACAAGACCTGTAGTAAAATGGTGTTTTGGATATTTTTGACCCAAAGCAGATGTATCTGTTTAAAGGTAAAGAGAGAACAGGGAATGTGTTACCTGACAAATAATTCTTCCAATCAAAAGATTCCATGAACCAGCCTGACACATAAATGGCACATGATGTCAACTTCTATTAAAGCCTTTATAAATGATGACAGCACAAAGAAACAATTGCTTTTTTCTCCCCAAGAACTGAGTGTTTTTATTCAATCTGAGGTGTTTGCTGTGTGTCAGGAATAGATGCTTTCCTGGGTAATGAACAAACTTTGTGATTTCCATTATCTTCATAACCTACTTGGAGAATTTGAGAGTACAAATCATGGCAAATAGAAGATGATTGCCTTACAGAATATCTATTTGATTTTGGTAGACCTTTCTTCAAACTATACCTTAAAATAGTGATAGAACTTTCCTATAGCTAATCACTACAAAAGGTAAATTATTATTCATGCATAATTGAATTCAAACTTGCTACATATATGGAAGTTAATTAAGCTTAAAATTAAATGTGTCTTCTCCAACTGAATTAAGCTGTTCTTTAGGGGGGAAACCCCAAAAGCATTCACATGTGTTTTTGCTTTTTCCTCATCCCACATTAGAGCTAAATGTTACCAGCATATAACTGTTACTTGTAGTCTTTAGTAGGTATGAACATTATATGCATACTACTTTAAGAAAGCAAAACTAGAGTAGTTCAGCAATATTATCTTATGCATAAATATGAGTTAATTGATGGAGAGGTATACATTACTTGTTTTTTAAGAATCAATGCAGTTCTAATTTCTAAAACACCTTTCAAATATTTTTATTCATCTTTCCTGAAAACATTTCTGAATGGAAGACCAAACTGTCTTCCACTTAAGGAAACTGAGGTATGAGGAAATTCTGAATTAAATTAATGTCACAAAAACTCTGTGTACCTAACCATCATTTGAACTTTTAAACTTTGGTTCAGTTTTGTTCCTTAGACACAGTGTCATGGGACCAGTCATGTTTAAATGACTTCCTAAAACTACACAGTAAGGTAAGGCATGTGAGAGTCAGAGGTAGAATTAGATCTCCAGCTTGCTTGAACACCCAAATGTGAAAAAAAAAAATCATCTAGAATCCTACACTCAAACTATCAAAGTAACACCATTCTTTTTAAGAAAGGACAACTTAGGTGCCATTTCCTATGGGAAGATTTTCCTACTGCCTCCTAGATGTGACTACTGTATGTCTCCTCCACTGATCTTATCTTTACCTATCTGGGTACCCATTGCATTCCTGAAGTCAAATGCAAGCTCCTGAAGAGAAAGGATTGATTTCCATTTTTTGTATTAAATATTCAAGACATGGTATATAGTATGCCTTTAATTAATTTTATTTTGAATTGAACTGAATTTCTCAAAAGAAGAAGTCATGTTTTATAACTTCCTTTACCTTCCATGGGACTTTGTTCAGTGTTTTGTACTTAAATATACACATACACAAACATACACATATACACACAATTCTGATGGATTAAATCCAGCAGACATTGATTAAATGCCAACTATAAACAAGCTACAAACACTGATGATGAATGGATGGGAATGAACTTATTAAGTGTCTACTATGTGCTAAACAGTGGACATACAGATAGAAAAACAAGTCCAACCATGATCTCAAGCAGTTCACACTCTGAGTGGAGGAGAAAACACACTTAAGAAAAAATTCAGCTGCAAGATGCATGGAAAGTCCTAAGGGTACAGGACAAGTTTGATACTTTTGGCATGGCAAAGATCAGGGGAAATTAAAAGATAACTCATCAACTGTAAGAGAGACAACATGGTACAGTGAATAACATGTTAGATCTTGGCTAAGTTTTAGATTCTAAAGTCTCCTCTAGACTCTTACAGCATGAATATTGGAAAAAGCACTTCATTCATCTGAGACTCAGCTTTCTCATTTGTAAAGTAGGAGTACTAATATTTTCATGACTTATCCCACAGTTACAAGGCATAAATGAAGTAATTGTATAATATGTGAAAGTTTCATGAACATTGAAGAATTATATAAAAGTCTGCTGTTAATCAAGTTTTTAGGTGGCAATTCATCAAGCAAGCAGAAGAATTTCTTCTATGTCCATTCAGAAACTTTATCTTATATGATGAAACATAAAAATCTCAGGAGAAGAATGAAATAATTTATTCACATTTGTCTTTTGACACTAGGTTCTCATCTATGGAATTAGATGAAGAAAAAAAGGTGAAAACTGAGGCAACAAAACAATCAAGGAAAGGTATTTATCAAAGTAACTGTGATGCATTCTACACTAAGACAAAATGCATATGGTGTCCATGGTCAAACTGTCCTCCAAGTCCATGAAAGGAGAGCTCATTGAAACCCCATCAGCACTAGACTCAGAGATGAGGGAGATAGAGTCCCAACCCAGGGTTCCTGCAGAAAGAAGGGGCTGAGAAAATGCAATATTTTTCCCTGCACTATAGATTGCAACATAGCAGATAATAATGTGACATAACTAAATAAACACATTTATACTCTTCTGTTTTCCCAGCAGAGAGCATTTCTAACTCTTACTGAGGTAAGATTGGTTGATATGTGAAGGTGTGACAAGTAACCTATATGCCCAGATAACTTTGGAAATGATAATAAAAGAATAAAATGTATTTTATTTGCTCCTCTCAGACTTGATGTGAACAGCAGGATTATTGCATGGAACAGTAGTGATAAGTTGTGGGCAAAACTGGGCATGCTATAGAACCCTGACAGTATCCAATATGAACCAAAGTGTCCTCTTGCAATGAACATATGAAAACACTATAGTAACAGCCTTAAAAGTTTTTATTTTAAGTCTAAAAGGGAAGATTTGATGCTTACTTTTTGTTTGTTTGGTTGGTTTTTATTAAGAGCTCTCTAAAGGAAGTATCTCAATGTGAATCCAAAATATCACATTTATATATGCAAGATTTTAGGAGGCCCAAAATATCGAAAATGCTTATTAAAGCTTGCTAAGCATTTTAACCAAAAAAATAATGTGCTATATCTTAAATAAGTATGAGGATTCCACTAACTAATTATATTAGAAAAAAAGTTCTATTGATTTACCTACTGGAGGAAAAGTCTTTGACTTTGAAAGATCTCTGTGATATGCTTTCACTAAATGTTTTTTCAAGAAATTGAAAATGAAACTGACAAAAAAAGTTCATAAAATTTTAGAGTAAGAAGGAAACTTAAGAAATCACAAGGTCCACCTATCTTTCTTCTAGCAAATCAGATATTTTCTCAGTTTTATAGATGAAACACCTAGAGGAAAGATGGCTAAGTAACTTGTTCAAAAGCATATGGCTAGTTAGTGACAGAGATAAGATTAGAACTCAGATTTTTTCATCCCCCGGACAATGATCTTCCTACTTTATGGTCCTCTGTTTCTGTTGCCTGGCAAATGACATTAGTTGCTTGCATATAAAGTGAATTGGCTTAGGTGTGAACCGTGATCTTTCATGTCATATTTTTGCCTTTAAAAAAATTCCCATTACATGTATATAATTAATTTTTTTTTTAAGAAAAAAGTTCACTTTGCTCAGGGTTGCTATTTCAAATCCATATCTATTATAAATTTCTCTGTTCAAAATTGATCTGCTTTCAAACATAAATAATACATTATTTAGTTTGTTAAAAACAAGATAAACTTAATTTCCATTGAGATACTTAAGTATGTTTATGAAAATTTTAATAATTTATACTTTTAAGAAAGCTTTTTTTTAGTAATTATAAGATCAATTATAGTGACAATTTATGATTTATGGGGCAACTGATGTTGAGCAGAAGAGTGTAGTGTAAAGGAAACAATACTGGCCTTAGTGGCAAGAGGCAAGTTTGTTGATCATTTTCAGGGAATGGATGCATTATAAGGACCAGGAACAGCACATTATGTTTATTGGAGCATAGCTGTGGTAGAAATTAGCAATTATGTAATGACAGAGGCTTTTTTTTTAACCCAAGAGATCTCACTTCTGGCATATTGCTTTAACATTTAGTTTATCTTAAATAAAAGCTCAGCTCTGGCTGGACTACTTATTTGAAAAGTACGCAATGACTAGGGAACAAATCAACACTTTAGAAATCAGTGTTTCCTACTCTAAAGTGCTAAGTAGAGTCTTTATGCAAAGTGAATAACTCCAATGGTGAGGATATCCTCAATGACCTAACTCCTACTTGTGAACTGAAAATCAGACATAAGGAGAAGGCCAATTGCCAGATAATGCCATTCCTCTGCAGCTTGTGTACAAACTGAGAGGTTGAAGTGCACCCTTTCACCACCAGGTTTCATTTCCAGTAGTTTCACTCCCCTTTTAGGACTTACACCAGGGAAAGTAATAATGCTACAACCTCTTAGCATTCTTTTTCACGCTCCAGCTCTGCAGACAAGCATATTGTAACGTCTGGAGTGTCCTCTTCATCAACACATTCCAAGCTGCTTTGGCTCGGAAGAATCTAAGCTTGTGGCTGATGACAGACAACTCAGATCTTTTAAGAGAACTTTTAAAAAAAAAAAAGAAAGAAAGGGCGGGGGAAACAGCACATCAGCTCACACAGTGCTGTGGGCCACTTTAGCTGACTGAGTAATACAATTCTCTACAATGGAAGAAGTTTCAATGATAACCTTTGTTGAGAGTGATAGCAAAGGACAAAGATGTCACTTTTAAATGTGTAACTTAGTACTATCAGCACTGTTAATTCCTCTGTTCATTTTAACTCTTCAAATGTGGCACTATGGATTTCACTTAGGCACAGGACAAGTTTATCAGTAAGACCAGGATAATATGAAGGCAGAACTGAAATGGGGTGGGGGTGCGGAATGTGTTGCCTTAATGAGAAACTCACTAGTGTACTGTTTAGTATTTACTAAAGTTAATATCTCAGTGGAACTGAAAATGTAATTAGCCCAGAGAGTTCTTAATGAGATATGAAGCATTCCTTCTCTAAGTCACAAGCCTTAATTTAGATTGCCAAGTTGAGACTTAGTCATTTATCTTCAAACAGCCATCCAGTGGCCTTCTTAGAAAGAGTTGGAGGCATCTATCTTGCTTCAAAATGGCAATTATTCCTTTCACAACCAGTGGCTTCAGTGTAAGAATAAAATACACCCTGAGAAATAAATATCATAATCAATGATCCAATCACATGATTTAAGTCTGAAAACAAACAAACACAAAGCATTTTGCCCTAAATATTTGGGAAATGAAGAAAAAATAGTTTCACTTGAATTATCCAAACATTTGCATTGCTTCTCCATTACACTTGGTGACTATAGATGTGACCTAACAATACTTCCTCACATCAAAAGACTACAAATCAGGTATAGTAGTTTGAAAACCTGCAAAAGGCTTTAGCAACCACTTTGCACCATCCATAAGAACTGAATGACCTTTAATTTTGTAGAAACTAAACATTTAACAGTTGTTACTGGAAATGGACTTGAGAAGGGGAATCAGGTAATTGAATTTTACACTTAGAAGTGACTTTATAGATCATTAATATCAAGACCAAGTATTTAACTTCTTCTAGGAACATTTACCTGAGATAGATCCTCTATAGTTGATTTCCACATTCATTTTTTAAAACAAATTATGAAGAAGAAGGCTTGTATATATATTCTTCTAAGATAGCTGGAATTTCTGTCAGAGTCATCTGTCATCCCCCATCTGGGGATGGTAGTCCACACATAAATTATATAACATCATCCGCCTACTATCTGATTGTTTTGAAATATCATAAAATTTTTCATAATCAAACGTTTTCATTTGCTGCGGATACTTCTTGGATGTATATTATATCTTATTTACAACAAAAAAGCCTCCAAATATATTTAAATATTAAATAGTTATAGTGAAATCTAATTGGTTAATGATATGTATCAAGATCAAGGTCTCTTTTGTCAAAACAAAAATTGCAGGAAAAATTCAGGCAACCAGTCAGGAAGTATTTAGTAAAGCAATTACTTTGTGTCAAATGCTATAGTAAAAGAGAGGAAGATGAAGAAAGACAAAAGTAGCCCCTGCCCATAAGGAGCCCACATTCTAATGGGGGAGACAACATGTAAATAACTATGTAGATACAAGACATATATAGAGTAGATGGAAAACAATCTAAGTGGATAACATCATAACGATTAGGAAATAGTGAAGGAGGGTGAGAGCTGGACAGAGAGCCTGCAAAAGATGCAATCTGAAGGATGCTGAGGAAACAAAAAGAAGGAGATGAGAAGGGAGAGCATTCCAAGCATAGCAGAAGCTATTGCAAAGGCAGGGAAATGGGAGATGGGGTGTCGTATTTGAGGAGGGAAAAGAGCAGACCATTGTAGCTGGATGATAGAATGTGTGAGGGGTAATAGTGTAAGAAGACTGGAAAGATGGGAAAGTGTCAGGTTTTTAAGGGCCTTAAATGCCAAATAATGAATCTTTTACTCTAAGAATAATTGAAAACAATTGCTCTTTCATTATGTTACTTAGATTTAGAAATAGAGACTGCAGTTATGATTCCTCCAAGGCAGGAATTTGCTCTGCCAAAGAAAGTAAGCACCTTCTTGGTATTTATAGTTTTAGAAAGTAATCTAGAGCATTGAGAGATCAAGGAACTTGCCCAGGGCCATATAGCAAGTATATGTCAAAAGCAGAACTGGATCACAGGTGGTCTTCCTTCCAAGGCCAATTCTGTACTCATCATGTCAAACTGTCTCTCATCTTTTGGCTTACTTGTAAAATAATAACGCTAATGGCAAAAACAGCATCCACTTATATTTGTATAGCTTATCCAGTTTTACAAACATCTTTCATCAAAAAAAAAAACCTGACAAGTAGGCAATGTAAGAATTAGTTTCCTTTTTTTGTAGAATATAAGTCATATCTGTGTTTTTTTTAGATAAGACATGATAGTATTCTTTCTTTTCCTTTTATTAATAATTTTGGACTCCCAAAGACAATTCAAATACTGAAAAACTCAGGATCATTTAAATTTTAGTCACTTTCATAAAACCAGCATTCATGCTTTCAAGTCAAGATGGTGGTATAGAAGCAGCAAAACTCTGCAGCTCTCGCCATAACCACCTCAGATACCTATAAAATATAACTCTAAACAAATTTTAAAGCTCCAGAACTCACAAAGTGGCAGAATGGCAAAACTCCCACTGAAGGCAGCCTGGCAGGCAGACACAAAGGGGTTCATCACAGCATGCTGGGAGCCCAGACCAGCACCACATGAACCTGCAGCTGGAACTCTAGGGCAGCTAGAACAAGCCATGGCTAGAGTGCGAATCATGGGCAGCTCTGGGATTTTCCAGATTTACCAACCCATAAGAAACAAGGATTAAGTGAAAGGCCAGTGGAACTCAGATAAATTTGCAGCTGAAGCAGTGGCACTGCAGCTGCCTCCCATGGCTTCTTCAGAGCTCCCCGCCTGCAGATTGCAGGGGAACCAAGTGATCATTCAGAGGCTAAGTGCTCTTGCATTCAGCTGCCTGGATCGGCATCGCGATACTGGGTGGTGGTCCTGAGGTGGGTTTTCAGTGAGCCAAAGATGGTGTGGGCTGCAGAAACAGTAGCCTCCTTTGTCTGCTCATGTTGCCAGTCAATTATTTGACTTTTGGGCTCCATAGAACTCTGCTTTTAGAGGGGAGAGCTTTGTCCCAAAGCACTGGGGTTTTCTCAGCTGCTGGAGCTATTAGGAGGCTGCCATCTCTGCAGCCCCCACCAGCTTTGGCTTACTTGTCACGCACCTCAGGATCACCACCCAAGACCATGATCTCGATCCAGGCATGTTAAGGCAAGAGCACTTAGCCTCTTATTGATCACTTGGCCCCCCTGCAATCTGCAGGCTGCAAACTCTGAACATGGAGGCAGCTGCAGGGCTGCTGCTTTTGCTGCTTTCTTGCCCTGGGGGCAGACAGCCAGACCCCTTCTCTCCCCGAAATTTAGCCAAGTTCCCCTGACCTTTCACTTTGTCGTTGGCTCTTATGGGTTGATAATTCTGGAAACTGCCACAGCTTCTGGTGATCCACTCTCCCAAATGCTCCAGCCATGGCTTGTCCTGGCTGCCCCGGGGCTAAAGGCATGACTGGTCTCAGCTCCCAGCATGCTGTGATGAACCCTTCCCATCTGTCTGCCTGGCTGCCTTCAGCAGGAGCTTTGTTTCTCTGTCATTTTGTGGGTTCTGGAGCTCTAAAGTTTGTTTAAAGTTATATTTTATATGTATTTGCAGTGGTTATGGGGGGAGCTCATGAGGTTCTCCTGCTTCCATGCCGCCATCTTGACTCCACCCCCCAGAGTAATTTTTTACTGAAATTTTGAGAGGTTTGAGGGGAAAATCTCAAACAAATTCCTGATTTTACTCTGTCATCTTGGCTCCACCCTCCATTTTGCCTCCTTTTTTAAGGAATTTAGTACCTGACTCACAACTCAGCAGCATTCCTTTTCCACTCAGACTGGCATAGATAGTAATAAAAGTGATTGATTTGCATCATAAATCACAGGCTCAAATCCCATTTTCACAATCTGGTATCAAAATGACTTTGGGCTAATCACTTAGCCTCTTTGTCTCTCTGTTTCTTCAGAAAAATTAAAGAATTGGACTAGATGACCTCTAAAGTCCTTCCTGGCTCTAAAATCTATTACCCTAAAATTTTCAATGATCTTGGCAGTCCCTACTCAATCTCCTTAAAACCAACGATTTGCTCCTATACTCAAAGAATATATCACAATCCCTTAGTGACCTCATCAGCTTATATGTGTTTATATATCATCTCAACCCAAATATTCATCAGATCTACAAACTGACCTCTAGTTTCCATCCTGAGATCAAGTCTTAAACTTCCAGTTACTCCTCTTATACATATATGAAACTCATCCTTTCCAAAAAAGAACTCATCATTTTTTCACCAAAATCTTCTTCCCACCCGGACAAACTTTTCTATGTCTATCTTTTTAGTCACACAGATTTACAGCTTTGGAGCCATTTTTGAATACTCACTCTCCTTCACTCCACATATCTAATCAATGGCCCAATGTTGTCACTTTCAACTCCACAATATTTTGCATTGGTCTCTATACTGATAGCCACTGTTCTAATTCAGATTCAGCACCTTTTGCATGGACTATTGCTATAGCTTCCTACTGGATCTCTCTGTACCTCAAATACCTCATCTCTGCAGCCCATCTTCCACACAGCTCCTCATGTGATATTCCTAAAGTTTTGGCCTATGTCACTCCCATATTTAGCAAATTTCAGGGGCTTTACTTTCACTCTAGAGCAAAAGTAGGAATTTTCTCTGCAACGTGGGAATGAGGGTTCCCTTATATTGAGGAATTTTAAAATGATGAAGAAGCTTGATCGGTTTCCTCTACTTACTTTAGTTATCTTATTTGGTGGCAATTTCCTCTCCAGATGACTGGTTTTGTGACATTCTTGTATGCACACTAGGTAGAAGGTAAGGAAATCTTGCACAATACTTAAATTGTGCAAAAGAGATTTATTTAAGTATATTCCTTACAGTCACCTAATAACAGGAGTGAGATGCTGTGAGCATCTGTTGGTGGGTCCAGTCTAGTATGACAACTCTCCAGATTTCAGTGGAATGGTGTCTCAAAAGATATCTTCCCAATTTTCTTTTTTGATATGTATTTTTTAAAATTCTCTCCTTCTTGAAAGTTCTAGGATGATGACTAGTAAAGTAAGATGTGATCAGTTACTTCTCCTTCTAGATATATACTTTGAAACTTTGAGAATGGTTCAAAGAGGGGAATGAAATTTTTACTGCACCTCTTCCATTCACTAATTTGTTTCAAAGCTTAGCTCAAGCCATACTTTCTTCTACTTGAAGTCATTCCTGATCCCCTACACTACCGTTATCTTTCCAGAAATGTTACCTTGACTCTATTTTGTATGTCCCATGCACATATTTATATATTTAGATAGTGTTTCCCATAATGGATAGCAAGAACCATTTCACTTTGTCTTTGGCTCTCTGTTGCTAATAAGGTACTTAACACACAGTAGACATTTAATAAATGCTTCTTGATTGGATTTCATAATTGGCATGAAATTTTTTATGTGACTATAGACTTTATTTGGAAAGCTCTGTGGTATTCCAGGGCTGGATGAAATCAGGACAATGTAATCTGAAAACAATAATTTATTTCCATAAAATTGTAAGAATCATCTGCAGGAATCCCTCTTTTATTTGAATTGGGCATTGCACATCTTCCATAATAGGGGAAATATGCATTAGGTCAGCACACATCTCCCTATTTTATGTCTTGACCAATATTGACGTTCAAAAGATTGCACAAAGTATATATATATATATATATATTTTATTTAGAGTTAATCTCATGATTTAAATTATTGCTTGGAAGTTTCTTTCTGGAGGATACTATTTAAGGTCATCTTTTGTTCAGTCAAATGTAATATATTTTTATAATCAGTAAACAATAAAGACAGAGAGATCTTGTATCCTCTGCACATTTCAGTTAATTATGTGAATACAAAGATAACATCTCCTACAAAAATAGGCAAGGAGGGAAAGAAGGAGGAAGGGAAGAAGGATGCTTCTTACAAAAAGGAAGAAATGGATAGAGGAAGGAAAGAAACAAAAAAGGGAAGGGGGAGAGAAATAGAGGAGGAAGAAAAGCAGAAGGGAAAAAGAGAAAAGAAAAGAAGGATTTATATGACAGGTACTGTACTAATCTTTTGCAAATGTTATTTCATTAGATCCTGATGATTATTTTGTTAAACATTTTGAAAAGATAATACATGTATATGAGTTGGTGGATATCTGTTTTCTTGATCACCTTTTTCTTTGGCAATAACATCTTTAGTCTTCCCCAATCCTTTGCTATTCTCTGCTCACTGGCCCTCAAAATTAGGTTGCCTCAGCACAGACTTTCTCCATGTATACTAAGTCTAATATGTTTGGTCTTCCCACTTTTGTGCTTTTTAGCATCTTTCCACTTCTTTGCATAGCATACTAAAAATGCATTAGATTCTAATTGTGATGATTTTATTATCATTGATGGAGAAAATAGAAGTTTGTTATAGAAGTCTTAGCAAATTCAGTATCTTAGTCTTTCTATTATTTCCCTTCCAGTTTCATCCATAATGTTCTTTTAGTGATCTACATCGAGTCTCACCAAACTCTCTTCAAACATGTTTTCCCTATAAAAACACTACTTGCTCTTTTATTTAATAATAAATTTCATATCTTTAGCCAGCAAATTTATATATTAAATTGGTTTCACAACTTTGCTGCAAGGTCTTTCGGTTTAACAAAGAAATCAATGTTTGCTAGCTAAGGCAGCTCTTAGGCTTTTTCAGTCACTTCATTGTGCCCAATCAAATTATGTTACACTTTCTTAACCAGGAAGAGCTGAATTCAAATCCCACTCTAGGCAAGCCCCCCTAACCTCTCTGTGTCTCATTTTCTTTCTCTGTAAAATGAAGAGGTTGGACTCTATGACAACCAACATCCCTTTTAGCTTCTGCTTGGCTTTGACTACATGGGAGTCTGTGTTCTTCCATTAGATTGAAAGCTTCTTGAGGGCTGAGACTGAGACTTTTTCTTTTTATTATTTGTGACTCTAGTGCTTAGTATAGTAATTGTCACATAGTAGGTACTTATTAATGTTTTGTAAATTGAATTGAAATTGAAATGTGTTCATCAAAATTTGTTTTTTTTTATTTCATCAATAACATATTTAAACAGATAAAATTGGTGGCTTCTTTTTTTTAACTGTGTTGGGATGTGGGAATAGAAAGAGTAAAATGAAGTAGCCCCTATTATCAAGGATCTTACATATTCTAACTTTATACAGACAGATAATTCAGAAATAAATCTTGCTTCAATAACTAGTTGTTTTCTGCCTGTTAATAATGAAATCAATAACAACTCCAAATATATTAATGACATGTGTAGCAAAGAAAAAAAAATTGTGGAATTGGAATCATAGTCTGATTTCACTTTTTAACTTTGAGATATATTACCTAGAATTTAGGTCCTAAATTATTGCAAGTGTACCTATACTTTCAAAATAACTTCTGCAACTAAATTGTTTCAAATAAATACTAAAAGCACATAGTTCCTGTTATGTATTTGGTTGAAAATTATATGCAAGATTACAAGTCATTCAATGTCTAAGTGACATTCATATATTCTTTAGATGTATACAATTAGTGTCTTATTTTAATTTCCAAAAGAAGTCGTGGCTTTTAAATTTCTTCTGAAAATGGTGATCAACTGTGGTTTTCATTTGTTTCATGCCTGTGGTCTCTTGGATTTCAGTATGGGTTTGAAATAAAAAAGCTGGCCAATCTGTCTCCACACTTTCTAGAAAAATAATGGAAATGTTTGAGATTTTTGAGCAACATCATTACTACATGAGATATTTCATTGTATGAAAGAATTTTTTATTGGAAATAAGAAAGCACTTTTACCCTGAGCTCTCTCACACAGCTAACAATGGGAAAACATGTCAAACTCTTACAATTTCCTCTAAAAATTAAATACAGTAAAATTTCCTACAACGTGAATAAAGAATGAGTGGGTAAAACAAGCTACTGTAAAATGACAGCTAAAAATGATTTTAGACTAGTGTGTAACTTTATTCATTTGTGTAAGAGGTAAATACTTAAACACACTAATTCTTAAAAGATCAGAAACTAGAAATAACTAATCTATCCATAAATCAGGAGGGAGTAAAAGAAATTGGTATAGATAGTTTTCAGGAGAAGTTATAATTATTTCATGCACTCTAGGTCTGGCTAAATATGTAATTTAAAAATAAACTTTTGGTATTAAGTCTATTGTCTGGATAATTTTTAAAAATTGTTTAAGGAAACTGAAAATTAAAAAGTACTAGTTTCCCTGTGCCTGAGTTACTCCTGGTAATATTAAATATCTTTTAAAACATGAACTCTATCAAGCCACTGTAGTAATATTTAGAAAATTACTACCATGGTATTTGTTAGTTAGTCAGTGAGTGCTCATCTAAATCAATTTCTCATAGATCATACAAAGATCATAGGTTCAGAACAAGAAGGGACCATGGAGGTCATTTGGTCCAAACCCCCATTATTTTTAAAGATAAAATTACACTGAGTTTTAGATTGTGCTGAATTACAGGTTACACTGAAATTCAAAAAGGTTAAATAGTCTGCGAAAGATCACAGTGGAAGCAAGTGATGGAGCCAGGATTCAAGTATGGGACTGTGACTCCATTCCCAGGATTATTGACTTATATCCAAGCATTTAATAGTGTTGACATTAAAGAGGGAAAGTGGAAGCTTAAGTCTGGGGGAATGGCATGATATAGATGACATAAAGATAGATAATGTAGTTACTAATAGAGATGATTTATTTGTAAACATGTGTATGTGAGAGAGACAGAAACAGAGACAGAGAGACAGGGAGAAAGAAAGATTTTAGTTTTCCTAAATAAATAAGTAGCATGACATAGCATGACATACCTATTTCCAGGTAACATAAGCAGCGAAATAAGTATTCCATAGTTCTTTGTTATAAACTGATAATAATGGCTAGCATATATAAAGTGCTTCATACTTTTTAAAGTACTTTGATATTCAGGCTTTCTCCTAATCTTCATGAAAAATCATGTGATTAGAATAGGGAATGTTACTATTCCCCTTTGATATATGACAGTACATAGATATCATACAGAGTACAGCAATATAAACAGAGTACAAAGACTAGCTTGTAGTAGGTGAGTTGGCAGGGTCACAACTATCTCTAAGTTTACTAATCTTAGTAATTTAAATTTTGCTATAAAATAAAGTCAAGTGATACCATGGAAAGTGTGATGGATTCAGACTCAGATGATCCAGATTTGAATCCATAACACCCAGTGACATTGGACAAGTCATTTAAGCTCCCTGGGCTTCTATTTCCTCAACTGTAAAATGTGGGGGTTAAACTAAAGGCCTTTTGATTTCCAGATCTATGATCCTATGACCTATGAAATGTGTGAATCAGACTATATAATCTCAAAATTTCATTTTAGATTTTAAAACATTATGATCTGATTGTGCATGTATAACCTATAGTAAATCTCTTGCCTTCTAAGTGAGGAGGGGAAAGAAGGGATGGTAAGAATTTGGAACTCAAAATTTAAACTAAAAAATAAAACAAATGTTTAAAGTTGTTTTTGCATGCAATTGGGGAAAAATAAAATATTAAATAATTTAAAGTCTTATTATTCAAGTATATCTATAGTAATTCATTCTACTCTAACTGCCTTTTATTTGATATAACATCTAAATAAACAAGAGTTGTTTTTTGTTTTTCCCCCAAAAAGCCAGTGTCATGAATTTATGTGTCCACTTCAAATGCCAGAGGGTATCTTGATATTATGTGCAGAAAAATAGAACCATTCACATTATATACATTATAAAAGTACCTGATAGATGATTTACAATTCAACTGAGTTAATTCCCAAGGTCACAAATCAGTCAGTTATGCTTCAAAGACTGATTTAGAATAACATTTTACTTACATCATTACTTTTTTTATTTTTTACTTACACAAGCACTACTTACATGCCTCACCAGCCAAAATATGAATAAAGTCTTAAAACATAGCAGTACCCACCTTTCTTACCTATAGAAATAATCAAACTGAAAATCTTACCCCACATATCAGGATTAAAATGCCCTTCCTCATTTTCAAATTTATAAAGATTTGTTTGCATCCAAATGAGAACAAAAGTAAATTCAGTATAATTGTTCCAGCAAAAGTAGTAACTGCATACTAGGGATATCTACTGTCTCTGCTGAGCAAGAGAGCAAGATTGACTTGGCTCTCAATAACTCATCCCTGTCTGTGTAAATGGCTGCTGCCTGCAGGCTTGAGGAAAGTATGCAAGTCCTTTTTTTTCATTTTTAATGTTTTCTCCCTTGAAACCCTTCAGTACCTAATTAGTATATGTGTCAGACCCTCTCCAGTATAGGTAACTTTCATGCCTGTGGGAATATATGCTGTAGGTAGCTTGTAAAATAATCCCTACCTTGAAAGGTATAACCTTGTATTGCATTAAGGCAACTGTCTTTTTTTTTTCCAAAGCCTTCCTTGAAAAGAACATTATCTCTTTCCATATAACCAGCACCCTTAGAAATAAGGAAAGGGAAAGTGACCATTTTCCCATACTTTTTCAAAAGCTAAAAAACTTTAAATGATATGTTTTAACCTTTCCTACTTACTTGTACAGATTTTAAAACTTTATTGTTCTAAGATATAATTTCCCAGAAGGAAAATATTTTTTATCTACTTAGTAACATTCCTAGGCATATGAGTCTATTGCTCTGTTCCTATGATTTCACAAACACTACTGAGCAGAGATACCGTGACATAATGGGAAGTGCACAAGACTTGGATATAAGACCTGGATTTGAATTCTGTTTTAGTTTTTCAGTAGATGTGTGATTTTAGTTAGTCATTTAACCTATGTGGGTTTCAGTTTTCTAAACTGTAAAGTGGAGATTATAGTGTTTGCCTCATGTGGTTGTGCTGGGTTTAAGTGAGAAGATGTAAAAAGTCCTTTGTAACTATGGTAAGGCTAGGTATTGGAACTGGGATTTCATTGGCATAAGAAATTCTCAGTTTAGGAAACTCTCACTACAAAGACAAGTTAGTACCTTCTCTGCAGTGTAGACTCTTAGAGAATTGCTTGAAGCACTGAGAGATTAATTGACTTGCCTCATATCACTAAGCCCGTACAACACACAGGACTTGGGTTCTGGTCTTTCTGGCTTCAAGTTTGGTTCTCTATCCACTACACCATTCTACTTCTTTATGTAACCATGAAGACTTTATGAATGAAAGCTGTTGTTATGACAATGAAGCATAATTGAAAGAGTACTAGACTTAGATTGATGAAAGACTCAGGTTTTCATCCTTTTTCTGATGCTCACTGGTTGTGTGCCTACAGGCATCCCTCACCTTTCTAAGTCTCAATCAGATTTCTCAGCTAAAAACAGGATATGACAGTGTCTATCATCATAATTAGTGTAAAAAGCAAAAGGATTAATAAAAAAATTAAAAACGTGTAGAACTTTCATTGTAAGATTGTTGGGGAATCAAATAGTATAATGCATGCCAAACTTGAAGTAATATGTTATGGCTATTGTTCTGGCTATTGTTGTTAATCATTCCCATTTTGTTTGATGGAGTTCACATAGAAATAGTTTTAGGACAGGTTGCCATAGTACTATTATTATTTTTATATTTAATATTTTATGCACAAACTGAATTTTATGATAGAATAAAATCTGGCAGAGTTTCACTGAAAACATCTTTAGTACAAATCTTGTAGCAGACATGATGACCAGAAATGATTATGAACTGCATCCTATTCCCACATATTCAGCAGTTCATGAAGGATAGTGAGCATCTGATGAATAATTTTTAGCTTTCAGTTTATGGCTTATAAGTGTATTATATTCTATAGTGATATGTTATA
The DNA here is from genome assembly GCA_028627135.1 of Pseudochirops cupreus. Classification (NCBI taxonomy): domain Eukaryota; kingdom Metazoa; phylum Chordata; class Mammalia; order Diprotodontia; family Pseudocheiridae; genus Pseudochirops; species Pseudochirops cupreus. The sequence continues at coordinate 306,588,963 of CM053580.1, forward strand.
CAGTTTCTATCATTTCCTGGCATGGTCTTCATTGATCACTGAGTCCAATTTTGTTAAAGATAATATGTCTTTCATTTCTGGTAATGATGACCTGGTTCTGAATTGTAATCATAAACCCATCCATTTTCATAAACAAATCTGCATGATTCATCCATTTCTTTAATACTTCTTTGTTGACACATTGCTATTCATATGGATATTGTTCATGGAAGGCCTTTTCATTTCACCCTTGGGTCCCATAGATCCCATCTAGACATAGACCAGTTTTGGTTACATTCCACAAATCCATTGGCAACCACTTGCTATCAGCTTTGACTATTACTGAATGAAATGATATATTTTTGATGCAAAAATATTTATGTGGATTATTTATTTATTTATTCATGCTCTGAACATATTTACAAATCTTCTTTCTCCTTTTTGGCAAGGAAATGACCATTTTTCTATATCCTCCTTAGGGTGATGGACCCTGTGTTTCACTAGCATTGAACAGGCTTTTATTAAAATACTTTCCAAATCTGTTTTAATATATTTTCTAATTCCAAAAGTGTACATTGTTACTGGTATTTCGTAGGTCTTAATTACTTTCAACTTAAACTTCCAATTGAGGTTTAATTTCAGGATGTTAGCAGGTCTCTTATGTATTCAGCCTTATGTACGTCATACTGAAAATGTATTTGTGTGTGTGTGTGTGTGTGTGTGTGTGTGTGTGTGTGTGTGTGTGTGTGTACTGAAAAAGGTATTTGTATTACTTTCATCAATTTGGTCAGTGTAACCTCTGATTGAACTCTAAGTATTCAGTCTCTATCTTTCTTTAACATTCATTAAAAATTGTATTCCTTTTTTAAATTAAATTTCTTTCATTCTGAACTTAAGAAATAAAACTAGCATTTTTGTTATGTAGTAGAATAGAAAAAAAAAGATGATTGTACATGAAATTGCAAATATATTATGTACAACTTGCTATTGCTTTTAAACATATAATAAAGTTATCATGTAACTTCCTTTTTCCCCCCTTTATTTCTTCCCTCCCCATCCCCATCCTAGGGATGGCTACCATCAGACACAAATATGTATGTGTGTGTGTGTGTGTGTGTGTGTGTGTGTGTGTGTGTGTGTGTGTGTGTATGACTTAGTCACTCAAAGTTGTTCTTAAAACAATATTGTTGTTACTGTATACAATGTTCTCTTCATTTTGCTCTTCATTATTTAGTGCAAGTCTGTTTTTTTTTCTAAGATCATTGAGCTCATTGTTACTTATGCAGTAGTATTTCATCACAATCATACAGCACAACTAGTTCAGCCATTCCATAATTGATAGGCATGCCCATAATTTCCAGTTTGTTGCAACCACAAAGAGAGCTGTTATAAGTATTTTAAAACATGTATATTCTTTTCCTTTTTCCCTAATCACTTTGGAAAACAAATCTAGTAGTGGTATTGCTGCATCAAAGGGTATAAGCAGTTTAGTGACTCTTTGGGCATAATTCTAGATTACTCTCCAAAATGGTGGCATTAGTTTAGATCCACCAACAGTGAATTTGTGTCCCAATTTTTCCACATCCCTTCCAACATTTTTCACTCTCCCCTTCAATCATTTTAGCCAATGCGATAGATATTAAATATCTCAAGGTGGTTTTAATTTTCATTATCTAATCAATAATGATTTAGATAATTTTTATATGACTATAGATTGTTTTGATTTCCTCATTGGAAAACTTCCTGGTCATGACCTTTGACCATTTATCAATTGGGGAATGACTTATATTCTTAAAGATTTGACAAAGTTCTTTTTATATTTGAGATGGAACTTTTACCTGAGAATTTGTCAATAAAATTTTCCCTCCAATTATCTATTTTCTTTCTGATCTTGGCTACATTTGTTTTAATTGTACAAAAACTTTTTAATTAAATGTAATTAAAATTATCCATTTTATGTCTTTATATCTAGGTCATGTATCATTTTTTTATCTTATCTTGGTAAATGGTGTAAGATAGTGATCTATGCCCAATTACTCCCAGACTGTTTTCTAAGTTTTCCAATAATTTTCCACCAAATAATGAATTCTTATCACAAAAACTTAAGTCTTTACACTTATCAAATACAAAGTTACTATATTTATTTGCTATTGTAAATTGAATGTCTACTCTGTTCAACTGATCTCTTACCAGACAGTTTTGATAAATGCAGCCTTATAGCTGAGATGTGGTACTGCTAAACCTCTTCCTTTACATTTTTTCATTAGTTCTTTTGATATTCTTGACTTTTTGTTCTTCCAAATGAATTTCATTATTTTCTTTTCTAATTCAGTAAAATACTTTTTTTTTACTTGTTTCTGTTTTTAATAGCAACTGTGGTTTACTAAAACTTTTTTTTTGTTATTTTTTTTAATTACTCATTTACTTTTAATTTACAAGATTCAGTTCCACAATCACTTGAGTTTCAGATTTTCT
>CM053580.1:306598245-306617306 GCA_028627135.1 Pseudochirops cupreus
TAATATAACATATGATAAAAATGTTTTATATTTTACATACATATACATGTGTATGTTATAATTCTGCATAGTCATATGCATATATAATTATGTAAATACACACATATTATAATTATGTATATGCATACATAAGTATATTATATGTAAGTATGTATGTACATATTTGCTTATATACCTATATTTTAACTTTTTATACCTCTTCTACACAACATAATACTCTGGTTAGGGCAATGGTTTTGATAAACTGAAATTCTAATTTACAAATAAATTATTGCTATTACGTAACTCTTAGAAGCTTCAAAAATTGGATAATATTTGTACGGTGCTTTGCACAGCACAGGGCACAGCTTAATAAATTCTTTTCTTCTTCCACCTTCACTATTTAAATATTTATTTTACTTTATATAGTGCCATCTTTGGGACCTCTTCCTCTTGATTCCTTTATTTTATAATCTGATTTTTTAAAGGGACCTGACTCCTCACCCTTTAAATATTTTAAGTCACAAAATAAAATACAATTAAAATAAGACAATATAATTTTCTATATATAAATAAATATTTTTCATCATGTTATATATCACCACAATGCAATAAAAAGTAATGTAGCAGGAAATATTGCAACACCGCAGCATCCATCCAAAAGATAATCACTAAGATTACCTAGACAGATCTCCAAAATATTTTTGAAAATGAGACTGTTATCCCATCAATATAGGGGAAATGCTAGCTTATAGCAGTGAGTGGAAAATATTCATTCTACATGCTGAGGTTCCGTGTTGGTAAATTCAGTTATTCGTTTAGAATACACAAATGGCATCATTTTGAAATATAACCCCCAAAGCATACTTTCTCATTGGGTCATAATCAAGAGCAGTTTGGGGGAGATGTTGACAAGGTGTCTGTGTGTGAAGAGCCTTCCCTGTGTTCCTTGCTCTATAATTCCTTCCATTTATATACTCTAGATATTCAGGGATCAAATGTTATATTTTTTTCAGTAACCACCTAAAGCCAGATTTTGTAGTATAATAGGATGTCAAAATGTAGAGTAATAGCGGGGAGGGTGAGAGAGTAGGTAAATAAGGGTATAAACGATTGTTTAGGTTTATTGGAATGGAAAGATAGGGGAGGAATTCTTGGAGGGGGCTAGGCAAGTCGTAGGAGGGCAAAGCAGTGAGTAAAAATAAAGCAGAGGAGATAGAAGAGATAGGAAACAAGAGATATGCATATACATAAAAACAAAGATCAGGAGTAGAATAGGTTTGGGAATGTATATGTCTATATATGTATGTATGTATGTGTATGTATATATCTATAACTACTGAGAAACATATCTAACTTTATTGTAGCCTTCAACAAAGAACAAAAGAAAACTCACAAAGAAGCAAAGACAGACAACTCTCAACACAATGTATATTATTTCTCATACAGGCTTTCTTGAAATGAAAATGTACTGTCCCATATTTTGAATCCTTATGTTCTGCTATGCACATGACATGCTTTTATTTCTAACTTTGTATATAAGTTCTAATATTTAAGCTTATAAGATATGTTTGTTTCTTTTTTCTATTCTCTGTGTTCTGGTGTTTGATTCTAAAATAAAATTTTGGAAAAAATAAAGAAAAAAGAAGAGAGTTGAGCAAGATGACCTCTGAGGACCCTTCCAATTCTGTTATCTCACGCAATCTATGATACTAATTGGGTCAGTCCAATGAGAAACTAATTGTCATAAAAAAAAAACCCTCAACAACAACGACAACAACAACAATAATAATAATAGAATGTTGGGACCCTGGGTGTTTTCTAGACTCTGCTATAGAGACAGGTAAACTGAGGCACAAATATAAGTGATTAGTCTAAGCTCAAACAACACATTGCTAAGTTTCCTAAAATCAAAACTGTATTCTTCTCACCACAAATCATCTGCCAACAATTATTTGGTACATAGGAGATAAAACATAATTCTTTGGCATCAGGGATATTGCAGAAGGGCAATAGGATCAGAAAGGCACAAAGACACCCTTCTGCCATGTGTAGTCTGAATGAGTATGAGAATATTGCCTTACTCTTTTGTCCTGGAAGAGAGCTGAGCTGAATTTTATAATTTCATATTTGATTATTTCTAATAATATATTTTTATATCACTTATTGTTTGCATTTATATAGTACCTTATGATTTACAAGGTGTTTTCCTCCAATAATCTGGAAGAAGATATTTTAAACATCATTATCCTTCTCTTTCAGATAGGAATCAGAGACGCAGAGAACTCAGTTGCTTGTCTGGAACCACATAATTAATAAATACGAGGGCATGAATTGAGCCATCAGGTGGCTCAGTGGATAGAGTGCTAGACCTGAAGTCATGAAGACTCATCTTTGTGAGTTCAAATATAGCCTCAGACACCTACTTGCTGTGTGACCCTCGGCAAGTCACTTAACTCTGTTTGTCCTGGGTTGGTCATCTGTAAAACGAGCCGAGAAGGAAATGGCAAACCACTCAAGTATGTGGGGCAAGAAAACCCTAAATGGGGTCATGAAGAGTCAAACATGACTGAAATGACTTAGCAACACAAGACCATGGTCTTCTGACTTTGAGACCAGTGTTTTGCAATGAGATAACACCGATCTACTTGCATTTGGACTACACGCAAGCTCCACTAAGTTTCACTGGAAGCAAATAGCAAATATCTAAAAGCTAATTCTGCTCTGGACAGCTATGTCCCATACTCTGAGTAAAGAGATCAACACTTTTGTATTAGACATAATGCTAAACAATCTGCAATTTCATTGTTGATAGATTTGCATAATAAAGGCAGGAATAGAGAACCAAAACTGAAAGCGTAACTGTTTCCATCACCTAGACACTTGGTTCTTGCCCTAAGAACCAAATATTTATATATTTGTATAAATATTCAGATGTGGTGTATTTACATTGCAATCATGGGGGCATTATCAGACTTGAGAGAAATTTCATCATCATGGTCACAGCCTCTAAAATGTTTTTAGTGTATTAATAGTGACAATCAGTGATCTTGAGGAACATTGAAGACATTTTAAAATCTCAAATTAAATAGTTGTCCGAAGTTAGGTAGTCCAACTATATGTGGGAGAGGAATGTTCAAAAAATAATATAATAATATTAGCCTGGAGGCTTTTGCTGCTGACTAGCTTAGTGTAATAGCTGATAATCTTCCTTTCTGCACTAAAGAATTTTAGTGCTTCCTTCACAAGGAAAGGTTTTCTAAATATTTTTTACCCTAGCAGATGTTAGCAAGGAAAAGCAGATGACCCTGAAGAACTGACTATGTGAAAACTGTTAGATGGTAACACAGAAGAGCTAGGTGACAATGACCAATGGAGAGCACAGACATAATATGACCCAGAGATGATGTAGTAGAGAACACATATATCATGCCAAAAGATACCCCAGGGTACAGAGAAGGCATGATGCCTTTCAGAGACCAAGCAATGACATCACCAAAGGACATCAAAATTGAAAGTTGCTTTGGGCATGTGTGTGTCTTGGCCACACATTTGTCCCTTCAAATATTATCCCTGGCCACATATGTTCTATGTGCACATATATGTTTGTTTCTGTGGTCTTCTCTGCCTCCATATATAATAACTCATCCACGAATATTTTCTCATTTCTTGGTTAGGACATGGTATTTAATTATATCTTTTTATTGTAATTAATGCATACTCTGGACTTATGAAAATAGACATATTGATGGAGGTTTTGTTCAAGAGTCTTGCTCTGGTACTGAATGAGTGTTACACCACAGAAGGCCTGAAACTTGGGGTGGATCTTTGGTGTCCATTTGCGAAAATTCCAGCTGCTACTATAAATGGAAGGATATACAATTAAACCATACAGTGAGCATTGAAAAGTCCAAAGAATAAAGATCTTCATTAGTCTCGTCCCACTGATTTTAAGTAAAATTAAACTTAAAATTCACATTAAAAAAAATCTATAGCTTTTACAAAAGAAGATAGAATAATCTCTGCCAGCATAACATTCCTTTCTACGTATTGAAAATGGTTGTCCAGCTAGCTCATCCTTCCCTTCAGGCTAGAGAACTAGTATTCCTCTTGTCTTTTCTCATATAATCCCTTTCTAAATTGTCCAATCAAGAGCAGTTTTTTTTCTCATTTTAAACATGGTTTCATAAGGATAATACTTCATTGGATAGTTTAATTGAAGGTTAGAGATGAACCATCAAAGCTGTTCAAATTATCAGTGTGCAATGGTAATGCTGTTTTCCCATTCATTCAATATTTTCCAGCATGAATGATCCCCCCATGAATTTCCAAAAAAGGGAAGGTTATGTCTAGAGCAGAGACAATCTGCTCCGAGAGGAAACTTTCCTAAAACATAGAGGATTTTTTTGTTTGTTTCATTGTTTTTATTTTGCTTTGCTTTTTAGATATCATACCCCTCAAAAAATTCCTTAGGATTTAGATCAAGAAAGGAATGTAGCAGTCAATCTCCATTATTTCACAGTTAAAAAAAAAACTAAGTCTCAGAATGGGTAAGTAGATTGTATTGGTAAGTAGCAGATTCTGTCCATGCTACCAAGGTCTGCTAATTCCAAACCCTTTCCACCAGATAACACTTCATTACCACCTCAGATTTTAATAAGAATAAGATGAATAATGCAGATCCCATACATAAATAAGATTGATTGAAATGTGGAAATTCATGAAAATATTGATAATATAAATAAAGCAAATGATTATTATGCTGGGCATGAGATATCCCAATTCAAAGGAATCTTCATTTAAGTGAGAAACATTAAAATTTAGCTCATAGTTTAAAAAAAAAATAAAAATCTATTACTCTTTTAACAAAGTAATTCTATCATTTCTGAAGGTTATAAAGATTCTTGTAAATTAAGGTAAGTCATATATATGCCCCAACCCTGAAATGGGGCCCTAACCCTAGTTTTAAACTGATTCTGGGGGAAGGCTGCCACCTACTGGCTTAGTAGCACTACTTCCTGAAGAACTTGGGTCAGCCACAAAGGTGACTTCTCTTTTTATAAGAAAGTTGTTTTGTTTTGTTTCATTTTTTACCTCGAAATCAGATATCTGGTTAAAGAATACTATGTGTTGGTTTTCACAGGAACATCTAATATTAATTCTACCCTCAGTCAGTTTGTTTGAGCTAAAGCTCTTTCCTACTCTCATGGCTGATTTTGTCTGTCAAGGAAGAAGCTTAACTGTGAGTTTGAATTGTGAGTTTCAGTTTATTAGGTGTATAATATTATCCTGCTGAAATGGAAACAAATGGAAGACTCTTATTTTGTCTTTGTAACTGGTGCATACTCTTTTAGTTTCAGAAACCTTTCATGAGTGCTGGACATAGTCTCCTGGACAAGCCCACTACTATCTTCAGAATCAGTTTTCTTTCCTGGTACCATAGGTATGTAACAGAAGCATAGCATGATGGGATTTTAATTTATTCATCTGAGCATCAAAACTATTGATAATCACTTTGGACAATGACACAAAATTCAAATGATTCTTCCTCCTATGCAGCTGCCCTGGTCTTGTGTTTTGTGTTTGGAAATTTCAATACTTAGCTTTCTATAACATAAAAAGGTTAACCAGTGGCAAGATGTAGCACATTTTCCAGTACTAAAGGTAAATGATTCTGGTTTTGCTCTACTAATGCTTCATGACTAGTAGATTCAAATAATAAAAGACAAAAGTTTGATGTGAAGAGGAATAATAGACAGGCAAGCCAATGGAGGATGGAGCTTAGACTATTAGTAGTTAAGAGGAAAATAAAAGGCAAAAGAAGGAAAGTAGTGGGGACAACCACTAACAAAGGAAGAAAAGGCCAGAAAAAGCATAAGAATGACAGAGACATCTGTGTTTAAGAGAATGGAAGAGAGAAAGTGAGATGAAACTAAAACCATTATGGTTGATTGAAAGACAACAAAAAATATGGAATGATATAAGAAATTAATTGGAATGACAGAGATAAGTGAACATAAGAATAAGAGAACATAGAGCCAGAAAGAAAATTGAGATTATGTACATAATGTTAACACTTTCAGTTAGAAAGTAAAAAGAAAATAGGCAGGCATTTGTTTTAGTAAGTATCAATATGTTACAAATTTGCCTTTTTTATCATTGAATTGAGCAATTTATTTCATTAATGTATAGCTACAGAATAAGAGAAATCGTATTTTAAACAATTCTCTTTTCACAAACATTGATACATTTTGTTCACCTGTCTTTAATGTAGCTGAGAACAAATGAAACTTGTTAAAGACAGGTCTGCCTTTGTGTTAGGAAGACCTGGGTTCATAGGAGCATAGATTTTTGAGATGGAAGGCTTCTTAGAGGCTATCAAATGTAATTCTCTCATTTGACATATGAAGAAACTGAGGCTAAGAGATTTTCCCCAGAGTCAAAAAGCTAGTAAGTATATGAAACAGTATATAGGCTTTACGACACCAATCCTAGGACATTATATCTCCACTGAGCTACCTATCTACTCTCACACTTACTGGGCAAGTCACTTAACCTCTTAGTGCCCCAAGCAAGTGATCAGAAATGTGGCGGTACAGGTGGAGGGAGAAGTTCTGTGGCAAACATAAAACAAACCATATTGCAGTCACATTTAAGACAAATAATATGATGAAATGACAAATGAAATAATTGTTTTCAAATTCAATTTATTTCCATTCCCTCTGGGAATAAGGGGAAGAAAACTGCATGGATATTTTCATTTTCTTATATAAAAGAATTCCCAAAAATGTCTTGAAATGGGTCACAGGCTCATATCAGTCCTCTTGTCAATGACTGACAATTGAATACCTTGGAGCCAGGAGCTCTTCCAAACAGCAATGACTTAAGATTGTCTCTTAAATTTCTTGAAGCTTTTCCTCAAATTTACAAGACGGCTTGAACGTCTCACCTGAACTTTTAAGGAGTGTTTGAAAATATGCTTATGTAGTTCATTAAACTGCTGCCATTTTAAGTATTGTCATAACTATTGAATTGAGTCAATTACTTTCCCCTCATTCATCCTGTCTTCCAGAGGGAAAGGTGGAAGGCTCACAGGACTACTGGACAACTATTAGACCTTCTCCATTGTACACAAGCTCTTTCCTCAAAAGTATGAAAGCTAATCACTTGTGAGAATGCTTTGGGCTACACAATTCAAAGCAAAAATATGAATCATTTAGTCATTGCATAAATGCCTATGAATGGTCAAGATTACTTGGGTGATTAGTAAAAATGTTGTTTTGCTTTTTTTCATACCTGCTTAGTGATAAAATTTCAGGGTAAAGGAGTAGATATACCCATAAATAAAATGTTTTAACATGTCATTAAAAAGGGACACCAAATGTTCTTAGTAAAGTTCTTGCTAAAAAAAAAATTCTCTAATTCTTACTTCAAAAACCCCTTGCTTTGATGGTAACGTGGGAAAACAAAACAATCTGACCTTGTAATAACTGTGATAATAGTCACTGGTGTATTTTTCCAAGTTTCCCATGAATAGTAGATTATCTCATGTGATCCTTATAGTAAGTCTATGAAATAATCCAAGTATTGCTGTCCTTATTTGAAGACAGGGCAATTGATATGCAGAAAAGTTATTGTAGCTTGTCCAAAATCACACAGCTACTCAGTGTTCCAACTGTCACTCAAACCCAAGTCTTGTTCTAAATTAATGTTCTTTCTACTATAGCACAGTTTTCACTTTCAGAAAATAAGAAATCAGGTTTTGTTTTGATAACAAACATTGATAATAATATCTTAATTTTTCTAATTTAAGTCTAATGGATTGGATTTTGTTTCATTTTCTTTTAGTCATTAAATAGAAGCATTTCTAAGCAGGAGAAATGGAAATAAGCATATGAATATAAATGTAATGTATATTTAATATCTGTTAGCAAGCATTTATTTAATCCCTACTAAGTGTCAGACACCATACTAAATTCTGAGAATACAAAGAAAGGCAAAAAGAAAATGTTTCTTGCCCTCAGGGCGCTCACAGTCTAATGGATTCCATTTATCTCAGAATTTTAAGACTTAAACTGTTGGGGGACAGGTGTTATATATATTTGCATTTTCTAAGGCTATAGAGATATTAGTAAAAAACAAAGTTGTGCTTTGTACTAGCATTTATGTTCATTATGAAATGATTATAATTGATGATGATGATGATGAAGGAATGAATTATGAAGTACTAACCATGATGAGAAAGTACTGAGCTAAGTATCATTACATTGTACCTAATGGAACTGCACCCTCAGACAGACTACATATTTTGGCTTCAAAAGCAGAAAACTACCAACCCAGCATTATTAACACAATGGGGACTATGGTGTTCATAAATTCAAGTTTTAGCATACATAAAAATAAATGCACACTTGAAGAGGTTGTACAAGTTATCCTGTCTTTTTGCAGAATTTTAGATTTTTTAAATCCATGTCTCAGCTGCTATCTTTCAACGATTTTACTCTGAGGCAATAAATAATTCAACGTGCTAATTTGACAGATGACTCTCCAGGAGCCTCCTACCATTACGAGCATCATTAGGCCGTAATATGCATGATGGGCATGGGCCATTCAGCAAATGTCCTTCACTTGTTTACTCCTAAAGAGCTGTACTCTGCACAATTAACTAATGAAGCATTATGGACTTCTTTTTTTTTCCTTCCCTGCTATTTCAATATATCAATTCAGAGAGTCTGAGGGAAAATATATTTCATTTCCTTTTGCTAAAATAAGTATTTACAGGATGGGCTGAGGCTCCACTGTCTCTCCCAAATGAATAAAGAGAAAATAATAAGATGTTCAAAATGGATCATCACCATTATTATTATTATTATTACTTCCTTTCTCTTCAATGATTTGTGAGAGAAATGTGAAAGCAATTTGATATTGAAATAGCAAAGAGAAACCAGTGGGCAAATTCTCTTTGGCTGAATATTTGCCAGTTGTCAGAAACTTACGCATTGTTCCCGTTGAGTTAGGCAATTTTTAACTGTTTTGTAAAGTTACTCACATAGAGACGTTCTTGTGTCCATAATACAAGCATATTCAAGCCTATAACCAATGACTTATAGTTGGTTAATCTTCCACAGTTATTCCTCAATAAACATTTTGAATGTCCTACATTTAGACATCTTTTTAGTTAATATCTTTGTTTCAAATGTCTGAAATAGAATGACTGTTTTCGCATGTTTTCAAAATATGTCATCTCTAAGTCCATCCATTTCCCTATGACATAACAAAATGGGTTGGTTGAAAATGAAAATGCCAAAGACATTTGTTTGGTTCACCTGAAACTAAATACTTGGCTTTACTGATTTCTTTCCTTAAGTCATTGAATTGCTGAGATATTTCAGTGTTGTGTAAACTTTGCCTAAAAGTCAAATTAACTCTCTTAGCCTGATTTTTGTGCTCATGGACAAGGAATACTGACATTTCTCTGTTGTGCATGGTGTCAATGTATATGTGTGCATATATATACATGTGTACATGTGTGTGTGTATGTATATACATATATTACATATATGTATATACATACACACACACACGTACACACAGATATACACACAATATAGCTCATTGGACCCAAAATACAGAATAGGACTATGATAATGAATGTTATAGCAGTAGCAAATACAGAGGCCCCCGTATTATATCCGTGACAATTCTCCTCGACCAACTTTACCTTATAAGCTACAATCCTGTTGTGTAATTTCCTGGGAGGGAAAGCTATACTCACTCTGTGTATAGAGAATTCCTCTTTCCCATTTGTTCCTCTCTAACCTAATGTTACAGCAGAGGATAAGGAAAGGAGTGAGAGGGCTGCCTCTCCCCCCTTGCTGGAGCCAGAGAGGGTACACAGCTAGGACTCAAGTGGAAAAATTGCACCAATTATGTTTCAGGGGCTGTGCTGCTAATTCCTTGTTAGATGATTGGTATTATCTGATTTGGGGGGCCTCAGAAAACCAGTCAGCACCTGTCTGTATAAGGCTTTTTATTTTTTCAAAATATTTCATCTTGGCATCACTGTGGCTATCCATCCTATTAATTTTTCCCACCTCAGGATTCTGTGGCATATTATCTTGGCATCTAGCAGAGTGCCTAGAATTTGGTTGTGGTTAATTGTTTGTTGATTTGAATTATGTCTGTGTAGAAATGAATTAGCTAGTAAATTTATTTAGGGGATGAGCAATCAGTTAGACAGATTCCATCCTTACTTTTCTAGTCCTATGGCAACAGGCATAATTAGAGGTGTTGTAATGTACATAATGTACAATGTTGGACTTGTCAGACACATATGGCTTTAAGTCCTGTCTGTGAGACTTGCTACCTGAATGATCATAGGTAAATCAACTTCTCAGATACTTAATTTCTTTATACATAGAAGTGGTATAAGAATATCTTACACATATGGTTGTTTTATCCACACACACACACACACACACACACACACACACACATACACACACACACATAATGATTTGCAGACTTTAAAGCCTATAGAAATGTCAGTAATAATTATAATAGTCAACTGATAGACAGTTATACAAACAGGACAACTCAGATAACAGTTTTGAAATTTTCATATCTAAGAGACCCAGTGCTCTTTATTTGATTAATTAAAAATACCCCATTTTACATTTGGAGAAAATGAAAAGAAAACACTTACCACTAAGTACCACTTTGCAATGAAAGGGCCTAGGGTGGGGACCAGGGCAAAGCTGAGACATGGTGAAGGAAAATCAAAATCTATAACATTACTAAAATATGTCATCTAAGGTTCCTCAACTTTAAACCAGGCTCAGTTTCGGAAATGAAGAGTATTTATGAAAAATATTCTGCTTGGATTGGTCAGTTGCTTCTCCAAGTCAAATCTGTTGACTGGCAGTCTCAATAATGTCAACCCCATGGAATTTTATTTTTTGCAATTTATCCTGAGCTACATAAACAGAATCAGAATTTTTGGGGGGGAAGGAGAAATGTATGTTCCATGTGTTCATTCAAATTATCCAAGCCTCTTGAACTACCCTGGTATAAGAAAACTTCCAATTAGGTCATGTTTTATATGTTAAGTGATGTGGAGAATTGAAGGAATTATATATGGAAGAGAGAGAGACAGAGAGACAGAGACAGAGAGATAAAGAGAGAGACAGAGACAGAGAGAAAGAGAGAGAGACAGAGAGACAGAGAGAAAGTGAGAGACAGAGAGACAGAGAGAGGAGACAGAGACAGAGAGACAGAAAGAGAGAGAGACAGAGAGACAGAGAGAGGAGACAGAGACAGAGAGACAGAAAGAGAGAGAGAGACAGAGAGACAGAGAGACAGAGAGAAAAGGAAAGAAACCTTCCCTTAGAAAGTGAATAGCTGGAGGACTGAAATTTTTCTGCCATGTCTCTACTTCATGTAATTCTTGCAAATATTCACCTATCAGTATTCTATTCCCTTGATCTATAAACCTCACATATCTCTAATAGGTTTTCTAATGCCCCATTGAGAATTCCCTTCCCTACTTAACAAAGAAATAAAAAAGTCTATATTTTGCTTCTTCACCTTCCCCTTTCATCAGAATTATAGTTATGTCTGTAATTGCACTTCCATCTGCCTATATGTATGTATGTATCTGTTTATGTGTATTTGCTATTTCTCTCTAGTGAATGTAAGCTCCTATGGGGCAAATAGTATTTCATTTTTGTTTTTGTGTCCCCAGCATCTAGTACACTATGCGGTAGATGGTAACTGCTTAATAATAATGGCTGATTGAATGGATAAGAAAATGGCTCTATATCTGGTGTTTTTTACTAATATGCTTTAGCCATATGATATACAGACTGAAAGTTTATTCAAATATTCCTCCCTCATTAAATGGAAAAGAGAACAAAACACCAAATTTATAATTGATTTGCAATTACCACATTAAAAAGTGAAAAGAACAACTTTAACTCTAATCAAGTGTTGATTCAAGTGAGACCATGGAGTGGCTAACCTAGATTTACTACTATGTCCCCTATATTTGAGGAGATTAACAATATGTAAAAACCTTGCATAAAATCTTCCAAATTATGAATAAATACTTTATAGTCGTGTTCCATTGTTGTGTAAATTCTATTTAAATCAATACCTTAATATCATGTCTCTTAATTACCAATGCTAACAATGTACCATAAATCCTTCCCTAATATGAAAACAAATATATACAGCGAGGATGCTATTTTTAAAGTATCTCCTAACAACCAATTTTATGCCCAAAGTTCTTTCAAACCTTATTTACATCTAATGAAATTGGTATGCGTACCTCCTAGAAAAAATAATAGCTATGTAGCCATATCCTTTATATATATTCTGTCTTTGCTTTTTATTATGTGGTAATTTCTTCTTTTTGTGTTACACTGTTAAAAATTCAATAAAGCACCATTAGAAAAAGTACCTGTGCTAAATACAGCCTGGAGAGACACACTCATGTAGACATCCCACTTAACTGTGGGCTCACAGTTCATTGAAGATATTTCTGTTTATTTTAATATCTTTTGTTTAAGAAATCCACAGCAACAATGATGAACAGACAAAGAGAAGGAAAAAAAAACATTCATCCATTCATGGGTAATTGAATTCCCTCATATTTCATAAACAGACTGCCTATCTGTATGGTTAGGTTTTATTTGAATATCTTTCTCTAAAATGCTTTTCCCCCCTTATGCGATAGTAAATTACAATCATGTTTAAAACCCAAGGTCAAAACATTTTTAAGTTAGTTTATTCAATGGTTGTATTTCTTAGAGAAGGGATTTTTCCCTCTTGTTCCCTTTTCTCTCCTTCTTCCCCACAAATTGCCTCTAGACTTTATGTTTATTGCCCAATGTAAAGGACAAAAAGGGGAGGTAATTAAGCACAGAATTGCCTGCTGGTGCATATGACATTCAGGCCACCAAGCTTGAGTCTCAAAGCCTACTGAGTCCACCCAAATCTGAAAGAAAGGAGCCTCACTTCTGAAACAAAGCCAGGCAGCAAGGCATCATTACTGTTAATTACCTAGTAAACAAGAAAAAAAAAAGGAGAAAAAAGGTCTTGGTTTCAGTGTTGAAACTCCCAACACTGTGGAGCAGCTGATGCTGCAAAGGACAGTTGGTCTTACTTTGATTAGCATTGTACTGTGAGATGATCAGCTTCCATAGAGAGCTGAAGTAATTATACTCTGAAGAGCTGTGTTTATATGTGCAAGAGCCTGTATTATACCCTGATAACAACAAACAACCTGCCTGTCGTAAACAGGTGACATCTGCTCAACATCAGATAGGAAAAAAAAAGAGGGGAAAACAGGTTTATTATATTTTTAAGTAGGGCTTCACGAATGCAAAAGTCAGATAACAACTTGTATGAAGTCATTTGGGTTGGAAATATAAGACATACAAAAGATCAGAGGCATTCATCTCCAACTTAATTCATAAACAAATATAAGAGAATATATTTTAGCTGCAGAGAGATATTGAGAGTTTTGTCAGGGAAATGTTTTGACCATGAATATGTTTGTTTGTTTTTATAGTGGTGGGGATATTTATACTACGCTATTATCTTCTCTAGGATTTCCTCCTCCTGCCATTGAAGCTATTCAAGAGCTTTGAAAGATTCAAAGTCGTTTTTTCTTTGTTTGTTTTGAAGACCTCTGTTCCTCTGTGGAAGGTTTTAAATTGGGTGCATGTATGACCATTTCTGATTAAAACTAAGAGTTTTTCAAAACAGCAAAATTGCATCTTGTTTGAAGTTAAACCTGTTAAATGCAGTCACAAATGGAAAAGAAATATCATCCTGAATTGGATTCATATTCTTTTGAAACAGCAACAGTTTTTCTGCAAGGAATTTTTGAATTGTTTGTGAAGTTTATCTGCCTGATTACAAAAGATCACCAATCTCGATTATTTTTCCCTTCAGGTAATTAGGAAGAATGCCAAGTCCATGAGTATTTATTAAAAGTTCAGAGACTGTGCTAAATTTCGGAATGTTAATATAAGCAAAGAGAAAGACAATTTTGCCTTCAAGAAACATATCCTAAAGGGGGAAGATAGCCCCCAAAAAGAAGTCAAAAGGTGGGCAGGAGACATTATACTGATGTGAGGACATTGTGGAGAAAGAAGTCCAGAGTGTTAGGAATGGAACCCAAAGAGGAATGAATGAAGGGGTGAACCCTGTTTGCTGGGCTATACAGATTCCTCATAATGAAGTCCTAGGAGGAGTCATTTAGAAGAAGGGCTCATGGAATTGGAGTAATCTTCCAGGGTCATAAAATCACAGAGAAAAAGCAAGGGCCAAGATGAGAGAAAAAAAAATAGAAACTTTAGATTACTGTTACATAGGATCATAGCTCTTGTGCCAAAGGGCACAAAATATCCATTCCTAAAGAGCCGTATTTTTACGTGGAAAATCTGATTCAATCATTTACATTTACATTTCAAACTGCTACTCAGAAATTTTAAAGACAGCTCATTTTCCAAATCCTACTTGTGGAGTGAAATGAATCTGTAGAAGTGAATGATAGTTAAAGTGAAGTTAGATTAAGATTCTTTATAACTTATATTCACACATCCGTGTTCTTGTCAGAGTAGTTGGAGTTGTGAGAAAGGAGCAGAAAAGGTGATATGCAACTGCAATGATTTGGTTGCAGGGATTCATTGATCCTTGTTTGACCTCTCTCCACTAAGTGACCCTTTGACCCTTCTCCATGTCAAGTTTACAATCAATGAAAATAATAACTCACATTGGTATGTGATTTTACTATTTGCAAGCTGTTCCTTACATCAGGACTCTGCTATAGATGGTGTACATTTTAATATCTTCATTGTGTCCAGATACAAAAGCTGAAACTTGGAGTTACCCTGGCTTATAAAGTTAGTAACAATCAGTTCTCTTGACACCTAGTCCAGGAGTCTGTCTGCTATTCCACTGCCCATCTAAAGAGACATATTGTGGAATAGTAGGTGGAGAAAGGTCCTAACTGGTGTATATCTAAGAAGTTGTTTTGATAGATCTCTTGAGCCAAAAGATCAAGATTATATGTGTATATTTGTCATGAACTGTACATTTCCTAAGAACGTTGTGTTAATCAAACAATCTTTTAAATGCAGAAAAAGGCTCATCACTTAAAGCAATCTCATGACACAGTTTCTTATAAAAGAAAAAAAAATCTTGTAAAGTGACTCCCCTCCCCTCTAGCTTTCTGTTTTTATATTTAGAACTTCATTTATGAGAATGACTCATTGTTGTGTTTGCCTAAGGTCATACTTATGCTTATAATACCACTGCAGCTTTTGCCCCAGGAGAAGCTAATATAAAATTATATATTTTAAAATCACTTGCGGTGACAATTTTGCTTCTAGCAAGATGAGGCCAGGTCTTATACTGGAAAAATTGTTTCCAAATCTGGTGATTTCTCCATTTAGAACCATTTTTTGTTTTCCCTAAAGTCCCTATTATATGTTTAAAAATCTACAAAGCTCAATACAGGCAGATACTATAAAATCACAGGATTATAGAATAAGAGTTGAAATAAACTTTCCAAGTTACCTAATTCACCTGCTTAATTTTAAAGATGAAGAAACTGAGGAGCCAGAAAGTTATGTGACTTCCTAAGGACATAGAGTGTCAGAGGCAAGATTCAAATATAGGTCCCATATCTCTAAATTTAACACTCTTTCCAGAGTACCATTTTGCTGGTGGGGATGAAAAAAATGAGGGAAGACCCAAAATGCTGATAAAGAAAAACACATAGCATAACTATTTCTCTAATATAAGAAACATGAAATCAAAAAGCTTGATTTAAGTGGTTTTGAAAACTTCAATGGCTGATTCATAAAGGATGCTCTATGAGATCCTAGATTTGTGAGGCAAAACACCCTTGGCAGAGTATTAAAACACATGCTGAATCAGTGAATTCTACGGCCGTGAAATAGAAGGGAATAGTAAAACCTTTATTAAATGATTAACTATATTCCAACTACTAAGATAAGTGCTAGGAATATGAATTGAATATGCTATCTATATTCTCTGTGGGAAGGCATTATGTCAAAATAATAGCAGATTAAGGATCTGGTGCAGCCACAAAAGTAAAGCCCCTCATTTGGGAAATTCACTTTTACCCTCCCCCCATCGGGTAGAAGGTTATGCTTTTGATATAAGCCTGAAAGAGTTCCTTTCTTGACTGCCATCTTCCCCAATTTGTCATCCTGTGAGCAAAACTAGGACCAATTAAATGGCCCACAAATCTCAACAAAAGCTTTAGAAACAAGGATGAGATATATCACCTTTTCTCTCCAATAATTAAAATGTTAACAAGACCAAAGAAAAGATTAAAAAACAAGAATTGTATATAAAACCACCATAAAAGAATATAGTCAACCAAACTGTCTCTATCCATGAATATGGTATCACATGTTGAAATGAAACTCAGCGGTAGGAGATGTGTGACCTGGGGAACTAAACTAGTACATAAGGCAGTGGGGAAGAAAATAATATAAATAGCTTTAGGAAGACCAGCAACTGTGGAATTTGTATCCTTCAGTATATCATTGGATAAAACTGGAACAAAAGAGAGCCTACCATTGTAACATCTCTCAGATAAATGTCCTTCTCTCCTCTACCACTACTGACACCCAAGTATGGGCCTTCATTGATTCATTTTTGCTCCATTGAAACAGCCAGCTAGTTCATCTTTCTGCTTTGCCTCCCCATTCCCCACCCATTCTCTATTCATCTATCAAACTGATCTTCCTATAGCACAAATCTGGCAAAACCCTTGTTTCATAGATAACACATAGGAGGCACTGGAGTTTCCAGCCTCTAACAGGTTCACTCTTGATCTGGTCAGACAGCCAGACATCTTCAGAGGGGTTAATATTCAGTTTTATTCTAGTCTAGTCTTCTGAGAGAGTTGTGGGAGAACCAGCTCCTATAGCATTCCCTAATCACCCTCCTCACAGGGGCCAGTGAGAAGGAGGGGCAACTACCCCTACATCTCTATGAGATCAGTTGAGACAGGCATAGCTTGTGCATTCCCCTAAGTCCCCTAAAACCTCAATGAGCCAGTTGAGGAACACACAGATTCCCTCATGGGTTCACTATGATTTTTCCCCACTCACTGACCAGTGCCCACCTGCTTTATAGGGCAATAAACAAAAAAGAAATCTTGCCAAAGGTTAACTTTAGCAATATTGTCATTCTGCACAAATATAGTAAATATTGCACTATATCATCCCATATCTCATGATTCAGCCTCAGTAGGACTGTCTGTCACTACAATTCTGGGAACTACTGTCTAGAATCCTTGAGGCTATTCTGGGAGTTATTATTAAACACCTGGAAACTAAACATTCCCATGATCATAGATCCTTAGAAACTAAGAAAGATAACAAAATCCTCTTTATATACAGCCCTTCTATTCAATTAAATACCTTTTTTTTTCCTTTATTACCTCTAAGATAAAATAAAAAATCATCTTGTTGTCTTCCAAAATTCAGTATGACCTAGCCCCTTCTTATTTTTCCAGTCTTTGTGCACCTTACTCTTTCCCCATATGTGCTATAATTCAGTGACCTTGGCCTCCTTGCTGTTCTTTTAACAAGAGAAACTACATTTCCTAACTCCTGGCTTTTTCATTTGTTGTCCCCCATGCTTGGGTTTATTACCTTTCTTATCCCTTCTTAATGGATTTTCAGATTTTCTTCAAGTTTCAGCTAAAAGTCACACATTCTGTAAGAACACTTTCCTGAAACCTCTTAATGCTAGTGTCTGCCTTCTGTTGGTAATCTTCAGTTTATCCAATATAGAGATTGTTTTACACAGGTTTTTTTGCATCTTTTCTCCTACCCTTAGACCTTGAGTTCCTTGAAAATAGAGACTATCTATTTTACTTTTTTTCCTTTTTTCTTTGTATTGTCAACTCTTAGAATAGTCCCTGGAACATAGTAGACAATTAATAAGTACCTATTGACATGACATCTGAAATATAATATTTCCACATAAAGAGGATTATTATGGTAAATGTCTTAAAGGTGGAAGAAAGTGGAATCTATCCAATCCAACAAGAATTTTCTAAGAATATGCCTTGTGCAATCCATTATACTAGTATCTGGGGGGGGGGGGGGAAGGTTAATGAAAAATATATCTTGTCCTCAAGGAACTTACATTTTCTTGGGGGAGGGCAGATATAAGAAACAAATCAATAAATGTAAACATAATAACTTGAAGGAAAGAGAGTAAGATTTAATAACTGGAGAGAATCAGGAACGGCTCCCTGTAAGAGATGAAAAGATGAATTGAGGTTGGAGGATTCAATAGACTCTAAGAAATGGAGGCAGTACATTTTATACATGGGGGACACCCTATGCAAAGTCATTGAGTCAGGAATTGAAATGTTGGAGGAAAAGTAGAACAATTTGGTGAGAATTCAGTTTGCTTGAAGGGGAGTTATATCTAATCAGCAAGTTTATAATCTTTATTAAATATGATAATTATATAAACCAACTTGCTTACATTTGTCATGTATTGTTGAGAATATTTTAACATATCTATAGCCATATATTGGTTTTTTTTTTCTGGCTCATTAAAATCATGTATAAATTGAATTGGTAGGATTTTTAGGTTCAAATTTCTTTTTTTATCCTTAATCAAAGTGCTTGAGTGATATACTTTTGAGTTGTTATTAAGCAGGGCTACATATATTAAGATTAAAAATCAATTTATGTTTAGTACTATAATAAGAATATAATAATAAATAGTAATATATAATTATCTAGGAAATTCACAGAATTGCTTTCTTATCATATGTATGCCTACACTTATAAACATAGCTAGTCATGACAATTTGTATAATGTGATAAATCTCCTAATGTTTTGTGACATAATTTGGATAAGACAATATCCTCCACTACTGATATTCTACTGAAGTTGTATCATTATGAGTCAAGAATTTCTCTAGTGTCTGAAACATTTAAAAATGAGTTTCCCAAAAACAAACAATGAAGAGATGCATTGGGAACAGGTTATAAGATATAATTAATAAT
>CM053580.1:306617806-306644296 GCA_028627135.1 Pseudochirops cupreus
TTCTGAAGGAATTATTCTCTTCAGAAAGCTTTGGAGATTCTTTTTCCATCTGGCAAAGTTGACTTTTTAAAGCATTCTTCTCCTCATTGGCTTTTTGGGCCTCTTTTGCCATTTGAGTTAATCTATTTTTTAAGGTGTTAATATCTTCATTCAGGTTGTTGACTCTCTTTTCATGATTTTCTTGCGTAATTTTTATTTCTCTTCCCAATTTTTCCTCCACTTCTCTCATTTGGTTTTCAAAATCCTTCTTAAGCTGATCTCTAGCTTTTAGGCAATCTTCATGTTTCTTGGAAGCTTTTGGTGCGGGTGTTCTGACTGTGTTGTCTTGCTCCCCTTCCCTGCTTTGATCCTTCTTTTCTTCAAAGAAGGAATCTAGAGTTTGGTTGCTGTTCTTACTTTGCTTCCTTTGTCTGCTCATGGTTGGCCAGTCAATAATTTTTTAGCTCTGTGGAACTCTGCTTCCAGAGGGGAGAGTTGTGTCCCAAATCACTGGGGTTTTTCCAGCTGCCTGAGCTTTTAGGAGGCTGCTGCAGCCCCCACCAGCTTTGGCTCACTGAAAACACACCCCAGGACAACCACCTAAGACCATGATCCAGATCCAGGCTGCTCAATGCCAGAGCACTTGGCCTCTGAACGATTGCTTGGCCCCCTTGCAGTCCACAGGCTGGAAGCTCTGAAGCAGCTATGTGGAGGTGGCTGGAGGGCCTCCGCTTCTGCTGCTTCCTTGCCCTGGAGGCAGTTTGGCCGGATCTGCTTTTCTCCCCCAGTTTTAGCCGAGCTCCACTGACCTTTCACTTAGTCCTTTTTTTTATTATGTCTTGATAATTCTGGAAACTGCCATAGCTGCCACAGATGTGCTCTCCTAAAGCTCCAGCTGTGGCTGGGTTCAGCTTGTCAAGGCACCCCTAGGGCCAAGAGGGTGTTTCAGGGTGGGCTGGTTTTAGCTCCCAGTGCTGAGATGGGCCCTCCTAGCCGAGCTGCCTTCAGCGGGAAATATATTTGTGTGCGATTTGAAGCTCTAGAATTTGTGTAGAGTCATATTTTATGGGTATTTTGAGGTGGCTGTGTGGGAGTGCTGAACCTTGCTGCTCCTATGCTACCATCTTGGCTCTGCCCCCCTGACTCCTTTTTACTAAAGCAGGTTGAAACTATCTCTGAAGCTTAGCCCAAGAGTGTTGTCTAGGGGTAATAGCAGGATTAAGCCAATTTACCCAAGGACAATAGCTATTATGTGTTGAAGGCAGTACCTGAATCCAGATCTTCCTGACTATCTTTTCATCCATTGTGCCACATTGTTTCTAAAGAGCTCATGTGAGTGGATAATACCTATGTTTTTCCAGATTCAAAATCTTCCCTGAGCTTCAAATACACATTTTCTCTCCTGCTTATGATGTATCTTCTCCTGGACCTCTATCACACCTTATACAAGTTTAACATGTTCAAAATGAAACTTATATTTTTTTCTAAAACTTATTTTTCCTTTTTTCTTCTTTCTGTTTACTAAAGATCCTACTATTTGTTTAGGTTTAAAGGTTGGAGCTATCTTTGACTGCCCTTTTTCTCATATTCTCCATAATCTAATCAGTTGCCTGATTATTGATGCCATTACTGACTCCTCAATATCTCTCTCATTTTTCCTCTCTAATTCCAGGGCCACCACCCTACTTTGAGCTTTCATTCTCTCTCACTGAGATCATTCAGTAGGCTTCCTTACTGGTCTTCCTATTTCAAAACTCTGCCCATTCTTTACACCTACCTAATCTAAATGTTTTATATAGTATCATTAAATTGTCTTTCTCATATGCTACTTCATTTTTGTCATTCTCCTCCTCAAAAATTTTCAATGATTCTTCATTGCCTACAAATTAAAGTCAAACCCCCTATGCTACCTTCCCAGATGTTCCACAGTTTGGTTCCAAAGTATCTTTTCAGATTCCTGTCTTTACCCAATCTCCTTGAAAGTGGGAACTGTTTTAACCTTTCCTTGTATTCTCAGTGCTTAGCACAGTGCCTGTCTCATAGTATGTACTTAATAAACGCTCATTTATTTGACTTATTGTTGACTTACTTTCATATTCTATGTTCTAGGAAAACTACACCAATTCCTAGAAAATAGAGAGAACTACCCTTTTCCATAACTAGACTTGACCTTGTCTTGTGTGTCTTCAGTGATTGAGCAGGCAGCATCCTGGAATCCTTTAGCTTCCTTATTTTCCTCTATTCCCAACCTGCCTAATCCTTAGTTCTGTCTTACCAATGTTATCCCACTTCTCTATTTCTGAACCTGAGTTAGTGAACATCATTGGAGAAAGTCATAAACTCTCCACTATAAAATTATTCTGAACTCATTGGTGATCTGCCATTCTGTCCCTTTTGACTCCTTTCCTCTTTCCCCACATTATTTCATGTCCCATTTTTTTCCCTCAAAATTAATTGCTCTCCTGTGACTTTTATTTATTTATATTTTTCTTTTTGGAGGGGGAGGAGGCAGGGTAGTTGAGGTAAAGTGACTTGCCCAAGGTCAGACAGCTAGTGAGTATTAAGTGTTTGAGGCCACATTTGAACACAGGTCCTCCTGACTCCAGAGTCGGTGTTCTATTCACTGTGCTACCTAGCCACCCTTCTCCTATGACTTTGATACTTCCCATTCTCCCCTATTTTTCCAACAGTAATTCCCTTTCTCCTCTACTTTCAGTCTCTCACTCTCCATTGGTTTCTTCCCATCTCTAAATAGACATGCTCAGATCTTCCAGTATGTCTTTCTGCCTAATCAACTATGTTTTCATCTCATTTCCTGATCATTTTGTCCCAATCATCCCATTTCTCTCTACCTTACCGTTAATCTCAAAGAAACTGTTATTCCCCATGTCTTCCTCACTACCCACTCTTTCCTTAACCTCTTGTCATCTGGCTTCTGTTCTTAACACTGGCAAAACTAGTCTCTTAAATGCCATCAAAAATGGCCTACTAATTGATGACTCCAATTAGCTTTTCTCAATTCTCTCCCTTCTTGAATTCTCTTCAGCAGTTGACACTGTTGCTGATTCATTTCTTCTGGATATTCTCTCCTCTCACAGTACCATACTTTCCTGACTCTGCTTTCTTTATATTTACTTTTTCTCCATCTCTGTTGCAGGTATGGTACACTATATTCATGATCTAAAAATTTCTGCCATCTGTGCTCTCCTATCCATTTTCCATACTCTTGCCCTTAAGAGTTTAATAAATTTATACATTTTCAATAGTAAGCTTTATGTAAATAATTCCCAAATCAGTTTTCTAGCCCTGACCTTTCTCCCTATGTATTAAATGTCTTTTTTTCCACCCACCTACACTACTGAAATTCTAACTCTCTTTTAAATCACAGTCAAAAGTTCATCTCTTCTAAAAGCTTCTCCTTATTCTACCAATCAGGGAATTGTATTTTTTTCTTCTTTGACATGACTCTCTTTTATTTCTTTCATAAGCATATATATCAAGGAATTGTATTTTTTTCTTCTTTGACATGATACTTCTAATTATTTCATAAGCATATATATATATATATATTATTTTGTATTATAATATGCTATTTACATATATTATTTGGTCCTACTAGATTTCAAATTTCAGTAGGGTAAAGCTTATCTAGTTTTGCATCACCTTTAACTACTACTTTGCACATAGTGATTACTTAATAAAATGTCCATTGAATAGGTGACAAACTAATAGATAATGACTATAGTTCAAAGTGTAAGCAATGAGTTACTAAACTGTAGTAGGTAATATTGAGAATGGAAAGAATAAAGTAAGCCTCAGAGATGTTGTGGAGGTCAAACTAATGAGCAGTAATGAACATATATAGATCACAAAGGTATGGGGCAGAGGATGAATTTTAGACATTAAATCTTAATGAATTTTAAGAACTTCAGTCCCAAGGATGATGTCAAGTGACCAACTGAAAAGTCCCTTAAAGGTAGGTATGAAGAGGAATTCAAGCAAAGTATGTAAGCAGAGCTACTTCTTGCTACAAAATAATGATGATGATGGTTCTGACGGTGGTGGTGGTGGTGGTGGTGGTGGTGATGATGTTGATAATTGGTACTTATATGGCACTTCTAATTCATCTCCACAAGCATTTATTAATACCTACTATGTGCAAAAAATTAAACTAGGGACTGTGAATGCAGACACATCAGGCCTTATTGAGGTCTTTCTGTACATTGTATAATTTGTTCTCAAAATAAACTTTATGAGGTTTATGCTATGTTATAGGTATCATTGAGGCAATTAGATAGCTTAGTGGATAGAGAGCCTAGAGTCAGGAATACCTGAATTCAAATTCGGCCTCAGATAACTTACTAGTTGTGTGACCCTGGGCAAGTCACCTAACCTTAGCCTCATTGCTTTGGAGAAAGAAATGGCAAATCGCTCTGGTATATTTGCCAAGAAAACCCTATGGACAGTATTGGCATGCTATTGTCCACAGGATCATGAAGAGTTAGACATGGCTATACAATAATAGGTATGATTATTGTATTATTGAACTTAATTTATTGAACCTAATTGAACTATTGAAACTAATAATGATACCATTATTCTAAATAAGGAAACTGAGGCTTAGAGAGGTTATACAACTTTTTCATGCTAACAGAGCTAGTATAAGTGGCAAGATTTCAATCCAGTTCTCTGCCTGGTACCAATTCCAATATTTGTTTCCACTGTAACTCAGGATGCTGGTATAAAAAGAGAAAAAGAATTAGACATTAGACACTCCCTTATGGCCCATACTAATATGGGAGAATAAAAAGCAACATGGCATCTGTGGCCATAGGCCTCCCATTTTTGAGATTTTACCAAGTGGATGTAGTTCTTTTTGATATAATGTAACCTTTTATCAGGAAAAAAAATACTTATGGGAAAAGCTACTAAATTTAACTTCGAACCTAATTCTTTAGCTCCCATTGAAGCCTGCCAGATTGGTTCCTTATTAGAGTGCATTTCTACAAAGAGATAAACATTTTAAAAAATAAGCATGAATGGGATCCAAGATAAAATGCATCCATTTGTACAAGGAAAATAGCTTTTACTGAAGAAAATGGCACAAATTTATCATATGGGGAAAATGTGTTTTTAGAAGAATTTCTCTAAGACCAAAGTATAGAATGCTTCCCTTAGAATGTTTGATTTTTGCCATTCTAAATCTACCATTGGGAAAAAAATAATTAGTTTTCTAATCCCTTTCAAAATATCAGCAATTAGTTATTTCCTATTCATAGAGCAATAGTCAAAACTAGTTAAAAGTCTGAGAAATCATAGCATTGTTTCTAAATAGGATTTGTAAACAGTTACATACAACTGATACTGGGTTTTGCAGCATTTTTGATTTAGCTTATTCAAATTGTTTCAGTGTATAACTCAAAATAACTAAGTGCAGGTTACATCAGTATAAAATGCATAAATTCTGTCCTCCTTGAAATCTGTTCTCATTTCAAGGCTAACAGTTTTTTACTGGCCCAAGTTAAACTCAATTGAACATACCATGACATACAGCTAATAAAAGGGCATCTGCCACTAGGGAGCAAGTACCAAAATCAACAATTTGCATAGTGAACAAGGTTTATATTGTGACAGCTCATGTCTTCTTGTACAGAACAATAGAATGAACACTCCCTTATGGCCCATACTAAGCACTAGACATGTGGCCTTAGAAAAAGAAATCACTTCTCATTCCACTTTTTCCCAATGGTCCTTTGTTAGTTCACAGCAAGGGTTTGACTTTATGCCCTGATCTCTCTTTAAGAGGAAGTCCAGCTCAATTCAATTTGCCTCTCTCTGCCTTTTAGTAATGAAACAACATGCATTTGAGCAAGCCCCATGATAATGCAGAACAGATGGGCAGAGTTCTGTCTAATTAGATTCTGGGCGGCTTGTTTGCAGTAGTAAATGTGTGTACATTTGCTGATTTCACACTTATTTCAGTGACAACAGCTTAGTCAAAGACACGGTAAAAAAGTGGCTTTCTTCCTAATAAATATAGGTGGATATCCTTGGCAAAGAGCTACTTAATATAAATCAATAATTTTAATTGAATTACTGTTTACTGTCACCCATTTCATGAATCAATTGTCTGCTCTCTGACCTCAAAATAAAATACTCTGGATACTTTATTTTGGCCCTTTTCTTTACTTATTGCTTAAGATATTCTTCTTAAGAATAGAACTTACAATTTTCACTTAACTTCAAGAGATAATTTCAAGAAACCAGTGTTTAAAAATCAAATATGAAGAACATTATTTAACAACTTGTTCTTTCTATTCTTAGTTTATTTTTAGCAGAAAACGCACAACACACATTCAACTTTTCAAAGAAAGGACACATGAAAACACTTGAAAATGCCCTCAGTAAAGTTTCCAAATACCTTCAGACAATGAGTGGGGAACATGGGAATCAGAGAGGGAAGATATCTTAGAGAGAATG
The DNA here is from genome assembly GCA_028627135.1 of Pseudochirops cupreus. NCBI lineage: Eukaryota > Metazoa > Chordata > Mammalia > Diprotodontia > Pseudocheiridae > Pseudochirops > Pseudochirops cupreus. The sequence goes on from CM053580.1 coordinate 306,624,266, forward strand.
TAATGCACAAACTCTGGATCTGACTGATGAAGCAAATAAGACTGGGAAAAGTTAAGGAATTTACATAAGTTCTCACAGAGAATAAGTGGTAATATTTCTGTTTGCTAATAATGTAGTAGGAAGGGTGATGACTTTGAAATCAAAATATCAGCTTCAAATCTGAGATTTCATTTATTTACTGTCTTACTTGAGTAAGTTACTTTATATGCCTAGACCTCATTTTCCTTGAGTGTATAATAAAAAGGTTGTATTAGATCAGAGGTTAGAAATATTTTTTTTTCTCATAAATCCCTTTTGCAATCAGGTGAGCCCTATGGACCCCATTTTGAGATAATGTTCTTAAATGAATACAATAAAATACATATGATTACAAAGGGAAATAATGATGATGAAATGAAAATTATTTTTCCTCCATTCAAGTTCACTGAAGTAATGAAATCTATGCACACACCTCTCATTGGTCCATTGGCTTCTGGTTATGAAGCACTAGAGCCGAGGAACTCAGTGGTTCCCTCTACATCTTCAATCCTGTGAACTCCAGTCTTCTGACTCAAAAATCTTTCTACTATACCAGACTACCAGATGTTATAGATTGCTTTTGATATCCTATTAAAGCCATTCAATCTATTATTGAGCATTTATTTAGTGCCTACTATATGCTAGAAAATTGCTAGGAGTGAGGCTAGATAGATATAAATGAAACAGTCCCCTTAAGGGGAAACATTATTCGTGTAAACATTAACAAAATAAGTATATAAAAATGAAAAGAAATAAACATAGCCTAATGGGAGGAGGAGTTGCTTGTACTTGGGATATTTGGGAAGGCCTTAGATAGGAGCTGTCATTTGAAATGAGCATTTAAGGAATATAGGGATTCTAAGACACAGAGGATAGGAAAGAGTTCATTCAGTCCAGAGGACAGTCTGTGTGAAGGCATGAAGATGTCAGATGGAATGCCATGTCTACAGTATCTGTAAAATGAAGTCCTATTATATAGGTTATATGTTCCTAGATTTCAAAAATATTGTTTGCGGAAATGAGCAAATTATATTATCATTGCGTGTGTGTGTTTATTGTTAGTTTAGAAATATTTTCCATATTTTACCTAATAATCATAAGAGTTTAGAATAAAAAAGGATCTTACCAGCCATTAACTCCATCTGCTTGAAATGAAGTCCAAAAAGGTTAAGGGATTTACCCATTAAATTAATCAATGAAAGAATAGGATCTAGAACTCAGTTCTCCTCACTTCCAGGCAGTCATTCTTTGTGACATAGCAAAAGTCTTTTTGCATTCTCCTATTCCTGCAAACCCTCCTGGATCATCCCTAAGCAAAAATGTTTTTGTCTGTGTTTTTTTTTTCCTGAAGTCATTGCCTCTACCTTGAATGTTCAACTATGCCACTCTTCACAGAAGTATACCAAGCTGTCCAAGTATGTATAAATTCCTCTCTTCCATAATTGGTCTGGCAGGAAATGATCTCTGTCTTCTAAATGCCCATACCATTTTCCTCTTATCCTCTTACCCCTTCTAAACCATAATATAAGTCTCCATTATAATGTCTTACTGGATCTATTAGATTCTAAGTTCCATAAGGGTAGAGATTGTGTCTTTGTCCTTCATGCTATTTTTGAGCCAATCTAAGAAACGTGTTAATCTATAAATTTGTCTGTCCTTTCTCTTTGCTCTTTAAATTTCTTTGGGGTAGGGTAGGAGTGGGAGACAGAAAGGAGAAGTTTATGGAGCCTATTGAAATCCTTATCTTCATTCAATAGCAGTCCAAGAGTTGCTTCTTGCAAAAAATTCCTGCTATCTCTCTAATAGCAAGTGAATTCTTATTTGACTCCTTATAAGTCTTTTTTTTTTCAGGCTACTAAGGACTATTTTATTTTTTTGGAGGCAGCTAAGTGGCTCAGTGGATAGAACATTGGGCCTAGAATGAGGAAGACCTGAGTTCAAATCCAGCCTGAGCCACTTACTAGCTCTGTGATGCTAGGCAAGTCACTAAAACTCTGTTTGTCTTAATCCACTGGAGAAGGAAAAGTCAAACCACTCCAGTATCATTTATCAAAAAAACTCCATGGGTAGCATTGGTGTGCTACGGTCCATGAGGTTGGGAAGAGTCAGACCAGACTGAAAGACTAAACAACAAGGTCTAATTTACATGATAGTAGTTTGCACACCTATTCTTTCACCTAAGAGACTCTAAAACCTCTGTGGGATTAGATTGCATTTTTTCAACTTGGCTTTTCACAAGTAGCTATCTGCTTAACAAATGTTTGATGAAAACATGATAGCTTACTCTCCCCTGGGGTTTTGATGGCAGTGGCAGCAGGTATGAAAAACTGACTCATTCCTCTTTAAGGTAGTTCAATATCTGACTTTGTTCCCCCCCCCCAATTTCCCCACCAACTTTTATAGATGCTTTCTTACTTTCTATCACAACACTTTCAATTCATTCCTTCACTCCAAACCATGGCCCTTCCTTTCTAATTAAAAAACAAACAAACAAATAAACAGTTGAAGGAAATTAATCTACACATTGGCCACTTCTGACAAGGTGTGTAGCATTCCACACCCATAGTTCCCAAACTGTCAGTGAAAGAAGATTAATTTCCACATCTTTAGGGCCATGACTAGTCACTAATATTACAGTCTTCAGATTTGAATAACTGACTTTGAATGAGTTTAGCATTGTTCCTCTTCTTTTAACTGGGTAATACTGTACTAATGAAAAACAGGGCATCTTTATTTGCTCTAGCCTTGGGGTCAATTATCAATTTATCATCATGTCCTGCAGGTTTAAAATAAAATACTCTGGGCAGTGTAGCCATTGGACAAAATTGACATTAAGTAGATTCTGTGAGTATGGACTTAATAAAAAATACGGAGAGAGCTGTTTCTAAAAGGCTTCTCCAACTGTAAATTCTATTAGGTAGCTTTTAATACAGGAGAGCAGGAGACTAAAAAGCTAAATTGAAGATTTTTTTTCACTGTGTTTTCTATTGCCATACATGAGCATACAAAGGAAAAATCTTACACAATAATGTTGCATTTTTTTTAAAAAAGGAGTTTACTAATTCTTTGAAAAAAAAACTTGTGTGTGTGTGTGTATGTATGTATGCAATTGTTACATAAATGTAATAAATTCGTTTGGGACATTTAGGTGGTCTGCAGTCAGGAAGTTTCCTCCTCCTGAGTCCAAATCTGGCCTCAGACAAATAATAGCTGTATGACTCTGGGCAAGTTCTTTAACCCTGTTTGCCTCAATTTTCTCATTTATAAATTGAACTGGAGAAGGAAATACCCCCAATATTTTTGCCAAGGAAATTCCAAATAGGTCATGAAGACTAGGATACAACTTAAAAATGACTGAACTGAATGTATTCATATTTGGAGATATACACATCCAGACAGATAGATAGACAGACAGACAGACAGACAGGGAGACAGACAGACAGACAGACAGACAGACAGACAGACAGACAGATAGATAGATAGATAGATAGATAGATAGATAGATAGATACTTTTAAACACTTTCTATGTAGCCAACACTATTCTAGTTCTAGAGATATAAAGGCAAACAAAATAGTGTCTTCCCTCAAGAGGTTTACATTCTGATGGTTCATGACAAGAAATAAAAGCATGTTGGAAAGGAAAGTCCCCATATGTGACCGTGGCAAGGAGATGACAGAAAATGGCAATAGTGTAGTGGCCTACTTCTCAGAAAAGTAAAATGAAAGCTTAATTCTCAGAACCTTGAGGTAAATATACATATTCCTATGTATATATTTTTTTCTGGAACTGTACTTCTAGAGAGCTCCTGGTGAAGTAACCCAGTGAAGATCATATACTATTCTGGGACTTAGTCTTAGAGAGTTGTGGGAACTACTAAGAGGCAAAATGAGACTTGTCTCAGGTAACACAGTCAGAATATGTCAGAGAATGGATAGGATATAAATAAGAAGGAAGGGAAGAAAGAAAGAAAGAAAGAAAGAAAGAAAGAAAGAAAGAAAGAAAGAAAGAAAGGAAGGAAGGAAGGAAAGAAGGAAGGAAGGAAGGAAGGAAGGAAGGGAGAAAGGAAGGAAGGAAGAAGGAAAGAAAAAGAAAGAAGAGAAAAAAGAAAGAGAGGGAGGGAGGGAGGAAGAAAGGAAAGAAAGAAAGGAGGAAGGGAGAAAAAAACAGAGATAAATAGGTAGATAGAACAATAGATAGAAGTAGAACATCATCTATATATTCAGATAACCTAACCACAGGAAAAGGTTTATTGTCATGTGGTTTATGTCTTTGTATTCCCAGTGCCAATCAATGCCTTTCAAGGTGCTTTATAAACACTGATTGATTGATTTTAATTTTGTATCTAATGAATTTAATGCTCTAATTGTGAATGGTAAAATAAACTAAGCTAAAATAATTAAAATATATTCTTAACAGAGGAATATCTAAGTAGATCTGAGAGTTATCAAGGTCCCTTCGTTTTCCAGTCCCTAGCAATAGACAAGAATTAGGTTTGGTGATGGAGAATCCAGGAAGCCTGATAAGGTTGGGCTGTCTCCATCAATTCTTTTCAATGCCTAGTTGTCAAATAGATTGCATCTAGCTATCATGAACAGACCTGTAGTTAGGTGAATTTGCACTGAAATAAGACACAAGAGATTGATACTTTTTAGTAATTATGTTGGACCTTGAGTTTGTAACAACTTTATCAAGATATGTACTGGAAATATTAAAGTTAACAGATCTGGTGAGGTTTTATTTTTATGTACTTGTTTATATATTTTCTCTCAACAAAAATATGAGTTACCCCAGGATAAAGGCCAGTTCCTTCTACTTTCATTTTTCCCAAAGGCCTCTGATTATTATTCTTTATACCTTGAAAACAACAAGTCTTTGCATTTTCCTCTGTACAAATATGAAATAATTTTGCATTATTTAAAAACAAAATTCTAAAATTTCACTGGATTTGAGAGGTTTAGGCTTCAGGTAGGTGCTAAACAAGGTGACCACTAAAATAACTTTAAACTCTGAGAATCTATGATTCATACTAGTACCCTCGGTGCATTGAATAATTAACTTTTGCTTTGAATGGCAATGGAGTTAATTTATCTTCCCTGAGGCCCCCATTAGGGTTATATCTTCTATGGAAGATTTATGAATAGATTTTTCTATGGAGAATTTATTGGAGGACAGCAACAATAATCACAGAGAATGAGAAGGCAATCATAAGCTGAAATCTGTATCACTGGACTGACTATCCTCATTCAAGAGACTACAAAGTGTTAAAGTATCATCACATCAACATAATACCTTTAAGTCTTTCTACAGATCTGGGGCCTAAGTCATCAGACCACTTTTTTATCTATACTTTAAAGTGATCAGGTAAATTGTGCTAAACAGTGTAGGTAAAACAAATGGGCCTCAATTAAATTCATCCTCTGATTCTTCATTATGGTATAGAGGTTACCCCAGGATCTAGAAATTATTCCAATAGGGGATAAGCAAAGATAGCAACTAAGTTCTGAGACTCTCATTACTAGAAGGTTTACTAGAAAACTGAAAACAGGACATCAAGGGGATGCCCATCAATTGGGGAATGACTAAACGCATTGTGTGGTATATGAATGTAATGAAATACTATTGTGCTATAAGAAGTGAGGAGCATATGGACTTTATAATAACCTGGAGAGACAGATGTAAACTGATGCTGAATGAGGAGAGCAGAACCAGGAGAACTTTGTACACAATTACAGACACAGCATATCTATGATGACTACATTTCATAGATTGGGCTCCTCTCAGCAATGCAAGGCTCTAAGACAACTCCAAAAGACTCCTGATGGAAAAAGCTATCCACATCCAGAGAAAGAATTAGAGTCTGAATGCAGATTGAAGCCAGCTACTTGTTCTCTCTCTTTTGTGTTTGTGTTTTGTTCCTTCTTTATAGTTATTCATTCCGTTGCTTACAATCCTTCTTTATAACTTGACTAATGTTTATTGTGAAGGTATTTGTACAACCTATATGTAATTGCACACCACCATGGGGGGCAGGGGAGAGGACAGGGAGGGGGAGAAAATTTGGAACTCAAGGGATTGAGGAACTGAATGTTGCAAACTAAAAGTAGATAAATAAATCCAAATTTAAAAAAAGAAAACTGAAAACAGGTAGAATCATGTAGCACATTCAATTGAATTCACTTCAATAAACATTTATTAAATGTATACCTCACACTATTATAGGTACAAGGATAGAAAGATGAATATACACCTTCCCTGTAGTCACAGACCTTACATTTTATAGGAAGAAGAAAAAATGTATAGGCGCACAGAAAAGTCAATACAAAAGATATGCAAAATAATTCCAGAACTTTTTTTTTCTTTTTTGGTAGAGATGAGGGAGGACAACACTAATGACCAGGAGATTCAAGAAAGGTCTCATTTAACAGGTATCATTTTAGGCTGCACATAGTTTTCAAGATACTTCATAGTCATAACCTCAACTGTATCCAAAGCAGTATAGCCAAAACCATAGTTGGTGAGTATAATCTGTTGGAAGCTAGAGTTGAGGTAGACTCTAGGTAGTCTGAAGGCCCAGAGGGCCTAGTGGAGGCAGCACCTGGGATAAATAAATCAGATTATGTACATAAAGCAACCTCCCCCGTACTCTAAAGAATTTTATTTAGCAAAAATAAGAAAAGGAATATTAAAGACACTTTAGCAAGAGAAAAATAAATTTTTAAAGCAGTCCATGAGTGATCCTATTGTTTGTCTTGGTGCTGGGGCAGCATGGTGCAGTGAGAAGATCTCTGGCTTTGGATAAATCATTTGACCTTCCCAGATCTCAGTTTTCCCATATGTAAAATGAAGGATTTAGATTAAATTGCCTCTGAAAGCTCTTCCACCTCTAGATCTATTTCCTTTGTGGATTGTATGTATGTGTGTGTGTGTGTGTATAAGTCCCCTCTTGTCCATCATTACCACCACCGACGCTACACACAACTCCTTTAAGTCAGGCTCCTTTCAACATACCCTATGTGTTACTTTGACTGGAATCAGCTATCCTGACATCGCGAGAAATACCTCTTCTAGTTTGGGGTAGCCTTGTCCTCCCACTAAGGCTTAGATCACATTGCTCATGATCACAGGACTGCAATGGGGAGAAGAAATAAAATAAGTTATGGGGGAGAAAAAATTGGGTTAACATTGCTGACATTTACTAAAATGTTTGGAGTGTCATTAGAAATATTTAAAAGGAGGTATAGTTTATACACATATGTGTATACAAACATACATACTAATAGTGTGTATACATCTACATGTATATACATACAGGTATATATGTATATGTGCATATACACATCTATATCTACAGACACATACATATATACTATTAGTATGTCTGTACATACATACATCTCTCTCATATATATATGAATTTATATAAATAGATGATAGATAGATAGACAGACAGACAGACAGATAGATAGATAGATAGATAGATAGATAGATAGATAGATAGATATGTAATTTTAAACACCTATCAGGACCTTTGAGAAGACTCTTGAACCAACTCAGAGGAAGCACACCATGTCTTGGGGAGAGTGCTATACATTACCATAAGGAGGACCTAGGTTTGAATCCTACTTCAGAAACTTACTAGTTGTGTGACTGGTCAAGTCATCGTTGATCCTAAGTTTCTTCATCCATAAGATGGGAGTAATCAATAGCACTTACTTCAGAGGGTTGTTAATATTGAACAAGATTATTTTTATAGAACATTCTGCAGGCTTTAAAATGCCTTCAGTGTCAGGTACTATGATTTTCAGGGTAACTAGGTGGCATGGTGGATAGTATGCTGGACCTGGAGTTGGAAGACCCAACTTCAAATCCAGTCTCAGATACGAACTGTGGGACCCTTGGCAAGTAACTCAACCATCTTTACCTCAGTTTTCTCATCTGTGAAATGAGATGGAGAAGGAAAAGGCAAGACACTCCATTATCTTTGCCAAGAAAACCCCAAATGGGATCAGGAAGAATTGGACATGACTGGAAAACGACTGAACAACAACACTATAATTATTCTACAAAGAGAGGAATCTTTAGTATTTCAAGAGAACCCTAGAAAAAAGGATTTTGTAAATTTTCTTACTTATTGTCATATTTAATGGACTTTATTTTAAAGATGCATATATTAAATTTAGTCTAGAAACATAAAAGACATAGAAAAGAAGCCATTGTTAAGAGATTGCATTGCATGTAAAAATACACCTAATAACATGCCTCCCTACTGATATTGAGAATATTCCGTACATTTCAATCTTAATAACTTTTAGACATTTTTAAAAACGTTTCTCTGATAAACTAGACTATTGAAAACCTATTGATATTAAAGGGAAAATGTTTGCTGCTCCCAAGGAAATAAAAAGCAATAATAAGAAACAAAACAATATCTCTTCTCAGTGAACCACACTAGGGAACAGCTGCATTGCAATGAATATCTTAAGCCTTTCATGGACAATTATTTATTTTCCCTGAATTGTCATCCAGGTAATTGCCACAATTCCTCACTTCAGTCTTTGCAGTAGGTGCCTAGACAATAATTGGCGTTAGTTACTTCCCATTTCTTTCGAATATTCTTTCTCACTTTTAAATTCTAGAATAGTGTCTTTTCTCCTTTTTTTTTAATACTCCTTACAAACTCTTCTTGCTCTTCAAGAATTATTATAACTTACCTAGCAAGAAATAGAGTTCTAATATGAAGTGTAGGTTTCCCTGTAACATCTTCCAAACTACATCCAAACTTTAGGTCAACTCAACCAAGACTCTAAGTAGATATCAATATTTTCATTATGGAAAACCTATCAACAGGTTGTACAGACAAGAGAATTTCAAACAGCCACCTTTGCTGAGGCCTCACACAGTCTGGCATGCCCGAAATACTGCCTGTGTAATTGATGAATGTACTTCAGGCTGGGCTTGGGTACTGCTCAGTACAGTTCTCTAAATTGTGATAAATAACCACCTTTGTGTGAAATGGGTGAGGTGGGAGGGCCGCCCTTTGACAAGCCAGAAAATGAAATGATTGCTATTGGATTCTATTGACTTGCCTGGTGAGAGCAGTTGTGCTCCCTCCTAGAGGTTAATTGGACTTGAACTCAAGAAATTAAGAGGTCAGTTGGGGTCACAGTGACAGCAGGCTGACTTTTAACTCACCGCTAATAACATTTGGCAGAAGGATACGTCAGTACATTTAAGTTTGAATATGGTTCAATTTCTTGAAGACTAATGGTTTGTTAGAAACACTAAACAATTGTAGCTTTCCAGCAGGTGAAGATCTATACTTTGTTTTTATTTCTCACCAGGTATTGTTAGTTAAACTACTTAATAACAAAGCAAAAATTATAAGGATTTATTAATATCATAAGATTTTCCTGAAAAGCTAGTTTTCTCTTACTAGAATCTTTCTCCTCAGAGAATGGCCCTTGGCTAGAATTGGAATCCCATGACAATTAAATTACAGTATAGTTAGGGGTCAAAAGAGATGTTTTGATGGCTTCAAAGAGTGCTCCAGTGGACATTCTGGTCTTGGGTTTTACTGGACATATGTGCATATAGGCTAAAAGAGATTATTTTTTTATAACCAAGTTATTGTATAGGCTTCTAACTAATCTTTCTAATTCTGGTTTATCTTTTATCCAAACCATCCTACACACTGCTGCGCAAATAATACTCCTACCTAATGTATTACTGTAGTGGTATTACCCCCTGTCCCAACTATGCAACAAGCCTTTAACAGCTCCTTATTACTTATGATGTAATATATACAACCTATTATTGCAATATACCTTGTAGTTGCAATATAAATCAAGATCTTGGCATTCAAAGTTCTTAACAACCTGGTTCCAACCTACCCATCCAGCTTTGTCTTATATACCTCCCTTTCATTCAGTTGACTTCCCAGAAAAGCTGGACTGCTTTGCCCTTCCCTCCCTCTTCTCTGTGCCTTTCCTTATCTTGCCTTCCAGACTTGGAGTGGATACCTTCTTAGCTACAACCACAAATTCCAACTCGTTCTCTTTTGTGAAGTTGTTCCCATGCTTTAAGTTGGAATAAGGTGGAACCTCTTTCATGAAATCATCTCTATCAGAACCTCTCCCCTACCCTCCACTTCTACCTCCCAGATGAAGTATTGTTCTCACTTCAAATTTTTCATAACCCTTTATAATTTGATTTCCCTTACCCTTTTATCAAATTTATGATAGTACTTTGTGTCCATGATTCTCTCCTCTACCCCACTAATTTGTAAGCTCCAGAAAACTAAGGTCTGCTTCTATTATATTTGTTTTTATATTACCCATGTGCTATCATAGTGTCCTAGGTACTTGTTGTTTGTCCTTCATTTTTGAAGAGGACCAATGACACCAAGGGGTGATGTCTCAACTCATGCGTGAATTGGATTTGAACGAGGCAGAGTAGCACAAAGTTGTCAGCCTTAGTCTCTCTTCCAGATTCATCAAAGTCCAGTGGCAAGAAAGAAGTCAAGATGACTGGCAATGGCCCAGGGTGCAGTAGATGATCTTGGTGTCTTTGATGTCTGACCAAGCTTCAGCTTCAGTTATCTTCATGACCATTGGAGCAAATTTTTCCCATCTACCCTTTCTACCAGGGGACGATTTCGCATTCTTGTGGTAGACATCTCCCTACTTCTTTGATGGATTTTGAGGCCTGTTGGTTGCCTTCAACTTGATTTAACCTATCTGCCGTGATGGTTTTACTAAGATGTGTATGCTGCACATGCTGCAACTTCTTAGAGCCATTGGTGAGATTTGGATGAAAGGTGGGCATCAAAGTTTGATGACTAACCCTGAAAAAAGGCTCAGCCACCCTTCACACCAGAGATGCTAGTCTTCCTGACTACCTCATTTGTTAGATGCTCAATAAATGTTTGTAAAATAAGTTGAATTTCACTTGTTGACCTCACCAGTGAATTTTCATCCATCCCCCATAAGAATATATGCCTATTGCCATGATAATCTAAGAGAAGAATTATACTGTGATTGCAGTCTGAGACATTTTCTTACAACTCCTAAGCCTTTGAGCTCATTTTCTATACCTTCTATTATATTTCCTTAGCACTTTAAGATATATAAGGTACTTAAAAACTAACACTACATGAGGCAGTCTTCACTGTTCTAGAGATAAGGAAACAACCTTGGAGAGGGGAAGTTTTATGATACAGTAGTAAGAAAACAATGGTTCTGGGGTAAAAGGTATTTAGTTTAAATCCAAACTATGATTGTTGCTATCATATGACCTTAAAAAAAGTCACTTAACTTGCCTTCAGATCAATTTCTTCACCTATAAAATGAGGGAGTTGCGCTAGGTGACCTTTGAGGCCCTTACAAGCTCTATATCCATGATGTCAAATTAAGAGACTTATTTGAAGTCCCAAAGCTCAGTAAGGGTCTAATGAACAGAAACCTTTATAAAACTGCATGTCAGGATCTGAACTGGACATTGGGAAAGCAAAGACAAGGGTGAAACAGTACCTCAAAGAACTAATGGGATAAGTTTAGGAGTCAACATCAAATAACAGAACATGAAAGTCAGATGAGATCTCAGCAGCCATGTCCTCCAACCCATATATGAAAATTCCATGCTGTATAACTGTAACATATCTAAACAATGGTAAACCAGCCTCTGTTTGAAAATTTCCTAGAAGGAGGAACGAGCAACCTCTCAAGACATTGCCTTCTACTTCTCCATGGTTCTAATTGCTAGCAATCATTTCCTGACATCAGGGAATAAATAGAACAAATCTAATCCCTCTGCTGTTTGACAGCCCTTCGTGTATTTGAAGTAAGTTAGCATGTCAACCTTGTTTCTTCTCTTTTCCAAGATAACAAAACCAATTCAATTGATTCTCATATGGGATAAACTCAAGGCACTTCATCATCATGGCTGCTCTCCTAGAGACATTAGATTTTATATTTATCCTTATATATTTTGATCTTTCTATTCAGCCCAATGCTCTAGACCAGAGGTGACAAACATTGGTTCACAATTCTCCTGCTTGTTTTCTTAATGAGATGAAAATGAAATTGGGAAATATCTAATAAAATGAGGTAAGAAATAAATATTATATTATAATAAATAAATATTACATTGTAAAACTGTCAAAAAGCCCTCTATAGGAATCATTATATACAATTAGAGGCCTCCATTTTTATTTGAGTTTGAAACTACTGCTTTAAACTGTCAAGATATGTCTAGATCCAAAGTCCATCATTCAATGTGCTAACTATGCCTCCCAGCTGTGAATCACCTGTGAATTTGGTTAGACTAGCCTTCATCTCTTTATCCATGTTACTGACAAACAAACAAGTAAGTAGATAAGTAGATAAATAAGTAAACAAACAAACAATTCTCCTGCCAAGGTGGCTGCCACATGCCTTCTACAGCAAAACTGATGTCTCTACCAAATTGAATAATTGTCAAGAAATGTGATATAAATTATGATACATTTTTCTTTCAATCTAGAACTGCACAGGAGGTCAGCTAGAATCCTGAGAATAACAAAGTGGGCTTTACTAGCAAAGACATCACCAGCTTCCCAGAGTGTTCAGAAACCAAGGGCATGTATATTGCCCTAGGATCTGTATCCTGCAGCACTGAGAGTAGAAGGAATCCCTAAAAAAATCCATAGGGTAGTCAGAAAGCCTGGTAATATAGACCTTGAAACTGATAGGCAGTGGAGAAAGTGAAAGAATACAGTGAGACAATGTTTTGAGGTCCATAACATTTTTTTTTCTGAGAAGCCAGAAAAGGCTCTAAAGACCCAAGAATAACCATGGGAGCCTAATTGCAGGAGGAAGAGGTGAGTACAGGAATCTAGGGGACTCAGTGGGAAACAAGCAGTATCACCTCTCCCCACGACCTAAAAGTAAATCAGGAGGCAGAGAATGACCCTGGCACAGTGCCTTCAATTCATCCAGAACTAAATTGGAGAGATTAGCAAATCAAAGGAAAAACTAAGCAGTGTTAAAAGCCACAGCATTTAGAGATTTCCTCCTCCCCCTCAAAAAATAATAACTTTAAAAACTACAAGCAGTGACTTCTGAGGTTAAAAGATGAATTTAACAATTTTCCACAAGGACTATGAATACCTAAAAAATTGGCAATAGATTAACAGATTTAAATAAAATAATAAATGGCTTTTAGAAGAAAAAGTAATGTCTTACTTCAATAATAAACATCTTAAAAATTGGTTCTAAGAGAAATCAATTACACCATGAGACAGAAGGAAATATTAGAACAAATTCAAAATACTGAAAAAAGAAATAGCAATATATTTATTCTTCATTCTATATTCTATATTTTTATACCAAACCTTCCAAGTTGAAGTTATGACATATTTTTGTACTGAAAGCATCGTTTGAAGTTAACTGTTGTAACTACTTCAGTTTTACTGATATCTAATGCAACTAATCTGGAAAACAGGTCGAGAAGAGGTCATTTAAAAATCATTTGAACTCAAAATTCATAACCAAAAAGGGCATGGATACTGCATTTCAAAAAAAAAAAATCATAAATCAAATTTAAACTAACAACATTTATTAGAATGCATGAGTAAAGTGAAGCTAGAAAGAATCAAATGCTGAACTACTGAAAGAAACCCCAAAAGGAGAAGTCTCAGGATTGCCATAAGCAAAATCTAGAGGTCCTACATTGAAGAAATTTCAAGTATTTCAAGTATTCAGAAAGAATCAGTTCAAATACCCAGGGACCACAAATGACCTGGAAATTTCTACAAAAAATGAGAGATCTTGAAATACATTTCTTTCTTTCTTTCTTTCTTTCTTTCTTTCTTTCTTTCTTTCTTTCTTTCTTTCTTTCTATTTTGCTTTTTTGGAGGGGGAATTCAGGACAGTTGGGGTTAAGTGACTTGCCCAAGGTCACATAGCAAGTACGTGTTAACTCAGATCTTCCTGACTCCAGGGCTGGTGCTCTATTCACTGTACCACCCAGCTGCCCTAAAATACAATATTTCAAAAGGCAAAGAAATAAGTTTACAACAAAGCACAACTTAGCCTGCAAAGCTAAGCACAATCCTATAGGAGAAGACTGCCCCTTTAAAGAAATAGAGAACTTTCATATATTTCTGAAGAAAAGCCCAAAACTGAGTAGAAATTTTGAAATACAAACACAAGGGTCAAGAGAAGCCTGGAAAAGTGCATTGATCTGAGAATTCAGACAGTCATACTATTATTTCATATGATATTATAATAGAGGGTGAATAAATGAATGTCTTTTAGGATCCCTAATCTCTTTAAATGGTTTAAAGAGAATTAAAGACAAGGAAAAACCCCGCATATCCTGAGGGTAGTTTGTTCTGTTCTGAGGGTTTTAAAAAGGAAAAGAAAAGAGAAGGTCAAAGGTATATAATAGTGTAAAGGGTAGAAGAGCTAAAGGAACTTACTGTTCCTCATAATTGATAAGCATGAGAAGGGTATAGAAACATAGGTCATTTCTCCAATAAATATCAGCCTTTGAGTCAGGCTTACAATGTTTCCCAAACTCCTCATCTATTTCCTCTTTCTGTCCAGATGGTCTGTAGTATAATTCATTGACAAAATTATCTTTGCTTCTCCTTTCTTTTAATTTTACCCCAATACTCTTGGTCATGCTCTCCCCTTCCTGAATCACTAATTTCTAGATTTTTCACACACAAGTATATTTTCTTAATATATAATGCCACACACTCATTTTACCTATCCTAAAATAAACAGACCATGAATAACTATAGGTGTATCCCACAAATGTGAGTGATATCAGTCAGGATAAATTTTACTCCTTGTTTTAGAACTTATAATTCCTGTTTTTGTTGTTTCTTTTTTCCTAAACTTTGGATATCTGTGTATAAACATTAAAAGTATGTATTTTACTTCTGTTTACTTTTTGAAAATTATCTTCTGTGAACTTTTATTCTTCTCCCTTCTTTGTAGGTATTCCCTGTTGTTCCTAACTTGAGAGATACACATAGTCTTTTCTTTCCATCCCTTTTAGATTCAAAGCCTTTTGATAAAAATTTCAAAACAATGGAAAAATGCACACGTACTAAACTTTGTGAGGTATAATCCATTTCCTTTCAAGAATCTATTATCCCTATATTTTCAATCATTGTCCAGAAGTCCAAATTCCATTCTCAACCACCACCTTAGTGGCCTACTCATTTTGCAAATTATTTTTTGAACACTTTGTCTCAGATGGGCAATCATGAGGAAAATACAACCTTTGCCCCCATAGTTTGCAGGTTGTTGCTTTTATTTTTCCCTAAGACTTTCTTTTTTTTTTAATTTTTAATTTTATTCATCTTTTTGGAAGGGGGAAGGCTGGGCAATTGGGGTTAAGTGACTTGCCCAATGTCACACATCTAGTAAGTATTAAGTGTCGGAGGACAGATTTGAACTTAGGTCCTCCTGACCAGAGAGCTGGTGCTCTATTCACTGTTCCACCTAGCTACCCCTTCCTAAGATTTTCTGATCAGTGGAAGTACTTTTTACCTTTCTTCTATTAGTAAGTCAGTCCATCAGAAAGCATTTATTAACCACTTTTATGGGCCAGGTATTGTGCTAAGTACTGAGGTACAAATACTAGCAAGAAGAAACTGCCTTCAAAGAGTTTATGTTATAATGAGGTAAGAGAACCCATAAAAGGAGAGCTGAAAAATATGTGTACAATGGCCACATGAGGGCTAGGTGGTAAAGTCCAGAGAATGAGGGATGACTAGTCTTCACTTTTTTTTATTGAAACAGAGATCCTAGGAAGATCTAACCAATGGGAGAAATCTACTGAGGAGGAAGGTAGAGACAAAGAAAAGTGGTGAAGTACAGAGAATGAGGAATGTCTTATCTAGATCCTTCCTCATTTGTGTCCCTGTAAATCCCTAGACAGGTATAGCTGTCATCTGTTGGGATAAGTGCTGGGAGTTTTGCTATTATGGCTTGGATTCTAGACCTTTCTATTAATTTATCACATAAATAGATAATTGTATCAGTACCTGAGCAGTAAATAACCAACTACTCCTCCTCCTCCTCCTCTTTTATTCTTCTTTGATCCTTATTAAATGATCTCTCATTGAATAATTTATGTCCCTCAACTATATTGTTCTTTAAAGGACAACCAATTTCTTGCCCAGAAAATCCACTATCCTCCTCTTAAAGATGAGATTCAAATCTGTTTTTAAGCTTTAGTTGTACAACTATCCTACAGCACTGTGATATGTGTTGAATAACTTCTCTATATCATAAAATATTTTGTTTTTCTCCCTTCATTGAAGACTTCTCTTTCCTTTTAAAAAAACTTCATTTCCTTTAAAAACATGCAGTGTAAGAGAGGTTTCATGTGTCAATATAGTTATATACAGAATAGATACAAGATGAGTTTGGGTGAAAGCCAGGACTTTACAAACCTGGTCTTTCTAAATGGTGCCTGTTACCATATTCTCAGTACTTGGCTTTAGAGATCTTGCTTATGTAGTTAAGATTTACAGGGACCTTATAAAGTTGTTGTGAGGAAAGCATCTTATAAACCATAAAACTTGTATCTTATCATCATCATTACCATCACTGATATCTTCTATTTTAATTCAGAAAAAAAATATTTTGAGGACATACTATGTGAAGGGTATTGAATTTTGTGTTTCAGATACAACCAGTCTCAATTCTTAAGAAAATTAAAGGGAAGATGTGGCACGTTGTGATGGTGAGGGAATTTGAAGATCTTCCCTGCCTTTTAACGTGAAACTTGCTTAGGGGAGGCTTGTTTTTCAGGAAGGCCCACCTTTTGTTATACAATGGGTCACAAAGGTTATAATGTTCTCTGACCCTTGAGAAGGCTATATATATCCCTGAGGTGAGGTTTTGCTTTGGGTCTCACTTATTTGAAGAGTTGTGTAATTTGTCCAGAAGAAACTCTGAGCAGCTGTTGAGGCCCCGGCTTTGAAAACTCAAAATGTTTGTGGTTCTCTTTCTGGTAACTAACCCTGTATGTATGTAATGGTCAAACAGCTAGAAGCCCTGCCTACTGGTCTGTTGAATTGTGTTATTTTATATAACAGTTCAATCCCATGCTGTCTGCCAATTATTGGTTGAAATTAGTTATAGTTTTCACATTGTCTTACTTTAAAAGAGAAAATGCATAATATATAATATATACAACAGTAAAATACATCATAAATATCCATTAATATTTCAATGGCCTAAAATTTTCAGAAGAAAAGTTCTACAAACAGATTACAATCTGGCCCATGAAATTAGATTATATTAAAAAATGTGCAAATTCTGGAAGATTTCTGCCTTTGGAAATTCAAAACTACTTTTCAATGGTTTATGGCATAATAAAATTTGCAACATGTATTAACAATTTCTTTCACTTTCATTTCAAAACTGCCTTAAAGGAAATTTTATCCATATGTTTCTGAATAGTTTATACTTAAATTATCAAAACATTGGTGGGTAAGAGCTATTTTTCATCCCAGAAGGGTGTTTTTTTAACTGTTTTTTTTTTCATTTTGACTAACTCTTTAAAGTCTTTTTGCTCCAGAAAGGAAGTTGAATTTTGCCAAGAGTCAACAAATTCAAACGCCACTTTCCTCTGGCTTATCACATATGTACCTCACGGAGGACATGCTTGATTGTATGAGATGGATACACCAATCTTCCCCTTCCTCAGTTATCTTATATTTTTTTTCCAAGGGTGAGGGAAGAAGGGGAGTCATATAACTGGTTAGGCAAGTGCTTTTCCTAACTTAGAAAGCATTGAGAGTTTGAGATGTATTAGGGGCAAAACAATGTTTGAGATTCTGAAAGAAAAGTATTAAATCTTAGTTTAAGTTAAATCTAAGTCCAGGGATACTCATATCCAGAGAGTTGTTAGTGGATATATTACATGGAAGGATTTCAAGGTACATTGTATCTTTGTGAACTGTGCTTTCTTCTGATATATTCCAACGTCCTGTCAAAAAATACATTAACACCTCTTTTACTATAATACCCCAGGAAAGATGAGGCAAAAGGCTGCTTTTCTTATAATGTCTAATTTAATGTCTCCCATGCATTGGGGCCCAGAAACATATGGATTGGTACTAATCATCAAGGCTAAATGATGGTGTAAGAGAAGACTCATGGTTGCAGTTGTCCTCCAGATTAACATTTACAAGAAAAGAGCCATTTCCCAATAGATGAATGGTCACAGGATAAGAATAGGCAGTTGTCAAGAGGAAAAATCCAAGTTATCAACAACTGCATAATATTCTTCAAATCAATCATAACTGAGAAACACAAATATAAAACAACTCTGAAGCTGTATGTCTCATCCATCAGATCAGCAAACATGACCAAAAACAATTTAAATGACAATTTCTAGAAAGCCTAGAGGACAACAAACACAGTAGACAGACAGGATAGTTTTGAAAGTTACCCATTGAATTTATAGTATGTTTTTTAAAAAATCAAACTAGAAATAATATAAATTCATGGCTTCTTGTACAATCTTGAAAAAAAAAATCATCCCATTTTGTATGTGGAAATGTGATTTTTTTTTCCTAATGCACAAAAGAGAACCAAAGGAAGACCAGAAAGAAACATAGATAAGTAGGACAGCTTTGAAAATTACATATTAAAATTACTATGCATCTGAAATGAAAAGCAAATTATACATAAAAGCAATTCAAAATTTAATGTAAATCATTTTCTCTTCTGCTATGTACATTTATGATGTTTGTTAAATTCAGAATGAATGAAAAATATATTAATTTTTTTAAAATTCCTGATTTTTTTTCCAGGAGTCAAGCTCAATGGCCTATAATTTTCAAAATTCTTCCCCTTTCCTTAATATATTTTTTATTATGTAAATAATTAAATACATACGTGAAGAGGTGAATGAATAAATAAATAAATAAGCAAAATGGACTTTTCTGTAATGTCGTCATACTAAAGCAATTAGCATTTTTGTTAAGGATAAACACCCTTTCTGTATGGATACTCTCTTTTCCCTTGTCTTCTTTGACACTATTATCGCCTACATATCCTCACACTTCTCTGATCAGTCCTTCTTTGTATGCTTTACTGGATCTTCATCTCTCTGTTGCCTCTAAGGGCAAGTATTCCTCAAAGTTCTCTCCTAAATTCTTTTCTCTTTGGATTCTCTCTTAGTGATCCCATCCCCTCTCAAGAGTTCAAATGTCATCTGTATGCAGATGGCTCCCAGGTCTAGATATCCAACACTACTCTATCTCCTAAATTACTACTCCCATTTCCAACTACCTTTAACATCTCTTAATATCTCCTTAACATTTCTACCTGGATGGTACTTTGGCAATTTAAATTCAGCTTATCCAAAATAGAACTCCCCATTTTCTCTCCTAAACTCATACTTCCTCCAAACAGCCTGTTTCTGTGTAAGATCCCAACAGCGCCCCAAGATACCTAGTTTTACAACTTCAGGATTTTTTGAATCTTCCCTCACTCTGAGTTCTTATATCCTGCAAGTTAAGTTGATTCTATCTATATCTATCTCCTCTCCATTCACATGACCACTATCACAGGTCAATCACTTATTGCCTCTTGACTCATCTATTACAATAGCCTTCTAAATTTCTGTTTCCTATGTCTCCTTTCTCCATTCCACCTTCCATGAAGAAGCCACATTAATATTCCTAAAACATAGATGTGTTCATGTCACTCTTGGCTTCCTATTTCTCAGAAAAATGCATATTCCTGCCCAAAGGGCTATAAATAATTGCATACCCTTTGACCCAGCAATACCACTTTTGGGGTTATATCCCAAAGAGATCACAGAAGTGGGAAAAGGACCCATATGTACAAAGATATTTATAGCAGCTCTCTTTGTGGTGGCAAAAAACTGGAAATATAAGGGTTGCCCGTCAATTGGGGAATGGATGAACAAGTTGTGGTATATGAATGTAATGGAATACTATTGTACTATAAGAAATGGGAAAGAGATGGACTTC
>CM053580.1:306644796-306661071 GCA_028627135.1 Pseudochirops cupreus
TCTCTGTGGAGCTCTGCTTCCAGAAGGGAAAGCTCTGTCCCAAATCACTGGGGTCTTCCTGGCTACTGTAGCTCTCAGGAAGATGCTGGGACTCTTCCTACTTACTTCCAGCTGACTGGATAATGAAGACTCCAAGATGGAGGCCCAAGACAGCAATCTGGATCCAGGCTGCTCAACGCAAGAGCACTGGCCTCAGAGCAATGGCTAGTCCCCCTGCTGTGTGCAGGCTGCAGGCGGGAAGCTACAATGCAGATGCGGGTGCAAAACCTCTGCCTTTTGCTTTTCTGCTCTGGAGGCCTTTTGACCAGCCTGCTTTTCTTCCCCTTTCACAATCTCCACTGACCTAGTTCTGAACGCTGCTCGCAGCTGCCTCTAATCCACTCACCAGAGGGGCTCCTCTGCTCCGCCTGTCCAGCCACCCCCGGGGCACAGCCGCGGCTTCAGGCCAGGCTGGTTTCAGTTCATAGTGCTGATATGGTTCCTCGTAGCTGAACTGACTTTAGTTGGAAGTATCTTTGTGTGCGTTTTGGAGTTCTAGGATTGGTTTAGAGCCCTATTTTATGGGTATTTTGGGGTGGGTATGTGAGAGCTGCGATATGTTGCTGCTGCTACACTGCCATCTTGCCTCCACCCCCCCATTTGTCAATAATTAATCTCATACCCTTAATTCTTTAATTTTCCTGTTAGACTACATGTCATTTATTTTTCCCTCCCTGAGGAGATGCTGCAAGCTCAACCAAATGGATCAAGACCTAAACTAAAGCATGGAATGAAGGAGGTGTTGTTGAGCTCTTACTATGTGAAAGTCTCTGACCTCAATAAAGTTATACTCAAATGGAACAAACAAAATATATAGGATAATAGTGACCAGAGGAGGGATTTGTGCTCTGGAGAATATCAAAGTTAGTGGTAAATGAGTAAAGGAACAGAAGAACACAGAGGCCTTAGCATTCCAAGGATTGAAGGTATGATGTAATCATTACCTGTTGAAAAATATTGTTGTCTGACTATCTGGCCCATGAGGAAGTGTAGTAATAAAATAAAATTCCCTGAAAGGAGACACAAACTAAGTAATGTGTTAAGTTAAACTCTGTAACATTCCTTACCACGCACTCGAGATTTTTCATTTCTTTGTAAAAGCCTACAAATGGGCACCAGTTGTTTATAAAAATTGCTTTCTTACCAATCAAATAGTACAATCTAGTAGGATGTTGAGACCAATACCCAGGAGGCAGAAAGCAGAACATGAATCCAGGGAACCCAGTGTGAAAAGAAACAAGGAAAAATATGCCACTGAAAGCCCAGCATGCAGTAGAGACAGAACCTGACACAAAGCTTAGAAATTAAAGTGGGAGACATGATATATGAAATAATATATTAAGAACTATGCACACACATACATGCATATGTGAGTGTTTGTACATGTACATTATTGCAAATCTAACTCCATGACAACTTCAAGCAGTCACAACCAGAAAAAAATTATTTTAAACAAGGAGATACACACATATATCATATATGTGTGTATTTATAACCAGGAAAAATAAAAGCAAAAGATTAGAAAAAATAAAAACTCTTTAGGAAAAAAATCAGAAGAACAAGTAGTTTAGAAGAGAAAGTGATAAGCTTTACACAATAACAGAGCCCCTAAAAACAAGAATAGACCAAGAAGAATCAATGATTCCATGAAACAACTGGAAATATTAGAACAAAATCAGAAGAACAATCACAAATAGAAGAAATATATTTTATGTGATATCAAAAACAATTGACTAAGGAAACAGGAAAAGAAGAGATAATTTAAGAATCATTAAACTTCCTGAAAACCACGATCTGAAAAAAAAAGTCTCAATACTCAGTTTCAAGAAATCAATAATGAAGCCTTTTTAGTTCCATTAAAACTAGAAGGCAGAGAAAAAGAATAGAAAGAATTTACTCTTCATCTCCTAAAAGAAACCTCAAAGTAATGTGTGACAAGAATGCCATAGATAAACTACAGGATTCTTGTGTCAAAAAAGAAAAGTTCTGCAAGCACGCAGAAAACAAATAAACAAACAAAAATAGTTCAGGTATTAAGGGACTACAACCTGGATTATACAAAATGTTTGCTTGCATTGTCAGCATATTTTCTTTTAATGTTACTATTTTTTTGCTTTTTTTTCTAGATTTCCCTTCTAAATTTTTGCATTCCTAATCTATTTCTCTTTTATTTCTTTAGGGGGACTTGCCATTATAAGTTCTGGTTCTTGCAATCTCCCTATTACTTTTGCTGAAAATAACATAAATCTGCTACCATAATTTTCATTTCTCTTCTAAACCACAGAATTATTAACATCTCTGTGTGTAATTTAGGCTAACTTCAAGAGCAGTCATGAGAAATGAGTAAGTTCAGGAAGTGTGAGGTTCAGGTGATTGAGGGATTTTTAAAAAGTTACACTGGATTACACAATTACACACATGTTGTGGTTCTATGCCCTTGCATTCCACAAAGCCTTCTATCTCATCAAGTTTTCCCTTAATTCTACTCATTAATACTAGAGATTCACAGTGCTCTATTTTATTTTCGTATTCTGCTTTGTGTACGGAGATGCCTTCTTTTTTAGTGTTTAAATTTAAGAAAATATTTAATAAATTTACTTCTACATATCTCATTCCCTTCCTCCCTTGCCTAACAAACTCTCCCTAACACAAATATGAAATATTTAGGGGAAAAGTACTTCTACAAGTCCCCTAACTAATCAAAATAGTGACCTATCTAACAGAAAATTCATATCCTTCATTCTAGTTTGATCTCTGTAATAGTGAGTCAATAACCATTTATTAAAAACCTACTATGTTCCAGCCACTAATTAAGTGAAGAGGCTACATATTCTCTATTCTTCTCCATTTCAACCTTTGGTCCTTTTAAATAAACATCATTAAACATCTTTTTTATTATCCTTTTCATTTCTGTTATTATAGTTCTCATGTATATTTTATTCCAAATTCTACTTATTTCATTCTGTATCAGTTTCTGTATTCCTCTGAATTCTTCCTGTTCATTATTTCCTTTATTTCCTATGATATAGGAATATTTCATTGCATTCAAGCACTACTTTTGGAATAGCTATGCCCCAATCAATGGCTTGTAAATTGTTTTAAGTTCTATGCTCTCATAAAGAGTATTTCTAGGAACATTTTATTTATACAGGACTATTTTTTCCCATTTTTACATCACCTGAGCATATATTTTGCTTGCAACATTAGTTGTTTGATATTAAATTAAATCACTATTTCAGTTAAGTCATTTTTAAATTACCTTTGACGCTTCACGAACCTTTTTGGAGTTTTCTTGGTGATTATATTGGAGTGGTTTGCCATTTCCTAGTCCAGCTCATTTTACAGATGAAGAAGTGACATAAAGAGGGTTTAGTGATTTGTCCAGGGTCACCTAGCTAATGAATGTCTGAGGACGGATTTGAATTCCTAAAGATGAGTCTTCCTGATTCCAAGCCCAGTGCTCTATCCACTGTGCCAACTAACTGTCTCTAAAATCACTATATTCATTGGTAATTGAAGAAGGAGTTTTTCTTATTGTCATGGATTCTATCAGTCAATACTACATTCTCTATTTTTAGTCCTCCTGGTTAATTTTCATATCTGGTGAGGAGTACATTGGTGGAAAAAGAAGGAACTTCAGAGTTAAAAAAAATTTATTCTCTTCCTCCCTTGGTAAATATTGACTCAGGTAACTTACTTAAACTATCAGTGTGTGAGTCAGCTTGCTGAGTAGAAGGTTCAGAACCACTTTGAAAATCCCTCAATCACCTGAACCTCACAGTTCCTCAACTTGCTCATTTCTCATGACTACTCTTGAAGTCTTCCTAAATTACACACAGAGATGTTCATAAGTCATATTTTACTATCACCTACAAAACTGTTCCACGGTGGCAGAGCCAAGATGGTAGAAAGGAAGCAGCAACTTTTTAAGTTCTTCCAAAAATTCTATCACTAAACTTTAAAAAGTGTATTTGAATGCGTTTTAGAGTGACAGAACCCATTGGGAGACAGAACTTGGCAGATTCCCAGCCCAGGAAAGTGCCCACATAGGCCTGGGCAGGGAAGGGTGGAGCATGTGGGGGCTACACCAGTGCAGATCTGAGAGCAGATTATAGCAGAGTGAGAAGGAGCCCCAGCCAGCAGACTCAGCCACCCCAGGGTGATTAGCAGTGAGTGGGGTACACTCTGCCCTCTCTGTGAAGACTCCTCAGAATGAGAAAGGAAAGAAACTATCTGGAAACCAGAGATAGACTTTTGTAAGCTTGGACAGGCCTAAGTCCTGGGTTTACACAACCTAGGACCCTTCCCTCCCTTCCCTTGTTGTCATCAACATTAGGCCCCTTTCAAGAATTTTAGACCTCCACCCTTGCTTGTGATCTTTTCCCTTCCCTTGCTCTTGCGTTTACCAAATAAGGCCATGGATGATACCTTGGCTTCCTGTCCCACCTCCTGGCCAACAGGAGATAGTGGCAGGCTTCTTTGTTATCGGCCATTGGATTACATTTCACTCCAAGACTGAGAGGCTGTCTCCTAGCCAATAGAAGAAGGGACTGTCAGGGGGAGGGGCCTTGACTACCTTGGGGTATAAATTCTTTTTCTGTCTTTCATAACACACCTCCTCCCCTTGTCCCCGCAGTGGATATGACCACCCTCTTCCTGTGGGGGAAGAGAATAAAACTTGCTGTTCCTTCCTCAAGATGCCTCTGACTTTTGATTTTTCTTGGGTAGGGGATTTTTGGAGACCCCATACCCCACACAGCAGCCATCTCAATACATGATGGAGGATATGTCAGAGTTGGGTAAGAGAAAACACAGGGCCCACAGCAGGGACAGCAGCATATACTGGGGCTACTATCCCACAGCTTGGATGTTGAAAATCACATACCTGAACTTCCAGGAGTCAAGATGGCTAAATAAAACCTAGCTGCTTCTATTCTCTTTCCATGACCCAGAAAACCCAGAGATAAATGTCCCATCAAGAGTAAAATCCTGAATTAGTGGAAATACCTAAGGCTTGGGAGTCACTGAGGAAGGGGGAAGTGAGGCAGTAAGGAGTCTCAAGTGAAGGGCAGGAGGCATCCCAACAAGCCCCACCTCAGCTAACCATCAGGAGCTCCAGAAGCCCAGGGGGATGGAGCCAGCAAGCCTTAACAACACAAGAACAGGTATGCCTTAGCATCACCAGGGGAATCTGCAGACACCAGCACTGCCTCCTGCCTCTGGCTGCTGAGCTTACTTGAGCTGTAGCCCAGAGACAGAGAGGTGGAAACTTGAAGTAGCCAGACCACCCCTCCCCCACAGGTTACTCTGTGAGCATCAGGATAACACAGGTGAAACAAGGAGAGTTCTGGACTTGGCCTCAGTCTAGACCAGCAGTTCTCAACCTGTGGGTTAGGTTCAATTTATAACAATGAAAATATATCCTGCATATCAGATATTTACATTATAATTCATAACAGCAAAATTACAGTTATGAAGTAGCAACAAAAATAATTTTATGTTTGGGGGTACTACAACATGAGGAACTGTATTAAAGGGTCACAGAATTAGGTAGGTTGAGAACCACTGGTCTAGACGGTCAGAGGCTACAGAACACAAAGTTAACAACCCAACCCCTACCTCTCAGCCTGAGAAAGGCAATACATCCATACCCCAAAAGCAGATATCCATTCTAAAAATTCAGGACATAGGCTATCACAATGGGCAATAAAGAATATGTGAGATCTAGAAACATACAATCCTTCTACAGTGAGCAAGAACAACCAAATTCAGAAGACAACATGGAATCTATGCTCACACTGGAGACTACAGAAGAAAATATGAATTGATCTCAAGCCCAAAAAGCATTCTTGGAAGAGCTCAAGAAAGATTTTATTAGAGAGGTAGGAGATAATCATTAGAGAAATTATTAGAAATTAGAGAAAGTATTAGAGAAATTAAAGAGGTAGGAGATAATTTAAATGTACAGCGAGCAAATTAGAAAAAAATCTCACTGAAGAAAACAAATCCTTAAAAAGTAAAATTGATGAACTGGGATGGGAGGTTCAAAATCAAACTGGAGAAAATTTCTCCCTAAAAATGAAAACTGAACATATGGAAAAGGAGCTTGAAAAACTAATTGAGGAAAATAATTTACTAAAAATTAGAATCAGTCATATTGAAGCTAAGGACTCTATGATGCAGCAAGGGCAAGTCAAACAAAAGACAAAGATTAAAGAACTAGAACAAATTGCAAAATATCTCACTGGCAAAACAACTGACCTGGATAACAGATGCAGAAGAGATACCCTAAGAATTATCAGTCTACCAGAAAGCCATGATGAAAAAAGCAGCTTGGACAAAATCTTCTGAGATATTGTCAAAGAAAACTGTCCTGAGGTCCTAGAATCAGAGGATAAAATAATTATGGAAAGAATTCACAGGAGTTGGAGCCAAGATGGCAGTGTAGAAGCAGGAAAACTCCTCAAATCCCCCCCAATGACCTCAAATACCCATAAAATATGACTCTAAACAAGTTTTAGGGCTCCAGAACTCACGAAATTACAAAAAAACACATCTCCCACTGAAGACAGCTCAGCAGGCAGGACAGGAAGGGCTCATCACAGCATACTGGGAGCCAAAACCAGACGAGCCTGAAACTGTGGCTTGGCCTGGGGCTGCCAGGACAAGCTGCAGCTGGAGCCTAAAGGAGAGTGGATCAGTGGCAGTTGTGAAAATTTACAGAGTTACCAAGCCATAAGAAATAAGGACTAAGTGAAAGGTTAGTGGAACCTGGCTAAATTCGGGGGAGAGGGTCCAGCCAAACTGTCTCAAGGCAAGGAAGCAGCAGAAACCGCGGCACTGTAGTTGCTTCCACGTGGCTGCTTCAGAAGCTTTTGGACTGCAAATTGCAGGGGGCCAAGCAATCATTCAGAGGCTAAGTGCTCTTGCCTTAAGCTGCCTGGATCAGGATCATGGTCTGGGGTGGTGGTATTAGAGTGTGTTTCCAGTGAGCCAAAGCTGGTGGGGGCTGCAGCAGCCTCCTAATAGCTCCAGAAGCTGCAAAAACCCCAGTGATTTGGGACAAAGTGCTCCCCTCTGGAAGCAGTCAAGGAATTGACTGGCAACATGAGCAGCCAAAGTAAGAACAGCAATGCAACTTTAGATTCTTTTTGGGGGATGGGGGAAAGACAACACAGACAGAACTCCTGTACCAAAAGCTTCCAAGAAAAATGGAGACTGGTTACAAGATATAGAGCAGCTTAAGAAGGGTTTTGAAAATCAAATAAGAGAAGTGGAGGAAAAATAGGGAAAAGAAATGAGAATGATGCAAGAAAATCATGAAAAGAGAGTCAACAATCTGACTGAAGAAAATAACACCTTAAAATATAGATTAACTTAAATGGCAAAAGAGACCCAAAAAGCCAATGAGGAGAAGAATGCCTTAAAAAGTGAAATTTGCCAGATGGAAAAAGAATCTCAAAAACTTTCTGGAAAGAATAATTCCTTCTGAATCAGAGTGGAGCAAATGGAAGCATTTGACTTTATGAGAAATCAAGTTACTATTAAAGAGATCCAAACAAATGAAAAAATAGAAGACAATGTGAAATATCTCCTTACCACTGACCTGGAAAACAGATCCAGGAGAGACAATTTAAAAATGATTGGACTATCTGAAAGCCAGGATCAAAAAAAGAAACTGGAAAGTATCTTTCAAGAAATTCTCAAGGAAAATCACCCTGATCTTTTAGAACCAAAGGGCAAAATAGAAATGGAAAGAATTCAACGATCACTTCTTGAAAAAGATCCCCAAAAGAAAACTCCTAGGAATGTTATAGCCAGGTTCCGGAGTTCCAAGATCAAGGAGAAAATATTACAAGCTGCCAAGAAGAAACAATTTGAATACTGTGGAAACACAATTAGGATAACCCAGGATCTAACAGCTTCTACATTAAGGGATCAAAGGGCCTAGGATATGATATTCTGGAGATCAAGGGAGCTAGGATTAAAACCAAGAATCACCTACCCAGCAGAATTGAGTATAATATTTCTGAGGAAAATATGGTCATTCAATGAGGTGGAGGACTTTCATTCATTCTTGTTGAAAAAACTAGAAATGAAAAGAAAATTTGACACTCAAATGCAAGAAGCATGAGAAGGTAAACATGGCAAAGAAATCATAAGGAACTTATGAAAGTTGAACTATTTACATGCCAACATGCAAAAATGAGAATTCTAACTTATGAAACTTTTCTCAGTATGAGGATAGGTGAAGGGAATACAAATGGATATTTGTGTATGCATACACATGTGTCTATATAGGAGGGTATATATATGTGTGTGTGTGTGTGTATGAATACATATCTGAGTATGTGTATATATGTGTACAGAGAGGGCACAGGATCAATTGAATAGGAAGGGATGATACCTTAAAAGATGAAATTGTGAGGTGGGAGAGGAATAAAATGAGAGGAGACAGGGAGAAACAGAATGGGGTTAATTATATTATATAGAAGAGGAAAGGGATAACTGTTATAGTGAAGGGAAGAAAAGGAAGGCAAAAGGGAAAGCATCAACTTTACTCTCATTGAATTTGGCTTAGGGAAGGAGTCCCATAAGCTCTAAACTGGGTATCTTGCCACACAGGAGAGTAGGGAGGATGGGGATGAGAGGAGTGATGATGGAGGGGAAGGCAGAGTGATGGAGAGGGTTGCTGGAAGCACACACTTCTGTAAAAGGACAGGGACAGGGTAGAGAATGGAACAAAGGGAGGGTGGGATAGGAAGGAGGGATATATAATCAGTCTCTCACAATATGTCCATTGTGGAGATGTTCTGCGTAATTACACATGCACAGACTGTATTTAATTGCTTGTCTTTCCAGTGAGGGTGGGTGAAAAGGGAGGAAGGGAAAGAGTCTAGAATTTAAAGTTCTATAATCAAATGTTATACACACACACACACACACACACATATATGTATTTATGTATGTATGTATACGTATATGCATGTGTATATGTATATGTGTATACATGTATGTATATTTATTATTATTATTACTATTAACTGCATGCAACTAGAAATTAAGATATACAGGCCCTGGGGTAGGGGGATCTATCTTGCCCTACCACAAAGACAGAAGGGCAATGGGGGAGGACATAGGAAAGAGCAGATTGTGGGAGGGGTTATACAGGGGGATGGCTGTCTTGGGGTGGTGGGCAGAGGAAAGATGGGGAGAAAATTTGTAACTCAAAATCTTGTGGAAATGAATGGTGTAAACAAGAAAATGAATAAATTAAAAAAGAAATGTTAAAAAAGCAAGAAATAAAAATTCACCAGAGTCCCCCTGAAAGTGATCCCAAATTGATAACTCCAAGAAATATTTTAGCCCTCCTATTCCAGAGCTACAGAGTCAAGAAGAAAACTCTGTAAGCAGCCAAAAAAAAAAAAACAAAATATGGTGGAATTAAAGTCAGGATTACACAGAATTTAGCACCTTTTACATTAAAAGATCAGAAGGATTGGAATTTGATTTTTCGTAAGGCAAAAGAGCTAGGACTGCATCCAAGGATCAACTACCCAGCAAAATTGAGCATAATCTTTTAGGCAAGGAGATGGTCACTTAATGAAATAAAGGACTTCCAGACATTCCTGATGAAAAAGCCAGAGCTCAATGGAAAATTCCATCTCTATTTACAAGACTCAAGAAAGATATAAAGAGGTAAACAAGGAAAACACACACTCACACACACACACACATACAAGCACACATGCACAAATGCCCACACATGCACATAACTTCAAACTCAATAAAACAAACTGTTTACATCCCTATATGAGCAGTGGATACCTGTCAATATTGAAATTGGGATGTACAAAGAAAGATGTTGTGTGTATAAATGAACTAATCTGAAGATTAAAAAAAACCTTATTAAGGGGTACAAAGGTATTGTAATGGGAGAAAAGGAAAGGATGAGGCAGAAAACATTAAATTATGCCACATGAAGAGGCATAAATACATACTAAAGTAGAGGGGAAGGAAGGAGGGAGATGAGCATCATATGAACTTTATCCTCATTGATTCTGGTTCAAAGAGAGATCAATATAATCAATTAAGTTCAGGATTCTAACATAAAAAGACATAAAAAAAAACTCATTATAATAGAGGGAAAGGAGGGAGGGAGGAGGAGGAGCACTATATGAAATTTACTCTCATTGGTTTGGGTTCAAGGAGAGAATAACATACTTAGTTAAGTATAAAAATGCATTGTGCCCTACAGGCAGTAGGAGTTGTAAGGGGGGGTTCAAAAAGGGAGACGGTGGTTAGAAGGTAGGGAAAGAGTAGTAAGGGGAAAGGGTAGATAAAGAGGGAGCACAGGGAGGGAATATTGAGGGAGGTGGTAGTCAAAAGGAAAACTCTTAAGGAGGGGAAAGGAAAAGGAAGATACAAAAATATAAACAGGACAGGGAATAGGATGGAGGAAACGTCACAGCTAGTAATCATAACTGTGAATGTGAATGGGATGAATTCTCCCATAAAAAAAGATGTGGATAGCAGAATGTATTAAAAACCATGATCCTATAATATGCTGTCTACGAGAAATACATTTGAAACAAGGGGGTATGCACAGAGTAAAGGTAAAAGGCTGGAGTAGAACATATTATGCTTCAGCTAAAGCAAAAAAAAAAAAGCAGGGGTAGCAATCTTTATCTCAGATAAAGCAAAAACAAAAATAGATCTAATTAAAAGAGATAAGGAAGGAAACTACATCCTGCTAAAAGGCACCACTGAGAATGAAGAAATATCATTACTTAACAGGAACCAAGCAGTATAGCATCCAGATTCCTAGAGGTAACGCCAAGGGAGTAAGAGGAAGAAATAGATAGCAAAAGTATACTAATGGGGGACCTCAATCTCCCCCTCTCTGAACTTGATAAATCTAACCTCAAAATAAACAAGAAAGAAGTTAAGGAGAATTTTAGAGAGGCTAGACATGATAGATCTCTGGAGAAAACTGAATGGGAATAAAAAGGAATATACCTTCTTCTCAACGGTACATGGCACATTCCAAAAATTGACCATGTGCTAGGGCATAAACACTTCACAATTCAGTGCAGAAAGGCAGAAATATTAAATGCATTATTCTCAGATCATGATGCGATACATATCATATGCAATAAAGGGCCATGGAAAGACAGACAAAAAACTAATTGGAAACTAAATAATTTAATCTTGAAGGATGAGTGGGTCAAACAAGAAATTATAGAAACAATCATTAACTTCATTCAAGAGAATGACAACAATGAGACAACATACCAAAACTTGTGGGACGCAGTAAAGGCCATTCTTAGGGGAAGTTTTATATCCCTCAATGCATACATGAATAAATTAGAAAAAATTAAGGTTAATGAGTTGGGCATGCAATTGGAAAAGATAGAAAAAGAACAAATTGAAAATCCCCAGTTAAATACTAAATTAGAAATAATGAAAGCCAAAGGAAAGATTAATAAAACTGAAATTAAGAAAACTATTGAATTACTAAATAAAACTAAAGCTGGTTTTATGAAAAAAAAAACCCAATAAAATTGATAGACCTTTAGTCAATACGATAAAAAAAAAAGAAAGAAGAAAACCAAATTATTAATACCAAAAATGAAAAGGGTGAATCTATCTCCAATGAAGAGGAAATTAAAACAATATTTAGGAATTATTTTTTCCCAATTGTATGCACACAAATTTGAAAGTCTCAGTGAAATGGATGAATATTTACAAAAATATAAGTTACCCAGAATAACTAAAGAGGAAGCAAATTACCTAAATTACCCCATCTTGGAAAAATAAATTGAACAAGTCTTCAGTGAACTCCCTAGGAAAAAAAATATCTCCAGGGCCAGATGAATTTACTAGTGACTTCTATCAAATGTTTAAAGAACAATTGATCTCAATACTCTACAAACTATTTGGGAACATTGTTGAAGAAGGAGTCCTACCAAATTCTTTTTATGACACAAATATGGTACTGATACCTAAATCAAGAGGAGACAAAATGGAGAAAGAAAATTGTAGACCAAACTCCCTCATGAATATAGATGCAAAAATTTTAAATAAAATATTAGCAAAAAGACTACAGCATGGTCAAGAGGGGGTGGAGAGAAGATGGTGGTGTAGAAGCAAGAAAACTCTGTGGCTCCCCCCATAACCACCTCAAATATCTATAGAATATGACTATAAACAAATTTTAGAGCTCCAGCACCCACAAAGTGACAGGGAAACAAATCTGCTTAAGGGAGCCTGGCAGGCAGACAGGAAGGGTTCATGGCAGCATGCTGGGAGCCAAACCCTGGAGCAGATGGACTTCATATTTACCTGGAGGGACTTATGCAAACTGATGCTAAGTGAGAAGAGCAGAACCAGGAGAAATTTGTACACAGACACAAGGTATGTATAACGACCGTCTTTGATAGACTGGACTCTTCTCAGCAATGCATGGTTATAAGACAACTCCAAAAGCCTCATGATGGAAGGAGATGTCTACATTCAGAGAAATATCTAGAAAGAACAGAGTTTGAATGCAGACTGAAGCAAACTACCTTCTCTCTTTCTTTTTCTTGTTTGGTTTTGTTTCTCCTTTCCCATTGTTCATTCCATTGTTACAACCCTTCTTTATAACCTGACTAATGTCTAATGTGAAAATATTTGCAGATCCTATACTTGATTCCGCCATTGGAGGGGAGGGGATGGGGGGGAGAAAATTTGAAACCCAAGGGATTGTGGAACTGAATCTTGTAAACTAAAAGTAAACAAACAAATCAATAAAAAAAAAAGAAAAACAAAATATTCCACTTCCATTTTCAAGAAATCTAAAATTTTCTTATCTGATAACAATTCTTTTTTGACATTTCCTTTCTCCCTATGCCTTATAACTCCAAACTGTGTTCTTTGTTTTTACCCCAAACCCTCTACTGATCAGTTCTTTCCCTAGCCATTATGACTGTACTGTCTCCAATTCTTCCCTTCTCCTTCTTGACTTCTGTGAACCAGTTCAAATTTGCCCTATTTGTTCTCTCCCAAATATAGCCTATTGCTGATCTTGCCCTGTCAGGCCTCTCCCACCTTCTGTCCCTTTTATTCCTATTCACATGCTTCTGCATAAACTTGTAGAAAATTATGAAACTGGGTGATTGGGTTCACTCTGAATTTATGAACTGAGACTTCACTGCAGTAAGACAATCTTTTTACTCTTCCCTGAACAATTCAGTATCCCACTCACCAGTATGGCTTTTCCAAACCTTTTTATCTCTCCTCAAATGTACCATGGTTGCCCCTTTCCACACATTCTTAACTGAGAACCATGCCTCATATTTCACTGAAAAAATTAACGCTATTTGGCAAGAGCTCTTTTTCCTCATCCCCCCCTCCCCAGTCCCTACCATCCCTCTCAAATCACCCAAATACTTTCCAGAAGTATTTTTCTCCTTCATCCCTGTATCACATAAATAGTAAGGCTTTTTTCTTAGCAAGGTAAACCTATCTACACCAATAAATGATCCTCTTCATTCTATCTCCTCTAGGAAATTGTCCCCTTTATCATCCCCAGTCTTTTACTAATCTTCAGTCTCTCCCTGAATACTGGTTATCTCCTTACTGACTGTACAAGTACTGTTATATTCCTAATATTCAAACAATTCTCATGTGATTCCTATGGGGCATCATCCCATATCTCTCTTCTCTTTTGTGACTAAATTCCTTGAGAAGGCTATCTATAATTGGTGTCTTCAGTACCTTTCCTCTCACTCTCGAATTCTCTCCAGTCTGCCTTCCAACATTTTAAGTTAATTGAAACTGCTTTTTCCAAAACTACCAGTGATCCTTTAATTGCCAACTCTAATGGCCCTTTCTCAGTCCTCATCCTTCTTAACCTCTCATCAGGATTTGATACACTGACCATTCATCATCATCATTGCTGTGATTAGTAATTGAAGAGGACTAAAATGATATCA
Organism: Pseudochirops cupreus; assembly: GCA_028627135.1. Classification (NCBI taxonomy): domain Eukaryota; kingdom Metazoa; phylum Chordata; class Mammalia; order Diprotodontia; family Pseudocheiridae; genus Pseudochirops; species Pseudochirops cupreus. The sequence continues at coordinate 306,658,815 of CM053580.1, forward strand.
CTATGTTGGGATCGATCATACAGTGTGTCTGACTGTGGCTGATCATATCAATACAAGCTCAGGAGGCTATACCAGAGGTCAGGCACAAATAGTCCATATGAACATTTCATAAGGAAATGTCTCTAAATTTGTTCATCTTATATTTCTTTTGAGCTACTGTCTTTCTGCTTTGCTTAGAGAGCACAACGTTTTCTTTAATGTGGGCATGCCATGTTGTATGGTCCTATGCCAATGTCTCTTATGCCTCACAATGGATGCCAGAGTCCTTCAGAGAGAATGGGAGAGTGTACTTGTCTTTTGACCTCTGTGTGAGCACTTGCTTTATGTGAGTTCTCCATAGCCTTTTAGGCAAATTTACATCTGGCATTGAAATGATGTGATCAACCCTTTAGTAGTCTATGCAGTAGAATTTGAATGCTTGGTAGTTCAGCTCAAGAAAGGACCTCAGCGTCTAGCACCTTATCTTGCAGGTGATCTTAAGAGTCTTCCTAAGATAATTCACATGAAATTTAATTTTCTGGCATGGTACTGGTATACTGTCCAGGTTTCATATGCATACAATAAGCTGGTCATCACAATGCCTCTGTAGATTTTCAGTTTGGTGGATGGCCTAATACTTCTCTTCTCCCACCCTTTCCTTCAGAGGCTCCAAAATACTGAGCAAGCTCTGGCAATGTGTATGTCAACCTCATCATCTATGTGAACGTTTTTGGAAAGGATATTGTCAAGATAACTGAACTTATCCACAGCATTCAAAATTTCTCCATTTGCTGTAACTGATGATTCCACATATAGATGGGGCAGTGTTGGCTGGTGGAGAACCTCTGTTTTCTTGGAATTCATTGTCAGGTCAATATTAGCACAAGCAGCAGAGAACTGAACCATACTCTATTGTATCTCAACCTCAGATATTTCACTGAGTGCACAATCATCTGCAAACAGAAAGCCACACACCAATTCTCCCTCCACTTTACTTTTGTCTTGTAGTCTTTTCAGGTTAAATAATTTCCTATCAGTGTAGTAGCTGACCTTGATGCTATTGTTGTCTTTGTTGAACGCATCTGACAGCATTACTGAAACAACATGCTAAAAAGCATGAAAGCCAAGCACATAGCCCTGCTTCATTCCATTAGTGACTGAGGAAGCATGAAAGCATACATTATTCAGAACAGTCCAAGAGTGTCATCATGAAACTGGTGTAATACTGATGAATTTCTCTAGCCCACCAAATTTTACCATGATCTTCCATGTGCCCTCATGATTAACAATATCAAAAGCTTTGGTCAGATCCATAAATGTTGTGTACAGACCTCTGTTCTGTTCCTGATCTTTTTTCCTGGTCTTATCAGGAAGCAAATACTATGTTGACAGTTGCTTGGCCTTCTCTGAAGCCACACTGGCTCTCTGGTTGATTACTATCTTAAAGAAAGGAATTCTCTAATTGAAGAATTATTTGACAAGAATCTTACGGGTAATGACTAAAAGAAAGAAACACCACTCCCCTCTTTCATAACAGGACAACCTATTTCTTTATCCTTTAAAGAGATAGACAATAGAGGCATCCTTGATCACCTGAGGGATATGTTCATATGCTCCTCTTCCAATATAATCTGGAAAATTTAAGTCAACTTTTGTGTGGGCAGTGGACCATCTGTCTTGTAAATCTCTGCTAGAATGGAATCGACACAAGTATTTTGTCACAGGAGAGGAACCTAATGACATTCAAAACCTCTTCTTCAGTGGTAATTTCAGCTAGAGAGGGATTGACTTTAGACTCTCATTTTCAACTGTCTATTAAAATATTAGTCATTTATTTAAAAAATTATATTGCCTACAGTTATTTTGTTCATTTAAAAAATTTATTTAGTATTTTATTGTTCTCTAGTTAAGTTTTAAACATTTTTTTTAAACTTTGAGTTCCAATCTTCTTCCTTCCCTTCTGACACCCCCTCATTGAGAAAGCAAGCAATTCAATATAATTTATGCATGTGTGGTCATTCAAAACATTTGCATATTACTCATGTTGTGAAAAAAAAAACACAGAACCCCATCCCTCCAAAAAAATAAAACCTCAAGAAAAATAAAGTTTAAGAAAATATTCTTCAATCTTTATTCAGACACCATCAGTTCTTTCTTTGGAGATGTATAACATTTTTTTTTCATTATATGTCCTTCAGAGTTTTCTTGGATCATTGTATTGCTGAGAATAGCTAAGTCATTCACAGCTGATCATCTTACAATATCGCCGTTGCTTTGA
>CM053580.1:306661571-306682389 GCA_028627135.1 Pseudochirops cupreus
TATTGTTGAATCACATGAAATTTGTCTTCCTGATAATTTTCTAATAAATTAAAAGCATATCAGGTCTAGATCTAACTCAACCCAACATCTGGCTCTTTAAGTTACTTCCCCACCCTTTTAATTTTTAACAAATGCCAAATGGACCCTCATATACCTAGCTGAATAGAAAGATGGTTGTATAGAAAACTACAGATCTTTATTATATAGAGTTTATCTTTCTTTTAAAGTAAATAATTAGTTGAATCCACAGTTTTCAAAGCTATACTGCTTACCTGTGCTTCTTTTTGGCCTTCCTTATGTTCTCTTTTCTGCTTTTGAAAAAAAACAAAGATGCCTCAATCATCTTATCTTCCCTTCCCTTGCCTTGCCTTCTCTTCTCTTCCCTTCCTTACCTTCTCATTCCCCACTCACTGGAAGGAGGAAAAATAAAGAAAAAAGAAAAAAATTCATTTTAAACAAATATTCATGGTCAAGTAAAACCAATACTTGAGAATATTTTGTAGGAATGCTTTCAATGACACTGAATTTAAAAAATCTGGTGCTTGATGCCTCAAATCTCTCTACTACCCTCTCAAACCAAGAGAAGATATTGTTCCATCTGTAAAAGAGTTTAGTGCTACACTGACTAGAGCTAAAAGGGGCAAATTGGGTGGACTTAATTACAGATTGCTGGGACAACCGCTTTCCACCTAAAACATAAGACATCCACAAAATTTTGGATATTGGAAAAAATGGAAGTTAAAGGCATTCTCAGTATTCTAAATGGGATTCTAAGTATTCCTCTGTCCTGGAAGTTGCTGACTGATTCACTAACTCAGCTAATATTTGTTGGGCACCTAATGTGTACAAATACTATACTAGTCACATAAACATGTCAAGCACCTTATCTTCAAGATGTCTTAAAATTAATTCCAAAGATAAGACAAGTACACAATAAATTATAATTCAGTATTTTATGTCAATAAAGAGGTATGAACAAAGTGCTGTGGAAATTCCAAGGAAGGAAAGATCTTCTGAGTCTAAAGATCAAAGAAGGATTTATGATAAATGTTACATATGAGTTGGGTCTTGAAGGAAGTATGTGAATTCAAAAGGCAGAAATGGTAGACAGGTTATTAGAGACAGAGGGAATACAATAAGCAAAGACACAGAGCTTAGAGAATGGTTTACATTGCCTTCTAGCATACTAATTTCAGTATTTATAAAACTGGAATACTTATCATTTAAATATTTCCCTGAAGTATTGAATAATAGTTTTCTTTACTTGACTTATGATTTGATTAGTATTGGGAATTTCCAATAAGGAAATTCCTATCAGTGTAATTCAGCAGTTGCTCTGCAAATTAGAGTCTTAGAAATGCTTCAGATCCCTGAGAGGTCAATTAATTGCCCAGGGTCACATGGAGCCAAGTATGTGTCAGAGATGAGGCTTAAAGAGGAACCTACTCAATGTTGTTGCCTGTTTTTTATCAACTAAGCTGCTTCCACTCACTGTCAATAGTAAATAAAGTATATAATACACAAAAAACTCAGTATTATATTCCTTTTGATTCTAATGCAAGTGGGTATAAATCCAAAAACACAGAAACATACAAAAAAAGAACAATAATTACAGCTTATTTGTATATTGAACTTTAAGGTTTACATGACAATTTGGTACATGTTCAGTTTGGGTTTTTTCTAAAATGTATTTGCTGTAAAGTGAATGAAATACTATGAAAAGTTATACTGATAGTGCTCAGTTCCATAGTAGCTAGACATACCTTCATGTTCATAATAGTTATCATATGTTAACTTCAATAATAATGTAATTGTCCATTTCAATTCAATGGAGAACTCACAGGCAATAAAAAAAACAGCTTTGATGACTCTGCTAATAGTTGCTTAGTGATTTTGAGATTTTAGGAAAGAAATGAGCATGGTAATATAAAAATGGAACAAATTCCCCTTTTAACTTTAAGTGTGCATCAGAGATGAGTGAACCTCCCACTGTTCAGTACATATCCGTGAACAGTGGGAGAAAAATGAATACTCTAAAGATTCTCTTCTAGATGAATTCTTTCGAGTTCTCCAGTATTACTCTATGTACAAAGCAATCAGAGGGTAAAGAAAGTACCCTTTTCTTTTTCAAAGAAATACAATAGATTTCATATTTTTGGAGACCTCCTTCTAAAGTTCTTTATTTTAAATGTCTAGAGATTTTCCTTAGATATTTGGGACCCTCAACTGACCTTTTGCAGTTACTTAGAGATTTCTCTTGCTTCTGAGAATAGAAACTGGTGATAATTATGTTATTCTCATAGCTGTCTGCCTGGTTATCAGTTATAGAATTCTCCTGCTACTGGTAAGTAATTGCTCAATTGGTATGACTGTCACGGGAAAAAAAAATAATGACCAAAAAGTACATACTGGCCAAAAAAAGTCTATCTATTATTGTGCAGATGTTACATCTAAAGTCTAATATACAAACAGTCTAATATACAAATTAGGAGGAAATGACCATATAAATGAATAATGAGCCTGTTGACTAATCTACTATTAAAGGCAATACTTTTGTTAAGGCTTTATTGATAATTTGATTAAAAGAGTCAAGATATAAATATTGACTGAGTCTGGGTCCCCTATATAAATCATTAGACATGTGGACGTGTTAATTCATTTTAATTTTCATATCTCCATTTATCACCAAGGGCCTTAATCATAAAATTATATTATTTTGGAACTGGCAGGGATCTTTGAAATCATATAGTTCAACCCTTTGATTTTATTGATAACAGTGGCAATATTCCATTAAAGGCTTCTTCTCATGCATCATCATGGCACGAAGACAATCTCAAGTTCACAAAAAGTTGACTGCCAGAGTAAAAGCTTTTGCCATTATTATTAGCAAGCAAGAAAGGTTTCAAGGAGGAATCTGGTTACAGATTGTATGTAGTTCGTCTGAGTTAGTAAGATTTTGTTAAATCCCTGACTTTCTTACTAAAATTGAAGGCTGTGTGATGGACTCTCAAGAATCTTTTTTTTTTTATTTTTACTTTTACAATTCACCTAAGAACCAACTGAACTAAATTCATAAAGGTTCATCATCTGATTGGACAGATTCAATTTTCAAATACTCAATGAGATCTAATGGCTTGGGGAGTTCCTTCTGGTCATCCAGATTGCAATTCATCCACTCCTGTGTGACTCTTGTCTTTATCCTCCCCAAATTTAAACTATTTGCTGCAGAGTAATGAGTTTTAAACACAAAAACTCCTGAACATTATTTACTAAGTTGCAGAGGAGCTGTCATCTGTTTGGGTGGAGAAACTATTCTTACCAGAGAAATTATAGGTCCTTGATGTATTGAAGTAATTAAGGCAGAACTTCATCCTTAAATAATTATCATTGATAAATGAAGCATGAATAGAAAGGCAATGAGTTTGCTAAATCATTTCCCCTGTTACGAACATTAGCTAGTTTTTGCTTTTCAATTGTGAAAAATATATACATATATAAGCTAGGCAAATACATGTGTATTTCTCTTTCTGTATGCATATTCATGAACATATATATTATATACATGTATATAATATATATGTAGGCATACATTTGCATACATGTCCATACATATACATTTGAACAAAACTCATGGTTTCATCAGTATAGGAGCTCCAGGTGAGGAAATTTCCTTAACCAATGTAAAACACCACTTGCTCTTCAACTTACCACTTTAGACTTGTATATTGAGAGGTTAAGTAACCCTTCTGGGGTCATATTGCTAGTATGTGCTAGAAGTGGGGCTTGAAACCAAGATTTCTTACCTTCAAGGACTGCTCTCTATTGACTATGCTACAATACTCAAGCACGTACACACACACACACACACACACACACACACACACTCACAAACATACACGCACAATTATTGTAAAAAATTTTGGATACTCTTCAAAGATATGTGAACATTTTAATTATTTGTACTAGATCAAAACTCATCCTTACGTCAAACATAACTCTCATCCCAAATGTGTAATTTTAGATATTCTTTATGTCAACAATAAGTAACTTTTGGAATGACCATAATAGTTTAAAGTAAAAATGATCAAACTTTCAATTCATTGACAGTTTGTATCTATAGTTAATCAATCCTAATTTGGCTGCCAAATTAATTCCAGATAATTTGTGAGACCAGAATTTTATTTTTTGTGATTCTGACACTCAATTCCATAAACTATATGGTTCTCTCTTTGATCCTTTCTTTAGAAAAAACTATATGTAAATAGCATAGTTAGCATGAAAATCTGTATATATAATTTCTTATCTTGCTAAGTATAATGTATTATTACCTAAAGTAGAAAATTAGAAGTCTATAGAAATGAAGTATGAAAAATTTTGAATTCATATGGATACGTATATTACAGTTTTTCTTTTTAAAACAAAAAAGTATGTATCTTTTTTTTTCTTCTTGGGAGGCAATTAAGGTTAAGCGACTTGCCCTAGGTCACATGGCTAGTAGGTGTGTCAAGTGTCTGAGGCTGGATTTGAACTCAGGTCCTCCTGACTCCAGAGCCATCTTGACTCTGGGGCCAGTGCTCTATTCACTGCTCCACCTAGCCACCTGGAGTATGTATCATTTTGATGAAAATAGTTTGATTTCTTTTTCTTTACAACTGGAACTCTAGAAGACCTGTGAAAAGTTTTAAAAAGGGAGGAGAAAAAAAGGATTAAAAATTTAGGCATAGAAATTTGATATGGAATAAAATAAGCTACAAATCCACCCTCTATACTCTATAGCCATTCCCTTCCCCCCTTTTTGGATTCAATGTTAGTGAATATGGAGGAAACTTTAGTGCCTATTTGCTATTGACTCCTGAGAGTGAAGGAAAGCAAGAATTGAAACAAAATTTTTGGATCAACTATTTAGGAACTTGAAACCACAGGATACCACAGTCCTGTGGGACTTTAAGTATTCAGGCATCTGTTAGGTAGTGAATACAGTTAAGTACAGACCATCAAAGGAATTCCTAGATTATGTAGAGGACAATTTTATAATCCATAAAGCTGAAAATCAGCCACTGGGGAAGTTATCCTGGAACAATGTTACTATTTGAAATTAACATAGTAAGTAGCATACTAAGAAAAAGCAGTAATGCCAGGAATTTACTTTTTTTTAGATGGGAAGGAGTAAAGGATCAAAAAATTTGGTGGGGAGGATAAAGAAAGCTAAGGTTTCGTAGGTGGATAAAAACACTAGTGTTCATTGTTAGGAAGTAAAAGTGTGACCATTTTATAATGTGTCCTAATTTCAGTTACATACAGTAATGAAATTATGAGTATATTTTGTAATTATCTAGAATGACTATTTTTTTTAATCAATTTCCAAAGCTGGTTCATTCCTTACAACTTTGCTCTGCCTCCTCCTATATGGCAGAAAAGCAAATTGAAATGGGTACAAACCAAATGTTGACTAATCTCACAAGGTCAGGCTTTAAACAAACAGAAAAGAGAATTTGGATGCATTTGAGTCCTAATCTGTTATCACATTTGGTCCCTGTCTTATAGGAATCACCTCAAACCCTCAAGTGAGCCAACATTACACACCTTAGGTAGAGTAGGGGTTTGAGCCTAGAAAGACCAGATCCATAAGAGCAAAACCCTCTGGGAGCGGTGTGCTGGGAAGCCTCTCCCATTCACACCTCCAAAAGGGGGCATGTCTACATAGATTTGGGGGTCAAGGCATGGGGCAGGTCCTGCCCTAGCAAAATTCCTTTTTAGGATGCATAGATGTTTTTCACCCTGCTATTGTTGTTTTTATCACCTGACAACCAAACAAACTGTTTACTGGTGATAACAAAAAAGGATCAGGGGGACAGATTATAAGTTTTTTGTAATAAAAAAAGGTGTGTGTGTGTGTGTGTGTGTGTGTGTGTGTGTGTGTGTGTGCTCGCTTGTGCGCCTGTGTGTAGAAATGACCATGCTGCTTTGAATATTGGGCACTAGGTAGCAGAGTCACTGTCTAAAGAGTACTAGAACTACTTTGAAGACAATGAAAAGAGAATCTCTTTACCCTGTCCCAGACACTGTGCCAGGCTATTTCTTTTCGTGAATTGGGGGTGTTAGTGTTAGAGAAGGAAAAATGTAAGCCAGGAGTAGGGATCTTTGGGAAATAGTTCTGGAAAACTTAAACTGATTCCACCATATGACAGTTTTTCATAGTGTATATAAGGCCAGTATCAGGGATTTCTACTATATCCCTGTGGCCAATATGGTCATGAATACTTTATAAACTCACCAGAATTTATAGATTACAATACTTGCTTTACATGTATTATCACATTTAATCCTTGCAAAAACCCTATAGGTGGTATTATTTTTTCTATTTTATAGATTAAAAAAAAAAACAACCTGTTACTGAGAGAGATAATCTGTTCCAGATCATAAAGTTAGTGAGCAAATCTCGAGACAGGAAGCAAACTCTGGTCTTTCTGATTGCAACTCTGACATGTTACCTATTATGCTATCAATTAGCAACAGCCAATCAAAGAAATGATTTGCCCCCAAACCAAAATAACAATTCCTCAATCCCTTATACAGTTGACACAAAGTAGGTCCTTCCATTTTATTTTCAATTGAATTAAAAAGCATTTATTAAATGTCTTACTGTTGCAAGGCTCTCAAAATGCACAGACAAAAAAAACATTAAGAAACCCATCAATCCTATCCTTAAAGGGTTTAAATGCTATTAGATTGAGTAGTAAAGTGCTGGACTTGGAATCAGGAACATCTGAGTTAGACCCAGAGTCAGACATATATTAGTTATGAGGCCCTGGGCAAGTCACTTAACCTCTTACCTGTCAAATAGAAATAATAACAGCACCTACTTTTCAGAGTTGTTGTGAGGATCAAATGAGGTAATAGACATGCTTCATAAAGCAGTACCTTAAAGTAATATATAAATGATAGTTTTTATGATGATGATTCATCATCATCATTACTTTATTATTCTTAGTATGATACCACTTAAAAATTCTGACAATATCACTATCCTCCCCATCGTTGTTCAATCAAAGAGGTCTGAATTTTTCAGGTTTCTTGGCTTTACTTTTTTGAAATGGTTACTAGGCTTTCAGATCATTTCATCAATAACAGCACTTTTTAAAGAGGGTATTCAACTAGTCAATTTCCCTCTGAAGCTGTTTTGGGGATCTGTGTGTGGGGCAGACATTGAAAGCACTGACTAAGATAGTCTTAGAAGGTCTCCATGAGCTCGCTCTCCCCCATGATAATATCCCCATGGATAAAAGAGAGAAACCTGGACTTGGGGCTCTGCAACAAGCTGAAGCAAGGGGAAAGTCATTAAAGTTTCTGCCCTCTTATGCAACCTTCCCTGGGACTTTTTAATGGGTTAGGCAGAGTCTCACTGTATAACTCAAATGGAGATTTTATATTTATTTTTACAGCTTACCTCTTCGAGGGAGAACATTAAAAATGGAAAACAGCGGTGAGAGTTAGAGAACTTCGAAAGGAAACAGTTAGTGTGGTAGTAAAATTTGGCAAAGTAGAATTTTTTTCTTTCTATCATTAGGTCTCAATCATTTTTCAGTAATATGACTTATCCAAAGCAGACTAGTGTTAAACCAGAGCTCTCAGTTTTTCAAAGATTGGAACATGTTTATCTAAGCCCCATTTGAAGTGGACTAACATGGGCCCCTCTAGTCTTGGCTCTGGACCTCAATGATTCTTTTATAAACATTTTCAAAATAAAAGTTGCAGTAGAAAAATGCTTGAATTGTGTAGTCAGCCAGTTTCTCTAAAGATTTATTGACCTTAAATTTTTTAAAAATCTCTTTTATAGCACCTTAGGTGCAAAAGCATGAGCTATTATGTTTATTTTAATAAGCGCAATCACTAGATAATAATAATAATGATAATTTTCTTCTAAAATACAGTAATATGCTATGATGATTCTGCAGCTGCTATCCTGAATTTTGGTGCGTTTCACTCAAAGCTGTAGAAACTTCATGCTGGATGGCCAGACAGATGTGAGTTGATCGGATTTGCTATTTGAAAAATTGAGGGGGGGGGGAATGGAAATCCTTTCCCCTGTTCTTTATGACTGATCTTTATTTTCCAGCTTTTATCTTAAATATTAGAAGAGTATGGAATGATTTTTTTTTTCTTTTCAAATGTCAGCTGTTCCTTTCTCTGTTCCTGGTTCGAAGCCAGCATTGTCAGAAGGGAGACAAGTTGGCAATTTGCCTAAATGCCAGTGGGAATACATCGTCTCTACTGGACTTTTTTCTTAAATACGACTTTAAAAAATCTGTTGATAATTACTGCAACAATTTTGAAAATATTAATTAAGAAGAGAGTTAATAATTACTATGCTTGAAATAGAAAGTGATATAATTATACTTAAACTGTGAGGTTTTTTTTATTTGGAATTGATTAAGACTTTCAATGAATTACTTGGCAAAGAAAGATTTCCTATTTCCTTTAGTATATCGTTATCAGAAAACAGAAATATAAACAAGACCACATGAATATTTACTTTTGCATGCCATTGTCTCATTCTAGCCCATTATAATTAGATATAGGCACAATGGTCTCTTGGGACTATGGTGCTACATTAACTTTTGACTGAATATTACAAAAAGCTTTGGTCAAACCTCTAGCAAGTTGCTTCTCTTTCTTATAAGTTCTCTGCGTGAAGTTCAGTAGTCACCCCCAACTTTAGAACATTTTGACTGTAGTCCAAGTATTGCTTTCAGTGTGAAATTGTATAAAAAACCCTAATTTGACTTCCTTTCCTCTTCCTCAATCTAACCCCGCTCCCACACTTGAAAATTAAATGAAGCTTATTAGTGTGCCAAAAAAGGAAGGCTCAGATGAAGGTGGGAATAAACTTTCCCTGACTAAATGATGATGATTCAAAAAGTTTGAGTCAACACTCAGGCAGGCCTGGGGATGGCACAGGGATTTTGACTGCCTCACTCATTCTGAATCCTGCCTCTGATATTCCTCTGAAATATCAGCCCTAGCTCTATCTGCAGAGAACCTAACCACATCAGTCAGTCTTCACTGTTTGTACGCGTGAGGTCATCGGGATTACTTCATTTTTAGTCCTTTATAACCCAAGCTGAATTTCAGAGCCCTTTCATCTTTGCCCCCTTGCAAATTATTGCTCTGCATTGCAGTGATATATTTGAGGACAATTTGAGGAAATCATACAATTGAATATTTATTTTGGGGACAAACAAGCAAACAAACCGATTGGCTTTCCTGAGTAATGGATGCATATAATCCAAACTGAGCACAGATGAACAAAGGAGGTAAGTGGCTTCTCCAGAATAAACACTAAGCACTCTCTGTTAAAAGGGTCAATGATAGGACACAAAAAGGGCAAGAATGAGAAGACAGAACAAGTAGAGAAAGAGAAGAAATTTTTTTTGGAATGAAATATTTACTGAAGAAAATGAAAGAATAAGAATGACCCTATGAAGATTGGCTTTGTGATAATCATTAATGAGAAAAACATTTCAACACTTTAAAAGTTACATTACTGAAATAGGTCTTGATTTGTACTAGGACCGCATCTTTTTCTTCTCCTTTTTATAAGATGGCTATCTAAAATCTACTAGAGAGTTCATTCTGGATTTGAATGCATAAATATAGTATTTCATTAACATACAATATAACATTTCAAACATAATCTGTCCTCATTGTCATTTGGAAACCTTTGTCTTTTTTTCCAGGCCTGCTTCTTATGCCACGACATGTTTGCAGATTTTAATTAATCCTGACCTCATCATATGTTTAACAGCTAACTGTCTGGATTGCTTTTTGGACCTTACTGTGTTCTATCCTGTACAGAATTTATGTCTCTTTAAAATTCCTCTTCCCCCTTTCTAGACTGGAAACCCTCTTAGAGTCTCATCTTTGTTTTACCTTTGCAAACAGTAGGTATATAATAAATACTTTTCAAAATGGAATGAAATTTAATTAAGATTAACAGGGACTTTGAGTCTTTAATGGATCTGTGATTTCATTAATAGACGGGAATCTTAATTTGAGATGATTTCTCTATGATCTGGATTTGACATATTCTTGGGACTATAGTGACAGAGATTTGTCTAAAGTGAAGAGAGTTTATGTGATTTGATGAGGGTCACACAGTCAAGATGCGGGATTTAAACATAGGTTTTCCTGACTTCAAGTTTAATTCTCTATTCATGACATCACATTGTCAATTAACAGGGTCTTATTCAGTCCAGATACTAAAATGTGAAAACTTCTAAAACATCTCAAATTCCAAAAGGAATCTTTCATCCTCAGCTATTTGCCAAATAGCAATTTTAGGAAAACATTATACCTCATTGGTTAACACTTGCTTTAGACAGATAATCATTAAAATGTCGAGAATTGATTTGGTGACATCATGCACTTACAACATCATATGTTCTAGCCAAGATTTTCAAATTGTAAACAAGTTCAGATGTGGGAATTGAAGGTTCCAGTTCCATAGTGCTCCTTGTGTTTCATTTCCCCATAAGCATTTGGGTATAGGGAAGGTAACACAAAGCTGCCTCTGACTAGCTCTTCTGTGCCAAACCTCACTCACCTGATACATGTTGGATCTAATTCTAGTGTGGGAGGGGTTGGTTAGGAGAAAAATAGAGGCTTTGGAGAGGTCACAAAAGAATGTGAACTTAAATAAATGACCTCTTCAGGCTACTGATAGATCTATTTTCATCGAAACCTGTTTTACTCTGAAAAGTAACTATTGATAATGATCTGAACTTTCCCCCCAAATAATAGTATTTTAATTTTTCCTAATTACATGTAAAATAGCTATAAACACTCACTTTTATATGATTATGACTTCCAAGTTTTTTTCCCCTCATTGTCCCTTTTGCCCCCTCCCCCAGACAACAAATAATCTGATATAGGCTATACATATACAATCATTGTAAACATATTTCTACATTAGTCATGTTGTGGAGAAAGAATCAGAACAAAGATGAAAAATCATGAGAAAGAAAAAAAAAGTAAAAGTAGTATGTTTTGATATGCATTCAGACTCCACTGTTCTTTCTCTGGATTTAGATAGCATTTTCCGAGTCTTTTGGAATTGTCTTGGGTCATTGTATTAATAAGAAGAGCTAAATCTATTATAGTTGATTATCATACAATGCTGGTATTATGGTTTACAATATTCTCCTGGTTCTGCTCACTTCACTCAGCATCAGTTCATGTAAGTCTTTCCAGGTTTTTTTCTGAAATTTACTTGCTCACCATTTCTTATGGCACAATAGTATTCCATTACATTCATATACCACAACTTGTTCAGCCATTCCTCAAATGATGGGTATCTCCTCAATTTTGAATTCTTTGCACCCACAAAAAGAGCTGCAATAAATTTTTTGTAATTGTGTGTTCTTTTCACATTTTTATGATCTCTTTGAGATACAGACCTAGTAGTGGTATTGCTGAATCAAAGGGTATGCACAGCTTGATTGCCCTTTGGGCATAGTTCAAAATTTTTCTCCAGAATGGTGGGATCAGTTCACAATTCTACCAATAATGCATTGGTATTCTAATTTTCCTTCATCTTCTCCAACATTTATAATTTTCCTTTTCTCTCATATTAGGCAAACTGATAGGCGTGAGGTGCCACCTCCGTGTTGTTTCAATTTGCATTTCTCTAATCAATCATGATTTAGATAATTTTTCATGTGACTATAAATAGCTTTAATTACTTCCTCTAAAAACTGCCTGTTCATATCCTTTGACCATTTAAGAATTAGGGAATGACTTGTGTTCTTATAAATTTACCTCAGTCTCTACATACTTGAGAAATGAGATCTTTATCAGAAACATTGGTTGTAAAAATTATTTCCCAACTTTTTACTTCCCTTCTAATCTTGGTTGCATTGGTTTTGTTTGTGTAAAAATTTTTTAATTTAATGTAGTCAAAACTACCCATTTTGCACTTCATGTCATTCTCTATCTCTTGTTTGGTCATAAATGCTTTCTTTCTCTATAGGTCTGACAGATGAACTCTGCCTTACTTTCCTAATTTGCTCATGGTATAACCTTTTATGTCTAAATCATGTACCTATTTTGACCTTATCTTGGTTTATGGTGTGAGATGTTGGTCAATGTCTGATCTCCGCCATACTATTTTCCAGTTTTCCCATCAGCAGTTTTTGTCAAATAGTAAGTTCTTATTCTAGAAGCTGGAGTCTTTGGAATTATCAAACAGTAGATTACTATAATCATTTACTATTATGTCTTGTGTACCTAACTGATTCTGCTGATCTACTAATCTATTTCTTAGCCAATACCAAGTAGTTTTGATGATTGCCACTTTATAATATAGTTTTAGATCTGTTATGGCTAAGCTACCTTTCTTTGCATTTAAAAAAAAATAATTCTCTTGATATTCTTGACCTTTTATTCTTCCAGATGAATTTTCTTATTATTTTTTCTTGCCTCTATAAAATAATTTTTGTTAGTTTGATTTGTATGGAACTGAATAAGTAAATTAAATTAGGTAGAATTGTCATTTTTTTATTATACAGGCTCAGCCTGCCCATGAGGAATTGACATTTTTGCTGATTGTTTAGATATGACTTTATTTGTGTGAAAAATGTTTTGTAATTTTGTTCACATAGTTCCTGGATTTCTCTTGGCAGGTAGACTCCCAAATATTTTATATTGTCTACAGTTATTTTAAATGGAATTTCTTTCTATCTCTTGCTGCCAAACTTTATTGGTAATATATAGAAATGCTGATGATTTAGGTGGGTTTATTTTATAACCTGCAACTTTGCTAAAGTTGTTAATTATGACAAGTAGTTTTTAGTTAATTTTCTAGGATTCTCTCAGCATAACATCATATCATGTGCAAAGAGTGATATTTTTGTTTCTTTGTTGCTTCTTCATTCCTTTAATTTCTTTATCTTCTCTTATTGCTAAAGCTAACATTTCTAGCATAGAATTGAGTAATAGTGGTGATAATTGGCCTCCTTATTTCACCCCTGATCTTAGTTCTAGCTTATCCCCATTACATATAATGTTTGCTGATGGTTTTAGATAGATACTACTTATCATTTTAAGGAAAACTCCGTTTTTTCTTATGAATTCTAGTGTTTTTTTAAAAATAAGAATGGGTGCTGTATTTTGTCAAAAGCTTTTTTCCAAATCTATTGAGATAATGATATGATTTCTGTTAGCTTTGTTATTGCTATGATCAATTACACTGATAGTTTTCCTAATATTGAACCAGTCCTAAATTTCTGGTATAAATCACGCCTGGTCATAGTGCATTGTCCTGGTGATGAGTTGATAAGTTGTTGTAATCTCTTTGCTAATATTTTATTTAAAATTTTTTCATCAATATTTATTAGGGAAATTGATCTATAATTTTCTTTCTCTATTTTGACTCTTCCTGGTTTAGGTATCAGCACCATATTTGTGTAATAAAAGGAATTTAGTAGGACACCTTCACCTACTTTTTCCAAATAGCATGTATTATTATAATTAATTGTTCTAGTCATACCTACTGTCCTGGGCATTCTGGGGCTGGCAGTTTGCCTTCTGTACTGGGGCTGGAGGGCTCCCAGCTCACCTGCTGTGCCACTGGCCCACAGAGCCAGGACTGAGGGGCCTTCATTGCTGATCCATACTGTGGTTAAGAGTCGCCCACTGGCTTGCCCAGACACCATTTGTGCTGGGCTGCACACTCCCTTTTACCCAAATGAGAGAGCTCTTTCATGAAATGTTTCTAAATTGTCTTAAGCTAGAAAATTGCTTCACTCCATCTTTTTCACAAGTTGTGTTGCCCTAGAATCTGTAAAGAGGCTTGATTTAACATTTTTTTTTTTTCTGAAGGAACCTAGGGATAGCTCAGGCAACTTCCTAGCTTTTCTCTGTCATCTTGGCTCTGCCCCCATTCTGAACTTTTTGAGACACATAGTTCAATACTTTAATATAACCATGATGTCAATGATGTGATCTCCTTAATTAATGCAACCTAGATTTATCTTCTCAGACTTTGCTATCATTGTTCAGGTCTACTTTGTAGACCCTACTGAACACATTTAAAGAGCTTCTTCAATATCTTCTACCATTTGATATGTAGCATGTACTTGAATTATCCTTGTTCCCTTGGTCTTACTCTATGGATGGTCCACTTTCTTTTCTGATCATATGCCATGTTTAGAATGCCAAAGTGGCCCCAGATTTCTCCTGGAAACAAAAGTCCATTTTATTCATAATTATACTACTGGTGTTATTATATGACTATGGGGCATGGGACACAACAGTCACTGAAGAATTGAAAATGAATTTCACAAAGGAACCAATAAAGAGCTGTATGCTGGGTGTAAACTTGATGAAATACATAAAAAAATAAGGAATCTTGAGGAAGTGCAACAAGGGATGTAATCAAAGAAATACATGATTGAAAAAAATAGTCTCATCATATGGCACAAATGAAGTACAAGAAGTGAACAGCTCAAGTACTTTACTGTTGTCCTTTTGATATCAGGAAAAATCAAGAAAGATCCTTAATTCATCAGATGGACCTTGGTGGAAAAGTTATTGAAGAAATGGAAAAGTTGTCACAGGCAACCAGGTCATGAAGTAGAGAGTTGAACCTGGATTTAGGAAGATCTGTCATCATAGCCAGCCTCAGACACTAGCTGCATGACTCTAAGCAAGTCCCTTAACCTCCATCTACCTTAGTTTGTTCAATTACAAAATTGTTGTAGTAATAGCACCTACATCTCCAGGTTTTTGTGAGGATCAGATGAGACATTTGTAAAAGCACTTAGCACCATGCCTAGTACATAGTAGATACTTAATAAATGCTTACTTCCTCCCTTTTTCCCTTCCTTCCTTCCTTCCATCCTTCTTTCTTTCCTTCCTTCCATCACATAGGATAGGTGGATATGGAGAGATTCAAATTTTCTTTGTTTGAACAGGAACTTCCAAATCAATTTTGTCACAGATCCACTCAATTATTTGAGTGATAGAGGGCAGCCTATTTATGATGTTTATGAGGCAGCATAGTAGAGTGGAAAGAGGGCTGAATTTAAAGTTGGAAAACTTTAATTCAAATCATAACTTTATTATTTTTGTAATATTGGGCAAATCATGTACCTTCTCTGGGTCTCAGTTTCCTCATTTATAAAATGAAGAGATTAAACTAGAGGAACTCTGAGGCCCTTTCCACCTTTAAATCTCTCCATTGCCCTTTGGGTCATATGAGATTTTGATTTTTCAGGGATGATAGTATTCCATTATTGATAGGCATTTAGCATAACCAGGAAAATATTAAAATTATTGTATTTCATTTTAGAAAGTGGATTTAAAAAAAAATCAGGGTGTCCTTTGGGATTGCTGAATGTGTACAAACTCTTGAATACAATTTAGTTACTTCTGTGTCTGGCTCATTGTCCATCTGCAATGCCTGAGATATATGCACTGATGGATTAACTTAATGGCCATCTCATCTAATTTCATGTCTTAGTCTGGATCATGGGCATTTTTCATTCATTTCTTTTTTTTGTGTGTGGATTGTGTAGTTGATTCCTTTAATAAGCAAAACAAAACAAAACTATAAAGCTCATCAAAGAGTCCCCATAGCATTCTAAGGCTTGAAATAATGATTACAATATCATCCATAAGTGACAGCACCTGGAAGACATCACCATCTATAGGGATCTTTTCTTTTATTTGAACTCTATGCATAGTGACCTCAGAGGCAAAGGCAAATAAGTTGGCAAACTTTATGTCTTGTTCTTCTATTTTTCATTCAATAAGTAGAGTATCATTGAATAAAGATATCTTTGCTGGGACATTTTTATGAAGAACCATAGGATATTAACATGCTTGGGAGATTCCTTATTGGAAGAGAACCTATAAGGCTGTACCTTCTCCACCAAGACAAAAGCTTTTTAATGTAATCAGCAGCAAAAAAAAAATTACAGCATTATCTTGTTTTTCTCCATTGTATCTTAGCATTTTCCATACATACACTAATTTATATTCATTTAGTTTTTAGATTGGTACTTAAATGCTTCTGAGTATTCATAAATTAACACAAAAAGAAACTAATTTGGATAATATTAGACAGCCAAACTGGGATGTGGGGGAGAAATGAGGAGGAAATTCTGCCTTTCCATTATCTAGATAAAATA
Source organism: Pseudochirops cupreus (assembly GCA_028627135.1). NCBI lineage: Eukaryota > Metazoa > Chordata > Mammalia > Diprotodontia > Pseudocheiridae > Pseudochirops > Pseudochirops cupreus. The sequence continues at coordinate 306,677,762 of CM053580.1, forward strand.
AATAGAAGTGTCAGATTGAGAGTGTAATTCAAGTCTTACTTATTTGGAAAATTTTTATTGTGGATATCTGTCATTAGAAGTTTTTTTTTTAATATGCCACTTGTAAATGCAATTTGTTGATTTAAAATGTTTTACATATTTATCTTATTTAAAATAGTAAATCTTCTTAGATATTGATTAGCTCTTGATATTCTTATGATGACTAATGAATCCAAAAAGAGCAGAGGAAATATTTTTTAAACCCTCATGATATAGAAATTAAAATGAAGTATGCTTGGGCAAATTCCAATTTTTAAGATAAATTTGTTGATAGGAACCTTTCTTTGCATTTTAATAAAGACCACATGATATGAAGATTATTATTTTTTGGTTACATTGACTCTGGTTGTCATTTTTTTGTGACAAGTCTTAGAATATAAATGTCAGCTGTGGTTCAGAACTGATATTATGATATAATTTTAGCCAGTATTTGTAATATTATCTGTAGGAATAATGCCAAAGAATTTTTACTTGTTTTACTTAGGTATTTGTGACATTAAAGTAAAAAAAAAAGATGAATTTTGTTTATTAGTCTCATGTTTTACTTTAAAGTTTCAAACTCCATTACTTTTTTCCAGTATCCAGCAAATAGAAAATGTAACTCCTCCAGGAAAGATCTGAAAAAAATACAATACCTTTCTTGCCTAGCACAGTGCGATGGACCACTTAGATAGCAAATAAAAGCAATCATGAAGTCTGATGCTGAGTTTGAGCCAAAATTAATAATATCATATTTATGATGGTCAATATCAGATTGAGAGTAGAGTCAGATATAAGAACTACTGGTCAGACTAGAAGATGATCTAATTTTCTCATATTATCCATATTTCTATCTCTTCTTCCTCAGTTTCACTTAGCAGTCCATCAGAATGCTAGGAGCCCAATTGTAACATGGTCAATGAGGAGTCTCCCTTATCTGTGGCTACCAGCTTGAATCCTGAGCTCATGAGGGCAATCACTATTTTAATCCATAAATATTCCTTTAGTTTCCTACATTCCCTAAAAAGAGACTACCTGAGGGCATTGGTTGTCAGGTCTTACTTCAAGAGAAAATTGAAAATATTCTGCAAATGTGTGTCATAGATGTAATTACTTTTTGTCCTTGTAATTAAATTAAGTGGAACTTAATTTGTAACATAAATGGGACTTAATTGAGTAACTTAAATTAAGTGGAACTTAAGTATCTCAACTGAGATTAAGTAGAACATGGGATTTTAATCTAATGTCACATTTTTAATGTTGGAAAGACATAGGGCTCTGAACCTTAAGAAGAATTTTGAGAGCAATAAAATTATTGGAGGCTATAGGCCTAGAAAGGTACAGAGTTAATGTCTCCTGGAACTATAAAGCATCTTTCTACTCCACTTTGCCAATGAGAAAGAAGATCAATCAAGTCCTATAGTTCTATAGAATTGGAATTAGAGGAACTTTTTAGTGTGGTCAGAAAAGTCTTTGCTATGGGTAGTTTCAGAAAAGTTACATCAAGGGAGGATTTAGAAAAATAAGATTCTTTTTTGCTTTTTATAAAATATTATTTTAATATTTTTTAGTGAGAACAATGTACTTAAATATATTTCATTATTTTCAAAAATCTTGATTTAGCACTGTGGTGTAGCAAATTGATGATCTAGTTCTAAGTTCAATTTATATACTTGGCATTAGTGGCTGTCATAGCTGAATAAGATACCTCACAAAGATACATTGCTAAATCATGAACAATCTCAAACCTATCCACCAATTATGTAAAGGGTTTTGTGGAAATTTAGCTAGGAGATGTCTATTTCCTCTAAAGTCAATCAGATGTTTTTCCAAACTAGTTGGAATGTTTTGCATTTTTATAATTTTAACAAATCAGTTAAGTTTTTTAAGAGTAAAGAAAATAATTTTTATAGGTAATGATTTTTTTTTCAAACAAAACCTTAGTTTTTAAATGTCTTGCTAATCACAATAACTTCAAGCTCTCCTTCGCTGATATCTGAAGGAATGAATCCCCAAAGCATTTGTTAAGTGTTTACTATTTACCCACATTGTACTCATTTATGGTATCAAGAAACTTATATTGTAATCAGGAAAGATAACACATTAAGGGGAGGAGTGACTAGGGAAGGGTGATTTAGCCTGGAAATCTCCTCCCCTTCCCTCTTCTCCCCTTCCCTCACATTTTAATAATATAGGCACTTTGACTTTATCAAATTATTAGCTGTAAACTATAAACTATTTTAAGCCAGCAGTAAAAGTGATAAGAAAGGCATTTACTACTAATTTTTAGTTCAAATTCATTTAATTAATTAGTTAAATTAAAGCATCATCTTATACTTTCAAGACTGTAATAGTAACAGATTTACATGGCCCTTTATGATTTCAAAGTATTCTACACACATTGTGTTATCTTATCCTTGATGCAACCCAAAGGGGTTGGTATTTTTTTTTTTTTGCTTTTTGTTTTTTTTGAGGAGGAAGGTAGGGCAATTGGGATTAAGTGACTTGGTCAAGGTCCCACAATGAGTTTTGCGTTAAGTGTCTGAGGCCTTATCTGAACTCAAGTCCTCCTGACTCCAGGGCCGGTGCTCTATTCACTGCACCACCTAGCTACCCCCAAGAAGTCTGTATTTTTAAAGTGATTATTTATGAGCATTTAAAAACAGAAATGAAAGTCATTAAATGCTGACATGGTTTCATAATGAATATATAGGTCCCACCAGAGAAATATAGTTTCCTTTTGTGACCACATTGCTAGATTGGTAAATATAGTCTCAATTACAACAAAACATTTGAAGAAGTTCTTTATGCTCTCCTCATGAATAGGAAGGAAAGACATGGAATAGAAAAGATAATAGTACATTTAGGTAGACACAGAACTGATCAAATGACTAGACTGAAAGAGTAGTCATTTGGTCAACTTCAACTTGCAGAAAAATTTCTGGTGGAGTACCCTGGAACCCTTGGTGCTGTGCTTTGTTCACATTAAAAAAATGATTATTTATATTCATATATACATGTGCCTATCAAATTTTAAAATGACATAAAACTAGAATGGATAATTAATATAATGGATGAGTGAATCTAATCCAAAAAGATGTCAATAAACACAAAAAGAGAAAAGATGGACCAAATCCAAAAGAAGAAATGTAATAGGAATGAATATAAGGTCATATTCTTAGGCTCAAAAAATCAATTTAAAAATTAAAAGTGATTAGCCTAAAATTAAGAGAAGATGTGTACGTGTGCTTGTGTTTGTGCATGTGTGTGTGTAAACTTCAAAAAAATAGAATTCCCCAGAGCATAATTATAGGGATATTGGGTACATTTAGTATAGAAGTAAAGAGCCCTGCTTGTGACACTGTCCTTGAGAACATTATTGGATTTCTGGCCAGCATCATGATGACTAGTTTTAGAAGTGTGATGAATCTGTAAGAAAGTATCATGTTACTCTTTGGCACTCTAGGTGCAAGGAATAAGGAAAGAATGAAATGCATTTTTAAAACTACATAGGAAAAAAAGTTTTTTTTTAAAATGTTATTTCAGTTATGTGAAAAACTCTTTTTCTGTAGAATACCACTCCTTCCCACAAAATGTAAAGAATGTAAGATATACTGTGCTAACATATAAATGTATAATTCACTTGCAAGATAAATAAATACCATATAGAATGAATATCATGAAAATAAATAACCTCTTATTAAAGCACCAGGGAGTTTAGCTTGTTTGTATGCTTCCTTTGACACAAGAGATATACTTATTAAATTTATATAATCAGATGGGCTCTAATATTTCATGGATTTGCTGGAATAAGAGTATTTTATGATGAAGCTAACTCCCAAGATAATTGATTTGGATTTCTAAAAATTAAATTCTTATGTTTTCAGAATATAAACTCTTCATTTTCATCACTTTCAATATTAACAACATTCTTGGTTAAGTTATTCTTTATACTAACTGCTCATTTTTCCTATTTTAACATCATTAAGGCAAATATAATTTATCAACATTAATAAAATAAAAAAATAAAGGATATGTACAAAAAATAATGCTACTGCATTTTCATAAGCAATAAACTAGAAGATATGTCTTACAAGCATGCTATACTGACAGCAAGCTGGTTTGATCCGTCAAGGCATTTCAGTTAAGTAGCTATAGAAGAAAGTTTATTCTGTCACAGCTGAAATAGAAGAAGGTGTGAAGGTGTTTAGTGTACAAATGGAAGATTGTAACCTGACCACTGGTAAATGGTTGCTAAAGCATCTTAGCTTGGAGAGATGGGCATGCACAGCTCTAATTGCTGTTTTCAATCTACTAGACAAACTGAAGGAGGAAGAAACAGAGCCTGGGCAGAAGGAAATGAAGTAAGGGATTGTTAAGTTATGGTCTTTGAACAGAGAATATTATCCAAAAAGAACCAAAACCATATAGGAAAGAAAGTTAGGGGTAAAAACAAAGTCACGCATGAAAAGTGGCAGGGTCTCCTCCTCCATTTGTTTTTTGCCAGTTCAACTCCTATATCATAATCAAATTATTTTTTTTTGGAGGGCAATTGGTGTTAAAATACTTGCCCAAGGTCACATGGCTAATAAGTGTTAAGTGTGTGAGGC
>CM053580.1:306682889-306697974 GCA_028627135.1 Pseudochirops cupreus
TTGCCTTCCTGTTCTTCCCCTCCATTGTAATAATTATCCCTTGCCTTTTTTATGAGATGATTAACCCCATTCTGTCTCTCCCTGTCTCCCCTCATTCTAATCCTCTCCCACCTCAGAATTTCACCTTTTAAAGTTTCGTCCCTTCCTATTCAATTGATCCTGTGCCCTCTATGTACACATATATACACATACTCAGATATGTGTTCATATGCATATATAAACCCTCCTATATAGAAACATGTGTATCTATAGGCATATATACATTTGTATTCCCTTCACCTATCCTCATACTGAGAAAAGTTTCATCAGTTACAATTACCATTTTTTCATGTTGGCATGTAAATATTGCTCAATTTTGATAAGTTCCTTATGATTTCTTTTCCATGTTTATCTTCTCATGTTTTTTGTATTTGAGAGTCAAATTTTCTTTTCAGTTCTATTTTTTTCAGCAAGAATGTTGGAAAGTCCTCCACCTCATTGAATAATCATATTTTCCCCTGGAACATTATACTCAATTTTCCTGAGTAGGTGATTCTTGGTTTTAATCCTACTTCTCTTGATCTCCGGAATGTCATATTCCAGGCCCTTTCATCCCTTACTGTAGAAGCTGCTAGACCCTGAGTTATCCTGATTGTGTTTCTACAGTATTCAAATTGTTTCTTCTTGGCAGCTTGTAATATTTTCTCCTTGATCTGGTGACTCTGGAACCTGGCTATAACATTCCTAAGAGTTTTCTTTTTGGGATCTTTTTCAAGAGGTGTTCAGTGAATTCTTTCAAGTTCTATTTTGCTCTCTGGTTTAAAATATCAGGGCAATTTTCCTTGAGAATTTCTTGAAGGATGCTTTCTAAGTCTTTTTTATGATCATGGCTTTCAGATAGTCCAATAATTTTTAAATTGTCTCTCCTGGATCTATTTTCCAGGTCAGTGGTTTTTTCAAGGAGATATTTCACATTGCCTTCTATTTTTTCATTTGTTTGGATCTGTTTCATAGTATCTTGATTTCTCCTAAAATAATTTCTTCCATTTGCTCCCCTCCAATTTTGAAGGAATTATTCTCTTCAGAAAGCTTTTGAGATTCATTTTTCAATTGGCAAATTTGACTTTTTAAAGCATTCTTCCCCTCATTGGCTTTTTGGGCCTCTTTTGCCATTTGAGTTAATATATATTTTTAAGGTGTTATTTTATTCAGTCAGGTTGTTGACTCTCTTTTCATGATTTTCTTGCATCATTCTCATTTCTCTTCCCAATTTTTCCTCCATTTCTCTTATTTGGTTTTCAAAATCCTTCTTAAGCTGCTCTGTGGCTTGTATGAAGTCTACATGTTTCTTGGAAGCTTTTGGTGTGGGAGTTCTGACTGTGTTGTCTTCCTCCCATTCCATGCTTTGATCCTTTTTGTCCCCAAAGAAGGAATCTAAAGTTTGATCACTGTTCTTACTTTGCTTCCTCTGCCTACTCATGTTGTCAGTCAATTGCTTGACTTTTTAGTTCTGTGGAACTCTGCTTCCAGAGGGGTCTGAAATTGCTGGGCTTTTCACAACTGCTGGAGGTATTAGAAGACCACTACAGCCCCCACCAGCTTTGGCTCATAGAAAATGCATCCCAGGACCACCACCCAAGACCACAATCCGGATCCAGGCTGCTCAGTGCAAGAGCACTTAGCCTCTGAATGATTGCTTGCCCCCCCCCCTGCAATCTGCAGGCCCAGAGCTTCTATAATAGCCATGTGGAGGTGGCTGCAGGGCCACTGCTTCTGCTACTTCCTTGCCCTTGAGGCCGTTTGGCCAGATGGCTTTTCTCCCCCATATTTAGCTGAGTTCCACTGACCTTTCACTTTGTCCTTGTTTCTTATGGGTTGATAGTTCTGGAACTGCCACAGCTGCCATTGATCCACTCTCCTGTAGGCTCCAGCTTTGGCTGGTCCTGGCCGCCCCAGGGCCAAGCCTCAGTTTCAGCCTGGGCTTGTTTTGCCTCCCAGCGAGTTGTGATGAGCCTTCCTGCCAAACTGCCTTCAGCAGGAGATTTTTTTTTTTTCTGTAATTTTGTGTGTTCTGGAGCCCTAAAATTTGTTTGGAGTCATATTTTATGGGTATTTGAGCTGGCTATGTGGATGCTGCATAGCTTTCCTATTTCTGTGCCATCTTCTTTGGTTTTTTTTTTCTTATAAGATGTTTTATTTTCTCTTTTATTTTTTCATTATGCATATTTTGTTTAATCAGTTCTTGATCTTTTATGATTTCACTGGTTTTACTTTGTCCAATTCTAATTTTCAAGGTGTCATTTTTCCCCTTAAGATTCTGGATCTCCTTTCCTAGTTGGTTGACTTTACTTCCATACTCTTCTTATTTTTCTTGGGTTATTCTTATTTCCTTTTTTAGTATTTCCTCCATTTCTGTCACTTGATTTTTAAAGGTTTTTTTTTATGGTCATCTATCAATTCTTTTTGGGCAAGTGACCTTTGACATTACTCTTTGGGGGTTTCTTTGCTTCAATATCCTCCTCTGAACGTGAACCCTGGTCCTCTCTATTCCCATAATAGGTTTGTATGGTTGAATTCTTTCTCCTTTGCCTGTGCATTTTTGTGGTAATAGCTTAATTTTTGTAATCACCTCTAGCCCTGGAGTGTAGCAAATTGTGCCTCTTGCTCCTGATCTTCAGATCTCCCCTCTAGCCTGAAATCAAAGCCAAACTTCTGACCTCCTTTAAGTGCCCATAGCCAGGGGTTTTCTGCCCCACTGCTTCTGTACTCACTGGGAGTATATGCCTCTTTCTTCTCTCCCCTGCTGCTCTTCACAGCATAGCTAGTTCTGTCATTCCCAGTCAGCAAAGGTTCTCTCCATCTTCCCAGGTTCAGATGCCCAATTCCTCCCATTCACCAAAGGGTAAAAGTTCTGTGGCTGGGCCTGAGTCAGCCTCTTAACTAACTAACTCCAGGACTTGTGGCTTGTGCAAGAGCCTAGCTGCTTGCAGTTAAAACAGAACCTAGTATGGAGGTGTTTACTCTTAACAGAGACCAAACCTCCTCAGAGAATTTTTCTTCTGATCTTCTCAAATTTTTCCAGGAGGCCCCAGTTATGCACCTGTTCTTATTTATCTAGACTCACACTTTGTTTGACCAAAGGTGCTACTTTAACGCTCTTGTGAGGGAAGATCTTGAGAGGTTGGAATTTTTTGACCTAATTTGCTATCTTCCCAGAATCCTTCCTGAAAGGTCAGTTCTTAAGAAAACATGTTATATGGCATGAGGGTCAGTCATACACTATCAGCCTGGAAAATTCAAAATTGTCTATAAGATGTTAGATAGCTATGATATGTCTGCAAGGTAGGTTTAGAGTTGAAACACTTGAACTTGTCATCAAGTCAAGGCTAAAAGCATTTATTAATTGCCTTCTATGTGAAGAGCTCTGCATATCATGAAGGCAAGCCAAGGAACAAAAACAGTCCTTATTCTCAAGAAGCTCCCAGTTTAATGGGGAAGACAATACTTGATCAACTATATATAAGTAAGAAATGTATAGGGTGAACAGAGACAATCTTAGGGGAAGTCAGTAAGATTAAGGAGGGCCAAGAAAGGTTTCTTCAATAAGGTCAGATTTTAGTTTGGACTTGAAGAAAGCTAGAGATGCCAGAAGGCAGAGATGAGAAGACAGAAAATTCCCATCATGGCATACAGACAGGAATAATGCTTAGATCTGGAAAATGGAGTGTTATGTAGGAGCAACAACAAGGAGGTTAGTGTCATTGAATATATCAATGGGTATTGTGGGTGTTGTGTGGTAAGGTGTAAGAAAATTGGTTTTAAAGGGCTTTTCAAGCCAAATAGATTATTTCTATTTTTTCCTGAAAGCAATAGAAAACCCCTAGACTAGAGGCTCTTTGTTTATTGAAAAAGGGAGTGAAGTGACAGTCAGATTTTCTCTTTAGAAGATCAATTTGAAAGTAAGGTAGAGCATGGACTGGAGGGTGAGGAGGCTTGAAGCAGGGAGACCTACCAGCAAGTTACTGCAATAACACATGCATAAGGTGATGAAGGATTGTTCCAGGGTGGTAGGGAAAGAAGGGAATATACCAAAAAAAAGCTGTTAGAAAGATATAAAAGACAGGAATTGATTAAAGACAAACATGTTCACAAACTTCAAAGTTCCTTTCTCTTACAATTTTAGTATTCTACCGTTGCTTGCGTATTGACCTTTAACATTGTTCTTTGTCTTCACCATGACCTCAGTTCCTTGCACCCTTCGTTTTATTCCCAGATTACTCCAATCCAATCTAATCCCATAAACATTTATTAAGTGCTTACTAGGTGCAAGGCACAGAGCTAAATACTGGGACTACAAATTAATTTAAAAAAAAAAAAGAAAGACAGTCATGTCCACAAGGAGTTTGCAATGTAAAAGCAGAGGAAACACAAAAAAGGAGGCAGGAAAGTGAGGGTGGGGGAGATGGGACAACAGAGGGTACCTGGCATAAGGTCATCTTGTTTCATGGAACTGAAACTAGGCAAAGCAGCATAGAAGAAGCAAAGTAGAATGGGTGAGAGTCCAGTTTCTGTCCTCTATAAAGGAAAGTATTGGGAGGAGTAATCCTGTCCTCCAGCCCTCCAGGCAGAGGGGTGAGGAGTTTGAAGGAGATGCTATTAATCAAGGCTGGAGTTAGCAGCATAGTGATGAGTTTAGAAGTGATGAGCTTATCCTGGGAGGTGCATCTAGAGCTGAAACCAGATAGGACAGCACAAGTACTTTTTAGTTTTCCTTCTTTCCCTATATCAACCTCTTAAACTCTCTACTAACTTCTACCTTAGAAATCCGTGTTTCCTTGTTCTATCACCAATCACACCTTTTCTAAACTTCAAACCTAGATTGTTCCCACTATCTGTCACCTTCATTTCTATATGCATGCTATTAAATGAAGCCAGAGGAGAGTAAAAATATATATTAATTATATCTACTATGAATTTGTTATCTAATCTCAACAGGGTACTCACTACAACAAGGAAAACATACTATTATTTCTGAATTGCTACACTACTCTCCCTTGTAGTTGTTCCAACTCTTCTCATTTCTCTTTTATCCTCATGTTGTACTTCCTCCCTTCATGCCTTCATTGAAGACATCATTTCACACTTTACTAAAAAAATAATCAATTTGCTGAGAGCTCTCCCTTTTTCCATTCTCATTTCACATCACTAAGACACCTTTCCCAACTCCTCCAATTTAGTATCTCATGAAGAGGGTGCCTCTCCTTTGGTACAAATTGAGCCCCTCTGATTATCCTTCATTTCATTCTATAACATCTTTACCATCAGATTCCCTCCATTATCATCTCCATTTCCTCCCTGATCTCCAATGTCTGCCTTTTTTTCTGGCTCCTTTCTTGTTATTTACGAACACACAAATGTCTTTCCTTGATACTTAAAGAGTGTTCTTTATATCCTACTATCCCCACTCGCTATTGTTTTCTTAAATCTCTTACTTCCAGAGCTAAACTCCTTGAGGAAGCTGTTCACACTAGATGTTTCCATTTTCACTTCTCTAAATCTTTTCTAAGGATGTTATAATCTATTTGGTTTTTAACACAATCATTTAACTTAAACTCTGCTCTTTGAAGTTATCAATGATCTTTTAATTGCCAAATTAAATGATTTTTTCCTCAATGTTGAACCTTCTTGACCCCTTGGCAGCATTTGAAACTATTGAGCACAACCTCTTGGATACTTTTTTTTCTCTAGATTTTCAGTGACACTGCTCTTTCTTGGTTTTTACCTTATCTGTACAAGGGCTATTTTTTAGTTTCTTTAGCTGGTTCTTTATTTAAGTCAAGCCCACTAACCATCAATAACCTCCCAGGCTCTGTTCTTGGTCCTCTGCACTTTTAAATCATTTCTCTTTCACTTGGTGATCTTATCAGTTCCCATTGGTTTGATTATAATATTCTGTCCTGATGATTCTGAGATCTGTAGAGTGTTAACCTTTCTTCTGAGTCCTTCATCAACAACTGCCTTTTAGACATCTTTAACTAGACATTGCATACACACCTCAAACTTAACACGTCTAAAGCAATTCTTTGGCAATGAATTGTCAATCCCTTACCACCTTTGCAATAGACTGCTGGTGGGTCTCTGCTTCAAGTCTTTCCAACTCCCCCAGTCCATCTTCCACTTTGTTTTCAAATTCGTCATCCTAAAGTAGAAATCTAACCATGTCACCACCCCTTCAATAAATGGGGAGCCTCTAATGATTGTATTGGCTTCAGGAAAAATATAGAACCATCAGTTTCACTTTTAAAGTCCTTCAGAATCACTCTTCTTATACCTTAACCCACTATCTCTATGTACTCTGGTATCTAGTGACATAGTCCTCTTTGCAATTCCTCCCACATCATATTTTTCCCCTAATTCTCCTCTTCTAAATTCCCTTATTATTGTTAAGATTACCACCATCATCCCAGTTATCATTCTCACAACTTGGTGTCATCTCCAATTCCTGATTTTCACTCATTCCATTTATCTAATTCATTGCCAATTATTGTCAACTCTCACAGCATTTCCTGTATATGTCCTCTTATCACATACCCTTCACCCTAATACAGGCTTTCATAACTTCTCCCCTAAACTATAGCAACTACTAGTTACTTCTAACTAGTCTTCTAATTCTTGCAGTACTTGTATTCAAATCCAAATTCAAACCTAGAACAATCCATTCTCCACTTAACTTCAGAGTTTGTTCTTGTACAGTGTAGATTTATGTTATCTTCACACTGATTGAGCTCCAGCAGATACCTGTTCTTACAGGATCAAATATAAAGTCCCCTGTTTCATATTCAAAACTCCTAATAACTTGGCTAGTTCCCACCTTTCCAATCTTCTCACACTTTTCTCCCTTTCGTAAACTCTGTCTTCCAGCAACACTAGTCTACTTGTGGTTTCTTGAATAGAAAGCTATAGCTACAATTTCCATACCTTTTCAGTGGCTATATCCCTGGACTAGAATGCCCTACTTCTACACCACTACTTTTGATTTCCTTTGAAACTGAGCTTAAATCACATCTTTTGTAAGAAGGCTTTCCTGCTCTTGCTAGCTAATAATGCCTCCCCTTTCAATTACCATCCATCCACTTTGTGTATATCTTGAACGTACCTCATTATTTACATGTTTTCTTTTACTTTAGGTTGTACACTCTTCAAATGTAGAACCTGGGTTTTTGTCTTTCTTTGTATCCATATTGCTTAAGAACAGGCCCTGCTACATGGTAAGTGCTTAATAAATCCTTGTTGATTTTTGATTTATAGAGAGGTTGGAGAGTTAAGAGATCACAGTTGTTAAAGTGACTTTAAAGCTCAGGTCAGACTATGTCACACCCCTACTCAATCAAGTCTGTTGTTTCCCTATCACCTCCAGGATCAAATGTAAAATTCTCTGTTTGCTATTCAAAGCTCTTCATAACCTGGTACTCCCCTACCTTTCCAGTTTTCTTACAGCTTAACCTCGCTCCATTCCTCCTCCCATCACTATGTATTCTGCAGTCTAGTAATACTGGCCCTACTGTATCTTGAACAGGATATTTCACCTCTGGATTCTAGGCATTGTCCCTGGATGTCCCTCAAGCCTCTCTCTCCTCATTGAAACCTCCTGGCTTTCTTCACATTCTTCAAGTCCCAGCTAAAAATCTTACTTTCTAAAGGAAAACCTGCCTGATCCCCTTAATTCTAGTGCTTTCCCTCTGTTGATTATTTCCACTTTAACTTGTGTATTGCTGGTTTGCACATGGTTGTTTGTTAACTCCTTCATTAGACTGTGAGCTTCTTGAAGGCAAGAAGTGTCTTTTGTCTTTCTTTCTATGCCCAGTGCTTAGCATAGTATCTGACACATAAGAATATGCTTAATAAATGCTAATTAATTGATTAACTGACATCATTCATAAAAATTAGGTGCGGCTGAGGTGAATTCTTCTTTCTAACTTCCCATTTTTGCTCAAGCTGTTTCCCAGGCTCCAATTCTGGGAGCCCTCTTCTCTGGCTACTTAATTCTTACTTTATCATTCTGGGCTATCTGAAGCTTTTGCTAAAGCTTCCTCTATCATTGGAACTCTCACTGTCCTTGTCATCTACATGACTTTGCTTAAGATTTGATTATGCACTATTGTACTGCTTGCTGTCGTTTGCTCTCTCAGATATTCTGAGAATTTTAGTTTTCTTTCCCTTATTATAAATACCTTGAAGGAAGGAATCATGCATTGCACTTTCTCTTATACTTGCTGCTCTGGAATATGACAAATAGCATTGATTTAACTGATAATTTTTTTTAAAAAATGCATTGAAATAATGATAATTTTTTAAAATGAATTTGTTTTTCATGAGAAGCTGTGAGATGTACTCACCATAGTGAATTAAAAGCAGAAGTGATAGCTAGGGAGACCAAGGTTCAAGTCCTGTGTCTGCCAATTACTCCAGTCAAGTAATTTGACAGCTTAGGGTCCAAGGGATTCTCTAAAACTAAATTGTAGAGAAGGTGCATGGAACTATTAGAAGATGAAGTCTCTCAACAGAAGCACTCTATTCTGATGAAATTATAGATCTGTCCCTTCTTTCTTCTTCTCTGTCCTTCATCCCAAAAAATGAGCACAGGAAGAGCAATCTTTTTAAAATGTGGGCATTCTGCTTTGGGGGATACAACTAAGAGCTTTTAAATTTAAAATTTTAACTTTTAGCAAGTTACAATTTCTTAAATCTTGAAGAAGGCCATGAAAAAGTTCTTAAGTTTTTGGATATACAAAAGCTCCTAGTTAAAATCTCAAATTAAATTTAAATGAATTAAGAGTCACATGGATTACATTCCCATTGAAATGTATATGTGGACTAATACATGGTAAAAATGTCTTCCAGGTTTTGCCAATCCAAAAATGTTTCAAAAATAGTTCAAGATGCTTTGGCAAGACCCTATAACCATAGAACTGTCCCCATCCTTCATTGTGGCACATCCATTGTGCCTGCATTTTATTCCTCACATGTGGTCTTTGTTCATAGTCAATGTACTAAGTACAATAAACCTGTCTCAGTGGCCACCAGAGTGCTCATAAATTCTCTATATACCTCTCTTGTACTTTTAAGATGCCATTTTTCATGATTAAGTGAAAGATGCATATGAAGGGCAGAGTTTTTAGTGCTGGTAGAGAATAAAATCCTTCTGTATAAATGAGTAACTTTCAGATGGTCCCCAAACTATTATTGTTTGAAAAGTCTAATAAACACATTCATAGACACCATATCTTCCTAGAGGAAGCAAATGCCTATGAAACAATATAAGAGCATCTAGTGGGAGTGTCAGACTTGGGTTCCTATTCCAGTATTCCTAACAGGTGGTCATGTCATACAAACCATATGGCAGAAAATCTCTACTACTATGAATTCTACTCAAGGTAATGTAACTTTGAACCCACTGGGAATAGATGTTGGCGTTATGACCATCTTCTCAGTTTCTTCTTATAAGACAACACATGGTGGCACTTGAGTGAATTACTTTAACCTGACTGATAAAAGTAAAATTTGTGCTCATGCAGAGTATTATATTTCCTATTTGAACAAAACATGTTTTTTTCAAATCCAGTCTAAAGGAACTCTATTTTACTACATAGGGAGGAGGTAAATATAGCAATTGGAGAAAACACATATTCTTGACACCTATGTCATCAAAATATCTAATTAAGGAATGCAGATAGAGTATAACTTGAATTAAGAAAAAAATATTTTGTATTCCACTGTGACAACCAATTTATCGTCTTTCTACATTGATTATATTTTTCTATATATATTTTTTGCTTTTACATCAACTTCATTATCCAAAACTACCCTGCTCTTTAGCATATGGATTCATCTCTTATAATAAAAGATAAAAGTGAAAGAGAAAAACAAATTAGGTGTTTACAAATTAAACAGTAAATTAACCAAGACTGACAGCATATGCAATGAAAATCTGAACTAGTATGGTAGGTGCCAATTAGTTCAAAAGCATTTATACACCATGTCAAGATAGAGCATTATAACTATGTGCCATGCACCATGCTACCATCTGGGAATTAAAAAAAAAAAAAGGTGAAATCATGGTCTCTGAATTCAAGAAGCTCACATTCCAGTGGGATGACATTTTGAAAAATAAAAAAAATACAAGATATATAAGTATTGTTGTTTAGTTAATTTCAGTTGTGTTCAACTCTTTACAACCCAATTTAATGTTTTCTTGACAGAGATGTTGGTGTGGTTCGCCATCTCCTTCTCCCAATCATTTTACAGTTGAGGAACTGAGGCAAACAGGGTTAAGTGACTTGCCCAGGGTCACATAGCTAGTAAGTGTCTAAGGTCAGATTTGAACTCAGGTGTTCCTGATTCTGGGCCTGGAGTTTTATTCACTGTCACCTAACTGCTCTTACATAAGTGCTAGGTAAGAAGTAATCTCAGAGTCGATGGCAATAGTTGATGAGAGGACCGAGAAAAGTTTCCTGAAAAAGACAGACTTTGAACTGACTCTTGAGTAAAGCTAGGGGAAAATACAAGCTGGAGTGAGAAGAAAAAGTGTTCCAGGTAAGAAGGAGGGCCAGTATGAAGGAATAGAAATAGAGAGGGAGATTCATATTTATACTCAATGCCCACATTTGCTCCCCTCTCACTTGATTCTTTTGACTTCATCATTCAACTAAAATTCTTTTCAAAGTCACCAGTGGGCTCTTAGTAGCCAAATTAATGACTTTTTCTCAATATTCATCCTTTTTAAAACCTTTCTGCAGCCTTTGAATACGCGCAAAAACACATATATAAATATACACCATATATATGTATGCATGCATGTATGCATGTATGTATGTATGTATAGAAACTCTCTTTTCCTACATACTATCTCCTTCAGCATTTTATGACATTACTTTTTTCCTGGTTTTCCTCCTATCTTCCTAATCATATCTTCTCAATCTCCTTTGCTGAATTTTCCTGTAATACCCCAGTTAGAAGTGGCCCCAAGACTCCATTCTAGATTTTTTTTTCTTACTCTGTAATATCTCATTTGGTGATCTTATCAGTTTCCATGGGTTTAAGGCAACAAGCATTAACCAAATGCCTACTATGTTCCAGGCACTGTCCTAGGCACTGGGGAAACAAAGAAAGGGAAAAATACTTCCTGCCCTCAAGGAGTTCATAGTCTAATGGGAAGAGACAATGTATAAACAACAATGTGTAAGCAAGATACATACAGGATAAATCAAAGATAATCTCAGAGGAAAGATACTTAGTAGTAAGGAGGACTGGAATAGTCTTCTTGACCAGATGGAACAGGCTGAGATGTGAAAGAAACTAGGTAAGCAAAGAGCTTAAAGTGAGAAAGAAGAGAATTCTAGGCATCATGGACAGGCACAAGAGTGAAAATGCATAAGGTTGGGAGATAGAATGTTGCATTCAAAGATGTGCAAGGATACCAGTGTCATTGGATGACTATGTATGTAGGTGATGGAGAAGAAAAGCTATAAGAAGGCTGGAATTAAAGAAAGAGGGAAGAATATGGAGAATTTAAAAAGTGAAACATAGGATTTTATATTTGATTTTGGAAACAATAGGGAGCCTTTATGAGGGGTTTATTCAAAAGGGAAGTGACACTATCAGACCTGTACTTTAGGGGAGGATAGACTAAAGTGGAGAAAGATTGAAAACCAGAAGATTATTGCAATGGATTAGGTATGAGACAATGAGTGCCTGCTCATGGGTGATGGCAGTGTCAGAGGAGAGACAGGGACTCATAGGGAGAAATTATGAAGATGGAATCAATTTACCTTGAACCAAGATTGGGTATGGGCAGCCGATTAGGATTGAGGATTTCAGAATAACATGTAGGTTGCCAGACTACATGACTAGGAGGATAGTGGTTCTCTTGACAGTAAGAGGGAAGTTTGGTAAAAGGAAAATTTTGAAGTGAAAGATAGTTAGCCTCTCTATTCATGTCATTCCTAGATCTACATATCCTACTCTAACCTATCTCCTGAGTTTGCGTCTCATATCCCAATTGCCTGTTGGACATCTCAAACTATATGTCCTGTAAGTATCTCAGATTTAACACATCTAAAAACAAAACTTATTATCTTTCCCCCCAAATCCTCCATTATCATTTTTAGCCTTACAACAGCTCTAACGTGAATACCCTTCTTGCTTCTCCCATAGCCACTCTTTGTTCAGGTCTTCATCCCTTCATACTTAGACTACTATGATAACCTTTTGATCAGTCTCCTTGGCTCCTCTTTGCTCACTCCAATTCATCCTCTACTTAGTTGTCGAAGTGATTCTCCTAAAGAGTAGGTCTGATCATATCATCTTCCCTCCCACTCAATAAACTTTGGTATCTCACTATTACCTCAAGGATCAAGTATAAAACCATTTGTTTGGCATTAAAAGTCTTTCATGATTGCCACTTTCCTGACTTTCCAATCTTCTTACACTTTATTTACATTTCCACTCTTTGTAATCCAGAAACATTGACTTTATTGGTCCTCATTGTGCATGGCACTTCATACAGTTGTTACTTTGGATCAATTCAATTTTCATATATAGTACACCTTTCAATTAGTTACATGTGGCAGTGTTCCAATAAATAATTTAATTTAAAAACACATATTGAAGGCTAAGATAATCATAAGTGAAGGCAGTGTTTTAATTGAGCATTTCCATAAAAACAAATTGATATTGAGACATAAATTTCTTTAATTGGGAAGAAGAGACTTTTTTTCCCCTGAGGCATATGAGAAAAAACAATTAGATACTGAAACATCTAGGAAAATAGTGAGGCTAAATAATAATAAAGGACCCTGCAGTTACTAAGGATGATCTCTTCAGGTCCTTTCTAGCTTTGTTGATTCCATGTCTCTCATAAGGAAAAAAATATGTCCAACAATATACTTTATTAAGTTTCTGCCTCATCATCTCCAAAATTTTATTTTATTAAAGGAAAAAGTAACGAGTTTTCTTTTTGCGATCATTTTCAAGAGGCAATCAGTGAAGTTTTTTCAATTTATATTTTACCCTCTGGTTCTAGAATATCAGGGCATTTTTCCTTGAGAATTTCATGAAGGATGATTTCTAGGCTCTTTTTTCGATCATGGCTTTCAGGTAATCCAATAATTTTTAAATTTTCTCTCCTGGATCTATTTTCTAGGTCAGTGTTTTTTTCCAATGAGATATTTCACATTGCTTTCTATTTTTTGTTTGTTTGTTTGTTTGAATCTGTTTTATAGAATTTTGATTTCTCATAAAGTCATTAGCTTCCATTTGCTCCAATCTAATTTTGAAGGAATTATTCTCTTCACTGAGTTTTTGAAATCCTTTTTCATCTGTGCAAATCGGTTTTTTAAGGCATTCTTCTCCTCCTTGGCTTTTTGGATCTCTTTTGCCATTTGAGTTAGTCTATTATTTTCTTCAGTCAGACTGTTGACTCTCTTTTCATGATTTTCTTGCATTACTCTCATTTCTCTTCCCAATTTTTCCTCCACTTCTCTTATTTGATTTTCCAAATACTTCTTGAGCTTCTCCATGGCCTGCCACCAGTTCATATTTTCTTTGGCATCTTTTGATGCAAGAGTTTTGACTTTGTTATCTTCTTCTGGTTCCATGTTTTGATCCTTTTTGTCCCCCCAAAAAGATTGAACTTCCTGTGTTTGTTCATCTTGCCAGTCAATTACTTGACTTTTGAGCTCTTTGCCATGGTAGAACTCTGATTCCAGAGTGGAAAGAGCTGTGTCCCAAATTGCTGGGGTTTTCACAGTTGTTGTCAGAGCTGTTGTCAGAACTATGAGGAGGTCTCCCTCTCTACAGCCACCACAAGATCTGGCACACTAATGTTCCTCACCCTAGGACTACTACCTAAGACTGTGACCCAGATCCAAGCAGGTCAAAGCAAGAGTGATTACCCTCTGAATGGTCACTTGGTCCCCCTATGATCTGCAGGCCAGGAGCTCTGGAGGCAGCCATGCAGCAGCAACAGCAGCCACCCTGTCTCTGCCACCTCTGCCACCCCAGGGGCAGGGGCCAAACCATGCTCTTCTCTCACCCAGTTCCAACAGAGTGCACTACTGGCCTTTTACTTTCTCTTTGGTGTTTATGGGTTGAGAAGTCTGGAAACCACCACAGCTGCTGTTGTTTCACTCTCCTGAAGTCTGCTCCAGTTGGTCTGGGCTGTGATTCTGGGTGGGCACAGTTCACATGGTATTGTGCTTGGCACCCAGCCTGGTGCAATAGACACTTCCTGTCAGCCTGCTAGGCTGCCTTCAGTGGGAGATTTGTTTCTCTGTTTTACTTTGTGGTTTCTGTAGCTCTAAAATTTGTTTAGAGTCATTTTTTTTTACAGGCATTACAGATGGTTGGAGCAGAGCTCAAACAAGTTCCTGCTATTACTCCACCATGTTGGCTCTGTCCCCTCTAAGGATTTTTATATCAGCAATTCTTTGCTTATGCATTAGTTCTCTGCTTTATCCTTTAGGTGAGATCATTGCAGGGAAAGGCAATGTTATTTCATGGTGAGAATTCTGGTTTGGAGTCATGAAATCTGGGTTCAGATCTCACTTCCAATACATATCAGCTGTTCAACTACAGGCCAACAATTTAAACCTTTTATGTTTGTGTTTCTTGAAAAGCAGAAAATGTTTTATAAAAAATGGGGTAAATAATAGTTGTGATGCTCATCTCTCTCACTGTATTTCTTTGAGTTATGTGATCTGCAAATTGCAAAGAGGAGCATAAATATGACTTCTCATTATGTTAGCATTGATTACATTATCTTAGTGTTGAAGAGAATGAACCATCTCAGAAGCTGAGAGACTGAATCATGGTGTAAAAAAAAAATAATGTAATCCTCAAATAGCAGCTTCTTACATGTAAAAGTCAGGTAGTTCAAAGTGCTGAATTTTCAGGAAATCTGTTTTTCTTCCTTTTTCCCACACAGGGGTCGAGGGAAATGGTAAGTTGAATATGAGATATTTTCAATGAATATTATTTTTAAATATGTGTTTCCTCAAGAAACGAAAACTTAAAAAAGTTATCTGCACCAAAATAAATGAATAAAACA
>CM053580.1:306698474-306716106 GCA_028627135.1 Pseudochirops cupreus
CACCTGAGAGGCTCCTCAGCTCTTCCAGTCCAGTCGCCCCCGGGGCACAGCCGCGGCTTTAGGCCAGGCTGGTTTTTGGTTCGCAGTGCTGATATGGTTCCTCGTAGACGAGCTGACTTTAGTGGGAAGTATCTTTGTGAAGTATCTTTCTGTGAAGTACGACATCACAGCCCCTTACGCTTTGCATCAGCCATTTTTGTTAGAAGACCAAATCTCCCATTGAGTCAAAAATCTGTATTGACCACCCATTGACTCAGTTCTGCTTTCTGGAACCAAACAGAACAAGATTGATCCTGTTCTTAATGACAGTCTTTCCAATGCCCTCAGACTAAACATTACAAAATTTTACTTTTCATTACATGAAACCTATTGAACAGTTTCCAGCAAACTAATTGTAAACTGTTCACCAATCTAAAAAGGTGAAAGGTTATCCAGGTGAATATGTTGTAGAGCTCTTTTTAGTAGGAAAAAGGTTGCATCTTTGCCATAAATTTCCTCTAGCTGTGGTCAAACAGGATAGTTTAAGCCAGACATTTCACCAAAATATTTCTTTGCAGGGGTGAAGATAATTCATATATTCATGAAAAGAATGAACTAAAAATGTTAGATAATTTTCAGGAATGTTATCACCAATCTAATTATTAAGAGCTTATTTTAAGAACTTTCCAGAGGACTGCTGCTGTAAACAGGTTCTTTGATGTAGTGTGAAGTGATGTAGTGGGTTTCCTTTCAGCTTATGTCTTCTGGTGAAGTTTGTATGGTTTGTCATTAGCGGAGGACATAGAAGGAATTTTTGTTTAGTCATGGCTTGGTCAAATGACCTCTGAGGTCCCTTCCACCTGAGATTTTGTGATTTTGGGGGACTACAGAAAGAATTTATGGCATAAAGTGAAAGTCTATAAAAGAAGACACACACATATGTACTATATATGTATATAGAATTATTTTTATATATGAACAATTTAACAGCCTTACAAATAGCTACAATAAATAAATTATATTGACTAAACAGTAAAGAAGCTTCAAGGTTCTGATTACACAGTATAATTAACTCCCTATTTATTCAGTAAGAAACTAAGACAAAATATTGCCAGAAGTCAAAGTACAGCATTCACAATATTATGGCATAACAACTTATCACTAAAATGGCAACATAGTTTTCACCAAAGTGGCCACATAATTTTAAACAAAGTACAATCATTTAGTGACTCAATCATTTAGTAACAATCATTTAGTAAGTCCTTAATTCAGTCATCCTTAAGGAGGCTTGTCTCCTTAATGGACACAAAGTACAAAGGTCAAAGTTCTCCACCCCTAGGTCACAGTAAATCATAATCTTCTCAGTCGGCATCATGTACCCAATAAGAGACCTTTTCATCTTGACTCAAGGCTGGCTCTCAGTTTCCACAACTCTGCTTCCATGGTCCTAGCTCTGGCCCAAATTTACAAAACTGTCACTTGGGTTCAAAGGTTAGCAGCTCCCAGTTCCTTGTCCAGTTCTTCATCCAGTTCCTTGTCCAGTTCCTATTCCACATTAAAGCTCAATCTCCAGTTCACCTTAAGTCCTTCACAGTTCCTGTTTCTGGGAATACAAAGCTTAACAAAGCCACAAAAATATTTATGCACATTGCCAGCACCATCAACAAATCAGTATCTGCCTGTGAAATCAACAGGGACCAACAAACAAGGTCCAAGAGGTCAACACAAATCATCAACCTAAAAATCAACACAGACCCACAAACAAGGTCTGAGAACTCAACACAAATCATCAGTACAGTCTCAGAACCTCTGAATCCCTCCTCCAGAACTTCTGTAAGCAGACAACTAGAAAATCCTCTTTCAGGGCTTCCAGTAAGATCCCAGGACTTCTGTACAAAGTAGCACAAACAAACATCAACACAGATGGAACAGAGAAACATAGAGTGCCAGGATACAGCAAGTTTTCTCTTTCTTGACTCTACCACCACAAGAGTTCTCTTTTCAGTTCTGCTCAGTTCTGCTCAGTTTTCAGTTCTTCTCAGTTCTACTCTCAATTCTTGTCTTAATTCTAAGCTCCTCAGCCTCCATGCTGCTTGCTCCCAGAAGTTCTTGCTCACTCTCAGCTTGTGCTCAGCTTTTTATCCTGGTCATTAGCTCCTCCCTGGTCCATCCCTTCCTGTTGTATAAGCCATTTCCTCCCACTGTGGGATCTACAAGTTCTGTTTCTTTTTTTTTAAATTTGATTTATTTACTTTTAGTTTACAAGATTCAGTTCCATAATCTCCTGAGTTTCAAATTTTCTCTCCTCCTTGCCCCCCCCCCCACCATGGCAGCATACAATCAAGTATTGGATCTGCAAATATTTTCAAATTGGACATTAGTCTGGTTGTATAGAAGGGTTGTAACCATTGGAGTAAACAATGGGAAAAAAGAAAGAGAATCAAATATGAAAAAGAATGATAGCATGTAGATCGCTCCAGTCTCCATTTAAACTCTGGTCTTTCTAGATCATTCTCTGAATGTAGATATCTCCTTCCATCCTGAGACTTGTAGAGTTGTCTTATACCTGTGTGTTGCTGAGAAGAGTCCAGTTTATCAAAGTTGGTCATCATAATACGATATGTCTTTGATTGTGTACAAATTTTTCCTGGTTCTGCTCTTCTCACTTAGCATCAGTTTGTATAAGGCTTTCCAGATGAGTATGAAGACCGTCTCTTCCTCATTTCTTATAGCAAAATAGTATTCCATTACATTCATATATCACAACTTGTTTAGCCCTTCCCCAATTGATGGGCATCCCCTCAGTTTTCAGTTTTTTGCCACCACAAAGAGAGCTGCAAACAAATTCTGTTTCTTAATGAACTTGAAACAAGGTGCTAAGTACCTGTTTGCTTGCCAATACAAGGGGCAGGGAAGATCTTCAAATCCCCATTACCATTATATATGCTAGTTGCCTGCTTAAGAAAATAATTTAATCTTTATGTGCTTCACATTTAAATCACTTGCAAAACATTAGTAGGTGTACACTAATAATCTTCAGACTACTTCCACTCATTGTATGATCTTTGTTATTACCATTGAAATATTTAAATTACATCAATTGAGATGCACTAAATGGGGCAAGAGGGGAGCAAATGTGGCTACAAAAGTTCACCACCAATCCACAGTAGATATGAATACAATTTCAACTCCTGTGGTTTATTACAAATAAGTTATGCTGTCATATTTTTGGCCAAGATATAACATATTTTCAGTATAAATATATGCATATTAAATTCCTTGGAATTTGGATTCTGTGATTAAATCTCTGTGATTAAAAAAAAGACAACAGGAGAAGTCAGATCCTGATAACATTGCATAGTCATTTGTTGTTCCTTTTGGGGGTTTTGGGGTTTTTTTTTGTATATATATTGGGGGGGGGGTATTTATTTAAGTGGTGGTTCTACATATCTTTTGTTGGCTAACCATCTGCTTCATTTCACAGGTTTCTACATTCTTCCAGGTGATCCTAGAAAATGTTAAATTTTGGCTGGAATCCTTCATATTTTCATCTTTTATAGAAGTCTCATTTGTCAAGTTCCTCTTTGATTTTTTTTTTATTTTTTCATCCCTTGCAACAGATAATGGTACAAATACAGCAGTTATTTTCATGAGCGCCTTTTTGCTTAAGCTTGTCATTACTACTTCAAGGCAAGATGACCAATTGTATCTCTTGTTACCTGTGGGCAAATGATAATACTAAATCTAGCAATTTCTTTATTTGCTTCTCTACCAAAGAAAATTTTAGCCCTCTTTCAGTTTAGCTGTCACTATTTTTTTTTTGCTTCTAATTTGATTTCTAGTCAGAATGTCAATAAAGATATCATTGAGTTCATCCAGTCATACAAAAATTTGTTGGTCTTTCAGCAAAGATCACAGCATGAATACCAATGGTTAGATTAGTTTCTACACAACGTAAGAATTGAATAAACCTTAATACCCTCTATCTGTTTTTCTGTCTACCAGTGAAGCCATAGGGGATCATGGGCAATTTCATGTGTCAGCATGGGAAGTCTTCTGATAATAATAAAAAAAGTCTTCTTTTGTTTAGCTATGCTTCACTAACATGGCAGGAAAAAGTATGCATATGGTGCTAAGACTATATTCAAAGCCTTTCCAGTCAGATTGAACTTACCAGAGTTTCTACTCCAATGTCAGAGGCTAGGATCATGACCCATCCCCATGATATTTGCAATAAGGACAATTGGTCCTAGATGGATTAGCTACAGGCTTAGGAAAAACTCTTGTCTGGTAAAAACAGTGGAGTGAGGTACATCAGAGAACTTTTTTAGTTTTAGAGGTATGAATAAGTTTAGGTTCTGTTCTCTTTGTCTGGAATACACTTAATCATCACCTCAGCCTCTTGAAATCAATCCTTAGTTTCTTTCAAGATTCTGTTCAATCTTTACTCCCACTACCTCCTTTCAAGTACCTCCCCCCTCCAAAACTGTATGATTATTTGGGATATATTATGCATATATGCTATTTGAATATAAGGTACAGACTATTTCATTTTAGTCTTTATATTCCCGGTCCTTAGCATAGTGCCTGGTTCATACCTGGTTCATACTCTTGATTGAGTAATTGACTCATTTGTGCCAGAATGAGATATCTAAATAGAATTTTATGGAATCCTCATCTCATGTGATCCTCAGAATAACTTTGTGAAGATGATGTTATTTTTTGCAACTGAGGACAGAGAAATTAAATTGCTTGTTCAGAATCATGTAGTAAGTATCTGAGTTAGATTTTGAACCAAGGTTTTCAGGACTCCAAATCCAATGGCTAAACTAATACATAACTTTTAGAGTCTCATATTGATTTTGGCATCCTCTACAAGAGTCACTCTATTGCCCATAGACAGTTCTCTCTTATAAACAAGACATGCACACACACACACATACACACATACATAGTATGTATATGTATGCATGTATGTATACACATGTGTGTGTGTATATTCACTCAGTGGTGTGGAGAAATGTAACTTACACGAAAGAAAATGGGTGGAAGGGGATAAGAGAAATATACAGCTCAGGGCTTGGGATGATAAAAAAAAAAAAGGAAGGCAGAATAAGCAAAATAGACTTTTGAGGAGGGACAGGATAAGAGAGAGAACAAGAGGGAGAGAGAGACAGATGTAGAAAGACAGAGAGAGACAGAGACACAGACACAGACACAGACATACAGACAGACAGAGATTAATGGAAGAAAATGAAATGGAGGGAAATACACAGAAATGGATAGCAGAATGAATTAGAATCCAGAACCCAACAATATGTTGTTTATAAGAGACACATAGAGAGTTAAAATAAAGAGTTGGAACAGAAACATATATGGTTCAAATAAACTATAAAAAAGCAGATGGTAGCAATCATTATCTCAGACAAAGCAAAAATAGATCTAATTAAAACAGATAATCAGTGAAACAACATTTTGGTAAATTGTACCACAGATAATAGAGTACTATCAAAAAAATTTAAAGCAAATACCTCTGATAAAGGCCTCATTTTGCAAATATATACTGAGTATAGAACTTAGTCAAATTTATAAAAATAAGAGCCATTCCCCAATTGGTAAAGGTCAAAGATATAAATAGGCAGTTTTTTAGAAAAAGAAAGTCATATAAAAAATTTAAAACTTTTAACCAGTGTTGATTAGAAAAAGACAAAACAAGTCTGAGGTACCATCTCACACCTATCAAAAGTGTCAAATGCTCTATGGGATGAAAGGAAAATAAAAAACTAATGAATTGTTGGAGTGTGAACTGTTACAACCATTCTGGAGAATAATTTGGAATTCCGCCCAAAGAGTTATAAAAACTTTGCATACCCTTTAACTTAGTCAATACCACTACTAAGTCTGTAGCGCAAAGAGATCAAAGAAAAAGAAAAGAGACCTATATATACATAAATATGTATAGCAGCACTTCCTGAGGTGGCAAATGATTGGAAATCTGGGGGATGGTCATCAGTTGCGGAATAGTTGAACTAGTTGTAACATATGATTGTGATGGACTACTGTGCTATGGGAAATGACAAAGGGGGTTGGTTTCAAAAAAACATAGCAAGACCTGCGTGAATTGATGCAAAGTAAAGTGGGAAGAACTGGGAGATCATTGTTTACAGTAACAGCAATGTTGTAATGATGATCAACTGTGAAAGACTTAGCTACTCTGAGCAATACAATGATCCAAGACAATTCCAGAGGACTCATAATGAAAAAAATGTTACCAACTTCCACAGAGGGAACTGATAAACCCTGAGTATAAATTGTAATATAATTTTCTCACTTTTTCCTGTTTTTGAAATATGAGTAATATGGACGCATGTTTTGCACTATTTGACAATGTATATCACATTGTTTGCCTTTTTACCAGGTAAGAGAGTGATGGGAAAGAGGGAGAGAATTTGGTACTCAAAATTTAAAATGAAAATAAAAATGCTCAAAATAAATAATGAAATTAAAATACGAAAAAGCCAAATACCCAGAAAAGTAGCTAGCTTACAAATCAAACAACTAAACATCAACTATTTTTTTAAATGCTACAGAAGCTACTGACATTGTTTTGTTATTTTCATCATCAACAACAACAATAACAGCAATGTCATTCTTCATTTTATTTTTGCTGGAATTTAGATTGAAATGACCCTGAAACATAGCAGTATCGGGTTCTTAGGCTTTTGTGACTATCTTTTCTAACCAAATAAACATATTGGGACATTTACTCATCTTTTACAGTTTTACTGAAAGCATGTTTGGAACATCTTTATAGAATATACTGCATTGGTAATGGAATTTGGAGATGCCCCTGCATTGGCTTGGTTTTTGGGTTGAGTGTTGAAACCCAGAGCTTGTGAATCCCACTTGTGGGATGGACTTGTTGACGTGAAGAGAGAGGGCTGAACTAGGAGGAGCCATGAATTGGGAGAGAGACCCAAGCCTAGAGAAGACCAGAAGGACTTTGGGAGAGCAGTATCCAGTATCGTGGAACCTGAGTTGCTGAGAGAAAAATTGCTAAGAGCCTGTTGGAACTGCCCAGTACTTTTAAGAACTGCCACCTGGAACTGCCAAGGACTCAGGAGGCATGGCTATGATGCCGGTGTTTTGTCTGTCTGTTTTGATGTTGTTTTGCCAGATTCACCTGATGGTGAAGGACAGTGCTGCTGTTGTAGAGGTCCTGGAACCTGGCTGTTGGTTCAGAAGCCCTGAAGGAGGATTTTCTTGTGGTACCTGCACAGAAATCTTGGAAGAGGGACTTGCTGATGTTTTCAGTGGTTCTGGGACTTTTCTACAGGCAGAGAGTGACTTGATGAGGACACTGGCTATGGCTTTGTTGAGCCTTGTCTACCCAGGAACTGAGATTGCTGAGGGCTTGCCTCCAGTGAAGATGAAAGAAGCATTCAGTGTTGAGCTTAACCTTGTAACTTAAGGGTAGCCTTTTGTGCTCTCCTGCCCCTTTTGAGATTCAGGGGTGGGAAGCCTTTGAGTTTTTTTGTGCTCTGTGATTGACCAAATGAATGTACTTTGTTTGTGGTTGGAGACTAATCTCCATTTGAGAAGAGACTTTTGACTGACTAAATGAATGTACTGTCTAGGGGTGGAGTAGTACCTGGATTGAATTGAGAACTTACTTGCTAAAGGAACAAGTTACACTGTATTTTGACTTTCTCTGTTCTGTGAATGTTTGCTGAATAAATGGGGTTTACTATGCTGATAATCCAAACCTTGGAAGTTGCCTTTGCTTGGCATTACATATACCTACTTCACTTAAATCTGTTCTGACATGATAATGATTTATTCTTTTATGTCTCTATATTTTAACAACTTTTCATTCTGCATAGTTTGGAGATTGTAAGCATTTGGTTTAGCAACATCTATTAAAATCAACTTTCCTACATAAGTATGCATTGATGTTAAGTCCATTTGATTGTGGGTAACTTTGTTTATCATATTTTGGTGTCACTGTATTTATTTGTTAAATTTTCTTGGAGTCTATTTGTAATACAAGAATTTGTCATCAATTAGCTTCTAAGAAATAATTAACTTCTTGTGTCTATGCCTCAACACTTAATTGTATCTTTCTAGGTATTCAAGAGATGATAATTCTTTGCAATGGTTTCATTCATTGTTTCTACCATTTCCTTGAATAATTTGCATCAATAAATAAATCTAGGCTCCTTAAAGATAATTCTTCTATAATTTCTGGTGGCAATGACATGACATATAGTTGTTACTTTATGGTTGTAATTATGTAATTTGCTTGCATAGTCTAAAATGATAAGTAAATTGTATTTAAAGGGATATTATGAAGGTATGATAAATATCTCTGCCTATTCCATAAGTGAAATAATAAGAATAAGAACAAGAATATATTTATATGGTACCATCTATGGACCAGACATTGTACTAAGCAATTTACAAATACCATCTCTGATAATGAAATATTTATTCTGATGTCTTAAGGTATGTAGTCAAAAATTAGAGATTTTATGCCGTACAGAACCAAATTAGTAGTAAAATTTCAACATTGAAATTCGTAGGCAGGTAACTGGCAATTAAATCAATGGTAGGAAATTAAAGGAAATTTTTTCCTAAACAGAACTAAAAAGTTAAGAAGTAGTAGATGTATCGTTACATTTTTAGAAACAGTTGTCATGTATTATTGTACTGCCCTTCCAAATTTCAAGATAGTCACTAAATTCATTAACACTGGAAATAAAGCATTTTTTTTTTACTAATCATGGACTTAAAAAATGTGAATCTAACCATCTTGTCTGATTATAAATTTATTTTCAATATTTTCAATCGAAAATTTAATATATAAAGCTAGTTGACTTTAACAATATATGGATATAATTGATCCAAAATTCTACCAAATTATCCATTTCATTTATTGTATTTCAAGTATATTTTTACCACAAAGTAAGATGTTACCTAAGCTATCCTGGAGAGCAGGATAACCTGACTTAGGATTTAGTCACTCCCCCACCCCAACCTCTTTTTAAGTGGAAGAGATTCAGGAGTTGTGTGGGATCATTAGTAAATATGACAGATTGAATGTCACTAACCAATCAAAAGAAGACAGGAATGGATTATCTTTGTGAAAACAGCACAAACTGGGGGTTTTAGTGGCCTTTTGACAAGAATGCCAAAGGAAGCTTCTGACCACTTACAATAGAATGTTAATAGCTTATGTCACTTTTACACTGACAGCTCTGAAGTGAGAGGCCACTAATCTCTGTTTGTAATATCCACAGCTGAAGGGAAAAAAAAAATAAGTCTCTCTGCTTAAGCATGGGATCAGCATTAACAGTCTAAAAATTTAGGGAATGCTATACAATATGTCTGGAAGTTGGAGGGAATAAAGAAAGTGTTGGTATTGGTCCTTTTGATTGTTATTTTCTCATGCACTGATATACATGATTAAAAAGGAATTCAGCTTTCAAGACCAATCAGCTAACAAATCAACCTTTTGGGTGGCTGTGTACACATCTAGCACACACTTTAGATGTAAATCAGCACATAGATTTATCAAAGAGATGAAGGCCACTGTGTATTCACATTCTGGGCTTTAGCTGAGATTAACCTGGAATTTATAAAAGTAAATTAAATGAAAAGGAAATATTCTTTGTTAGGGAGTGGATGCCCCAAATCTAAAATGGAATCTGTTCATCAGCTCAACATTATTCAGGCACATAAAAAGAAGACATTTTAACAACCCCTGGCTCAATTAGACATCAAATGTAATTCTGGCAGAAACCTGGCATACTTCTTCATTCTCAGGAGGTTTGGATGGCATTATTTACAATTTCTTCCCCAATGAATGCCCTAAAAAAACTCTGGACACAGTTATAACTTATGCACCAATCTCATAATTCTCAGCATGACAGTTCAATTGGACATCATTCATCTAATTAGGTGGCAGTATAGTGGCACTTGAAATGCAGTAGCTCAGGGCTCAGCTTTGAAGGAACAAGGGACAGGAAAGGGTGCATTTATGAAATTATTTTATGTAGACAGTAGAGGAATTTGAGCTTCAGAAAGTGTAATGGTCAACATAAAAAAATAAAAAAAACTGTAAATAATGCTATAGCAATCTAAGCAGTGGCTTAATTACTCTGGAAACTTCCCACAAAGAGAGATTCAATAAGTTTAAAACCCACAATTGTCCATTTGTGATTTTCTACATTGTTCCTTACACAATTACCCATTATTTTACCTGAATCTCAGCAATTTATCCTATGGGGGAAAATACACTTTTCTTAGATGCCAACCATCCTAATGATCTGACTCATGCTTTAAGTACAAAAAAAATTCACCTATTAGAGAGTTGGCAAAATTTTAGTCATAATGGCTCCCCCTTTATGCTTAAGGGCTTTGATTTCCCCAACAAAGAAGCTTCAAATATTTCCTCCCTCCAATGAAATTTATTGTAGAAAACTGACTAGTAACATGTTCCCATTCTTGAATTTTCTGTATCTGTCATCTATAGGGTTAAATTTGAGAAACAAGTAAAATTCTTTTTTATTTGTTCAGATTTTACTTATTGTTCCCTTTTCCCCCTTTTAGTCTTACTTTAGTTCATTAGATGCAGTAATATCTCCCTTGTCTGTGACAATTTCCATTAATATCTCAAACAGCAGCTATTAAGTCTCATTACAAGAAAAGATTATAGAAGGATACTGCATACAATAACAGAGAAGATAAAGACAATAGATAAAGACAATTTTCATTTGTTTCTTTGTTTTTAAGATGCAAATCAAACTTGAAGCTTCTTTTAGCCAGCTTTTTTCTTAGTTTGGGCTTTCAAAGCTTTCCAAAAGGAAAACACTTCATGGCCAAATAAATTCTTGTATTTGGATTATTCATTTCTCAAATTTCAACAAAAGAAATGTAGTTCCTGACAGAAATTTGCCACACTTATTGCTTTCAAAATCTCATTGTCAGAAAATACAAAAATCTTTTAGAGTTTCATCATTTGCATAAACTATTCCAGGAAACTTAACAGTAGGCTATAATGAAGCTAATTAGTGGTTGCTTCGAAGACACTTTATAAGGTGGCCATTATTGCCAACAATATAGTCTATCATTCCATCAAAATACTTAAAATATCAATTCTTAGACAATTATCCAAACATATCCATGGGAAACTAGCTGTGAGTCAAACTCATTCAATATCCCCCAAGAAATAAACTGTTCAATATGTGTTTTTTGCCTTGGTTAATAGCTATTTACAACTGTGGATTTATTTCTTCAAGAAGGAGTCAAAGGTCAAAGATGAAAAGTAATGCACT
Source organism: Pseudochirops cupreus (assembly GCA_028627135.1). Classification (NCBI taxonomy): domain Eukaryota; kingdom Metazoa; phylum Chordata; class Mammalia; order Diprotodontia; family Pseudocheiridae; genus Pseudochirops; species Pseudochirops cupreus. The sequence goes on from CM053580.1 coordinate 306,709,790, forward strand.
TCTATTTGAAACAATGAATATCAATATTTATCATAAAATAAGTTATTTCCATCTTTTTTATCTTAAATATAATTTGTTAATGAGCAGCACTTGTTTAATGAATAATCAAAGCTCCATGAGACAGTATTCACTGTCAGTCATAACTAAGGTTGAGTAACCAGGTTTTTGTTTCAGTAGATTTGATAACATTTGGAATTCTTCTGCATCATAGAAACATAGCTCCTATTTACCAAAAGTGATTACTTAAAATATTAATTTTACCCAGAAGTTGAAACAATGTAAATTAATTAGCACAATGATGAACTCAAAAAGCTTATAAACCACCTTACTCAGCAAATATCTGATTTACTTGTCAGACAGGAAGTAATGGATGCCAAAGGCAAACCTTGGTAAGAATATAAATGTATTTGTAAAATTGTAAGGAGAAGGGTGATGGATGATTATGTATAGTGTCATGTCATAAAGCAAATATGAGAGCAAGAGAAAGCAATACCAGTTTAAAAGAAAATGACTGAGATATCTAACTGAACAGTCATCCTGTGGACATGTAATTGAGAGAACTACAAACAAAAAAATTGAAAAAAAAAGATTTGCAAAAACTTAAAAAATAAAACTTTTGTCCATCAAGGACATTTGATTCACAATACTTGGATCCTAATATCACACTCCCAGATGTGCTTTTCTGTAGCAAGTAGAAATGATGATTAAAAAAAAAAACCCAAAGGTAAGGTAGATATATTGGGCCAAATCTATGTACAAAAGATGTGTTCTGGAAGTGATAGAAACATAAGAGATGCTGAGGAATCAATAATAGATAATGTATACAAAAAGGGAGTGCTATCAAAGGTTTGTAAAACTTCTTGGATAATATTAATACTGAAAAAAGATGAATAAGAGATCATCAATATTGTACCAAACAAATGCCTAATCTACCATTTATACAAAATGATTATAGCAGTAATCAATGTGTGAATTAAGGGCTTCTTGATAAGGATATTAATGTTGTTGTTGCTGTTACTGTTGTTGTCTCAGAGGACCAATGATATCAGGAAGTTCATATCTTGACTTGCAAGTGAATTGGATTTGAGTGAGGCAGAGCCGTGCAAAGTCATCAGCCTCACTCCACCCTCCAGAGTGAGAACTAATAAACTTTTACAAGTGTTACTTTAAAAATATTATTGCTTTGGGTTCAAATGAGAGAGTGTGTATAAAGTACCTTGCCCATTTTAAAGTGCCATATGAATGCCAATCATCAAAATAATTGTTACATTCTAAAATGGTAGTGATGTAAAAGAGTCCAAAACAAGATAATGGGAAGTAGAGTATGCTAACTGAAAAAAAATTCAACTCATTGAGAAATTTTACTGTAATAAAACTTAGCTACAATAGGATTTCCAAAATATGTTATTTGGCACAATGTATATTCTTCAGACCCTGAAAAAGAGGTGTTAATAGAAGATGCTGTATGTGACAAGATGTCACATAGAACAGTAATCAAAGAATACTTCTAGAAGGGGGCTCTAGTGTAATTCTTTTTTTAAAAAAAAGAATCCCTTACTTCATTTATAAATGCATCTAGTGATTGAATTATAAGGTGATTAAGTGATTTTTATTCCGTTACAGATCAGTAATATAGAAAAGTATGTGTAATAAATATTTAGGGAGTTAAAAGATAAAATAAATTGATTATATATAGTATATACTAAACATATTATATATGTATACATATATATGTACAGAAATATCAAGATCAATTCCTTAATAAGTAGGTAAAGGACACAGGTAATTTTCCAATGAAAAACTGAAAACTGTAAATGTGATCATTTACAGTGTTCAGTTTTTCATTGGAAAACTACTTGTTTGTTTCAAATCACTAATGCTAAAAAATAAATGCAAGGTAAAATAGCTATGAAGTTTCAGTTCCGTGAAATTTGACAAAGACAAAAAAAGAGAAGAACAGTTCCTGTTAGAAGGGCTCTGAGAAGATAAACACTTTTATATACTATTGGCTCAACATTCTTGATTCAATTTGGAATTAAGCAAGAAGAGTGACTAAACCATCTATATAATGTCCCCAGAATTTCTACTATTGGGTATACAACCCAAGAAAGTCAATGCCAGAAACACAGATCCAAGATATACTGAAATGAACATAGATGTTATATTTATCATAGAGAACAAAGGGGCAAAAGATGAATGTTCCTTGCTGTCAATGATGATGTCATTTTTTTTTCTTTTATATCCTCAGTGCCTAGAACATAGCCCAGCAAATAGGAGGCACTTAATCAGAGACTGGTGAATTGAAATGAAATTGAATTGAATGAAGACAACTCATAAATTGTAAAATGGTTGAAAAAATATGTGATATATTAATGGAATGGAATGTTATTTTATTGGGAGAAATTAAGAAAATCAGGAATTCAGAGAAACATGGGAAGATCTGTATGAACTGATACAGAAGGAAATAAGTAAAATCAAGGGAACAGTACATGAAAAAACCCTACAATGATTGTAATTAAAAGTTCACAAAAAGGAAATTGAACTTGGAGTCATTGAGACATCAAATAATGACACATAGAGGAAGGGCTCTACCAGGACAGAATGTTTTATAACTTGTCAGATGTCATCATTGTATCAGACATTTTGCTTCATTGCTTTTCTTTCTCAAAAGGGAGATGTCAAAGTTAGAGTGGTTTCAAATAACTGTGATAAAAGACATCATCCGTACAACATATTTGTTAAAATGAGGAATGGAATAAAAAGGAAAGTAAAATAACAATAAAATCAGTACCTTTTCCCTAAGCCTCCCTCCTCCTCTCCTTTTTTTTCTGGATTTGTCTGTCTTTGTTTAAAAAGCCTAGAGCCTGGCAAAAGCATTTTTCCAATGTTATTTACATTTGTGAAAACTTAAGTAGTTGCATGTTGATTAACTAAAAATATGATAATCAGCCCACACACTTTATTAGGACACATAATGCATAATTTGTACCTTAAAAGCACCGTTTGTTCACAAACGTATTGCAGAATTATTGGTAAGTGCTATTTAATAACATTTTAGAATTGGAGTGATTATTAAGAAATCAACTTAGAGACATACAAATACAGATAAAAGCAAGAGAGGCAGCCTCTCAATGCTTTGGGGCTCAAGGTAGTGATAGAAGAGTTCACAATACTCTTCATAGATTTGTCATTTCCCTGAAGTTGTATTTATAGACTCCCAGCTTTTAGGAACAGAAGAAAACTTAGAGATCATCTATTCAAATTCTCATACTTTCTAGATAAGGAAACTGAGGTCAACAGATATGGTCTTTCATAAATGACAGATTTGGAAATCATAGCCAGCTAGTGACTTGAAATTTCATTATTGCAACATTTTACCTTGCTTTTTAAAATATACAAATTTTCCTTCGCTTTAGAACAAGTACTCTCCCTTTTAATCAAAAGAAACTCAATCCCCTAACTATCCACAGTGGAAACACATTAATTCTCTTCTCTGGATCTTATTATTATTATTATTATTATTATTATTATTATTATTATTATTTACCAATTTCTTAACTGAAGCCAGACTTTTTTTTCTTATTGTCTTGAGAAATTCTCTCAGTCATTTTCTCTAAGGAAATTGGGTGTTAGAATGATTAATCTGGATGATCCAGCCCCTGAAATCTAGCTTCTGTTCTCTCCAACATCATCTGATGACCTCATCAAATTCTTTCTCCTGATCTCTCCCTTCTCTAATTTAATGTTTATCTGCTTTTCTTTTTGTTCTAATAAATTTCTGATCATCTAATTTAGATCCCCTTCTCTGCTTTCAACTCTGTCTCTTGTTTTCTTTGCTCCATTTCTTCTTGATCCTATTCCACCTCCTGTTGTCTTTGCTTTGCCTCCAACAGCAATCTCAATGGCTAACCTTACCCTGTTTGTTTGTATGTACCTAAATATACTAAGTAGATCCTGGTATTCCCATACCATCTACTCACCTATTTGTTTATTATTTTCAAATAAATCTATTAAGCCTCTATAATGGCATTGTAATACTATTGTGTTATATTCTCAGGTCACTACTAATAAATAAGACCCAAATGATAAAACATATATTAGGAGAGATGTAGTGCAGGAAAGAATACATATATGAAACATCTGTAAGAAAAACATCAATATCACATGTGGAAGAGATCATTTGTGGCTGGGGTGACCCATTAAGTCTTCCTGCCTATGATGCCATTGTAACTGAACCTTGGATATTGAGTAAGGCTAGAACAAATAGAAGTAGAGTAGAGGGAATTCAGGCATCAAAAATGAAATGAGCGAAGGCACAGATTCAGGAAAATTCAATATGTGTTCAGGGAAGGGCTAACAGATCAATTTGTTGAAGCATGGAATAGAAAAGAGGGAGTAGTGTAGGGAAAGGTGGAAAGGTATGAAGATATCAGACAACTGTTAATTTCAGGTGTTCAAGTCAGTTCTAATGCCACTTCTCTAGTTCAAGTTCATTATTGATAAAAATGGGGGACTCACAGGTCACTGAACAGTTAACAAAAAGAAGTTTGCTTTATCCAAACACAGCAAAAATATGCAACAATCACACCAAGCTTCTCTGGGTATACCCCCATCATCTACATACGGATGTACACCTACTCATCAGGGAAGAATATGATACAGGAGATGGTGACTCATGGAGCCTTCAGATATCTCACCAAGTTGGAGGACTACTGGGTTTTTATGTCCTTACATCAGGGCTTCTAATTTTTTTTTTCCATTCAATCCCCCTTTAGTGCTTCTTAAATTGTGGGTGTGACAACCAAACACCTGAAAGAAGTAGAAGCCAATTAGGTCTCTGGAAAAGGAATCTCTATTAGGAAGGAGTAAGGGGTATCCTAACCTATGTTGTAGGGGAAACACTGCTTTATATTACTCCTATTATGCTGGGCAAAGGAATGCTGTCTTTATTAAGTTGACAAAAGGGACTCATTGAAAGTTTGTTTTTGTTTTGTTTTTGTTTTTAATCAGGAGAATAATCTGACTATTCTCATAAATTAAGATTCTTTCAGAAGCAATGTGTAGAGGAGATTGGGGGAAATTAGGGACTAGGAACAGAGAGATCAGACAGAAGACTACTGCAGAAATCCAGAAGACAGATAAGGAAGGTATTTATGTATAGCTAAAATGAAAATGGTTAGAAAGAAACAGGTGCATAACTCACAGAACACTGGCATCCTAGTAAAAGAAATCAGTTAAAAGAGCTGTCAGAAGTCATTTAATCCACTTCACATCTGAACAAAGGCTGTGTCTACAATGGTTGTTGTCCTTCATTCTCGAAGAGAACCAAAATGACATCACATATGATTGAATTAAGTTTCAATGTGTCAGACCAGTATGAACTCAGAATGCTCTAACTCAGGTCAGGCACAAATGGTCCATGTGAACATTTGGGGTTGATTCTCCAAATTTGTGCATCCTGCATTTCCTTTGAGCTGTTTCAATTCTGCTTTGCTCACAGAGCACAGCACCTTTTCTGATGAGGGCACAGCATTCTGAGCAATCCTGTGCCAGTGTCTCCCGTGTCATATATTCAATTCCAAAGTTCTTCAGAGAGACCTTGTGACTGTCTTTGTATCACTTCTTCTGACCACCATATGAATGCTTGCCTTGTGTGAGTTCTCCATAAAACAGTCATTTTGGCAAGTGCATGTGTGTCTACAATACACTCAGATAGTCGGTAGTTATCTATTATTTGCTTAAAGACCTGAAGCCAGTGGAGACTACTTCCTAAGGTAGCCTATTCCACTCTGGGACATCTCTAATTGTTAGGAAGTTAGTTCATATATCAAGTGAAAACCTGTTTCCTTGCAACTTCCATCCCATTACTTCTAATTCTGACGTCTTAGACTAAAGCAAACAAATCTCATCCCTCTTTCACATGCTAAAATATAGTTTTCATGGTCCATGTTAGCCTTCTCTTCCTTAAGTTAAAGGTCATCAGATTGTTCAGGTTGATACCTATAACTCTTACCTGTTCTACACTGTTGCAAAATCTCTCCCTTCCCATATAGCATTGAAGTTATATTCATGTTACATGTCCCTACTATAGTGTTAATTACTTCAGAACAGAGACTTTTGTTCTTGTCTTTATATCATCAGGGACAACAATAGCACCTTGTACATAATAGGCACTTAAAAAATATTGGTTGAATGGATAATTATGGAAAGGATCTCAAGAGTTTTCATCATCATGGCTGCCATCCTTTGAATGTAGTCCAGCTTTTCCATATCTTTCCAAAACAATGATCTATAGAACTGAACATAATACTCAGTTT
>CM053580.1:306716606-306732671 GCA_028627135.1 Pseudochirops cupreus
GTCAGATCAACCAATCCTTTCATCACTGATACTGCTAAAGAGGAAACTCTACTCAATGGTACCTCAAATAATTCATCATGGCAAAGACGGGATTTTGTATTCTCCGCAACAGTGTATGACAAGTACTAGCAGATTGTATCAAGATGAAAAGACTTTGAGTATGAATCCTATAAATACTCTGTGTCTGTCATACAAATACAAGGCTATTAAAAATCAGAGAAGGTCACCACAAGGCTTATGGATTTTACATACATATATACCTATGAATACCTCCACACGCATATATGCATTGCATATATATATATATATATATATATACACACACACACACACACATATATATATAAACACACACATACATATATACAAGCACATATACTTATATGTATAAAACAGTGGTTACGTTGCACTATATAAAATTAAAATGTATTCATAAAATAACTTAAAAATATATTATTTAGATTTATGGATACATTTTTATTTTACTTCACATTCATTTCTAAATATGTTGCTCTCATTCTCCTACTCAGTGAGTTTTTCTTAGTGAGCACTCACCCCCCAAAAAAAGTTTAGCAAAAGCTAACAATGTCAACCACATCCAATATCATGTGTAACATTTTATACCTACAATATCCCACTTCTATAATGAGGGAAAAGAACTGCATTTTCTCACCTTTTTTTTTTTAAGGGGAGAAGTAGGGATGGCTAGGTGGCACAGTGAATAGAGCACTGGCCCTAGAGTCAGGAGGACCTGAGTTCAAATCCAGTCTCAGACACTTAACACTTACTAGCTGTGTGACTTTGGGCAAGTCACTTAACCCCAATTGCCCTGCCCTGCCCCCTCCAAAAGAGCAAAACAAAAAAGAGAAGGGAAGAAGGAAGGGCAAGCCTGGTCAGGGCTCAAGTAAGCAATATTCTCAACAAATACAATAATACAAATAGAGCAAATAACGTAACAAAAATGAGGCTGTAAAATTATAATACATGATAAATATTTTTTATTCAGAAAAAAATTCACGAAGTTGGTCTATTGATGTATGGTAGAACTAGATTATGTTTACATTTCATTATATTCCATTGTGTGGCATGATCCCCATCTTCTAAAACTGCCGTAATAGCTAGCGATTGGCTCAACAGATCCCGACTACCACACAGATGTGCCTCCTATACAGAAGGAAGAGGAATATTTGCGCAGTTGTAGCATTGGTGAGTCAGAAAACTATTCAGGAAATGACAACTTCACATATGCACGTCATCTTTTGCTCATTTTGTTTGTTCTACTGTATTGTTTGCAATGTACAGAAGTTATATGGAATCACTAAAAAAAAATTTCAGAAATTATATTATAGACACACACATATATGTTTGTATACATATATAATACACATATACCATAGAAACATGCACACATATAATACATAATATGACACATAAATAATATTTCTGTCCTCCTTTGTCCTTGAATTTTAGGTTTGAAATATAATAAGAGGGAGGGAAGAAGGGAGAGAGAAAGAGACACAGAGACAAGCAGAGACAGAGATAAAAAATGATGAAGACAGAGATACATGGAGAAGGAGACAGAGGGAGCAGCAGAGACAGAGGGAAAGGGAACAACATAGTTAGGGGAGGAGGTAAGGAAGGGAGAAAGGGGGAGGAGGAAGACAGGAGAGACAGAGACAGAAACAAAGTTTAGCAATGAAGGTTCTGATTAAAAATCTCTCTTGATTCTTACCTCATTTATCATCATGGGTTATTGGTGTTTATCCTTTGTTCTTGAAGAGGGCTATGACATCAGGAAGGTTATGCCCTGACTTGCAAGTACATTGTATTTGAGTGAGAAAAGGATGCACAAAGTTAGTAGCCTCACTCTCTTTTCTGGAGCCATCTGCATCCAGTGGCAAGATATAGATTGGTACAACTGGAGATGGCCCCAGATGCAGTGGGAGACCTTGGCCTAGCTAAAGGCTGAAACACAGGGGAATGCTAATATGTAGGAAGTTTCCCGAGTCATAATTTTTGCTCAATTACTTCATTTACCATTTCCCAGCTTCACACTATTTACTGTATGTAATGGCAAGCAAAGTAGCATTTTCCTGCTTGTTTCAGCTGTTCAAGTGCCTTTGAGTCTTGTCTTTGATTGTGTCAAGTCTTTGTTGAAAATAGTATACATTGTGTTGCCCTTAGTAGGTCTAAGGGAGTTTGAAGACTTTCCCTGCCCTAACATCATCACATGGAGTTCATGGTGGGAGGAACTTGCCAAAGGAGCAGAACAGGAAGGGTAGAACAGGAAGGAGCAGAGCAGATAAAAACTGGAACACAAGCTGGGACTAAGCAGAACTGAGAGAGAGAATGCTTGTGGTTTCAGTGCTGTTTGTTGTTCTGTCTGTTATTCTCTGTTTATGTTACTTTGTCAGACAGAAGCATTCTGTCTATTGATTTGTGTACTTTGTCAGACAGAACACTCTGTCTGATGATTTGTGTTGATTTCTCAGACAAAAAGTGAATTGAGATGATAGCACCACTAAAGTGCATAAATATTGTTATAGCCCTTTTGAACTTTGTTTTCCTAGAAACAAAAACTGTGAAGAGCTTCATTCAAGCGGAGCAGTCCCCAAGAGTTGTGATATGGAACAGGAGGAAGCACTCCCTACCTGTGAAACCAGGCAACAGTTGGGTGAATCCAGGCAAAGCTGGGAGAGCTGCCTACCTGTGAAGTCAGCCTCCAGTTAAGACTAAAGGAGACTTTACTTGGGTTGGACGGCCTTTGTACTTTCTACTACCCCATAAGGATGATTGACTTAAGGATGATTGCCCCTTAAGCATGATTGACTTAAAAATGATTGGAAGTCAGCCTGGAGTCAAGATGAAAGAAGACTTGATTTGGGTACTCTATACTGATTGAGGAGATTGTGATTTACAGAAAAGATGCGAAGAAGGGAGTCAGGAGTTGGGCAATTAGGGCAGCTGTCTTCTTCCTGGTTCAGAGCCCTGGGAGATTATTTTTAGAGATTTCAGGGATTATCTCACCCAGTCTTCTCACTGTTCACAGTCACTCTTGCCTCACTTGGGTTATATTATTCCCCAGATGACTTTTGTTGAACTAGAATCAGTGATTTTATTCAGTCTTTGAAGGAGATAGTGACAAAATATGAATACCACGCTATATGTTTGCCTCTGCAAAATTCACATAACTTCATTGTGGAAGCAAGATAACCTACCATTTGGGGTAATGGCTTCCTCTTCCATCTTCCAACATCTTATCCTAGAACTCTCACCAAACCACGTTCATACACATAGCTTTCCCAGGGTCTCTTCTGAATCTTCTCTTGCTATGCACTCTGGGATTAGTATGCCTTGCAAGGCTGGACTAGATAGAACTTAAAAAAACATTTTAAAGTCATGTCTTTTTGGATTCATTACTAGAAATTCACTATAATATGGTTTTAATAGTGATTATGAAAGAACACTTTACAAAGTATTTTATACTTTATAAAGATAATATGTCTTATGAGATGCTTTGATCCCTCAGGAACTATTTTTTTTTATTTGAGTTGAAAATAGACTTGTATAATATTAAATTGTTTCCTATAATAAATGGGTGCCACAAGACATTTCCTGTATTCTTATAAGTTTGTTTTTATTTTGCAGAAGTGTTGGGATTATATGATTGGAGTCTCTAGTAATACATAATATTTTAGATGGATTAATGAATGAAAAATAACTGGATTTTCCTTTTCTGCTTCTGAAAGGGGACATAATACATCTTCTTGAGACATTTAAAAAAGTAAATTGTTTTTTCCTGATGTTTCATCTCCCATTGCATTGTTTTATCAGTGAGCAGAAGATGGGAGACTTCTATCATCCCTGTTCTTTTTAAATTGTGGTTTGCAACCCAGTATGGGATTGCAAACAATCGGGCAACAGTAATAGATTTATGAACACACAAGAACCAAAAGTTAATTAAAAATCAAGCAAATAATGAATCTGAGGTATTTCTGGTGCTTGCCCATCTTGCATTTCACAATTTCAAGATAGCCTTGGTTCTGAACACAAAGCATACACACTTTGTACTGCACATGTCCTCAGGGCTCACTATGCCATCGAAAGCTGAAAAAATGCAAAAAGACTTTACTAGTGGAAAAAGTTTAAGCCCAGACCTAGACAACACAAATTTCAGAAAATATAATAATCCCTCTCAAGAAGTTCACAATTAAGTTGAAAAGATAACACATACAAATGAAAAATTCCCTAACAAAAGAGAATTTCAGGTTATACTGCCAAGTCCTTATAGGTATTTTTTCCAATACTGCTTCAGACTGAAGAATTTAGGAAAAATAAGAGTAGTGTAATTAGAATTCCATTAAATTAATTCAACATTAATTAAGTACTAATAACCACTAATAATTAACATTACCTGTGTGATCTTGGGCAAGTCAATTTGAGGTTGGGTTGGGTGACCTTTGAAATCCTTTCTAGATTTAAACTAGGATCTGTTACTGTGAGAGCCATTCTCCTAGGTGCTGGGGATACAAAGATATAAATGAAACAAAGTAATTGTTCAAATTGTTATTGGTATATGTGTTGAACAAAGTAAAATGCAATCAACATGTAGAGACAAGGAAATACAAGATAATATGAGGAGCAGTTATGTGGGGAGTGGAGCAGAGATTAGTAAAGTTTTCCTGGAATAGATGGCAACTAAATAGGTATAAAAGTTCTGAAAAGTGAGAGATTAGGAGGAAGTGCTTGTGTGAATGCTTGGAGGCAGGAGATAGAATGCTGAATTTGAGGAATTCTAAGTAGTAGTTAAATTCACCAGAAATATAAAGTCCCTGAAGGAGAATGATGGGAAATAAAGTTGAGTTTATGGGATTGTGGAAGACCTTTAAAGTTAGGTTAAGGAGACTGGAGAGTGGATAGTGCCAGGCTTGGAGTCAGAAAGACCTAAGTTTATATCTGGCCTCAGACACTATGTGACCCTTGGCAAGTCACAACTCCATTTGCCTCAGTTTCTTCATCTATATAATGAGCTGTAGAATGAAATGGCAAACCACTTCTGTAGATTTGCCAAAAAAGATGGGGTCACAAAGAATTGGAGAAACCTGAAGTGACTGAACAGCAACAACAAAAAGGAGACTTCTGGAAATTTTGCCAAGTAAAACCTTAAATCTAAGCTTGACTAACCATTACCACAAAACAGAAAGAAATGAACAATTTCTACAACACAATTGTCACAGCTTATTCATGCTAATATAGTAGAAATATTGATAACACATTACTTTACAAATTTAGTGTTATATCACTCACATTACACCAGGGATGTATCTAAAGTGAGGCAAAAATAATTCATTTGATGTCATATAAGATCAAAATATCAAATAATTTTTAAAAATGTGGAAAGGAATGGTTAGGCTACTAAATTCCAAATTGCGAGGAAGGCATAATTATCAAATATATGTGTTATTAGATAAATAATAGAAAAGTAGAATAGAGGAATATATGAGCATGTTTTAGAAATAAATGCACATATAAGTTTAATTTTTCAAATTAAACTCAAGACTTACTTATTGTGAATGTACTCTCCCACAAGACATGCTCAAAAAAATAGCGATCTAGCCAAAGAAAAAATTTATGTTCATTGCAATACCTTGTAGATTTCATCACAGTAAATATCAAATGCTTAAATGATATTAACATGAAAAGAAACTTCATAGAAAATGTATTTTTATAGTTACAGAGGAAAAATATAACCAGTAAAAGATAAAAGAAGCATAAATGACAAAACAGATAACATTGATTACATAGTTTTGAAAAAAGCTTTTTCAAAAAGAAAATGTAACTAAAAACATAAAAAATATATGTATGTGTAGATTATGTGTGTGTGTGTGTGTGTGTGTGTGTGTGTGTGTGTGTGTGTAGACAAAGGGCACAGGGTGAGCTGAGTATGAAAGGAGGATACTTAAAAAAATAAAATTAAGTGTTGAGAGGAATGTTCTGTGAGAAAGAGAAAAGGTGAGGAAATCGTCTCATATAAAAGAGGTAACAAAGAGCTTTTACAATGGAGGGTAAAAGAGAGGAGGGGAGAAGGAATAAGTGAGCCTTACTCTGTTGGATTTGACTTGAGGGAATAACACACACACTCAATTCGGTATGGAAATCTATCTTACCCTGAAGGAAAGCCGGGGGGAAGGGGATAAGAGAGTGAGTGGGCATAATAGAAGAGAGAGCAGATTGGGGAAAGGGGTAATCAAAAGCAAACATTTTTGTGGCGGGAGACCTAATTTAGGATTGTTTAAATATTCTATTTTCTCTTCTATTAATCTGGGCAGTTTATACTTTTGCAAGTATTCATCCATTTCCCTTAGATTGCCAGTTTCATGACATATAATTGGGAAAATTACTTACTAATAATTGCTTTAATTTCATCTGCATTGGTGATGTTTCCCTTTTTTATTTCTGATGATGGTAATTTGGTTTTCTTCTTTCTCTTTAAAATAGGATTAACCAATGGTTTATCTATTTTATCAGGTTGTTGCTTTTCTTTTTTCTATAAAACCTGCTCCTAGTTTTATTAGTTCAATTTTCTTCTTAATTTTCAGTTTTATTAACCTCTCCTTTGATTTTCAGGATTTCCATTTTGCTATTTACTTCAAGATTTTAAATTTATTTTCTTCTTGTTTTTTTTTATTATTAGTTACATGCTCAATTTATTGATCTGTTCTCTCACTCTCTCTCTCTTTCTCTGACTCTCTCTTTCTCTCTCTCTCTCTCTCTCTCTCTTTCTCTCTCTCTCTCTCTTTCTCTGACTCTCTCTCTCTCTCTCTCTCTCTCTCTCTCTCTCTCTCTCTCTCTTCCTCTTTCTGTCTCTCATTAATGTACATGTTTAGAAACATAAATTTTCCTCTCAGTATTGTTTTGGCTCCATCCCACAAACTTTGGAATGTTGTCTCTTTGTTGTCATTCTCTTTAATGAAATTATTGATTGCTTCCGTTGTTTGTTTTTTGACTCATTCATGCTTTAGTGCTAATTGTTTAATTTCCAATTAAATTTTACTTTTCCTTCCAGGACTCTTTTTTAAATGTATTTTTATTGAATTGTTTCCTGCAAAGGGTACATTTAATAATTTTGTTTTCTTGCATTTGTTTGTAAGCTTTTTATGCCGTGATACATTGTTAATTTTGTCAAGGTGTATTCCTTTCTAATCCCCTTCAGTTTTTCCCTCAGAATTTCATCATAGCTAACTTTTCTAAGATGTTATTTTCCTCCTTGACTTCTTTCTTATTTATCTTATGTTTAAATGTATCTAGCTCTCAAAGGGTAAGGTTGGGTTCTCCAACTAGGATAGTTTTATTGTCTCATTACTCCTGATATTATTTTAACTTTTCTTTTAAGAATTTGGATACTGTGCCACTTGCTGCATATATGCTTAGTATTAATCTTATTTCGTTTTTTAAAGTTCTTTTCAGCAAGATTTAGTTTCCCTTATCTTTTAATTAGGTCTATTTTTGCTTTTGCTTTGTCTGAGATCATCTTTGCTACCCCTGCTTTTTAGGCCTTGGATCCAGAAATGATATTGTCTTTCAGAATTTCCACTCTCTTTTGACCAAAAGTGCTCCTCCCTACCTTTGAGCTATGACCCAGAAGTGGGTATAGACAATGGAGTTGCCAAACAGAATCTGTTCTTTTGTCCACTGTTAGCACTGGAGTCCACTGTAATCTCTTTCTGACCAGTTGTCAGGCCCCTTTACCATCTCTGGTTTGAAAACTCTCAGAGCTGTTGCTTCTGTTACCACCACCTACTACCACCACTGTGTTTTATCCACATGGGTTCTGAAACGGTCCACTGTCCCATGTCACAGATCTCTCTTTTCTACCTCCTATGGTTGTCTTGAACTGGAAGAATGTCTCACTTTGGCCTTTTGTTGCATTTGCCATTCCAGAATTCAATTTGAAGCATTATTTTAAAGTTGTTTGGAAGGGAATGTTTGAAGAGCACAACAGAGAACTTTCTCCACTCTGCCATCTTGGCTCCATCCCTGAGCAATTCTCTTTTTGTTTAAAGTGTTAAAATGACTTGAAACATTTTCATAAGAAGAAATAAATATACCAATAACCTTTTGAAAATCTGTTTTAAAAATCTCTAATTACTGGAGAAATATAAATTAAAATAACCTCAAAATATTATCTTATCCCCATCACTTTAGGAAAGTTGCTGTAAGATAGGAAAATCCATTGTTGTGGGGGTTTGAACCAAAAGGTATACTAATTCTTTTTTTTCTAGAACTATGAATGAATTCAATATTCTTATTAATTAATTCTGAATAAATAAAGAAAATGTTCTAAATTCTTAATGTTCATTGACCCAAAGATTTCCCTATAGGTTCTACATTCAGAAGATCATAACAGCAATAAAAAGCTCATGTATGCAAACATACACCATAGCATTATATGTGATAGTAAAGCTGGAAACAAATACGCCCCTAGCAATTGGGGGGAAAGCTGAACAAATTACATTAGAAGAATTTAGTGGATTATAACTAAGTAGTAAGGAATGAAAAACATATATATAGAATTTAGGGGGGAAAACATGAGGAGACTTGTACAAAGTGATACATATAAAAGAAACAGAAACAAATTTATATGCATACATTTAGTGACTATATCATTCATAAAATCAACAAGGAGAGACAGCCAAACTTTAATTTAAAACAAGTAAGATAATGTTGTCAGTTTAAGACAGATCAACAACTGGTCAAGTATTTTGGTTGCAAATGTATCTTGTAGGGAAATTTGTTCAGGTTTGTTGGGAAGTAGTGATTGTACAGAATTATTTTTCTTTTTTTAATGGCCTGCCCATCCCTCTTAGATTATCTTTTCCTATAGATGTGTAAGCACTGGGATTCAATCTATCCTTTTTTTTTTAATTGAACACCATGAAATCTTTTGCAAACAAATTGATAGTACACATCAGACTATCTTTCCTCTTTTCTTCTATCACAAATACTAAGATGGAGTGTTTGTTACTTACTAGACTTTTCATTGTTCCTTTGTCCAATGTGCAATCAGATTCAGAATAGCAGTTTCCCTAGTCACTTTTTTTCACATTTCAAATTGGCTGAAATTGAAAGATATAGTATTGAATTGCATGAAGGATGAAATTTAGCTTTGAAGCCTAAAAATAAATTGAAAAGATTTTAACTATGTTCTCATGCTAAAAGTAAAACTGTTATTATAGGAAAATTTAATTTATAAATATTTATTTTACTGACTTCTGAGTGACCTTTTGTTTACTCATTTTCCTTTAAAGTGCTATGTAAATGTAAGCTATTATTTTTCTTATTCCTTTTATCTCAATCAATCTTCATGCAACTATAAATAGTGAGGAAGTATGTTCTTAGCATATACATGACATTAATGGTTCTACCTTATTCCTAACCCTCTAGATGTAATCCCTTATTACATCATAGACCTGTCTTCAAGCAAGTGGTCAATGTGTGTTAAGAACCTGATATGTGCTAGGTCCTGGAAACACAAAGACAATGACCCTAATTTCAAAGAGATAACATTTTACTGGTCAGGAACTAATACGTGCATTCATACATCCATATAAACACATATATCCATACCAAATATATACAAAATAAACATAATGTTGAAAGAGAAAGTGCCAGCACCTAGGGGTATCAAGAAAGGGTTCATGTGAAAAATTGCACTTGAGCAGAATTTTGAAGGAAGTCAGGAATTCTAAGAGGTGGGGATAAGGTTTGAGGGTGTTACAAGCATGTAGGAAAGCCAGTGAAGCAGAAATGCAAGACAGTGTCATTTGAGAATAATAGCAAGAAGAAGACGAAGGTGAAGGCATTGTGGAGTCAGTCACTTGATAAGCATTTATTAAGAGTCAGAAGCTGTGCACTTTTTTAATGTTGGAAAAGATATTTATCAGCCTGTATAAGTTAGTTTTGAAAAAGGATTACCACTTGTTAGAGAAATTTCAAGATTTTTATTACAACAGTATTTCCCCACATATCAGAATGCAGAAATGTATATATATATATATATATCTATATATTTATATGTATCTATATATATCTATATCTATATATATCTATATGTATATATATGCCTTTTTTCAAACTGTCACTTTGCACTTTGCTCTCTGATCCTCAAAACACAACCATTAAAAGCAATCATATAATTCAGAACTTCGTAACTAAACAAGTCATATTTGGCATACTTGGACAAACACAACATCTAAGAAAATGTATGCAGTTTTAAAGTGCTCAGTACACAAAGAAAGAGTAAAGACCATCCCTTCCCTCAAGGAACTCAAAAAACTAGTGGGAGAGAAAATGACGAAATAAATATGTATAAACAAGCTATATACAAGATAATTAGGAAATAATCAACTGAGAGAAAGCCCTAGAATTAAGAAAGATTAGGGAAACCTTCTTAAAGAAGGTGAGGTTTGAGTTGGAACTTGAAGAAAGCTGGGGGGGGAGGGGAAGCCAGGAGGGGCAGAGGAGGAAGGAAATCATTCTAGGCATAAAGAACAACCAGCAAAATTCCTGAGCTAAGAGGTGGAGTGCCTTGTTCTAGAATATTAAGAATGCCAGTGTTACTGGACTGAAGAATAGTAAAGAAGAGAAGGGGATGCAAAATGTAAGAAAGCAGAAAAAAAATTTTGGGGGGAAGGGGAGGTGCTAAATTATGAAGAACGCTGAATGGTGGTTGGAAAAGGATGTTAAGGCCAGCTTGTGTTGTTCTGTTTTGTTCTTCATTCTCAAAGACAAATGACATCAGGAAAGTGATGTCTTGACTTGTAAGTGAATTAGATTTAAGCAGGGCATGGCTGTGCAAAGTGACCAATCTCACTCTCTTTCCCAGAGCCATCTGGGTCCAGTGGCAAGACATAGATCAGAACTACTGGACATAGCCTTTATGCAATGGGAGGCCAAGGTCTCCCAATGCTTAAGGGCATTAAAAAGCCTCAGAGTATCTGGAATCTCTCTGTGTATACAGCAGGCTCACCATTTCACAGTTCAAAAGCAACTCTTTTACATTTGTGGGCTTAAGGTTGTGATTTCTCTTATTCTTTATTGTCTGAATTACAATATGCCCATTTGCAACAAAAACTTTAAATACTGGAGTTGTGCAGAAATCTGAAGTCTGCAAATTCATCTACAAAACCATTCCTGTATCTTGTATTAGTGTGGCATGCTAAAACAAAATATAGAACTTAAAATTGCAAGGCCAAAGTTCAAATTCCACATCTAACATTTATCAGTTACATGATCAAGAACAAGATCCTTAACAAGCTCAAATCTCATTTGAAAAATGGGAATAATAAAACTTATCAGCTTCATTGGATGAGAAAACAGGTTTTTAAGCTGTGATACTATATAAATTTGAGCTATTATTTTTTTGTCGATCTTCACTATGCAAGGTAGACATGAGCATATTGGTATACACCTTTTTAATGCAGAGATTTTAGTTAGCAGATTTCTCTCATGCTTTAATTTACATGTTTTAACATTTCATATTTTTGTGACAGATGATTTTAAGTAACCTCCTTATGATTATATATGTGTGTTTATATCTGTGGGTATATCTATTTGATGTGCCATTGAACATTTTTGTTAGTGATATAGGAGAAAGATATGATGACATATTTATCAAACTTGCATATGACCTAAAGTTGAGAGGGATAGCTAATACAGTGGGCGGCTGAATCTGTATCTAAAAAAAAATCTAGACCTGTTAGAGCTTTGGGAAGGATCTAACAGCATGAAATTCAGTCAGGATAATGCACACTTGGATTTTTTAAAAATGTTACTGGTATAAGATAGTAGAGGAATAGCTAGATAGCCTCTTTTTGTGTTAGTGGTGTTAATAGACTGCAAGATAATATGCATCAGCATGTGATATGACTAATGATATCTTTGGCTGCATTGAGATGCATGATATCTTCTAGAAATCATGAGGTGATCTTCTGTTCTCAGCTTTCTTCAGACCTCATCAGGAGTACTGCGATAAGTTCTATATGATACAGTTTAAGAGTGGCATTTATAAAGTTGAAAATATACAGAGGAAATCACCTTGGAGAGTGAAGGACCTTGAATATATGGTATATTCCTTTCTTTAAACAATTAAAAGGCCATCAAGTGGAAGTGAAATTCTACTGGTTCCAATTTGCACCCCAAAGGCTAAAACCAGAAAAGAGTTTCAACGAGATGAAGTTAGGCTTTACTTAAGGAAATATTTCCTAAATAACAACAGCAAGAATTTATAAGGTCCTTTAAGGTTTGCGAAACTCTTTACAAATGTTATTTCATTTGATCCTCAAAATGACGCAGGGAAGTAGGTATTATTGTTCTATCCATTTTACAGATGAGGAAACTCAAACTGTGGCAGTTGGAAGGGTCTGAAGTAGGATTTGCACTCAGGTTCTTCTGATTCTAACCATTCTATTGACTGTACTTTTCCACTTCCTAAAGATTAACGACTAATCCTAAAGTTTATAACCATCCCAAAGAGGAATGGTCTTTTTTGGAAGACAGACCTAACTTGAGGTCTTCAAACAAAAGCAGGGTGATTGACAATAAGGTGTTTTGCAGTGGAAATTCTTTTTGGGGTATGGGTCAGACCATATGGTCAATCAGGTCCTTCTTGACTCTGAAATTCTGGGCTTCTTTGATTTGGTGATCTTTAAAAGAGTGCTGTTGAGCTTGAGCATTTAATGACTCTCCATGAGTAACAAGTGAGCTGGATCTGAGTAGAGGGATTTGAAATTTATTAATCAAGCTAGAGTTTAAGATACTTTCTTTCCATTTGTTTTGAAATTAATATGTTTAGCGGCTATCCACAGGAGAAAATTTTTAATTTTCTGTTGACAGTAACACCATCAGCTCAATTACCATAAGTACATCAAAACAGTCTTAGACACTATATCCCTAACATATGTAAAACAGTAAGGGAGGAAGAGCTAAGCAGCCCACTCCTGTAGCATACAAGAGCTAGAGCCCAAGTTCCAGGAAATTACAGGATAAGGTCAATTTCCAAATCAGCTTTCCTCTTTCCTCCATAAGAGAGGAAGCATGAAGGCTTCCATGAAGTAAGAACAAACTGTGTCAGAAGTTCAAGGATCTGTGTTGATTCCTGGTACCATTTATAAGTATATATGACCTTGGAGAAGTTGCTTTACCATTTAAAGCCCCAGTGTCTTCATTTGTAAAATGAGAATGTTGGAAAAGATGATGTTAAGGTATTCTAAGATGATCTAATGCCTGTGATCCAGGCATGACTGGTTTAATAATTACATATTTATAATGTCTAATATAGCTACTTACTAGCATAATCCTGTTGGCATTTGCCTATATGTGGAAGGCTGGGGGATAGGGTAAGGAGCTGAGATGGATATTTTACTCTCAATTTTCTAAATACAAATTTACATTGTCAGGACATGTTTATATGATATTGTTTTTTTACCTTCACCTGCCTCTTTCCCCACTCTCCTTAGCCCCATGTTGGGAGAGACTAGGAAGAAAGACAGGATGAATAAGTATTTTTAAAATATAAATTATAACATTCAATTTCAGGAGACTCTCCACATAAAAATAAACAATCTAGACAATACTTTAAGTTTCAATCAATTTTATTTCATAAATAATGGTCTGTGAAAGTAATTCAATAAAATCTATTCCTGGAGGAAATGAAAGTGGGTGTTGTTTCATTTGCTCTGAAGGCACTCTACAATGAAGTTGAAAAGAAGAATGGCTACTCACACACATGAGTACTTTTTCTCCAGAAAGACTGAGACAACAACCAGGTTTTTTAGAGGACTATCCCTCTGTCAAGACAGAAGCCAAGGAGAGGTTGTGTTTTGTTTTTTTTAACTGAGGATGGTTCATCTAGTCAATCCTAAACTGAGCACATGCTTCTTCCTTTCTGATATGAATATATGGTTGGAGGTGATAGAAAAATGACAACGTGAGGGAAGCAAATTCACTCTTTAGATTTCTCTAGACAAGAAGTTTTTAATCTGAGGTCCATTAACTTGTTTGTTCTTTTTAAATATTTTGATAACTATAATTCAAGATAATTGATTTCCTTTGTAATCTGATAAATTTTTTTAGTTTAAAAAACATTATTTCAATAAGAGATAAATAAGATTCAGCAGATTTTCAAAGGCATTAAGGAGTTTTGGTCTAAACTTGCATTTATCAGGGAGAAATATAAAGAAAAGTAATTCTATTTAAGTTACTCTTTTGTTAACATTTGTTTTTAAAGCTTAGAGTCCCAGATTTCTCTCCCTTCTTCCCCCCTCATCCTCTCCCATTGGGAAGATAACCAATTCAATATAGGTTGCACACGTGTAGTTACCCAAATCATTTCCATAGTAGTTATATTGTGAAAGACTAACTGTATTTCTCTCTATTCTATCCCATCTCCCACTTATTCTATTTTCTCCTTTGACCCTATTCCTTTTCAAAAATGTTTGCTTCTAACTACCCTCTCCCCCAATCTTTCCTCCCTTCTATCATCCCCCATTTTATCCCCTACCCCTTTATTTACCTGTAGGGTAAGATACCCAATTTAGTATGTATGTTATTCCCTCCTTATGCCAAATTCAGTAAGAATAAGGTTGTCCCATTCCCTTTCACCTTCCTACTCTTCCCCTGCATTGTAATTTTTCTCTTGCCTCTTTTATATGAGATAATTTACCCTACTCTATCTCTCCCTTTCTCCTTCTCCCAATAAATTCCTCTTTCACCTTTTAATTTTATTTTTTTAGATATAATACTTTCATATTCAACTCATCCTGTGCCCTGTCTTTGTATACAAGAATATACATATGCCCACACTCACATATATATTTATATAAACATATATCCTCCTATACATAGATATGTGTGTGTATATACACACACAAACACACATGCATAACACACACTATCCTCATACTGAGAAAAGTCTTATGAGTTACAATTATAATTTTTTCCATGTAGGCAGGTAAATAGTTCAACTTTAATAAATTGCTTGTGATTTCTTTTTCCTGTTAACCTGTGGTGGGCCAAGGCAAGGAACCCAGCCTTCCATGGCAGAGCTGAAAGAATGTGGGGAGCCCTGCTATCACCCAGCAGGGTCGAGAGGGTTATCTACCCAGAGGCTGTGAGAGAGGGTGAGTTAAAAGAGAGATGGCTTCTCAAATGATGGTGGAAAATAGAGTCTCCTTTATTGTTCTAAGTGCAAGCCTTTTATAGGATGCTTCCTAATCGCTTTCCCCTGTGGACATTGAGCACTATTCCTAGGCCAGGAGTGAAAACACCATGCTTATCTTGAGGATCCTATCCTCACACCTACATGATAGAACTCTTTCCTAGGAGATGGGGAATTGATGCAGGCCTGGAAGCAGGCCTCTTCACCTGAGAGGGCTTACTCAGCCATCAGGGTCAGAGTCCCACTGGCCCATGATCCTCAACATTTACATTTTCATGTTTCTCTTGCTTCTTGCATTTGAAAGTCAATTTTTCTGTTCAGCTCATGATTTTTTTCATCAAGAATGCTTGAAAGCCCTCTATTTCATTGAATGGCCATATTTTTTACTGTAACATTATACTTAGTTTTGCTGGATAGATGATTCTTGGTTTTAGTCCTAGCTCCTTTGACCTCTGGAATATCATATTCCAAGCCCTTCAATCCCTTAATGTAGAGGCTACTAGGTCTTGTGTTATCTTGATTGTGTTTCCATAATACTCAATTGTTTCTTCCTGACTGCTTGGATTATTTTCTCCTTGATCTGGGAACTCTGGAATTTTGCTGTAATATTACTAGTAGTTTTTGTTTTGGGATCTTTTTCAAGAGGCTATCAGTGAATTCTTTCAATTTCTATTTTTGCCCTCTGCTTCTAGAATATCAAAGCAATTTTGCTTGATGATTTCTTGAAAGATGGTGTCTAAGCTCTTTTTTTGATCATGGCTTTCAGGTAGCCCAATCATTTTTAAATTATCACTCCTGGATCTATTTTCCAGGTCAGTGGTTTTTTCCAATGAGATATTTCACATTGC
>CM053580.1:306733171-306779924 GCA_028627135.1 Pseudochirops cupreus
AATATTTTCCCTTGATCTGGGAACTCTAGAACCTGGCTATAATATTCCTAGGAGTTTTCTTTTTGGCATCTTTTTCAAGAGGTGATCAGTGAATTCTTTCAAGTTCTATTTTGCCCTCTGGTTCTAAAATAACAGAGCAATTTTCCCTGAGAATTTCTTGAAGAATGATTTCTAGGTTCTTTTTTTTTTTTTTTGATCATGGCTTTCAAGTAGTCAAATAATTTTCAAGTGATCTGTCCTGGATCTATTTTCCAGGTCAGTGGTTTTTCCAATGAGATATTTCACATTACCTTCAATTTTTTTTATTTGTTTGGATCTGTTTAATAGTATCTTGATTTCTCATAAAGTCAGTAGTTTCCATTTTCTCCAATCTTATTTTGAAGGAATTATTCTCTTCAGTGAGTTTTTGAAATTTTTTTGTCTCTGGCTAATTCAGCTTTTTAAGGCATTCTTTTCCTTATTGGCTTTTTGAACCTCTTTTGCCATTTGAGTTAATCTAATTTTTAAGGTGTTATTTTCATCAGTCAGGTTGTTGACTCACTTTTCATGATTTTCTTGCATCCTCATTTCTCTTCCCAATTTTTTCTCCACTTCTCTTACTTGATTTTCAAAATCCTTCTCGAGCTCCTCCATGGCTTGTAACCAGTTCATACTTTTCTTGGAAGCTTTTGATGCAAGAGTTCTGACTTCATTGTCTGCTTCCCATTCCATGCTTTGATCATTTTTGTCCCCAAAAAAGAAATCTATTGTGGGATTGCTGTGCTTGCTTTGCTTCCTTTGCTTGCTCATGTTGCAAGTCAATTAATTGACTTCTGAATTCTTTGCCATAGTAGAACTCTGCTTCTAGAGGGGAGACCTTTGTCCCAAATTGCTGGGGTTTTTACAGCTGCCAGTGCTATTAAGAGGGTGCCATCTCTATAGCCCCCACAAACTCTGGATCACTGGTCGTGCACCTCAGAACCATCACCCAAGACTGCAATCCAGATCTAGGTAGTTTACAATGAGTGATTCTCCTTTGAAGATTTGCTTGGCCCCACTATGATCTGCAGACCAGGGAGCTCTTAAGAACCCATGTGGAGGTGGCTGCAGGGCCGCCACATTTCCTCCACTTCTAGCTCAGGAGACAGGGTCAGACCACACTCCATCCTCCTCATTTCTAACAGAGTTCTACACTGAGCTCTTATTTTGTTTGTGGTATTTATGAGTTGATAATTCTGGAAACTGCCACAGCTGCTGGTGATCCACTCTCCCAAAGTCTGTTGCAGCCCCTGCTCTGGGACGCCTGTGGTTAAAACTGTAGCTCAGACAATACTGGACTCAGCTCCCAGCACACTGACATGGACTCTTCCTGCCAGCCTGCCAGGCTGCCTTCAATGGGAGATTTGTTTCTCTGTCACTTTGTGGGTTCTGTAGCTTTAAATGTTGTTTAGAGTCATATTTTACAGGTATTTGAGGTGGTTGTGGAGGGAGCACATGGTGTTTTCCTGCTTTTATGTCACCATCTTGGCTCTGCAGCAAAGACTCTTTTCAAGAATCCTCTTTATCTTTACAAGATAATGATTAACATGAATCTATTAAGAGCTTAAGTTACTACAAACTCTTTTTCTCTATCTTCTTCAGTCATGAGGAGAAAAGTCTTTTCAGCTCCTCTCAAGCCATTACTATCTCTATAGATTCATATTGCTTAAATTTTTCATTATTATATTTCTTTTAAAAAATAATATGTTTAGCCTCAAAATAATTTTCCTCACATTCTTTTTCTCTGTCTTCTCAGTTTCTCAGAAAGTGCAATCTTCAAATGACGAGTCCTAAATATTCAATTAGCCTCCCAAAGCTATAGAAACAACTAAAGCCACTATAGGAGAGGCTTTCAATTGATGTTACATATGTCAAAAGTTTGTTTTTAATTGTAATATTCCATGTTTACATGGAATTTTAGTAATGCTATAATAGTTATTATTGCTAATACCATTCTCATAATTTTTGATGCAATTAAGATAGAAATGATCTTGGGGCAGGTGATTCTACCATTTTTTTAAACATTAATATTCCATGCATTATTGCATAGATGTTTAAAGTAACTGCTTTTTATGATTGAATAAAATTATTGGGATATGAGCTCATCTACTGTTGACTCTGTGAAGATAATATTAGGACAACTCCAGCCATAGATAGGATCATGGGTATCCTATTACTACATAGTTTTGCCTTTTTTCTATGATTTTACATATTCAAAATATTTTCCTCCATATAGATTTTTTAGATTATTATTATTTTATGTGGAAACAATGATTAAAACATTATTCTTATTTTTTATGCCTCAATCATATGTTTGGGGAATTGTAGCCCACTGTCTTATCTATAATAATGATGCATTTCTAGTAGAATTTATTTGTTTAATTGTTAAGAATATTTTGAGATTTATATTCATCATATGTAAGTTTATGCAAGATGATGAGCTTCATATGTGGAAACATATAGATGTGTGAATATTAAAATGTATTTGTGTATGTTTCTTGTCTACAATTCTCTAGACATATGATTGATCCATGAAAAATTAGAATGTTTTCATTAATATTACTATACCAAGTAATGACACAAAAATCTACATAGAGTAAAATGGTTTGAATGTGTGTGTATCACACACTCATATTTCTAGCTACCAAGTTCTCTCTAGGATATTTGTTAGGTGTTATATTTTAACTTTTTTTTTTATTATTTCTTTGCATAACTGATTATTGACCAACAAAACTAAGATTCTTAAGAATAACCCATATGTAACCTCTGCTTGCCTTGAGTTAGTACTGAATTGCCAATAAAGATCCATTCACGTCTATAAACAAATATGCATGGCTCAACTATTGGGACTATGTTTCTTTGTCAACATATTATTCATTGAATTCAAATTAATTTTACCTATATTGAGATTCTTCTCTTGGATCTTTGTCATTTAAGAGGCTTCTTTTTATTCTCCTTCTCTTCCTCCCCCCCTCTTTTCCTTCCTCTCCTCCTCCTTCCCCTCTCCCTCCCCTTCCCCTTCCTTTCTCCTTCTCCTCCTCCTCCTCTTCCGTCTCCTCTTCCTCCTCCTCCTTTTAATTCTCCTCCTCCCTCTCTTTTACTCTCCCTCCTCTTCCTCCACCTTCTGTTTCTCTTCTTCATTCTTCTCCTGGTCCTCTTTCTTCTTGTTGAAGAAATAGTTATGTAAAATCATAGCCTGTTTATCATGTGCTCTCAGAGCTTATATTTCATGTGGAAGTGATAGCATTTATATTTGCCTCAAAGTGATAGACCTTGTGTTTATGAGTATAATATTAACCTTTTTTGGATCCTTTCTCATTCTGGAACGCTCCATTTTATAGTACTTAAGGTTGCCTAAAACTGCTATTATCTAAGTCTTAATTTCAAAGTATCGAGCTTTGATTTTAGATTGCCAGTAAGTCTGTTGACACACACAGCCATCTTTATCTCCTTGATAATTTCATGAGGAGAAGACCAAAGGATCTTTAGGCCTTAGTTTCACTGGTTTCATTGGTTCAGTTTTATTTCTGAATTACAGCTGAAAGACTTTTAGTCTCTGTCATTTGTGTATGTTACAAATGTTGTACTTATTGAATAGCATTTTTATTCTAAGGGATGGAGAAGCAGTTTAATGAATTTTTTATGGAATCATATAATTTGATATCACTCATGTACATCAAGTGTTTAAAAATATATTTTAGTCCAACTCATTATTTATATTTGAAGGGGAAAGTGGGAGAAGAGAAAGGATTAAGCATTTTTACAGCACATATTATGTGCCAGATACTGAGCTAAACATTATTACATGTATTATCTCATCTAATCCTTACACCTGAGAGTAGACGCTCTTTTTATCTCCATTTTTGCAGTTGAGTAAACTGAGGCAGAGTTTAAGTCATCCAGTAAAATCAATTTTATTAAGCACCTTTTATGTGCCGGAAATTGTGCTAAGAGCTAGGTACAGAAAAAGAGAAAAGAGATATTCCCTGTACTCAAGAACTTCACAGTTGGAAATAGGAGAGAGAAGATAGGTGAACTGAGAGTCTAGGGAAGATGTCCTGTAGAAGAGGGTCTTTCAGGCACTTAAAAGAAGCAAGGAAAGCCAGTGGGTGGAGATGAGGAGGGAGAACATTTCAGGCATGGGGGGCAGCCAGAGAAATTTCCAAGAACAGAGAAATGGAGTGTGTTATTCATAGAACAGCAAGGAGAACAGTGTCACTGGATCAAAAAAGCATATAGTGGGGAGTAAAGTGTAAGAAGATTGGAAAGGTAAAAGGGGGATTAGTCATGAAGGGCTTTGAATGGCAGATTATATTATACTTTATACTAAAGGTGATAGGTAACCATGGAGGTGTATGATTAAGACAGTGACATAGTCAGACCTGTGCTTGAGGGGAAAAAAAAAATCGCTTTGCTGCCTGAATGGAGAGGTGGGATTGGAGTGGAGAGAGTCTGAAGGCAGTCAGATATATTAATAGTCTATTAAAATAGTCCAGTCCAAATTGCTGCATCATAGTGGTATCAGTATCCGAAGAGAGAAAAGGGGCATATTTTACAGTTGGCGCAAAAAATGAGAATGACAGTCATTGGCAACATTAGATGTGGGGGATGAGAGTTAACCAGGATTCAAGGATGATGTCTAGGTTGCAAGCCTAAGACAGTGGAAAATAATGTTGACTTCTATAGTAACAGAGCAGACATGAAGCTGGGAGAGTTTAGGAGGAAAGATAATGAAATCAGTTTTAGACATGTAAAGTGACTTGCCCAGGGTCACAGAACCAGTAAGTGTCTGGTGTTAGATTTGAACTCAGGTTTTCCTGACTCTAGGCCCAGCATTCTATCTACTGTAGCGCCAGCTGTTTGGAAGGCATACTCATTTCTATTTATATGAGATAATAATGTGCTTACGGTTAGGCATGTTCCTAAAGTTATTTAAATTGCATGCAAGAAAGATGCCATGCTTTGCATCAACTATTACTGAACAGTATTATTTTGATTGCCTGTTTTTAATGGAGAGCAACTTTCAATGTGGATATTATATAATCTAGTATTCTTATTATACTTGGACACATTTTTATATATTTGCAGTACACAAATAAGTCATGAGTGCAGAACTGATTCAATGGCTTTGTGATATTTAATAATGTTTGAATGAGCATTACAGCTTTTCAAAAAATTACAAAGTTGCTAAGTTTCTCTTTATACCTCTGGGACTTTTTGCTACACTCATTTGCTCTTTTCTTATGTTTATAGATGTGTTTGTGGATTCAACTATTACTCCACAAATGAATGTATAAACACAACACAGGCGTATATTACCATAAATTTATGTGAGTGTGAGAGTATGAGTGTCTACATTTATCAGTTTAATATGAGATAGGCACTGGATTTATGATTTCACTACCGTATAGAACTCACTGGCAAAGAAACTTTCACTAACAATGTAGGTCAGAACCTACTCTGCAATTTATACAATGTATAGTCTCAGATAGCTACTTGAGCTTTTAAACATTAAGTGATTTGCCTAGCAGCGGCTTTCAACCTGTGGGTTATGTTCAATGTAAAAACATTCTGCATATCAGATATTTACATTGCAATTCATAACAGTAGCAAAATTATAGTTATGAAATAGCAATGAAAATAATTTTATGGTTGGGGGTCACCACAACATGAGGAACTGTATTAAAGGATTGCGGCATTAAGAAGGTTGAGAACCACTGGCTGGGGTGACATAGCCAGTATATATCAAAGGCAAGGCTTGAACCCAGGTCTTCCTGGCTCACTATCTGCTATGCCAAGCTATGTTGTCATAAATATATATCAAGAAGATTCTGAGGAGTGAAAATATTGAATCTCTAAAGTGTTTACATTATTCAAATTTGCGTTGCATATTGTCATTGGACTGGAATTAATGATCATATTTACACAATTATAATTTTGAATAGTGTGAATATGAATACATGTGACCACTTCAGGGAATTATATTCCTACTAATCTCATATGGATGTGCTGTGAGACGGATAGATAGATAGATAGATAGATAGATAGATAGATAGATTGATGGATGGCTTGATAGATGGATGGATTAAAAGGAAATTGTATTTGGAATCATGAAATAAAATTTCAATTCTGCCATTCACTATGTGATCTTGAGTAAGTATTTGCCTATGCAGCTATTGGGCTGTCCTGATAGTATGCATTAAGTAAATAAGCAAGCTACTTAAGGGTAGTAACAATTTCTTTTTTATCTCTATATCATTAAGAACCTTAAGTGGGTACTTAATAAATGAATTTTCAATTGAATCGAATTGATTTCCTTAGTTAAAGTGTGAATACCCACCCTGACCACTAACTTTCTCAGACATTGTGATCTCTTTGTCCCTCCAAGACTGTCTTTATTTTAACCCTATCTCAGTTGTATGATTTTTAGTCTGATTTTTACACAGTAAAAGTTGCCCCTCTTTCCAACTCCACACTGTCACAGGAATAGTTGTTTTCAAAAATGACTTTTTTTTTTACCAAATGTAAAACTTTTGCTGCAGTAATTGACTCTTTAATTATATCTAACAAGCTCCATTACAAACAATTATTTTTTTGAGCAATGAATTATATGAGAGAGTGCCCTGTCATGACTTGGTGGAGCAACCATCCTCTTTTGGCAAGTTATTTCTGGAAAGAGGCCATTGAATCTGCCATGATCAGACCCAGTGGGGAAATTCCGAAGGGAAGATGACAGCTCACAACATAGGAAGACATTATGACTAATGGGAACCTTGCAAGTAGGCTAGGAGAAAAATGAATGGAAATCTTGAAGCTACTAATCCAAGCACCTTTTACTTGTGAATGCTATGCAGTATTTCTTTTCTGTAGATAAGGTTTCAGGGTATCTGATCTTTATTATATAAATTACTTTGTGGATATTATTCAGTGTCAACCTGTCTTTCTTTCCCTTACAGGCATGAAAACGCTTCAGCCTAAGAGAAAGTTGATAAAAATCTGGTATCTTTTCTTGATAATTTTAACTATTTTTGGCACATTTTCGGTATGATTTTCAAGTATTATATTTATTGAAACATCAGCACAGCTATTTCAAGGAAATCTTTTACATGTTTATTTGTATAAGTGGTTATTACTTTTTCTTCCCTCTATCTTCTCTGCCCACCTATAAACAGTAAAAAAAGGAAAACAAAATGTTCCCTAAAAAAAGTGTAGTTCAGTAAAACAAATTCCTACAAAGGCCATTTCCAAAAATGTGTCTCATTCTGCATTTTAAGCCCCATCACATCTTTGGTAGGAGTTAGATGTTGAATTGGGCAGCTAGGTGGCACAGTGGTTAGAGTGCTGGGCCTCAAGTGAGAAAAACTCATCTTTATGAATTCAAATCTGGTCTTGGGTAGTTATTAGCTCTGTGTCCCTGGACGATTAACTCAACCCTATTTGCCTCAGTTTCTCATCTGTAAAATGAATTAGAAAAGAAAATGACTAAATTGCAAATCCACCTATTATCTTCTCTTATATCTGTCTCTTATATCTTTCTTTCTCAAAGATGGAGCTATTTATTATCATTTCTCCAGTTCTTATTTATCATCTCACTGGTTCGCCTCCATTTCTTCCCTTCAGATTTGACTCAAAGGTTATGTATAAGAAGACTTTCCTAAATAAGCTATTTCAAGCACTGTATCATAAAACGAGCACAAGAATTAGAGGCCAAGGACTTGCCTTTAAGCTCTCAGCTCTATTGCCAGTTAGTTGTGTGACACTGGGAAAATCTCTTAGTCTTTTATAGACTGATGTAGAATGAAGTGAGCAGAACTAGGAGAACAACATATTTCAATGACAATAACACTGTAAAAAGAAACAACTTTGGAATCTCTATGAGCTATAATCAGTATAATGACTATTAATGATTCCAGAGGATGTATGATAAAATATACTATCATTTACAGAGAAGTGTTGCATTTAGGGTGTGTGCCTGTGTGTGATATGCAATGTATGTAAAATATATGCATATATAAAATACATATTTAATAGGGGTTAAGTGACTTGCCCAGGGTCACACAGCTAGTAAGCAAGGCCACGTTTGAACTCACATCCTGTTGACTACAGGGCCAATGCTCTGTCTACTGTGCCACTTAGCTGCCCTGAGACATATATGGACATTATATATGGACATCAAGAGAATTTATCTTGCTTGATTATGCATATTCCCTGAAAGAAAATGTTTTTCTTTACAAGATAGAAAATTTCCTTTTCTATTCATCAACTGGAGATGTGGGGGTTGCCACAGATATGAAATGTCACGTGCACTTTTGGATGAGGTCACTATAGTATTAGTTTTACTTAATTGTTTTACTTGGTTATAGGAGTCACCTCATGAAGTGTGAGTCATTTGTAAATGTCTATAATACAAAAAAACAAAATAAATCACTAAAACATAAAAGTCTTAAGAGACCTCTAGTGTTGGGAGAAAACACAGCCTGTCAAGTTAGTATAGTCTACTTTCAATTTGCTCTAATTAAAGGGATTTTTTTTGCTTATATGCAATCAAAATCAGCCTCTCTAAAATGTCTATGTTTCATTCTGCAAACTTCTATACTCATAGACAAAGAAAGACAAGTCTCATTTATTTTCTATATGACAGCCTTTCGAATGCTAGAAATAGCTATCAGTGACCCCCACCACCAATCTTCATTTTTCCCCATGCTAAATATTCGTGTGTGTGTGTGTGTGTGTGTGTGTGTGTGTGTGTGTGTGTGTGTGATCTACAGCGTGGTAATCCATTCCCTCACCATCCTAAATAGCTCTGGAAATGATCCAGTTTGATTATTTCCTTCCTATAATGTGTTACCCAGTCTTGAGGCAGTTCACTTAATTCCTCTGCACTGTTGATACTTCATTTACAAAAATAAGTTTCTCACCACTATTTTACCTTCTAAAAATGAGATCATGATTCTTCAGGAATTCTCAGCTTCATCGGCTTGGTCACTCCTCTAACAATTTAAATGACTCCCCATTATCTCTTTATGGCTTGTGCGTGCACACACACACACACACACACACACACACACACACACACACACCTCACTAACAATCTTTTAGTACAGGGTTTTATGAGTTGTAATGGACCATTTTAAAAACCTCTTGTCTAATCTTTTGGTCATAAAATTCTTTGAATCTATCTAAGACTCAAATTCAACAAGTATTTATTAAACACCTATTATGTAAAATGTATTTATTTAATCATGTGTTTGTGTGTGTGTGTGTGCGTCAGAGAGAGAGACAGAGAGACAGAGAGTTGTGCCTCCACGTCTATTACTCCTTTTTTCTATAGATGCCTGCCTGAACAGCCTAATGATATGAAATAATTTTCCCTAAGTTTACTTTCTCTTTCCCTCTCCAATGTATACTTCCTCTCTCTCTATTCTTTTCTTAAGATGATCAAGCTATAACAGAACCACTCCCAAGCTTCATCTCCTTAGATTCTATGACCTCTGGTGATAGGGCTCAGAGAAAACACATATATCAACTCCTTTAAATAAAATGTAACCATTTATTTTATTCTTGGTTAATTAATCAGCATTGGTCATTCATGTGTACGATTTTATATTTCTTTTAACTACTGTGTTGAATTTAAAAATTTCTACTAGACTTTGATCTTTTCATCAGAAATGGTTGGAAGTACCTTATTTCCTTGGAAGTCTGCAATGGAAATTAAAGGTCCATTATTCCATGCTGTAAGTCAATATATTTTGGCTTCTGGAACATCAAATCCCAAGTTCTCTGCTCCTTTGTAGTTATGGCTGCTAAAGTATATGTGATCTTAAGTGTGATTCCTTCACCTTGAATTCTTTCTTTCTGGTTGCTTGTGGTATTTTTTTCTTTGTTGTGGAACATCTAGATTTTGTCTATGACATTCCTGTATGTTTTTAATTTGGAGTTTCTTTTGGGAAGTGATTGGTGGATTTTTTCCTACTTCCACTTTGCCCTTTGATTCTAAGTGATCTGTATGTTTTTTTTCCATTTTAAGATTTCTTGAAATATGATGGTTTTTTAGCTCTGACATTCAGAAAGTCTAATGATTCTTATTTTTTCCCCCTTGATCTGTTTTCCAGATTGGTTGCCTTTGCTATGTGATACTTTATATCGTCTTCTATTTTTTTCAGCCTTTTGACTTTGTTTTAACATTTCTTGTTGTATTGTAGAGTCATTGGCTTCTATTTTGCTTATTCTATTTTTTAAGGAAGTGTGTTGTTTGGAGAAGGTTTTATATTCCTTGTGCCAAGATGTTAATTCCCTGAAATTCATTCTTCTATATCTCTCATTTCTTTTCCATTTTTTCAGTTTAAATTTTCATTTTGTTTATAGAAAAGTACATTCTGTATCTCCTTTTCAATTCCTTCATCTCTTCTAGGAATTCACATTGAGTTTGTGTCTAAGTTCAATTTTCTCTTAATCATTGCTTTTAGATATTTTGGAGTCATTATCTTCTTCTATATTTTTTTTTCAGTTCTCCCCAACTCATTCCCAACTTTGAACTTATTGTTAGGGGTGGGCTGTACCACACTTCTGGAGGGAAGTTCTGGACCCATACTACTTGCTGCTTCCTTAGGATATTGAGTGCCTTATAATTTCAGGATCTTAAAGACAGCTGGAGAACTTTGAGCTTTCAGTGCTCCTAGAGTTGTCTGATCCAGAGCAAAATCTGATTGGTCTCCCACCCCCAGTCCCACTAAAACTGTCAGAGCAACAATAGAATGCAACTGAACTCAACTTCTATTAGTTAGATGGGTATTGCTGCTGGTTTTCAGTGGCAGATGTGCAGGCTTTGTTCTGGGATTCCTGACCTGATTATTCCCCTGGTTTAACTAGATTCTGAAAATGAGGTCTTAATCTGCTCCTAGAGTTCAAGACAAACTTGTTTCTGGATTCCTCTTTCCCTGTCTATGGTGACCCCTTTCATGAGATTTCCTTTTTAGTCTGGATGTGTCATCTAGAATAGTGGTGATGAATTTTCTCTCATCCATCCCTATTTAAGTCCTCTGGTTTGGGTCCAGGGACCCCCAACATGGGTGTAAGCCATCCTCTTGACCTGATAAACAACCTATCGGGGTGCTGGAGTGCTCTGTGTCATGTTTTGTCCCCAACCCAGTCCCCAGTGTCAGCAGATCTCTCTGTCTGTCTTTCTATGCTGACTAGGGTCAGAACAAGAATTCCCTGTGTCTTTTTTTTTAATTTCTCCATCAAGATCAAGGTTGGTTCACTTTCTAGATCTCTTTGGAAGAATTGTGAATAGTAGTTCACCTTCATTATTTCTTAATAGTCCTTATTTCTTGCCTCTTTCTAATTTTTCCCAGTGTTTTCCTTATTCATATTTTTAGGAGCAAGGGAACTCTGAAAGATAGTGGGCCAGACATATATACTTCTTTTCCTTATATCCTCTCTTTCCTTGGATTAAGTGCTCACTGCTCCCTCCTGGTTCTGATTCTATTTCTCTGATGACTCTATTTTAGTTTTCTTTGGTTTCCCTGAAGGTTCTGCCTAAAATCTCTTCTTCTTCTCTCCCTTAAAGACCTCATTAATGTGGTACTATGAAAAGAGTGCTGGATTTGAAATCATATATGGAACCAGCAAGCAAATTTCAATTCAGCTGCTTAATACCTAGATGACCTTGGATATTCACATAGACTTTTGAAACTTGGCCTTCCACATTTTTAAAATAAGAGGATTGAGTATTTCTCTAAATCTGTGATCTCACTAGCTTTTCCATATATGTTCTGTTTTTTGCCTTCAAGTGGAGGCAGTTATGGCATGGTGGGAAGTGTTTTGCTCTTGGGGTGAGAAGAGACCCAGGGTAAAATCCCATCTTTGATGCTCATTTATTATAGGACTATAACTTGCATTCCACATCTGTAAAAAAAGAAATGATTTTTATGTTTAGTATTTACTTGATATCAATGTATGGATCAAATGAGATAATCTATGAAAATATTTTAATACCATCAAAGATAAAATTGTAATTATTATTTTAATGTATAATCTTAAATTATCTTGTTTTGCACTTTTCTGGCTATTTGGAGATTAGAGCATCATCTCATGTGGTTACATAAAATTTATATTTTGTCCTTCATAAGTTATCTTTTTACTTTGATATGCCTATTGGGCACTGGGCAGTATTAGTCTCATAGAAATGTTTCTGTTCCTTATGCATTGTTGATGTTTGACTTCCCTGGCCCATTTTCCCAATTTGTTTCTTCTCCTTTAATTTTGATGGCCTTCTCTTTTTTGTATATATTCTTTTTATTTTGGAGATTTTGTCTCAATAATTTTTTTTTCTGTTTGGTTAGTAAAAAATGTCCCTCTTCTCTATCATTCATAAAAAGTACATTGCTTCTTTTGTACCCTTCTAATTTTTCTCATGATTAAAATATATATAATATGTGTCTATATCCATATCTCTATATATGTGTATATATATATATGTGTATATATATATGTGTGTGTATATATATATATTCAGAATGCTTTTTTATTTTGAGTTTCTTATATGGAATAAGATATGAAGGATTGAAACCTACTTTTTGCCCCATCAATTAGAGATTTCACAAGTTTAAAAAAAACAGATTAGTTATTATAATCCTCAGTGTTTTGTTTTTTTTTAAGTTTAGGCTTGTGAAATATAAATATCCTTTTCTGTGAGATTTTATCTTTTTCTTTTCCAAGCTAGATGTGTAGTGTCCACTTATATGTCTACTAACAATATTGATTAGCATAGGAGATGGAACTTGTTCTATTTTTCAGAACTGTACTGGTTTTCTCCTCCTGAGGCAGCTTGATGACCCTGGTAGTTTACTCCATTGGTACTGGAATCAATGAAGAGTTCTCAGTCATTTTCAGTCCTACATGTCTCATAACTCTAGAATCCAAGGGATTCAGTAGCTCAGCCTTCCACAGGAATAAGGATTATAGGTGTGGACCACCATGCCTACTGATAAACATTTTGTTCAATTTCTAACTTCTCTATTTTCTTGCATGGATATATTTCTCTCTTTTTTCCAGTGCCAGACAATATTTATAATTGTTATTTTGTAATATATTTTGGATCCTGTGAGTATGACTCCCCCTTCACGTTTTTAATAGCTCTTGATATTATTGTCTACTATTCAAATGACATTAATGACTTCTTCTAACTATATTAAATAACCTATTGATGTTTTGATTTTGATTAACTGTGTAATTAACTGTGTAAATTAGTTTTAGAAATATTGTCATTTGTTGGATCAAAATATGAAAGAGGGATACATTGTTTTTTTCCAAAATCATTCCTTTACATCTATAAAAATACATTTTGTTATTATTGGAAAGGCTGTTTTCTCTTAAGTGTTTGTAGTGGAGTATAGAAAATGTAAATCATGTTTTGTTGACTCAGCTTATATTCCTAGAGGCAGGATTACATAATGGACAGGGTGCCAGACTTGGAATTAGGAAGACATATATGAATCCAATCCCCAACATGGTGACCCTTGGCAACACACATAGCATCTCTATTTCAGGTAGGTTTATACTACTTGAATATTTATTCAAGTAATGGATGTTTACAAACTTCATCAGTGGAGGCAGGTCCCATAACAGGAGTACCCCCATTGACAAAATAAGCTCCTCTACCTATTCAAATAGCCCATGTATTTATTGACAATATTTATTTTTGCAATTGTATCCCTGGTATTTAGCCATGCTAGACTTCCATTGATAAATAAAATGTTTTTTTTTTAATGTACTTATATATTCCATTTGGGTACATTTTATTTAGCATTATCAATATTCACTAATAATATTAGTTTGCAATTTTCTTTCTCAGTTTTGATTTTATTAGTTTATTTGTCCTACAATAAGATGTGGATAGGGACTATTTTGAAACTGTTCATATAACAGTAACGGTTACTGATTTTTTAAAAAGGGTAATATAATTAACTTGCTCATCTCGCTAGACCTAATACTTTTTCAGGGCAGTTAATTAATGGTTTGTCTGGTTTCTCTTTCTGCCATAGGTCTATTTAGGTTGTCCAGTTTTTGCTTGGTTAGTCTGGATAATTTGTATTTTTTAAAATATTCATCCACCAATATAAGTATTTCCTCCAGCAATGTATGTGACAATCCACTTATCCATGCTTTCTCACCTCTTATGAAATGAACCATTTTCTCTTTTATTTACTTTTTTTAAGGAAAGAAACTTCTTTATTCTCATTTTTAGTTCCAAATTGTTTCTCTCCCTCCATCCATCTCCTAAAGAGAAGGCAAGAAAAACCTGTCACAAAAGGAAGATACCTAGAAGGACACACATTTAAAAACATAGTCATACTCTTTTCACGGGCCTCATCACTGTTTACTTAAAACATCACAAGTTCTGGTTGTAAAAAATAGTCAATTGTTTGTCCATTGTTTAAATATCTTGCTACCTTCAGCCTTGGTAGCAACTCCCTTCCTGTATATCTGTTGTTGCTGTTCAGTTGTTTCAAACTCTTTGGGACCCTTCTAGGTTTTACTGGGTAGAGATACTGGAATGGTTTTCTCTTTCCTTCTCTTGCTCATTATACAGATGAGGAAACTGAGGTGAACAGTTTTAACTGCCTTGGCCAGGATCAAACAACTAGCAAGTATCTGAGGCCAGATCACATCTCAGGAAGATGAGTTTTCTGTGCTTCAAACCTGATGTTCTATCCATTCTGCCATCCAGTTGTCTACTCTTAACATATTTAACTCACCTATGATGTCTACCCCATGGTGTTAACAGAGAGAGAGAGAGAGAGAGAGAGAGAGAGAGAGAGAGAGAGAGAGAGAGAAAGAGAGAGAAATAATAGGGGGGTAGGTCAAGCAGTAGTATTCAGTTTCATGGAAACCAAGAGATAAATTCAATAAGGAGGAGAAAATCAAGAATGATGAGTGCTTGAGAGAAACTGAGGAAGACTGAGAAAAAGACATTTTTTTTAAACTTCAGGAGTATAATTTCAGTTTACTAGTGGAGAAAGAAGAAAGGTATCAAGAAGTTATGGGTTCAGAAATTTAGATGGTAATTATAGACTCTTAATTCAAGAATTTTGTTGATAGAGGGAGAGGACAATGATTATGGAGGCCAGACTTGAAGGGTTTTTTTTGTTTTTTAAGATAAGGCAGAAGAGTATGTATGTAGGCCAGGGAAAAGAAAATAGTAGAGAGGAAGATAATGAACATAAATCAAACAACCAATAAGCATTCATTAAGAAAATTTTGCTAAGCATTGTGGGTAGAAGGGGAAACAAAAGTAAAACATTTCTTGGATATATAAGTATATGTAAAATAGTTGCAAGGTAATTTGAGGAGGAGAGCATCAGTACCTGGTGAATTGCGAAAAGTTTCATGTGGAAGGTAGAGTTTGAACAGAGCCTTAAAGAAAACTAGGGATTCTAAGAAATAGGAATAAGGAGGGAGATCCACCCAAGTGGGCTCCCAAAATTCAAAACACAAAGACAAGGAATGGAGGACAGTGTATGAGAAAGCCAGGTTGGATCTTTTGAAGGAGAGTGCTATTAAATAAGATTGGGAAAATAGGTGGGTGCAGGTAATGAAACACTTAACAGTGCAATATATATTTTATCCTATGGGTAAGAAGGAGCCATTGGAGTTTATTGAGTAAGAGATTAATGTAGCAAGAATTGTATTTTAGGCAAACCACTTCAAAATATGTGAAAGGAGAAATTCAAATGAACAGAAACTCGCGGCCTGGAGACCAGTTGGGAGTTCTAAGAGAGTGAGAGGATATTTGCTGGAGTAAGACCTTGAAAAAGATAGAAAGGGATGGAATTGAGCACACATGAGACATCACAGCTAAAAGGGACACTTCTTCCTCAGAAGCACAGGTGAAGGAAGAGAGGGAAATAAAGTGAAGATAAAATGACACTTTGAAATGAAGAGGACAACTGAAAGAGTTCATAATTAATCATCATGACCTCAATGAAGGTTAAGGGTGGAGACTTAAAGAAAAACTTTGTGATAGCTGCTAATGTGATTTGGATACAAGAT
This sequence comes from Pseudochirops cupreus, assembly GCA_028627135.1. Taxonomy (NCBI): domain Eukaryota; kingdom Metazoa; phylum Chordata; class Mammalia; order Diprotodontia; family Pseudocheiridae; genus Pseudochirops; species Pseudochirops cupreus. The sequence continues at coordinate 306,749,243 of CM053580.1, forward strand.
GCATGAGAAGATTACTAAGTGATAGTGATGGCCAGCTGAGATTAGAGGACATGATTCTGTGGTGGGCAGATTTAATACAGTTATGTAGTTTTTCTCTAGAAATGTCAGATAGCATGTGATTGGAAACGAAGAAGAAAATAAGAAAGAAACCAAGAAATCTGTTACCAAAATTTTAGAGAAATTAAGGAACATAACATTGAAAAATGTCATCTTAAAATATCCTTCTTCATATCCTTCATGCTTGACATTTTGTCACACAGAATCTTCATTTTACAAAAGTCCCTCTCATGGGGATCATAAAGTCATATTGTTTTCATAGAATGTTTCCCTGTTTGTAAAGTTCAAAAAGTAATATCTACTAGAAGGTATTATAACTCTGTTTCACTACATAATAAAAATGCATGAAATAAGAACAGAAATTTCATCAGATTTAGAACTAAACCAAAACTGGATAATTTTTGAATTTTAAAATATTTGAATTAAGAGCACATTATAAAAGGACTATATTTGGTCTCTGTCTCCCCCCCAGCCCCATTTCTCACATCTCTCACTATTTTTGGAAATAACTGGATTATGGTCACTGATCTCCATATCTACTTCCAGGCCCAAACACATATGCACACCAATCAGCCTGAGTACCAAATTTGTACTGAAAACAGTGCTGGCATTCAGCTCAGCTTATTAAAGCTGACCTTATGTACAAAAGATAAAAATATTCATGCAGAAAATGTGGGCATGCAAAATGTTATTAGGCTATTTTCCTTACAGAATATAAGCTCCCAAAGGCAAAAATATTTTAATTTTGACTCTTTATCTTTAGCTGTTAGCACAGTGTCTGTCATATCACAGGTACTCAATAAATGTTTGTTGAACTAAATTTATTTCAAAACCAATCAATCAGTTTAAGTAATTGCTTTTACCTTCACTAAAAGTGACTGGATTTACTTCACCTCTCTTCTCTACTCCTTAATCCATGTGTGTTTGATATATATAGATATGTGTGTGTGTGTGTGTGTGTGTGTGTGTGTGTGTGTGTGTGTGTGTGTATTAGGGACTAGTCAACTTTTTTTTTATTATAAAGGATTAATTGTAGTTCTCAAGGCAGTTAAAAATATCTGAAGTAATTCCCACCCATGCGACATGATTCAGAATGATATTACAGGTGTAGATAAGTTGGACACAGTTTAAATTCTTGGTCATTCCAAATCAGTGTTGTCCATAAAGACCATGATGCTTTCAGGTTTCAATGTAGGACTATATTGATAAGAAGGACAAATAGTTCAATCATTTTTTGTCTCATCATGCAGATGGTCTAAATCAGTTATGGGCTGTAAAACAGTTATAAGTTCCTATGCATTCATTCATTTCCTTCACCTGCCCCCTATGTAAATATTAGTGCATTCACTTGCAATGGTTAATGAAGTCTTTAATATATAAAATGTGGGATAATACTTATATATTGAATGAAGTCTCAGGAGCCACCAAATTTGAAGCCAAGATTAAGAACTAGCCATAATTTGGCCTTTTTTGTTTTACTGGTATTTTAAAAGCTAGATGATCTAAGAGCACACACATTTACTTATCTTACAAAGACATAATCACACTGTCATCCATTTCTGAACCACAAAAGATGGATAGTATAGCATGTACTTAAAATAGGTTCATTAATTCTCAAAAAAGATAAGTGTTTCATCAGGTATATACAGCAGATAACATTTATCTTCTCTCATGGAGAAGAAAGATTAAAGTAATTCTTATATACATATTGAGTAAGAAAAAGTCTGCTCCAGTGAATGGTTCATAAAGTGACAGGAGATAATGTACTTTGCCACAGAAGGCAGTCTTACACAAACACAACCACAGATGACTTCTATCATGCTCAACTTTGGCAGCTGAATGCCACAGGAAGGCCATTCATTCCCACCATAAATATTCTGCAACATGTATTTTTATCTCTTCATAAACATAAGCCTCTCCATAAAAGTTGAACCATAAATTTCCCCTCCCCTTTTTCCCCACTGGAGGAGCCTTTAAGATTCTATAATATTTTCATACTAATCAAGGAAATTATCCCTAGCAATTAATTGTATGAGATAGTGCAACAATGCAGAGTTGTTGGTGTAGACTGTACCAAGGATAATCAGATTTCTAAATGAAAAATATCAGCTGGTCCTTTATCATTTTCTCCTAACACCCCAAACTAATAAATTATAATGAACTCTCTTTTTTCAGAAGTGTTCTTTAGAATTTTCAATTTGTTTTCCAAAGTAGTTTCATTTATATCTCTGTTTTAAATAATAAATTGTGAATTTGCTGCTATAAAAGAAATTCTCACCTTAGGAATTCTATCAAATAAGGCATTTAAAAGCATAAGCAATAGTTATCTGTAAATTAAAAATTACTATTAGAAATGTTTATTTTTCAAACAGAAGCTGCATAGTGTAAATAAGATCCCTTGGACACATACACAGTGTATGTCATTTCGATTCTTTGAAACTTCAGTGAAACTATGATCAGATTGGTCTGAGATGTCTTGTCCAGAAATTCACACTGCTCCTCCTCTATGTCTTTTCATCCCATACAAGATTATTACCCTTGACTTCCTAGATATCTTTTCTAGAGGATCTACCCAAGACTCTAGAGTTCTTCCTCTTGAACTTTTAAAAACTTGGTGGTAACATTGTATTACTCAGGATTTTGATATGATATTTATACATTTTCTTATACTGTGTCACAAATATGTTCTGTGATACATGAAATAGACACACTGTATGAATGATATATGAAAAATGGTTCAAATATCATATTCTATAAGATATGTGAGTATAATTCATTGACTGTCTCACCAAAGCCTATCCTTTTAACTCTTCAGGAGGAACTTTAAATCATTCATCTGCTGATAAGTTCATGTTTCTGCTTGAGCATTTACCATCTGTCCCATATTTCACATTGCTGACTTAAAGAGCAATAAAGTCATGTGACCAAAGACAACTTTAAATTCTTTACTTGTGGGTTCTGAATGTCTTGCTGTGTTTTACTAGACTAAAAATAAAGGGCGCATATATGGATTGGAAGATTTTTTTTCATAAGAATTGAATTCATTTAGCTAATATTGTGCATACTAGTATATACAAAATTGATTCCTAAACAGCGATAATTCAAAATGTTCTATGATCTTATGACTGATGTCTATGGAAGGCAGACAAATAATCATTCCCCTTACACATTTGTTTTTAAATGTTTGAAGGATGTAATGTTTACATACTTGTGGCATTTTACTTAAAGCCATTATCTAAGAATTAGATTTACAGTTAAAGTATTATAAGTGATTAAGTCTACTCTTTGAAACTGAACTCTATTGTATTGATTTAAAGAACATTTTGAATTATAGTTCATATTGACTGGATAATATGGTGCTCTTGTACATTCAATATATTGAAGAATGAATAGCAGTGTATTCTTACTGAAATATTAAATGCTTAATGTGCAAACACACAGAATAACTCAGTTGTTAGTAAATTCTTTAAATGTAGTTCATCAACCTGAACAAAAGAAATAAATACATCTGGGTATTTAATTGCAAACCAAAGGAATGAAACTTTAAGACCTGTGTGTTGCTTAATTTTAACTGAAACAAAGCTTTACAGCAACTTCAGCTGGAATTAAGTTTGCCTCTACAAATCATTATCAATCCGAAGACTCATATAAACATTGATAAAGGTTTCTAGGGAGAGGTAGGAGGAGAAGTGGAAACATAGGTCACCAGTTTGGGGATAAAAAGCCCTTTTTTCAAATATTGTGTTGACAGTTTGTGTTTCTACCAGTTCCCAAGAATGTTTTAATGACCCATAAAAACTTAAGATGAGCCAAAGAAGTTAAAGAAATGAGAATAATCTCCAGTTTATTTTTGATGGAACATTTGAAAAATAAGACAAAAAACATCACTACTGACATTGGGCTCTATATAAAAGATCATGTTTTTAAGATGCTAAAGTTTCACCAATTAAAATGGAAAAGTAAGGTATAAATATATTATAAATTTATGAAAATGTAAGCTACAAATAAATTATTAGGAATATTTTGATGTGTAAAAATTAAATAACTGAGATCTTATATATATACATATACATATATATACATAATATCTAATGAACCTTAATTATCATCAATTGTCTGGCCTGAATATATGTATGAGTTTTTAAAGTGCTAATTTTGAGAGAAAATAGCTACTAGAAGTATCTATTTTAATTTAAAAATCAATCATTCTTGTAAAGCTAATTTAGTAAATAAAGTTTAAGATTTATAATTTTAAAATGCCTTAGTAATCTCTCATATTTGTACTGGAATCCTTTGTCAAGAAATAATTTTTTTTCTTTCTGACAACATGGGAATTTAAAGAGTTATGAAAATGGGAGATTTATATAATATTATTTTAAAAACTCACATTTTCCATGTTTAATCTATTTCTTCACCATATTCCCTCCTCCCCTCCAATGTATATAATAGTTCAGTTTAAAAAACAAAAACAGAAGTGAGTATGTTTCAATTAGTTCAGGAAAGAGTGAATGACAATTTATTTTCTGACTCTCAGTTCTCCAGCCTCTAACTCCAGATTAAAACTGCCACCTTCCCTTATGCTAATGAACATCTAATTAGAGACACCTCGCAGTCAATAAGCTCCTCTCTTATCATCAGTTAGATTACCTGACAAGCCCTTTCTCTCCAGTCCTGGCCCACCAAGAATCTTCATTCTCTTCTTCTTTTCTGCAAAGTGAACTGATCCCACATAATCCCTGGAATAATGTAGCTTCTCTTGTGGAAGAGCTGAGTCCCCTCTCTCCCTTTTTACATCAAGCTAATGGAGCCAGTAGGTATCCTATTGATCTTTATATGATTTCCACAAGGATTTGACAGACTTCCTTACAGGTTAAACATCCAGGCCTTCTGAAGTTGCTGTAAAGCTTTGTTTTTAATTTTTATCACTGCCCCCCCCCACAAAAAAAATAAAACCTGCTCATCTGCAATCTTTAAAAGCTCATTTGATGCCATGCAGAGTAAAAACCTTATTTCTTTGCTGAACTAATCTAGACGCTGTCTAGTGTTGAGTACAGTTGTCTGATTCAAATCTTCGGTTACAGAGCAGATGACATCTCTAGCTAGATGTCATGAGAAGAGACTAACAATGACAATTCACTTATCCCTTAGAAAGAATCAATTCTCCCACAATGCATCTGTCAGAGAACTCTCACTCAGTAAAAGCAATTTTTCTAGCTGTCTGACACTGTAATTGCTCTTAAATTTTCAATGAACGTTTTACAAGAACTCCCCTGAACCATGATGAAAAACTTAACTTTTTCTAAAAATGAGAGGCTGACAGGATGAAAGAGGTCTTTCTCTTTAAAGCCTTGCTTGCTTGAGTAGGAATTCTTTCATATCATCAACAAGCTGTTGAATAGAGGGTAGATTACTTTCCATTTATTTCATCAATCAGATTAAAGGCTCTCCTTCACAATGCCCTTTAAACAAGAACTGTTTATGATGTCCTCCTAGGTTCTACTTTAATGTAGTATTAAATCACCATGGGCAGAAAAGCCAGCAAAGCATATAAATATGATGAATATCTGACAACATATAAGTATTGCATACATTCAGGTCGTTTTCCTCCTTCTGGTCATATTGGGGAGGGGAGGGGGAGAAATGAAAGAAGAAAGTCCCTCTAGTTTTGTTTTTCCCCCTAAAAGTAGCTTTTAAGATAAAGAAGCAGAAATGACACCCATTTGGGCTATTTTCTCACTTCAAGAAAAGCAAAGAGGGAAAAAAAAGAAAAAGAAAGAAAGCAAAGCTTTTTTCTGAGTGTATTCTTCTCCAAGAGGTGTGTATGTACAAGTTACACAAATAGAATGGGTGTACTCCAAAAATTCAAGCTGAAAAATCAGTATACACATAGATTTCCACCAGCTCCATTTTGTATCTTATCTTAAAGAGAAGAGGTAAATAAGTTCTTTTTAATTTGATAGAAAGGAGGATAGTCTTATCAGATGGAGACACGTGTGTACAGATTACAGATTATTTCTTAAGAAAAAAGGGAACTTCTTTGGACGAAATAATTGATTATCTCATTAAAGTGCTGCTGTCCCTTATCACTTACGTAATAAGCCTCAATTGAAGGAAATTACCCAGGCTAAAATGTTTCATTCAATGCTCAGTGACAAAATCACAAGTCTTTTAAGATCAAGGTAAAATTTAATGATGTATTTGACATTCTCATCTCAATTATCTAGGATAAAAGGGAACATTCCAGAGTGATACTCAAACATTTAAAAACTGTATCACTTTCTCCCCTGGCAGCAAATTATAGCCTAGCCCACATCTCAGATAAGTCCTAGAATTCCAATTGTAGTATATTCTTGCTTTGGCTTGTCTCAATGTGAGAAAGGAAAACTCTTGGTAAACACTATACATAGTCAGGTACACATGAGTACATGCAATCACTGACTTGCTGAAACTGTTGAAATTCACCAATGTAAGTCAGCTGTGGCCCATTTTAGTATGTAATTTGGCCTATGTAGCTTGCTCAGAAATCTCCAAGGTTCCCTCTTACATGAGATAAAATACAAAATGTTCCTGTTGGAATTTAAAACCCATATGAATCTGGCTGTCATCTATTGTTCCAGATTCAGATGATGGGACTCTCCTTCGTTGACTCAATATTGAGGGAAAACTGACCAACTTGTCACACATCATACACAGCACTCCCCTCTGCCCCCACTTCCTCTTTTTGGAATCTAGTTCTATCCACTTGTTTAAGTGCTACCTCTTAAAGGAAGTCTTTCCTAATTTCAGCTCTTGCTAACCACTCTGCCTCCCCCCCACAAAAAATACTGCTTTTGCAATTGAAGATTGTCATACCTGTTACTTTGTTGTTGCCTTTGTAGCTTTGTTCTGCTGTTTTTCAACTCCTTTGCCAGTAGACATAACCTCCTTAGGAGGCAGGGGCCATTTTTGCTTAGTTCATTTTTGCTTTTGTATCTTTAGCTCCTAGAAAAAAGCCTAACACAAAGAGGTGTTTAATAAGTATTTGTTAAGGGAGAGACTTCATCGTATGGCAGAAAGGGCACTGGGTATGGAATGAGACTTGGATTCAAATCCTGTCTTTGATATTTACTGCCTCTGTAACATAGTGGAAATATATGTTTTTTTTTGTCCCTGGGTCTCAATTTCCTAATTTTTAAAGTAAAAAAGTTGGATTAATGACCTCTGAGGTCCCTTTCAACTCTAAATCTCTCACTCTCCAAATTGAATTAAACAATTAGGTAAACTGGGAATCATTCTTTTCACTGGCATTGTTGACCAGAGTATACTCAATTTACTAAAGCTCCCTGTCCCCTATGAGTAGAAAACTCAGAGCAACCTGTTCAGGATATGTCTCCAGATCAGGCCAAGAAGCTGTAGAATAACAAAACAACTAGGTGGCATAATAGATATTACACAGTACCTGGAACCAACAACACCTGAGTTATAATTTGGCAGCAGAAGTAAGCTGTGGGACCTTGGGCAAGTCAACTAGCTTCCCTCAGGCTCAGTTTTCTTCTCTATAAAATGGGGATGATAATCATAGCACTTGCCTCCCAAGATTGTTATGAAAATAAAATGAGATATCATTTACAAAGCATTTTTCAAACTTCGAGTACTGGATACCATGATTAATCTTATTATAAGCTACAGTCTGACTCTCTCTCTCTCTCTCTCTCTCTGTCTCTGTCTCTGTCTCTCTCCATACACACACACACATACACATATATGTATTATGTATATATGTACACACATACATATATGTCAATAGATATGTCTCTGTCTCTGTCTCCATCCAATAACACTGACTGAGCTAATTTTGACTATAAACTGAATTTACTTAGGTAACTTAATTTATCTAAATGCAGTGACCAGCAAAATTAATATAAAACAAAATTGTCCACAGTCAACTTGGTATAAATCATATATTTAAATATAATTTCTTAGTGTCACAAACTGTTAGAGCTAGAAGACAAGTGAGAGGTTATTAGAGCCAGGCATACAATTGTTCAATAATGAATTTTTGTGTTCTTATTAACAATAGCTTTCCCTTTATATAACATTGTTAGATTAAAAAAAACTTTATCTCCATCATTTAATTTGATCCCTACAACACCTCTGAAAGCTAAGTTTTATATTTATGGGCCCCATTTTTAAAATTAGCCAATTGAGCTTTTAGAGAAATGAAGTGATTTAGATAAGATCAATCAATTAATAAATGTCAGAATTGAAATTTGAAACCAACTCTCTGCTGCCTCCAAGCCCAGTGACATTGCTATTGTACCTTGAAAATTGTTTGGTCATAAGGTCAGGGATCTTAAATTGGAAGACACCCAGAGATGATTTAATCTAATTCCTTCATTTGACAGATGAAGAAACCAAATTCATGGAGGTCAGGTGACTTACCTAAGGCACACAGTAAGCATCAGAGTCAGCATTTGAATCAAGGTCCTCTAAACAATGAGTCAGTGTTTCCCCCGCCCCAGCCAAAGCCCCTTTATAGCAGAGATTATAGCATTTTATTAATCAACAAGCATTTATAAAGCACCTACTATGTGTCAGTCTCTGTTGCAGGCATTGAGAATACAAAGGAAAAACAAAACAATTCTGGGCCTGAAGGCATATACATTCTATTGGGAAGGCAATATGCAGAAAGATAAACAAATATAAATATGTACAAAATAATTAGATAATTGAGGCTGGGAGGGAGACAGACAGCAAGTGAAAGAGTCAGGAACAGCCTCTTGAAGGAGGTGGCACTTAAGCTAAACCTTGAATTCTCAGGTATCCTGAGAACTGAAGGCAAATAAGGAGATTATTCCTTGGTATGAGTCCAGCTATGAGTCAATAACTCATTTGAAGGAAAAGACATGGAAGATGGAATCTCACATATGGAAGATAGTAAGTAAGCCAGTTCATCTAGAGCCTAGCAATACAGAGGGTAATATTGTGTACATGATAGCCTGAGAACCAATTGTGAAAGAAAAATGGTAACTGTTGAACAGAAGAGTTCCTGTTTAATCTCAGAGGTGACAGCGATCCCTTGGAGTTTCTTAAGTGATTTATTTAGTCACATGGTCAGAGGTATGAATTAGGAATACAACTCTGACAGCTCTGTGGAGAATATATTGAAGAAACAGAAGAGAACTAAGAAAGGCATGCCAGGTAGAGACCTAGTGCCATAATTAAGGGGAGAGATGATAAGGATTTGAACTGGAGTGGATGTGATTTTAGTGGAGAAAAGGGAATAGCCATGAGAAACATTTTGGTGATAGAGTCTGTAGGATTTGGCAACTGATTACATATGTATGGGATGAGGGAGAGTAATAGTTGAGGATGACTGTGAGATTGTGAACTTGGGTCACTACACGAATGGTACTTCTCTGAACAAAAAGTAAAGTTAGGGGAAAAAAACAGGATTTGGGGTATGGAGAGCAGATACATTGTGTTGTAGATATATTGACTAAGACAACATTCTACACAGAAGTATCTAATAAGCCATTCTTTCCGGAAGACTGGATTTTAGAAGCAAGATTAGGGTTGGATACACACACATTTCATATTGAAATAAAAATTGAAATCATGGGAACCTGATTTCAACTTCAAGAAATATTAGATGTTGAGATAGAAAATAATAGGGTTCAGGACAAGATCCTGAAATACTCCCACACATAGAGGGCAAAATATGGATGCAAATCATCTGAGTGGACAAAGGCTTTCTCTTGGTTCTTTACTATTTTGGAGATACTAGGGCTAGTCATCTGTTGTCAGTAATTTTACTACACGACTGACCCATCCCCTTTTCTGGTCATACATTTGCCTAACGTTATCTTAGCACCTAATTAAATGAATGCCTCTTGGGGTCAACTTGAGGTAAATGCATGGCATTATTTTTTTTCTTTAGAAAAGCTACAGCCAGCCTAGAAATACCAAGATTTTCAGACATGTAAGAGAGGGATTGCAACAGTACTTAAAATACACTTAATATTCAATAAAGAGTTCAATTTTTTAAAAATAAAAATAGTTTAAAAGCTATTGAACAAGTAACAGGGGATAGCCTTCTCTACTGACTCCTATTAATTTTTATTATTTTAATTTGCTTTTTAGTTTACAAGTTCGCAATTCTTCAGTGTGAATTAATACTGTCTCCTCATTTTCTTCCTAGTTTCTTGGTTTTGGTGTTCCCCTTTTTCATTTCTTGTCTATATTTTTTCTCTAGGAAATAGTGAGATATCACAGTACATAGTGTGTTGGGCCTGGGGTCTAGAAGCCCTAAGTTTAAATCTGAACTCAGACACTTACTGGATGTGTGACTCTAGTCAAGTCTTTGCCTCTTTTTTCTCAATTGTAAATCTACTTCTCAGGATTATGGTGAGTATAAAATGAGATAATATCTGTAAACCTCTTAGCACAGTGCCTAGCATGTAAAAGGCACTTAACAAATGATTATTTACATTTTTATGATATGAATAAATAAGAATCCATTTCCATGGCTATACCATTTCTATATAAATGATACCTGGTGGTCTCACCAGCAGCTCAAAACACATGCGTGTCACACAACACATTCATCATCTTTCTCCCTATAGATATCGTTCTTTCTGATAATACCATTTTTGTTAATGATATGATCATTTATCATCTTCTTTGTTTGCAACCTTTGGATTCATTTGAGCATTTTCCCCCATTATGTTTCTTGTATGGAATCATTTACAAAATCTATCAGATTCCATCTTTCTACTCCTCCCCTTCATTTGCCCACTACTACTACCACCACCACCACCACCAAATTTTTATTATATAAGGCTGATTACAGATCTTTCTGCTCCCACATCTGTCTCCACCTCCACACCAACTTTGGCACGACTTCCAAAATTATCTTTCACTTTTCTGCTCAAAAAATACTCAGCAACCCTCTACCAAGTATAGTTTATCTTTTTCTCCCTGTCACTCAAATAAGGCTTTCCAGAATCTGCCACATATTGATCATGATGCACACATCCCAGATTCCTGCCCACTCCCACCAAAACAAAAATTAAAGAAAATAAAATTTGTCAGGGAATATTTTCAGAGTAGTGTAAATTTAGATGTAGCTAAGTCCCAGTTCATACAATACATTTTATAGCATCTAACACATTACTAAGGCTTCAAGGTGTTCTCAAAAAAAAATTCTGCTGAATTGATTTCTCTTACTTCTAATCTCAATCAATCAATAAAAGCTTGATTTTGGAGTGGCAGGAGAGCAGTGACTGTAAAGGACTGGAGGATATAAAACAGAATGAACACTTTTTTAAAAAGCTTATAGTGAAGGAGAAAAGATACACAGAGATGAAAAAGATATAATATATTTGCCATGAGATACAGAGAAGATTATAGTCATTTTATAACTGATCTAATATAGGGAGAGGAAGCATGGATTAATGGAGAAAGGACCAACCTGGGCATCAGGAAGACCTGAGTTCAAGACTTATTTGTGACAAAATAGCTGTGGATAAATTTCCAAGCAGTCTCCATCAGATTGTGAGCTTTTCAATCACAGACACCATTTTTTACTTGTCTTTGTGTCCCTAGTGCTTAGCACAGTGCTTGACACACAGTAGGCACTTAATACATGTTTACTGACTGAACAAGTCATTCAAGATCTTAGTATAGCAGGGAAGTCTCTTAATACTGTAAGTTATAGACAGATTTCTGATCTCCATCTGTGTGTGTATGTGTGTGTGTGTACACGTACACATGTATGTGTACTTGCCTAGGTGCATGGAGGGAGAGGTAAGTAGCTACCTAAAATTTGGGGAATGTTTCTGTGCTGCTCATAGTGATTAATTTCTCTTTTCAGATGCCAAATCCATTCAAACAAATTCTCAATATGAAAAAAAAGAAGTAAATTCTAAGTGGTCTTTAGACTGGACCTGGCCATTTGTGAACTCTCATAAAAAGATATCTTGGGGTCTTAGTTGAGTTGACTTGATGCACTCTTATTTATTATAGGATGGAGGATCTTTCCAAAAATGTCCCTTTGAAATTATGGCTTCTCTTTTAGGATTCTGAAGGTCTAAAGAAGTTTCTTAGCACATTTATGTTAGGGCATTTTCAAAAGTCAACCTAGAACATTCTGGGGAATGAAAAATGCTGAAGTCCAAATCCCTTTATATTACTGGTACAGAGAACAGCATAGCAAGCAATTAGAATGGTGCAGTCCTTAAAATATGAGGCCATATTTCTACCACAGCTAATTGATTTTACATCTGGCATGTTAAAAGAATTTATGAAACTTGAATAGTGTCTTTGTTTATACCTTAAGGACTGAAAATGAATACTCTACATCATCGTCTCTTAAATTCATATAAATAAAGTGGAAACAACTTATTATATAATCTACATTGAAAGCATAAGGATATTTCAAAAGTAATCTTACTAAATTTCCCTCCTGATAGGGACTGAATGAGAAGTATTTTCAAAAAAATGTATGGAGGGGCTATAAAAACTTTCATGTAAAGAAAAATATTAACATTTCTTTTTCAACTAGGACAAAAAGGAGAGACAGGTAAAATGTTCCAAGGAATACATTTGTATATGTAAATATTTTAAAAATCCAATTCAATGATTAGATAAATAAAATGTTAATGAGTTTGCTCTATGGACTAGCTTATAGCAGTAGGTTATAAGGTCTTGGCAAATTGAATGATCTTTCCAGCGTTCATTACTTGTCAAGTCACATATGTTAGCTTTGCCTGTTCCCCATTAAGAATGCCAATCAGTTCACTCTGGCATAGTAAAATATTAGATCATTTCAATTTTCTTAAAGAATGAAGTCTTTGGAAGAAAGAAGCTTTGGTTATCCCATTTACAATACTGACCTCTTTCAGAGAATATTTGAGGTTTTTACCAAAGATTTGTAAATGGTTTCTTCAGTGGAACAACTCACTCCAACAACTTGCCATCTTAGGGAGATATCTGAATCTCACAGAGGTTAAATATTTGACCCATGATTGTGCATCATAGGTATAATTTGAATTCAAGTCTTCTTGACTCCAAATCCAGCACTCTCTAACCGCCACCCCAAGTCATACTGCCTCTTTAGAGAGAAAGATTAGAGGAGAATATATAGATTCATGGCACTAAGCAGTTTGGATTAAAGAGGTAAGATACTTGACTAGGGAAAGCAATTAAGAAGCTTTTGTAATAATACAGATAAAAAAAAGTGATGAGGGCCTGAACTAGTAGAATGTTCAGAGAAGAGGACTGATTGAAGACAATTGATAGAAGAGGTTTTTAAGAGGTAGAATTGACAGGGTTTGATAACTAATTGAATATGGAAATGAAAAAGAATGAAAAGTGAGGATGATTCTGGGGTGTGAGGGTATGTGATTCTAATGATGGCAGTGACTTAGACAGAAATTGGAAAATTAGGAAGAGAGATTGGTTTTGGGAGAAAGAAAATGAGTTCTGTCTTGAACATATAGAATTTGAAATGCCTAGGGATGCAATAGGCAATATCCAATAGGCAATTGATGATGAGGACCTGGAGGTAAGGAGAGAGTTGGTCTAGATACATGCATCTGGGATTAATCTGCATGAAGATGATAATTAAACCAATGATAGCACATGAGGTCTTCAAGAGAGTATATAGAGAAAAAAAAGGAGGAAGCTAAGGTCAGAGTCTTAGGATATATCCCACAGTGAGGGGAAATCACATGGAAGATAATCTACAGAGTAGGAATACAGGTAGAAGGAGAGCCAAGAAAGAACAGTGCCACAAAACACAGAATGGGGAGTAACTGCATGAAGAGTATGGTCATTAATATTAACTCACATAAAGAGAGACTCTCAAGAAAGAGAATTTGACATAAGGCCAAGAGATTAGGCAATAAAGGATCAATGGTAACTTTGGAAAGATATAGATGGTGATGTCCAAAATTAGATTGTAAGAAATTGAGAAGTGAGATGAGAGGAAGTAGAGGCATTTAGAAGGAAGAATTGAGAGGACTTGGCAATTGAGTTGGTTTTGAATTTGAAGAAGAGACAAAGGTTATGGGACAACATCCTAGGGAAGTAGTAGGATATAGCTAGTTTTCTTTAACTTTTAGGTATGACTTTTTAACGAGTTTTAGATCATCCAAACATATTTATTGCTTACATTTATTTTATATATCATGGAATTAGTTACTTTTCATAGTACTCTGGTGACTAAAAAGGGTGACACAGCTTATAGAAATGTTTAACCTTAAACTAGGACAGAGCTGTGAGAAATTAATGCTACGGCATCTCAACAAAATATACATTACCAGAAGCAAAGGAAAATGTATAATTTTTCAAATTAGTATGACCAATGAAAATCAATTAATGGAGTCTTTGATCATTATTCATAAGATAGATATTTACATGAAAGATAATTTCTCTATTTATTTTAACAAAAAGTTCTCCCTGATTATTCCCTTGGCTTTGTTAACATATATCCACTAAACATTACCCTTCCCTTGCAAATTTCATTTTTTCTATGCAACAATAAACATATTCAACAGCCCCAGGGATTTCTTGCAGCTTTCCTTTCTAAGGCTGTGGATGGTGGTGCCATTGACAAATATATGAAATATAAGAGCACAAGAAATGTCAGACTAGGTCATTGTGACCTACCTCTCCTGGTATTGTCTGACAGTGGCATCAAGCAATATTTTGTGAGAGGTCATGGTCACTCTCCATGACTCAAATGGAAAACATTAAAGATGTATCCCCAACTTCCCTACTTTCCCTTAATAGCCTGTTATGGATCTATCATCTATGATTTTTTTTTCTAAACCTCTACAGAAGTTACTTATTTATTTATCATTCTGTAATGAGGTAAAAAAGTTCCATACATTTACTATTTGCTATTCAAAATAATACTTTTATTTATGTAAGTGATCTCTTTTGAACTTCAAGGAGTTGTAGTATTTTAGGACTTAGGAAATGAATCTCTTCACAAATCCCTCAGAGTTTTAAAGACTTCAATTGTAATATTTCCTTTCTGATTTCATCTTTTATCTTGCCATAATGAAGCATCAATTCTTCTAAAGTCTCTTCCCATAGAGCAGTGTGTTGAGCATTTTAATTCTTTGGTCTCGGTATTTCTAATGTTTTGTTATGTCTCTCTTAAGATATGCTAGCAGAAGTGCCTTTGTTATTCTGCGTGCAGACACTTGAGTTGTGTCCCAGAGAATTGCACCATGTTTTCCATTTTGGTTCCAATACTCTTGTGAATGTTGCTTAGTAATTTGTTAGCCATTTGGTCAAAGTTGCAACCCATTTGTCTGCTGTTTCTAGGAAATGGTTGATGAAGACTTTTAGGCATCTCTCCTGGGCCATAGCTGGTAGAATTGTAACATAGGTTTCAATTATTTCCCCCTAACTTCATGACATTACACTAGCCTGCACCGATATTCACCTACTACTTTTCAACTTACTTACATAGTGCCTAGAGCTCTATATGTAGTTTGCTACTCAGCCTTTCAGTTCTTAAAAGAGCTCCCAGTAGCATAATGAGAATGGCATCCTATAATGGAGATGTCATTATTGAGTGAAATGATTTTGTATCTTTCTCGGATTTCTAAAAACATAGCAAACCTCAAGACATTCCCAGATCCAAAACTCCTATCACCAAACTTAATCTTCAGTGCCAAAGAAAACAGGTACTACAGGAAATACTGCCATATGTTTATAAGACTCTTTAACTGAAAATTTTGTGACCAAAACAATAGTCCAAGGTTAATCTATAAAATGTCTATACATATGCCTGCAATATATATTTTTATATATTTTAGTGCCATCCACCTTATTTTCCTGCTTAAAGACAGGGACCATTTGAAATCCAATCCCCATAAATCTTCAGATTACATGGAAATTTATGGGAATAAGCAGCTGTACCTTTTTATAACAGTAATGGCAGTGACTAAATTTTCATCAACCTCATGTGTGCCAATTCTCTGACTGTCTAGAAGTTGTTGCTTGATGACACTTTCACCTCTATGATTCTCAGTATTCCAAATATTTAAGTGTCTGAAATAGAGATAAAAGCATTTGCAGAAATAATGGCCAAAAAGAAATGACATTAACCCTCACTTAAGTGTCCATGAACTGGACCCAAAGTAATGACTTTTCTTGCAATAATGAGGAGAATCACTATTAAGAGTAAAGGTGAGGGGGAGTAGAAGATATTTCTTTAAAAAAAACAGAAAAGGAGGTGAACTGAAGCTGAGAATTACTTCTGAGTCAGCATATAATTCAGGGCACTTTCCTGATTTTTGTTAATAATTGTCTGTAGTATTATAGGCATTATTTCCAAAAGAGAATAAGACCTTAATTCATATTCTCGGTTTTTTTTTCTTTTTTTTTCACTCTTCTGGTGACACATCATGGACTTTCTGACTTATCCTATCTAGAATGTGTTTTTCTGATTTCATTTTTTTTTAAAATAACACACAAAAGATCAGCTTCTTCTCATGAGGTCCTGCAAGGACACCTAGAGGTAGCACTTAAAGGTAAAGTGTAGAAGTAAGTAAATTTCAATCAACTTTCAAAAGACCAATATTAATTTCTCCCCCCTCCCTGGCAAAAAAAAAAAAGTCTTGAAATTCTTTGTCAGTGAGCCTGAAGGCTATGAATGTGTTTATATATGTTGGGATAAGATGACATTATGAAAGGCTTACGGATATGAGGAGACATGCCCATTCTTGCTTGCAAAAAAGGGAGAGGGTACCCTCAAAAGGGAATTAATGCTTGATAGTTTCTCTCTATCTAGCAAATCCCATATCCCACCACACACAGATATACATACATATATACAGACACAGACATACACGTATGTATATATATATATATATATACATGTATATATATATATATATATATATATATATACATATGTGTGTATACATATGTTTTCTAATACTGCTTTAAGATGCCTAAAGAAAAAGAAGACTGGAAAGGTTGGTTGTAGTCCTTCCTTCTCAAAGAGGACCAAAATGATATCACTATGCTAGACAGAAAGTTCTGAAAAGAAATTCATTTGAGACAAAAAGCACACATACAATTGAAGGATTCCCTTTCTCTTCTTTTATTCTCTCTCTCTCTCTCTCTCTCTTTCTATACACACACACATAAAAAGTTTTATATATATGCACATATAGACATATACATATACACTCATATAGTTTTATATATGCACATCTATACATATGTATATGTATATACACACATAAATATAAATGTGTATATATATATATATTATATATATATATATGGAGAGAGAGAGAGAGAGAGAGAGAGAGAGAGAGAGAGAGAGAGAGAAAGAGAACTTTTGCTTTACTATAAGACACATATAGATGTCGGTAGATTATTTATACAGAGGAAATGCATACTCAAACTACAGCTACCTTCAGTTAGATTCATATGTTTCAGTTTCATATAGTTCAATTAGCAGCCTCATTTATTACCCACCAAGATGTGAAACTACAAGGTGAGGTTAAAGTATCACCAAGGGTATCTTCATCACTTCAATATCATTGCCTTAAAAGGCACTGACCAGAATAAGCAGATGACCTCATTTCAAAATTATTACAGCACAGAGAACTCAGTTTCAACATTATAATTCATTTTCCTATGGAATATTTCAAATTTATTATCAGTTTCCTGACACATAATGGCTAATCGTTAAGGATAGCCACTTTAACATAATATGAATACACATTTCTCCATAGGTAATGCAACAGTTCCTGCATTAGCATTATTGACTAAGGTGCATTTAACTTCTTCACTAATACTTAATGGAAGGTTAATGTATAAGTCAGGAGATTAAATGGCTTTTACTTAAAATAAGTATATTGATTAAAATAACTTAGTGAGGTTTTTTTAAAAGCAGATGATATAAAATAGTCACACATTTTAATATTTTATTTAATATTAAGAGCAAAATGTGAGCTCCTGTGAATCAAGATTAGTGGACGTTATTGCACTAATTATTACTTGGAGCTAATTCTTGCTTGAAGTTAACAAATGGAGATTTTATAGAGAAAGGCACCAAATCATTCAGCTAAATTGAGGGACAGAAAATCCCCTTCCCACTTAAAAATAAGACATTCCCTCAGTGTAGGAATATCCCTGGTTTCCAGCAGTGTCCTTCAGAAACACCTTCTTGTGCCATACACCTGGCACCATTAAAGGATAAGGTATCCTTCCAAATACAAAACAACAAACTATTCAGTACCACTGAAATGTAGTGCTATTTCCTTTCCATGTTTTGTATTATTATTTAAATGTATGTGTTAAACTTAATACACCAAATGTCTCTCAGCAGGTAAGCTAATGTTACAATGCCCCTGGAAGGTGTAGCCATTTTCTTTCTTTACTTAAAATCTAATATTCCATTAGAATATAGTACTTACAAATTGACCTTGTAATCATGTGAAATAAGATGCCTAAGGTTATTCACCTCTTGATTCAGTTTCATTCCTGGAAAAGAAAAAGCCAAAGAAAACCCAACTCTATCTCATCCTGGGTATTTCTCCTTTAAGGTAGCACAGAGGTGTACCTGAGAGGGTTTCTCCTCAAATTAAGCTTGAGCTATTCTTTTAAAAGAACAGATCTTTTTAAAAGCAAGTGAGCAATCAAATTTCAAAACTAAGTGCGGAAGTAATCAGAAACATACAGTAGGTAGGCAACACTTCTGGCAGGCAAGCCACATAGTGCAGGCCCTCCCAGCAGTGTAGGAGGACCATAGTAATAAAATAAAAACCTACACCAAAAATACATAGTAGTCTTTTTTATCACATTTTCTTGAAACGAGTTTGGAAAAGGAAGTAAAGAAAATAATGCTTTAAAGCTTTACACTGTCATTCAAATTCATGTTGTTGATGGATTAAAAGCAGGACAATCCTATGCCTCTTGCCTCAAAGTCTCTAGTGTTCCAATACAGGGCTGCCTCTAACACTGTCCTCTCAGGGCTGTCTGTGAGGCTGCCACATTCCCATTCTATGGCGTTACAGGATGAACTCGGTGCTCTCCAGGTACCAGCTACCACAAAAGAGAAAACAAAAAAATCTGCCAGTGCAAAGGAAAATTATGGACATAGAAACTTCAAAAAATATAATTTCATACTTTATATATGCAGACACACATTGTGGGCAAGGAAATGAATGTTTACATGTTGTCAAAAGTTAAAGAAAGTGTCAATAACAAGTTGAACTTTTTTAGAATCTGAGTAAAAAGACCTATAATTCTATTCTCAATGTATCCTATCGAATAGTGTCAAAGATTCTATGTTTCATAAAAGACACTGCATGCTGGATAGTAGAGAATAGTCTGCTAAAGGGTCATCCTTTACATTTTTAAATTTTTGTTTTGTGTTGTTTTTGCTTTTTGGAGGGGGGAAGGCAGGGCAAATGGGGTTAAGTGACGTGCCCAAGGTCACATGGCTAGTGTTATGTGTCAGGTAGAATTCGAACTTAGGTCCTCCTGACTCCAGGGCCAGTGCTCTACTCACTTTGTCAGCTAGTGGCCCCATCCTTTACATTTTTTAAGGGTTTAAATGGATTCTGCTTTAAAATGAGATATTTAATTTATGCAAAATGAATTTTAATGCATCTATAAAGAATTATTTTAAAAAATCTTTAAATATCATTTCCAATGTTTCATCCTCGTCTTTTACTTTTCTTTTAAATCCCTTCATTTCTGCACTATTCCCTTATCTTCACTTCCTTTACCTTCTCTTTCCTTCATTCCTCCATTTGTTCATTTGTTTGTTTCTTCCTTCCCTTCTTCCTTCCTTCCTGGCATTATTCAACTTTTCTATGACTTTCCAAAATGTGGCAATATTCAGTTGTGGCCCATTAATAATAGAGTATAGCCCACTGATTCCTTCCCTCTCTCTAGACCCTTTACTTTTCAGAGCAGCCTAGGATAGTCTGAGACACTTTGCAGGTACTGTCACATTGTTTACTCAGGTTGAGCTTGCCGTCCACTAAAAGTCACAAATCCTTTTTTCACTTTTCTTCAGTCAATTATTATTCCTGTATTCTATGTTTACAAAGCTACTGTTTTTAATTTGAGGAGAATTTTATAATCAGTACTATTGATTTGATCTTATTCTTTGTTCTAGCCTAAATATCAAAATATCATAAATCTAAACTTGGAAGCAAACTCAAAAGCCATTTAATCCAAACTCTTTGTTTTGCAGATGAGGAACCTGAGATCCCTTGAGATCAAATAACCTGTACAAGGTCAGCCAAATTGGAAATATCAGAGGAATGATCTGAACCCAGATCCTCTGACCCCAGAACTAGTGTCAGTGCTACTCTATGATGTCACATCAGCATATGATGCCTTAACTATCATTCAAAACTTTATGTTACTGAAGACTTGACAAGTACGGCATCTGTGCCTTCAGATAATTGATCAATATGTTTCTATGTGAGTGACTGTTGACACTATGACTGACTATTTCATTGTACCAGATTAAGCTTGTGCAAAGTGGACTGCATGAGCATTTCCTTTTATACCCAAGAACTGTAGGAAAACATGCTACCTCTCTATTAATTCATAGGCTCCTTTACTGGATTGTCATACCTACTATGACCCCCTAAATGTAGGTATATGGGCAGCAAGGTGGCACATTGGATAGGGTGTTGGGCCTGGAGGCAGGAAAATTTGAGTTCAAATATCACTAGGTGTGTGATTCTGGGCAAGGCGTTTAACTCTATTTGCTTCAGTTCTTTATCTGTAAAATGAGCCAGAAAACAAAATGACAAGCTACTACAGTATCTTTGCCAAGAAAACCCCAAATGGGGCCATGAAGAGACTGAAATGACTTATCAAAAACAAAGTATAAGTATCCCTCACAGCATTGTCTTGATTCATCTCTCTTTTCTCTTTATTGACTCTTTTGGTGATCTCATCAGTTCTCATCATATTAATTGTCTAGATAAAATGTTCTATTCAAATGTCTCTCCAACCTAAATATCCACTACTATTTCTCTCCTAAAGTCTAGTCTTGCATAATCAACTCTTGACTGAACATTTCTAAATGGATGTACTGTGACCATTTCAAACTTAACATTTCAAAAACAGAAGTCAATATCTTCATCCCCAAAATCACTCCTTCAAATTGTCCTGTTTCTCTTGAGGGAATAAGATCTTTCTAGTCACCCAGGTTTGCAAATTTGGAGTCATCCTAATTCCTCCATTTCCGTCACCTCATTTACATAATTAGTTGTTTTGTAATTTCTATCTCCACAACACCTCTTCGTTGAATCCCCTTCTCTCTACCCACAGAAATATTATCCTGCTTCAGGCCTTCATCACTTTTCTCCTTAACTATCATGGTAGTCTCATAATACATCCTTCCCTCTTAAGACTCTGCTTTTCAATCTGTCCTCCTCACCACTGCCAAAATGAATTCCCTAAAGTGTGTTTTATAGTGTCTTACCAACTCTGTAAATTGCAATACCTCCCTATTGCCCCTGAGATAAGACACAAACTTCTTTTTTTCACACTTAAAGACCTTCTCAACCTATTTCACTTGATGTTGCATCTTTTTTTTTAATATTTTGCACCCCCTTTCACATACTCTATAGTCTAGCAAATTGATTTGTGCTTCCTCATATATAACACTCTATCTTCCATTTCTGTGCCTTTGTACAGGCTGTGCCCCCCACTAGGAAAGCACTTCTTCCCCTTCTTTGAATCTTAGAATTCAGTTTCCTTGAAAGATAACTTCAGGTACTATTTTCCACAAGGAGCCCTTCCTGATCATTCCACATGTTCGTGCTGTAAGTGCAAATTACCTTTTATATATATATATATATGTATATATATATATATATATATGCATATATGTATATATATATGTGTGTGTGTATGTATATACATATACATATACATATATATATATGTATGTATGTATGTATGTATATATACCTTACATTGTTGCTTGGTTGTTGCTTGTTGTCTTTTATTCTCCAAAAGGACCAAACTGACATCATTATGTTAGAGGCAAGTTACAATGCAATTGACTGTGGCTGATCAGATCAATATGAGCTCAGAATGCTCTGCCACAGGTTGCACACAAATTGTCCATAAGAACATTTCGAGTGGATTCTCTAAATTTGTGCATATCACATTTCTTTTGAGGTACTTCAATTCTGCTTTGCTCAGAGAACACAGAACCTTCTCTGATGAAATATATACATATCTATGGTGTATTACATATACTTTACATATATTTTATGTATATGTTATATTCTCTGACATAATATTATCTCTTTGAGGATATTCTGTTTTTTTGCATCCTTAGGTCCCAACATAGTTTCTGACACATAGTAGACACTTACCAAATAATTTTTGGTCGGCCTATTGATTAAATCATTCTGAGAGCACCCTCCTGAGGTAGGTAGGGTGAATATTGTTATTTTCATCTCCAGAGAAGAAAACAGTAGAAAAATTAAAAATTAAAATTCTTATATATTTATATTGATTCCATTTTGCAAGTTTAGACTGCTACAATTAGGTGGGAGAGATGGGATTTGAGCTTGATCTCCTGACTTGAAGCACAGTGCACTTTCCATTGTACCACACTGCCTCTATGATTTTAGAGTAGGGGACTCCTTATAGTCCAAGTGTAAACTATTCTGTCCATAGGAGACAGTCTATGAAGTCAAGATCTTATTACATAGTCCATTATGGTAAGTTTTATAATGCATTAAAACACTTAGAGAGTGCAGCTTAGGAAGTGTGCATTACAAACTTGGAATCAGTTTAGTTCAGATTTGACCAGAGAGTAAAAGACCGGTAGAGAGCAGAACCATATGTATGCTTTGTAACTACTTTTTAAAGAGTTTTTTAAGGGATCTGGCTGCTTGCAACTGCTGGGGAATAAAGTTAGTGGTTTGAGATGTTTTAAATCTCATAATAGAATAAAAGGTGAAATTTCCCTTCAAGCACTTCATTCTACTTTCTTTAAGTCCTCTGGAAAACCCCCAGGATATTACAATATATTAGAAAGCTTGTGGTTACAAACACTGTAACATTCAGGTTTCACTCACTCGTAACTTCCCAATAATATATCCTTTTGAGTTGAAATTTTCCATGCTAACATTGAGCCTAAAGAGTTGTTTTTTTTCTATGCCTTTGGGAAAGCTTGTGAAAAGCTATATTTTGCCATTTTGAAGTTACCTGAAAATAACAAAGAGCATCCTTCTTCCACCCTGAGAGAAATTTCAGATTTTTGAGGGCAGAGTTAATTGCTAAATGGTCTTACTACCAAAACTCAGAATTTCCATGTGTCTAAACCTTAGCAACTAAGCCTTCTGAATCATTTTGAAAAAAAATAATCAAACTTTCATAAACAATTAAGACAAATATATTTTCCACTATTGGGAAAATATTAACCTTTAAATGAAAGGCAGAATAGCACAGTAGGTATAAAGCTGGGGTTAGGGGTCAGGGAAATCTGGGTTCATTCTCTGCTTCTGGCATACATTATCAATATGAAATTAGGGAAGTTACTTAACCTTTCAGTGGCCAAGGAAACTCCCTGACACTCTATGTAACGGACACATTTTGAACTTGGACTTTTGTAGAGATTTTCCATATCAAAAACGCCTCATACTGAAGAAATCACAGGTCTAAATTAAAAAAAAAATTAAAAACAAAACAAAAAACAAAACTAAACAACAAAACAAAAACATCCCGTGTAATAGTTTGTCAAAAACCAAACATAATATTGTCCTGATGAAAGTAAAAATAATGAAGAAAAAAGTTAACAAAAAATAAAATTTCTAGTTATTAGTAATGTTTACACAAATTCTAAATGCAACAATTAAAATTGAACACTTCAAATAGAAATGTTTTGGCTGTATTATTAAAAAAATTCAGTTTCTTAGACAAAACATTGGCTACATAGTATGCTTTTCATTGAAGCACTTGTACACCATGCCATTTGAACACGCACATATGTATGTAACTACATATATACATACTATGTATGTGCATATAATATTTATTTCATGTAATCTTGTCTTTTCTACTCCAACAAAATTATAAAATATTCAAATTAGCAGGGCAAGAAAAAAGATATTTTAAATAACCCAATCTCAGAAAAGGAAATTGAGGCATAAATGAATTTCCAGTGTCAGGGGAGAAGACATTCTCTGATGAATGTAAGAGTGCATTCGATCAAATATTCAAAGAATAATTAACTCCATACTGCATACTTTGTTACTAAATATAGAAAAAAAGAAAATACACAGTAGTTGTGTGAAAGGAAAGGGTCATGCATAGTTGACAACCATTCACTGATTATTATGAACTATTTTGGCATGTAATTTATTGTAACATGCTCAAGAATA
Source organism: Pseudochirops cupreus (assembly GCA_028627135.1). Taxonomy (NCBI): domain Eukaryota; kingdom Metazoa; phylum Chordata; class Mammalia; order Diprotodontia; family Pseudocheiridae; genus Pseudochirops; species Pseudochirops cupreus. The sequence goes on from CM053580.1 coordinate 306,773,692, forward strand.
TAACTGAGTTATGAAAAAATCTAGAAGAAGTATATAATATTAACTTGTTCCTGAAAAATGTGAGGGAACACTTTATAAATATTATTTGGAAATAGGATTTAAACAGTGTAGGAAAAGAGGTATTGCTCATCTGTACTGGATAATTACTGATTAGCAGAACCTGGACAACAAATCAGAAATGATTTGAACCTTGGGGCAAGTGGTCACTTGTTCATAAATACTATGATAAAATAGCAGGAGGCAGACTATATCTGAAATATATTGAAGATTCATTGAGAGGAGAGTTCAAGGGTCCAGAGAAAAGGTATATAACATCTAGTGGACTCTTATTTGGAAGAGGAAGTTAGTTCAAAAAGGATGGAAATCACTCAGTCATCAGATTGTAAGGACACAAAGATAATTGTAATGAAAAGGCAAAAGATAAATTTCCTAATGATGTAGATGTACAGATGTCTCTCTGACAAACTCAGATTTTATACAGGCTTACATGGATGACACAAGGGAAAATAAATAAGGGTATAGATTCAGTAGAGTAGTATAGTCGTGTAAGAATTGTATGAGGAACATTCAATTCCATAGTGAATTCCAAAGAAAACAACCAAAGGGGGAAAAAAAAAAGGTTTGTTTTGTTTATTTGGCTGACTTTTAGCTAGGCTGAGAGCCAGGGAAGAATAAAATGAGTGACAGTATTGTTGATTTTGGTGGATATGAAAATTAGGGAAGAAGATCAACTTTTATTTTATTTCTATTTTCTTAACCAAGTAGAAGGTCTTTGGAATGGAAAGGATAGAACAAAACTAGTTAGCAGAGTTAATTATTCTAGTTATACTAAAAAGTCAGTATAAGTGAGATGATCATAAGGCAATCTCTTTCCATGTTTTCAAGTCATGGGCCTGGAAAAACTATATGTGTCTATATGGAAAGCCTGGAGACATAAAATTAATGGACTATTGACAATCTTTCTAATATTTGCAGAATAGGAGAAATATAACAGGAGTAGAGAAAGGTAATGGTCATACTACTCTTGGAAAGGGTGGGGAAAGAAGGATCTGCAAATTAGAGAAGCATGAGCTTGACCTTTATGCTTGACTAATTTCTGGATCACATTATTAAGGGTTTGTAAGCACTTAGAAAAGGAAGCAATGATTACTAAAATCCTATGTAAAGAATGGGCAATAAGTGAATAGAGCACCAGTTCTAGAGTCAGGAGGACCTGAGTCCAAATCTGGCCTCAGGCACTTGACACACATACAAGCTGTGTGACTTTGGGTAAGTCACTTAACCTCAATTGCCTTGCCTTCCCCTCTTATTCCCCTCCCCCCCCCAAAATGGGCAATATCTATCCAACCTCTTCATTTTCTGATAGGGTAAATAAGCTAGGTGAGTAGACCAGAGGAATTCTATTGAAATAGTAAACTTAAATTTCAGCAAGTTATTTGATAAAATTGCTCATGGTAGCTTCTGGGAAAGAGAGAAAGACTTAGACTATGAGAGTGGACTTAATTAAATTTCAAATTATTTGAATCACTAATGTCAATGAGTTGAAGTCAGCTTGGATAGAGCTTTCTAGTGGAGAGGCCTGAGGAGTGGCATGCCCTTGCTTCTATCCTATTCAATATGATACTGGAGAAGGAAAAGACTTATAGCCCAAATAGTGAGTTGTTAGTTTTGATCATAGTTATCATATAACCACAAGAGGAGGACCTATGGATATGAGACTCTAAGTAAAAACAGAACAATTTTACCAAATAGAAAATATGTGTATGCATACATGCATCCGTGTGTATAGACACGTATTTATTATAGTCTTGAATTTTGTCAAGGTCTTATTGTACAAGGAATTTATAATGATGAATGTGTATGATAGACTAAGGCCCTGTGAAGCTGTGTAGGCACTATCTCCTACCATATCACTCCGCTACTCAATAAATTACAGTGGCTCTCTAACACTTTCAGTATCAAATAGATTCCATTTGACTTTTTTTTTTTGATTGAGGGACACTTATTTCTCCATGGGCTGCACTACTGTGGGACTTCTCTGACTTTTTCACCATTCCCCTAGGAAGCACATTATTGGGGAAACCTCATCATCTTACAAGATCTAATCAGCCTTGGTAGTATACCTCATCATTACCCTCTGCCACTCTGAAAGGTAGAGCCATTATTTTCCAAACTTTCACTTTAGGAGGGAATCAACTCAAATATCTCTTCATTTCTCACCTGGTTGATTTACACTCAGACATCTCTGGCTTATCCATGATGTACCTTGCTACTCCCTTTCGCCTCAATTCACGTTTTAGCCTATTGTGTATCTTCTTCTACTATTAGATTGTAAACTCCTTGCCCAAAGGCAGGCATATTTTATCCTTAATAAGCAGCTGGGAAACATGTAGCCTTGCTGAATAAAAATAAAATTAAGGAAATTTTGTTTTGTGCATTGTATTTTTCCAGACTGAAAAGAGCAAATTATCTGCAAGCATTTATTAAGTGCTAATCATATGCCAGAAAATGTGCTAAATGGACACATGAAGAGAGAAATGAAGCAGTCTCTGCCTTCAAGGAGAGAGTATTTTACTGGGAGAGGCATAAGACATGTATGTAAGTATACTCTCTATATCTCTATCTAACCACCTATGAAGGTAATTTTTATATGGAGTGAGGAAGACCAAGATATTGGGAGTACCAGGACAAGCTTAATGTAGAACTCCAGTCAGTCACTCAACAAAAATTTAATTAAGATGAAAGTGCCATGTAGTAAGCACCATGATATAAGGAAATGCAAAAACATAGACTATGCCCTAAAAGAGCTTGCTTTCTAAAGGAGGAAACTACATAGACATAATTAAGTAAATAAAAAATATTTTCCACATAAATAAATTAATCTGAAAGAGGAAGGCACTACTAACTACGGAGACTGAGAAAGAGCTTTTTAGCAAAAAGTAGGATATGAGCTGAATAGTAAAGGAAGCTAGGGAAATGAAGAGAAAAAGATAAAGGAGCCCAGTGTTACAGATGTGGGGTGAGGCCAATGCAAAGGCATGTAGATGACAGAGCTTTTGTGTGCATGTGTGAGGAACAGAAAGAAAGTTAGTTTGCTGGAACACAGAATGCATAAAGTAGCATAATGCATAATAATATTGGAGGATACATTGGAGCCACGTTGGAAAGATTTTATATGAAAAAAGAAAAGAGTTTATACTTGATCCTATAGGTAAGAGGCATACATTGGAGTTTATTGGGAAGAAGGGTGATGTTGTTGGATCTGTGTTTTGTCAAAGTGACTTTAGCAACAGTGTAAAGAATGAATTGGAGAAGGGAGAGACTTAAAACAGGTAAACCAATCAGGGAGCTATTGCCAATAATTCAAGTGATCTTTGCCAAAGGGTTAATGTCAATTTGGGTGGAGCTTTAATAGCTTAGAACAGTACTAAGATATTGGGCAGGTAGGTGGCACAATGGATAGAGTGCTGGGTCTGAAGTCAGAAAGACCTCAGTTCAAACCCAGCTTCAGAAACATGCTAGATAAGTCATTTAATATTGTTTGACTCAGTTTCTTCATCTGTAAAATGAGCTGGAGAAAGAAATGACAAACTACTCTAGCGTCTTTGTCAAGAAAGCCTCCAATGGAGTCATAAAAAGTCAGACATTACTGAAACAATTGAACAACCACACAAGTACTGAGACCTTTAGGAAACCCTATAAAAATAATATTGCAGAGGAAAAGCCACTCCTTCTTGCTACTTTTTTCTATTTTTGTCCTGGGGGCCAGTTACCCAGGTTTGAAATCTCAGTCATCTTTGACATATTGTTTTCCCTCATCTGACACACCCAATCAGCTGCCAACTCTCCATTTATCTCCCACATCCCTTGCCTTCTTTCTACTCCCACAGTCACCACCTAGTTCAGGACCTTATCATCTGGCATATAAAGTCCTTATGTGATGAGCTGTTTTTTTTTTCCCCCGAACCTCAGGCATAGAAAGCTACAAAAAGTTACAATACATAAATCTATATTCTATTTAGCAAAGAAATTTGTGTTTAATGGTAAACTCCTTTTACAACAGTATCTCATACACTTTCTGTCTGTATGTAGCTCATACTTCTCATCAATAACATTGAAGTCAATTTAGAATACAAGTCGTAGGACAAAAATATCACCTACAGTGAAAAGGACTATTATTTGTGATGATTTTATGGAAAATCAAAAATTTGAAATCGCAAATGAATTTAAAGGAAGTAATATATGTACAGTCATAGAGCTCTACATAAATGTTCATCCTTGTCTTTATTAAATAAGGTGATGAACATGAAAGGGCTATGGAAGTTTAACCACTTTTTCCACTATTTTTTAAAACAAATTTGAGACAGAAAGGTGATGCACTGGATAGAATTCTGTACTTGGAGTCAGGATGACTTGAGATCAAATCTGGCCTCAGAACCTTAGTAGGAGTGTAACCCTGGGCAAATCACTTTGCTAACTCAATTTCTTCATCTGTAAAATGAAGATAATAATACGTACCTCCCAGTGTTATTGTGATGACAAAACAAAATAATATTTGTAAAGCACATTTTCAAACCTTATTTAACATTATTTAATGATAGGAAGATATTATTTTCAAAATGACCATTAGTCCAGATCAAATAATTGTTGAAGATATTGCCTTACTTTTGAATATATATAACACATTATTTAGTGGCTTTTAAACATAATGTATTTGAGAATAACAACAATAAGACAGTGTACCAAAAGTTATGGGATGCCCTCAAAGGAGTACTTAGAAATTTTATATCCTTAAATACTTGAATCAATAAAACAGAGGAAGAATAGATCAATGAACTGGTCATGTAACTAAAAATAAAATGAAAGAAGAATAAATTAAAAATCCCCAATTAAACAATAAATTAAAAATCCTGAAAATCAAAGGAGAGATTAATAAAATTGAAAGTAAGAAAACCATTGACTTAAGAATTAAAACACATAACTTATTTTATGAAAAAAGAAAAAGTAGATAAAACATCAATTAATTTGATTTTAAAAGATTAAAACTAAATTACCAGAATCAAAAATGAAAAGGGTGAAGGCATTACCAATGAAGAAGAAATTACCACCATTATTGGGAGCTATTTTGCCCAATTACATGCCAAAAAATAAATCTAACAATATAAATGAAATGGATGAATATTTAAAAAAATATAAACTGCCCAGATTAACAGAAAAGGAAATATAATACTGAAATAGCCCTATCTCAGAAAAAGAAATGGAACAAGCCACAAATGAGCACCCTAAGAAAAAATACCCAGGACCAGATGGATTTCTGAATGAATTCTACAAAACATTTAAGGAACAATTAATCCTAATACTATATAAACTATTTGGACAAATAGGCAAAGAAGGAGTCTTATCAAATAACACACATATTGTGATGATTCCTAAACCAGGAAAAACAAAAACAGAGAAAGAGAATTGTAGACCAATTTCCTTAATTAAAATCAATGAAAAAAAAAACTTATGTAAAATGCTAGCAGGTAGATTACAGCAATATATCACAATGATCATACAATATGACCAAGTGGGATTTATGCAAGGAATGTAGGACTGGTTCAATAATAGGAAAACTATCAGCATAATTGACAACATCTATTACAAAAACAACAAAAATAATTTGATTTTCTCAACAGATGCAGACAAAGCTTTTGACTAAATGCAACACTCAATACAATTAAAAAAAACTAGAAAGCATAAGATTAAGTTTACTTTTTTCTTAAAATGATAAGTAGTAGGGGCAGAGCCAAGATGGCAGCATAGCAGCAGCAACATATTGCAGCTCTCACATAGACACCCCAAAATATCCATAAAACAGGACTCTAAACCAATCCTAGAACTCTAAAACGCACACAAAGATACTTCCCACTAAAGTCAGCTCAGCTATGAGGAACCATATCAACACTGAGAACTGAAACCAGCCTGCCCTGAAGCCACGGCTGTGCCCCAGGGGTGACTGGACGGGAGGAGTGGAGGAGACTCTCAGGTGAGTGGATTAGCAGCAGCTGCGAGTGGGATTTGGGAAAGAGGGAGATAAGCAGTCTGGTGAAAGGCCTCCAGAGAGGAAAAGCAAAAAGGCAGAGGTTTTGCACCCGCCTCTGCTTTGTAGCTTCCCGCCTGTGGCCTGTAGACAGCAGGGGGACTTAGCGATTGTTTTCAGGCCAGTTCTCTCGCGTTGAGCGGCCTGGATC
>CM053580.1:306780424-306825677 GCA_028627135.1 Pseudochirops cupreus
AAAAAAAAATCACGGTCTGAAGAACCATGAGTAAGAATAAGCATAAGAAGCAAAGTAAGAACAGCTCCCAAACCCTTGATTCCTTCTTTGGGGAAAAGAAAGATCATGGGAAAGAGAGGGAGGAGGAGAGCGCAGCCAGAGCACCCCCACCAGGGGCCTCCAATAAACATGAAGAATGCCTTAAAGCTAGAGATGAGCTGAAGAAATATTTTAAAACCAAATAAGGGAAGTGGAAGAAAACTTGGGAAGAGAAATAAGGCAAGTGGAAGAAAAATTGGGAAGAGAAATAAGAATGTTGCAGGAAAACCAAATAAAATACAACATTAATCATTTTATTCCGTGACCAAAGGAAAGAGTGACTTCATCTAATCAGTAGAATTTATTTCTCACTTAGATGCTAGCAGATGCACATACTTGTTGATTTTTTTAATGTCAAGTATAAAGGTAATTTAACTGTTGACCATATTGAAATTAGGGCAGATCAGAGAGGGACAAAACAGGTTTCAGGAACTGTAAGGATGCTGTAAAGGAACTTAGAAGGCTCCTTCCCTCTTCCCACCATCCCCCAAAAAACAAAACAAAACTACAAGCCCACAATTTGATATTTTCCAAAATATTGCCTTTGATAAGCTCTCTACCAAGAATTTGGGGAGAAAATGTCCTCTCTTTTGTTCCCATCATATGTATTTGTGTCCTATTCTTATTACTAAGAACTACAATTAGCACTGTTATTACTCTAGTTAAGGTGCATGAAGGGCCAGTTGGGATCTTGTGTTGGAAACATAATTGTTTCCCAAGGGAAATGCTTTCCAACTTCTAAAGAACTTATTTTCAAATGAATTTTGGAATATGACTTTTTGGTATGTTGGGAACTTACTGGATGTGCTGTAGCTATATTTGATTAAGTACCAACATCTTTTAAAAACATATGTCCTTTTTATGAAGGTATAAAGCTCTTTCACTTAATCTCTGGCTGAATATTTAAATTCTATGTTGCATTGCAAGAAAGTCAATTATTTCTGAAAAGAAGCTGCCCTTGTCCTTATTAGAAAAAGAAAAAAGGCAAAAAGAAAATATAACTCTAATGTTCCCCACATTTAAATATGACTGAGAAATAATGGGAATATAAGGAAATAGTGTGTGTGGGGGAATCCTAAGGACTTGAGGGAAAAGGCCAGCCTCATTTCTGAACAGAATTAAGGCCTTGATTATTTTCTGATCTACATATAAAATATTTTGCATCATTACCAGGGATCAGGCAATAGCACATTGAATTGCAGAAACCTAGAGAAAGAAATGATACATCCCAAGGAGTTGAAGAGGGGGAAGCTAAGGCAGGTGATCTGGGAAAGTTCCAAATTAAAATTTAAAAAAGCACATAGATTCATAGGAGTTAGGATTGGAAGACATCTCAGATATCATCCAAGTCCCTTATTTTGCTGATTGTGAAAATTAAGTGAGAGAATAACAGAGGTTTTCTGGAATCCAAGTCGTGTGTGTGTGTGTGTGTGTGTGTGTGTGTGTGTGTGTGTGTGTGTGTGTGTCTGTATGTCTGTGTGTGTCTGTGTGTGTCTGTGAAAATTGTTTTCTTCCAGTTTTCTAGCTATTTCTTCTCTGTCTGCTTTATTTGATCTACCTTTTAGCTTAATCCCTTGGTCTCCTCCTTTCTAGTGATCTTATTTTTCTTTGGACTTCAAATATAAACTCTACATGTATGACTTATTTCATGAAAACTCCCTGTCCCTCCCCACCTCCATAGTCATCTCATTCCACTTTAAGATGGTTCTAATTCTTAGAAACTGTAACAATGAAAACTGAAATAGTCACAAAATTTAATTTGTTTCTTTTTCCCAATTAATTTCACATACATTCCTTGCTTTTCACTTCCCCTTTTAGTATTATACTACTTGCCTGTATTATTTATACCAGGTTCTTAGATGGTTTTCCTATCACTAGACTGTCTCCACAACTCCTAAAACACATCAATATTAGATTAACATTCCTAAAAACTCTGTGGTCTGACATTTTAGGATACCATAATATAACCTAATCTGACCTTTCCAACTTCATCCAGAATGGTCTGATCTTTCCACGATCACGCCACACACATTTCTACTTAATCAGCTTGATTGAGGCATTACTTCCTTCATAGAATGCACTATTGCTTTTATTTTATTCTTTGAGTTTCCACTTTTTCTTCAAGTTGTGCATAGTCAATTTGTATTTTAATCTGCAATCATCTTTTAAATGCTTGTTTTATTACATAAATTCAAAATAAAACTTAATAATAAAAAGAACAACTCTGTCATAAACCATTCCCCACATAAATATGCTCATATGGGTCTCCTCCATCCTCCAACTCTTCTAGTATATGTTGTCTGTAGCATTCATTTAAGATAGAGCTTTTGTTGTACTGAATTGTTATTTATCTTTTTTTTTTAAATGAAGACCTTTTTCAGGCCAATTTCTTCATGGAAGGAATACAAAATGATAATTTCTAAGCTATTCCTTCTGTATAGTGTTGAGAATTTTTATTGGGGAGTAGTTGGAAATAAGATTGAGAAAAGTAGCTTTAAGTCATATTGCTTATATGTGTGGTAGAGGCACCATGGTGAAGGAGATAGAAGCCTGATGTCTGGGTTCAAGTCTCCTATCTGATACTTACTGCCTCTGTGATCCTGAGCAAGTTATAAATTCTTAGTGTTCCCAAACAATAGTGTAAGATGGTAAGTTAAAGAGGAAGTGGCAATCTATACTGATAAAGCAAATTCCTTCCTGAGAGCTCCCAACACCATTTAAATTATAGGTCAAGGGATATTTGTTATGTTCTCATTAGAGTATAAACTCATAAATTATTTCAGGGTAGGGACAATATTTGATCAAGCTTTGTAACAGAATCACTACCACATGTTCTCAAGCTTAATCACTAATACTTTATTTTTTTGTGCCACTTTTGGTGCTCTCTTTTTTTATTGAAAGTCAGAGAGTGTATTCACTGTGCCAATTAGGTATGCACATTCCTCAGTGATTCAGTAGCACAGTACACAAGTGTTAGAATTGCTTCAAGGGAATTAACATTAGGACACAATGTATTTCAACCTTACCAGCTAGATGCAGGCTACTTTACTTTTCAGTCACTCCTGTATTCATCTTTGAAGCAACCCAATACTTTTTGTGGTTTCTACTTCAAGATTCAAAGCACAATTTCCCATTTCCTGAAGAACTCTGTGCTTGATACATAGTAGATGCTTATTAAATGTTTGTTGAATGAAGAACTTGGACTATACTTTCATTCACTCAAAGCATACTGAATCACAACCCCTCGACTTTTACCTTGTTGAATTACTTAATATTAATTCTACCTAATATACACTATTCACCTAACCCAATACTAACATTCCATCAACAGTACCTTCTCAACAGTCTGCATTCTACAGTTACCAACATTCTCTATTAAGAACAACCAGGGATCATTAAAAATAATTTTTACACCCATAGGATTCTTCATGACCACTTCATAGCTCTTGTCTCAAGTATGTGTACTTCATCAGTAATCAGTATCAGAAGTATTTCCTGATATTCGTATATAACCTTGGGTATATAATTACTCCTGTGGATGGTTGTGAACCTTCTTTTCTTTGGTGCATAGTTGTCAACTTCTCAAAGTATAATGCAATGATTTTGAGTGAATAAGAGTATTGTTTAGGTTCTCATTGCAAGAATTGTTTATTAAGCAACTATTCAATCAATGCTTGTGATTGCTGCTGGTATTGGTTTTTTTTGCTGTCAATGGTAGTGGCAGTAATGATGATGATATTTTCTCATATATTATATTAATAGTGTCCAGAATGAGTTAGTCTTTATAATCTGTTTTTTTTCTTTAGCCTGTTCAGACCTCATTTGAAATATTGTGCTCTAATGTCATTTATGAAGGAAGCTGTCAAATTGAAATGCATCCAAGTGAAGTTGACTAATATGGCAAATCCAGGCCATAGAAGGATTGGTTAGATTAGAGTAAGTTAATCTTCTGAAGAGAAAGGGGCCTAGGGGTGATTATATATAGTATATGGCATATACTATATTATGTATTATATTAAATATAATTATATATTATATATAGTATATACTATATAGTATAGTCCAATTTAGGTGATTATATTTATTTTTCTTTTAGCTAGAGCAAAATTTAGAGTTAACAGGTTGAATTTTCAAGAAGGTGTATTTCTACTAGATATAAGGAAAACTTTTCTAACAATTAGAACCATCCCAAAGTGGAATGAGATGACTATGGAGACAAGTTAATCATCACCAGAGGTCTGTATAGCCACTTCTCAAAGATATTGCCGTTGAGGTCCTTTAATGAATATTGTAAAAAGGAAATTGAGGAGGGGGAGAATGTTGACAACTTCTGGGACCAGTGAAGGCTTTATGGTGGCACAAAGACTCAATTCTGAGAGGTAAGAATTCTAGAAATATAGTATTTCATGCATGGGCTATGGATTATAAAAAAGTGTGGAGGCAAGAGATGGAATAATAAGAGGAATAGCAAACAATCCACTAAGGCTCGAATATGAAGTTGATAAATAGATAACAAAAAGGGAACTCAGAGACAGATAGTAGAGATACTTAAATGTCAGTGTAAATGAAGATATGTGTGGCTTATACTATAAAACAGGTAGAGATCGTGTTTTTGACCAAGGGGTTGTCATAATCAGGCCTGTTCTTTAGACATTTTGAGAGCTGTGAGAAGATTTATCAAAGATAAAAAGGACATTTTAGAGGCTAATATAGTAATAATAATAATAAAATAATATAGGTCAAGTGAAAGAGGTCCAAAACTGGGGTAGTACTCATATGAGTCAACAGATGTAAAAAAAATGTGAAAGTAAAATTGACATAATTTGGCACTTAAAAATCAGGAATCATGAGAGGAAAGAATTAGGAATGATATCTTGGGGATTTTTAACCTATGTTATTGGAAGCATCTTGGTTTCTTCAACAGAAAAATAGAATTTTGGAGGAAGGGAAGATTCAGCAAAGAAGGTAATGTTTTGAACATCCTGAGTTTGAGATGCTTACAGAATATCTAAAATGAGATACTCTTAAGATAGGTTAAGTAAAGTTTAAGAAAGTAATTGGGGCTATATTTATGAATTCGAAATTCATTAACTTACAAATGATATTTGAATTTATGAAAGCTGATGAGGTCTCTAAAAGAGAGTGTGTAAGGAGAAGAAAAGAAAAGAGAAGAGGGTTCAAGACAAACCTGGCAAGACCTTCCACACTAAGGAAGCAGGTGATGGATTATGAATCAGCAAAGACATCTGAGGAATGCTGGTTTGACATGTAGGAGTCAAGCAGCAGTCAATTTTGTCATAGAAATAAGTGAAGCTAGAGTTATCTTGGAGGAGAGGGTGATCAATTTGAATAAAATGTTGCAGAGAGGGAAAGGAGAATGCAGGTCTAAAAAGTGACACAGAAATTAAAAAGATCATTGGCAATTTTGAACAAATATTTCAGGTGAGTGGTGGGGTGAGAAGTAAATCATCAAGAAAAAGGAGAATATCTGCCATCTACTCTATAGGTTAAGAACTAGCTTCTTCCCTCATGTAATACATTGTGGTCTTTGGGGACATAATTTGTCAAAGCGATCCTTAAATCTATGTAGCAATGAATTTTGTTAAAAGAGAGCATCATCATCCAGATGGTTCCTGGTCAGTTCTTCCAATTTTATTGTGCTTACAGCCATATTAAAAGTGAAGCCACAGTGGATCTCTGGTCTTATAAAGTTAGTCAATGAAATCCCACAGTGCTCAGCAATAAAATACTTTACAGGGATTGAGAAAGGTTCCTTAAGTTGATGTACTAATCATGGCAAGAAGCAGCATAATGTAGTGGAAGGCATCCTTGCCTAGGAGTCACAGGAGAGACCTTAGTTCAAATCTCATCTTCCTCCCACCCACAAAAAGAGAATTACTGTGAATATTAGCAAGCCATTTAATATCTTTTGGTCTTTTCCCTCATCTATCAAATAAAATTTCTAAATACCTGAAATCTCTACTTCCTAAGGTTGTTGTAAGGATTAAATGAAATAAAACATGTAAAGTGCTATGTAAATCTTGAAGCTTATAAGCAAAACTATATAAACGATGAATCTACAGAAATTTCAACTACTGAGAAAGTGTTCTATTTCTTTACCGTAGCTTTTCTCTCTGCATATGATATATTTGTGAAAACTTATGTTAAATTACTCTTCGCTAACTTGTACATGGTTATGCTTTTAACATTGTTACATGTTAGTGAATTGCTCACTGATAATAAATGCATTGGTTATACTATATGTTCATTTTAAAAAGTTGTCAAAATTCAGTGTAAGATTCTTTCCCTTTGGTCTATGTGATACCAAATTGGCAGTTTGAATGAATTCTTTCCCTTTTTAACTAACTGTTCTGGTGCCATGCAGAGATATAACCTATGTGTACAAACATGTTATTTTATAAGTGCTCTCAGGAAGGCTTTCACAGCTTTTTCTCTAAAATGTTGAAGAGCAGGAAATTGACAAGACTAGTCCCTTTATGACTTCTTGCCTTTAGGAGGATGGATGAGATTAAAACTGAAGAGCCACCCAGTCATCCAAGTGCTATTGTTCTTTCATCCTCCTAGGACTCCCCAAGGCCCAAATCCAAGTTGGAATCAGGTCAGGAAAAGGCACTAGAGTCTGGAGCAAGGCAAAGGGTTTGGAAGGAATATTTTAAATCCAATAGAACAGAGACTGGCAGTCACTTGTCAGAAAAGAAAAGGAAAGAGATTTCACAAAAAAAAAAAAAAAAAGAAATGCTGGCTGTATGTAAAGCACTGTAGAAGGGAAATAAAAATTGGCATCTGCCCAAACTGGCAGTGATTAAACTATCCCCTTTCCAAAGCTGTGGAGTGTGGAGGGGAAATTGTGGGGGTGGGTGAAATGGAAGCTGGGTGCAAAATTCAGTCAGATGTCAAAGGGGTCCCTGGCAGTGAAAAAAAATTGGGAACCACTGTGCTCTATTAATCAAATTGACAAGCTATCAATGCTGTCAAACCCAACCTAATAGCAGTCACTGTTCTCCAAGGAGCATGTCAAGAAAATGGAAATTCTTGTCACTTCTCAATTTGACATTCAGGGCTTTCCTTTAACCCTTAGTTGTTTTTAGATTCTTTTAGAGATACTCTAGGAATGAGTAGAAATAAATGAAACAATCACATATTCCCAAAGGAAGGTAGTAACAAGGGGCACTAAACTCCCTAGGGTGGCCATCATTATGTGCCTGGGGTACAGTGATGGATAATCAAGGTGCCTTGCCTTGGTGTAGAGCATAGCTTTTACTACTAAATTCTTCTTGTTTGCTTTACTGCCCTTAGAGAAGCTCCAGCATGGTACGGTTGTCCTCACCAGTTGAGATTTGTATTAGGGAGATTCAAGGGTCTGATTCAGTTCCCATGTGAATACATGAAAACCTGGAGTGTGTATAGCATAGTTGAGAAGGTGGAGGTTTGGACTAACTTGACCTCTAATTAAAACAACAAAAAGGACAATTGTTAGCATTTATAGAATGATTTAAGGTTGCATGGTGTTTTAATCTTTTATTTCATTAAATACTCCTATTTTTCTGATTTTACAGATGAGGAAACTGAGGCTGAGAAGTTAAGCAACTTGCTCAGAGTCATACAGGTAATAAGTATCTTAGACTAGGTTTGAATTCAGGTCTTCTTGTTAGCACTAGATCCTCAGAGTCACCTAATAGACAGCTACAATCTGTCTCATGGGATTAGTAGAGGACTTTCATTGCAAGTAGATCAATCAATGAATAAGTATATATTAAATGCTTTCCCCATGAGGAAGTACTAGGACCTGCAGACACAAATACAAAAACTGAAATAAAGCTTATTCACAAGATATTTATATTCTATGTGGAAGGCAAGTATAAGACAAGACAATTATGAAATATGTGCATAATAAATATAAAGCAAATAAATAAAAATACATTAATTGATATAAAATATAATTTAGCTTGGAAGCAAAGGCCTAAGGGGCCATAAGAAAAGGCTTTATGTTGAAGATGATGCTTGAGCTGTGTTTGTGTAAAGGAAAGGAGGTATTCTATTAGCTTGGATAAAAAAAAGGAGGTATATTCCAGGCATATAAGATGGTCCTTGCAAAGTCACTGACAGAAGGTGAAGCATCATTGTTTTAATGACTTTTAAAGACTCTTTAATAGGTGGCATTCATGGTTAGTGATACCAAAATTTATTCATGCAGATTTGTTCCGTCATCTATTCCATGTGTTTACTAGAGTTTCTGTAATGGATGCAGGTCACATTTAAAAGACTGAATGTTTCACAAATAAATAATATTGGTTGCCAAATAGTGTTGTTTCTACCTCAACATCATTCACATGCATTCCTTTCCAACTGCTTATAGAGTAACGCCCAGGATCCTATCACTTTTTTTTCCAATTACACATAAAAACATTCATATTTTTCCCCTCCCTCTTTCCTTCTCCCCTCTTTGAGAAGGGAACCAATTTTATATAGGTCATACATATACAATCATGCAAAACATATATCCATATTAATCAGGCTGTGAAACAAAACACTGGACAAGTGAAAAAAAGCACAAAAAAATAAAGTATAAAAATGATTTGATCAGCATTCAGACTAAATCATTTCTTTTTCTGGTGGTGGATAGCATTTTCTTAAGTCTGTCAGAATTGCCTTGAGCTAACATATTGCTGAGAATAGTTAAATCCTTCACAATTGGTCATTGTGCTGCTGTTAGTGTGTAAACTATTCTCCTGGTTCTTCTCACTTCAGTTTGCATTAGTTTATGTATGTCTTTCCAGGGTTTTCTGAAAGCATCTTGTTCACCATTTCTTATAGCACAATAGTATTTCATCACAATCATATACCACAACTTGTTCAATCATTTTCCAATTGGTGGGCATTCACTCAATTTCCAATTCTTTGCCTCCAAAAAAAGAGCTGCTATAGATATTTTTGTTCTTATAGGTCTTTTTCCTTAAAAAAAAAATCTGATTGTGATAAAGACCTGGTAGTGGCTGTTGTTTTGTGTCCTTTGTTTCTGAAGAGGACTAATGATATAATGTTGGGTCATGTTATAGTGTGTTAAGCTATGGTTAATCAGTCCAATATGAGTTAGGAAGGTTCTGCCACAGGGGAGGCACAGATACTTCATATGATCACTGGGGATGGGGAAGGCTTAGAATTTGTGTAACTCATGTTTCCTTTGTGCTACTGTGATTCTTCTTTGTTCATGGAGTGCAGAGCCTTCTTTGATGTGGGCATGCCAAGCTGAGTGGTCCTTTGACAGCATCTCCTATGTCTCATACTCAATACTAAAGTTTTTCAGAGAGACCTTAAGAGCTTCCTTGTATAGCTTCTTCTGACCACTATGTGAGCACTTGCCTTGTGCAAATTCTCTATAAATTATTCTTTTAGGTAAGCAAGCATTTGGCATTCAGATGATGTGGCTGGCTCATCAAAGTTATGCTCTTTGTTGTGGAATTTTAATGCTTAGAAGTTCACTCAAAAAAGGACCTCAGAGTCTGGTATCTTATCATGCTACATATGTAATCATTACAATCTTCCTAAAACAATTCAAGAGGAAGTGGTTCAGTTTTCTTGCATGGCACTGATAGACTGTCCACATTTCAGAAGCATACAGCAGTGAAGTCTGAACAACAGCTCTGTTGACTTTCAGTTTGGTATGTAGTCTCATACCTTTCATCTCTCACACTTTCCTTTGAGTCTGCCAAATGCTGAGTCAACTCTGGCAATGAATGCATTAATTTTGTCATCTATGTGGACATCCTTAAGAGTATACTGTCAATATGAGTGAACTTATCCACAATAACACTAACACTGTTTTTCCAACTGTATAACTACAACAAAACATTGGGGATGCACTCTCACAGCAAGCGCAGGCAGTTAATAGACTACATTATTATAAAGAGAAGAGACAGGCAGGATTTGAGAGTGATGAAGGCGATGAGTGTCACAGAGTGCTGAGCTGATCATAGATTCATTATCTCTAAGCTAAGCATTCCCATTCGGGAAAAGCTCCAAGACAAAATGATGGTCAGGAAACCCAGTGTTGACATAGTAGAGTACTTTACCATGTGTACAGTTTATTGTTGACCTAGAGAGAAAGCCATGTCCCCAGCTAGCAGAAGTGGAGCAGCAAAAGAATGGACAGCATTCAAACTTGGTGTACACCATTACATTTGGTCACCTGGACCAGAACACTTGCAATCCTCAGGATCGGTTTGACAAAAATGATGGGGAAATTCAGAAGCTGCTTAAACAAGAAATGAGAACACCACAGGGTTTTTCTAGCAAGGTAAGTCATTCATCTCCAAGAAGGATTTAATTTAATTCCATCCAAAATAAAGTGCAAGTGAATCTTAGAGAGATGTAGGTTTATTGGCTCAGTAAGAAGGATGATGAGATTCAATTTTATGCTGACAGCAACAATCCAAAGTGCTTCTGTGAAGTCATGAAGACTATTTATGGGCCAAAGACCTCCTGTACATCTCAACTGCTCAGCACTGATGGAGCCACACTTATCTATAAGGACATGATCCTGGAGAGGTGGAATGAAAACTTCCATAGTATTCTCAAAAGACCATCAACCAATGCTGAAGGCATTGATCATAAGTCTCAGGTTATAATTAATCTCTCTCTAGTAGTGGTATTGCTGAGTCAAAAAGTATTCACAGTTTTATAGCCCTTTGGGCATAGTTCCAAATTGCTCTCCAGAAGGGTTGGATCAGTTTTCAACTCCATCAAAAATGTTTTAGTGTCCCAATTTCCCCACATCTCCTTCAACATTTGTCATTTTCCTTTTCTGTCATATTAGCCAGTCTGATAGGGGTGAAGTGGTATCTCCAAGTGGTTTTTAATTTGTGTTTCTTAATGGTGATTTAGAGCATTTTTGTGTGACTATAGATAGACTTTTTTTATCTAAACATTTCCTGTTCATATTTTTGGACCATTTATCTATTGGGGAATGACTTATATTCTTATAAATTTGACTTAGTTCTCTATATATGTGAAAAAAAAATGAGGCCTTTATGAAAGGAACTTGCTGTAAGAATTTTTTTCACATTTATGATTATCGTGTTTTCCTCCATCATATTATTGCCCCATTTATCTTTCTCTCTTCTTTCTACTTGTCCCTCCTCAAAAGTATTTTGTTTCTGACCACTGCCTCCCCCCATTGGCCTTCCTTTTTATCACACTTTTCTTATCTCCTTCCCCTCCCATTTTTCTGTGGGGTTAGATTTCAATGCCCAATTTAGTGTTTGCTGTTCTCTATTTGAGGCAATTCTCATGATAGTAAGGTTCAAGCATTATCTATCACCTTCCCTGTTGTGATCTTCCACTCCATTACAAAAGTTATTTTACAGTTCTTATATGTGAAATAATTAATCACATTCTACTCTCCCTTTCCCCCTTCTCCCAATGTATTCATCTTTCTCACCCTTTAATTTTACATATTTAGATACCCCATCATAGTCAACTCATAACCATGACCTTTGTGTATGTAAACTCCTCCTAATTGCCCTCACAAGTTAAGTTCTTAGAAGTTCTTCCTATGTAGGAATGCAAACAGTTTATCCTTATTGAATCCATTATTATTTTTTTCTTTCCTGTTTACCTTTTTATGCTTCTCTTAAGCCTTATGCTTGAGTGTAAAATTTTCTATTCAACCCTTATCTTCCCATCAGGAATGCTTGACAGTCCTCAATGTAATTTAATATACATTTCCCTCACTAAAGGATTATACTCATTTTTTTTTTCTGGGTAGGTGATTCTTGGTTGTAAACATAGTTTCTTTGCCTTCTGGCATATTACATTTCAAGCCCTCTCCTGCTTCAATGTAGAAGGTGCTAAATCTTGGGTAATCAGATTCCATGATACTTGCACTGTTTGTTTCTGGCTTCTTGCAATATTTTCTCCTCAACAGGGGGGCTCTGGAATTTGGCTATAATATTTCTGGAGGTTTTCATTTTGGAATCTCTTTTAGGAGGTAATTAGTGGATTCTTTCCATTTCTATTTAACCCTCTGTTTTGTGAAAATCAGGGATGTTTTCTTTGATAATTTTCTGAAAGATGATAGCTAGGCATTTTTTCTTGATAATGGCTTTCAGGTAGTCCAACATTCTTAAATTATCTCTCCTGATCTATTTTCCAGGTCTGTAGTTCTTTTCTATGAGACATTTCACATTTTCTTCTATATTTTCATCCTTTTGATTTTGTTCAATTATTTCCTGATGCCTCACAGAGTCATAAGCTTCTACTTACCCAATTCTGATTTTTGAGTAATTATTTTCTTCAATGTTGTTTTGTATTTCTTTTTCCATTTTACCAATTCTACTTTTGGGAGAGATTTTTTTTTCTTCAGCAAATTCTTGTGCCTTTTCACCATTTGGCTTAGTTTGTTTCTTAGGGTGTTATTTCATTTAGTATTTTTGTCCCTCCTTTGCCAAATTATTGATTCTTTGTTTTTCATGATTTTCTTGCTTCACTCTTTTCCCAATTTTTCCTCTATGTCTCTTATTTGGTTTTTAAAATCCTTCTTGAGATCTTCTAGGAATTCCTTTGGGGCTTGAGACCAATGTGTGTTTTTCTTTGAGGCTTTACATGTAGTGGTTTAAAGGTGGTTGTCATCTTCTGTGCTGATATTTTGATCTTCCCTGTCATCATAGTAACTTTTGTTGTTGTTGTTGTTTGCTCATTCCTCTAACCTATTCCTTGTCTTTTATCTTCATGTTAAGGTTGGACTTTATTTCTGGAGTGGTTGGCACATTGTCCCAAGATTCAGGTTGTTTTATGCTGCTCTTTTCAGAGCTTGTTCTGGGTGTTTCTAAGTTTTCATTTATTCCAAGGTGGCATGATCTAAGGAGAGGTATGTTCACTGCTCTCCTGTCCTGTGCTCTGGTCTGTGAATGACCACAAGTACTCTTTTCTACCCCGGAACTGTGACCAGGGCCTCTTCTCCCCTGAAACTGCATGATTTAATGTGCCAGTGATTCTCCTTCCTTTGAGACTGCAGCCCAGAAATACATTTGGCCAATGTCATAGAGTTCCATTCCCAATGACAGCAAAGGGTCTCCTAGTTGTTCAACTACCTTACAATCTATGGGCTAAGAACTCCAGAAACTGATGCTGCTGATTCAGCTGTGCTACTAATTCAGTATGCTCCAAGGCCTGCTACTGGCTTGCCAGGGCACATCTTGCACTTATTTACCAACCTTCTAAGTTGCCTTA
Source organism: Pseudochirops cupreus (assembly GCA_028627135.1). NCBI lineage: Eukaryota > Metazoa > Chordata > Mammalia > Diprotodontia > Pseudocheiridae > Pseudochirops > Pseudochirops cupreus. The sequence continues at coordinate 306,793,751 of CM053580.1, forward strand.
GGCTGGAAAATTGCTTTATCCTATCCTTTTGTTGGTTATGCCACTCCTGAATTCATTTTGAGGCATTTTTAAAAGTAGTTTAGAGAGGAATTTAGAAGAGCTAAAACAAATCCCTGCCGTTAATCTACCATCTTTGCTCTCCCTCTCCTCCCCTCACTTCTTGCTTGGACCTTTGCAGTAGCATATTAACTGATCACCCTATATCAAATGAAAGGCACTCTGATACATCTTCTTCTTAGCTAACAAAGTGATCCTTAAGGCATGGATTTGACCATACCACCTACTGAATAAGTGCTAATAACACACTATTACCTCTAGAATTGAATATATGCTCTTCTGTTTGATTTTTAAAATTATTTTCTTGATGTAGTTGCTCCATGTGTTTCTAGACTTATTATAGATTCTTCTTCTTCATGCACACTAGATACTGGACATGCATACCAGACAATCTGACTTTCCTTCTGTTCCTTACATGTGACAAACCATATCCTATCTACCTGGGTATTCATCACACTTATCCTGAACTCCTTTCTCATGTTTGCCTTTTAGAATCTCATTTCCTTGAAAACTATGTTGACCACCATCTCTTATAAGAAAATTTCCCTCAATCCACTACAATTGTTAATGCCATCTCTCTTATCTATCTATCTATCCATATATATATATATATATATATATATATATATATATACATGAGCATATGGTCCTTTGTAAAAGTTAGGGACTATTTCATTTTTGTCTTTGGGATCCCAACAATTAGCAAAATGCTTAGTACATAGATGACAATAAATGCTTGTTTATTGATTGAACTCTCTTTGAGAAGCTTTAGGGAGTTTGAACCTTATTTAACTCTACAGCATTTCTCTGAACAGATTGGAACCTCCAGAAAACAATCTGGGATTTACACAATGTCCTTAACAATAGAAAAATACCTGGACACAGCTGGAGACTAAAACTACTTTTTCTAGTCTCTATTGTCACCACTGAGATTCTGAAGTTTTAGAATTTCCTATGGGATCAAGGATGGGAGAGAACTCTTCTCAATATAAGTGATATCCAGGACTTTGGGGTTAAGAAATCCATAAGTTTCTGTGATTGGTTTGGGAAGGATGGTGGTTCATTCTTCAGAGAAATAAGGAGTAGGGCAAAATGGAAATGTACTAGGAACTAAAATAGGCCAAATTTAAACAAAAGAAATTAAATAAAGAAAATTTGCTATAAATGCTTCTACATAGTTCAAGAATATAAAATCCTAACAAAACACTGCAGAAGTGTTAAATCAAAACATGGCAGGGCAGGTGAAAATTATGGTGTAATGAGAAGCAGCTAAAAATTTAAAATAATTAAAACAACAGATAAAACTACATTATAAGACATAATATAAACTTATATTAATCATGAATATCCTTATATATTATCAACAAAATGCAACAGGAAAATAATGAAATGATAAATTCTTTTTGAAATAATTAGAGAATATATACTCTACACCATGATATGCTCAGGAAGTACATGAATTCAAATATAAAAGTAGAATTGGCAGAAATAAAGACAAACCTAAATATTTAATAAGAATTAATTAGTAGGGATAATGAGTATTGATATAACAAAATTTACAATACCTAGTCAATCTATTCTAAACCATTTTGCTTACAAGAGAGAAGACTGAGACCTACAGCCTCCAATTCCAAGTCCCTACTCTTTCCAGTTCACCATAATTCCACTCATTCTCATCCAAAAAATGAGGACAGCAATGCATGCTTTATTGGCCTGGAAGGACTGCTGTGATTAATTTTCTTTCTACTTCCCCTGCCCACAGTTCACTCATTTTTTAGAGGAAGCATGGTATAGGCCACAAAGGTGGCTGAATAAAAAGATTTCTGGTATTGGAATCATGAAGATCTGAATTCAAATCCAGCCTCATTTCTTTATTTTTAGTTTAACATTAATTTTAGGAAAAAAAAAAACCTTTTAGTTCCAAATTCTGTTCCTCCCTCCCACCTTTCCAAAATCCATTAAGAAGGTGATATGAGACAAATTATACACATGAAGTCGTGTAAAACAATTACAAATTAGCCTGTTACAAAAAAGTAACAAAAATCAAATCAAATAAAGTATGTTTCAATTTGCTCTCACTTCATCAGTCCTCTCTCTGGAGGAGGATAACATTTTTCATCATGGGTTCTTTGCAATTGTCATGGATTGTTGAGTAGATAAGAGTATTTAAGTCTTTCACAGCTGATAATTATTATAATATTGGTGTTACTGTGTACACTGTTCCCTTGGTGCTGCTCACTTCACTTTGTGTTGCTTAATTTAAGTCTTCCTAGATTTTTCTGAAACCATCGTGATCATCATTTCTTGTAGCACAATACTATTCCATCACAATCTCACAATCATATACTACAACTTGTTCAGCCATTCCCCAATTAATGGGCATCAGCTCAATTTCTAATTCTTTGCCACTACAAAAAAAGCTGCTACAGAAAATGTTGCATAGATATAGATATAAAGATAGATATCTATCTGTATAGATATTTTTCTATATAGATATCTACTAGTATATCTCTCTTTTCTTTTTTTAAAAAAATATCTTTGGGAATATTGTGCCTTCTTTAATACAGGCACGCCGTACATGGCAATGCTATGCCAGTGCCTCCCATGTCTCTCAAGTGATAATAAAGGTTTTTTTTGGAAAGAGAAATAGGCATTTTCCCCCTTTCTTTGATATTTTTTAGGATATGAACTTAGTAGTGGTATTGGTTATTAAAATGGTATGCACAGTTTTATAGCCCTTTGGGTCTACTTCCAAATTGTTCTACATCAAACCCAATCTCAGACGCTTAGTTATTTGACCCTAGACAAATCGCTTAATTTCCCTTGGATTTAATTTCCTCATTTTTAGAAAGGGAAATATAATAGCACCTACCTCGCAGGGTTATTGTGAGAATCAAATTAGATATTACATGAAAAGTATTTTGTAAACTTTAAAATGCTATATAATTGGTAGCTATACAGCATGGAGGCTCTGGGTTCAATTCTGCTTCTGATGCTTACTGTGTGATACAAGGAAAGTCACTTGGCCTCTCTGGAACTTGGCTTCCTCATTTACAGAGAAGAAGGGAATGTTGACCTAAGAGCTTTTAAGCACCTTTCATCTCTAAATCTATGATCCTATGATCCTAGAATCTTTCACTAGATATCTCATTCAGAAGGGCTGCAGATAAGCAAACCCTTCAGAAGTACAGAAGAAGATCGTCCAGTCTGGGTGGAGTGAGATCTGGCAAGGCTTCCTGGAGATTGTAGATCCTTTGCAGGAATGGCAGGAAGAATTTGTAAAGGGAGCAAAGGAAACTCCAACGAAAAACAAGGAACAATCACTCCATGAGCATGTTTTTAGTATTATTGTTGCTCTCCAGAATCCTAGGGCCCAACAATCCCTATATCTCATTATCAGTGCCCTTAGGTGCTGATAGGCAGATTAACACCCTAGGTCAGGTCTGAAAAACTTGTGGCCCTTCAGCGGCTTGTGGTATGTCAAAGAATTTTTGGTGGTTCATGAAAAATGTAGAGGAAAATATCCTTTGTATGTAGAGGAAATCCTGTGACATACTACAAGCCACCCTTGGACCATAAGCAGCCTGGGGGCTGCAAGCTGTGCAGGTCTGTCCTAGGTTGCTTTTTAAAGAAAAGTATCAACATACACAGTTTAATCTTCACTTTTCTCTCTTCTGGGAGGCACAAAAAAAGGATAAATACCATTTAGCACCTTCATCCATCTTTCTTTCCTTGTATGGGGCAAAAATGTGACTTTCCCATGGAATTTTTTCTCTTTTATCAAGCCTCCAAGACTCACTGTGCCTGTGCAGAGGCCAAGCCTTTCTGATTCATGTTTTTTTTTTCAAAAGTGAAAGGGTGAACTGATTGACACATAGGGACATGGTGTGTGTGAAAGAGGATCTGGTGCCAAAGAAATCTTGACAGACTCTAGAACCTTCTACTAAATTAAATAAAATACATACAACAGGAACAAAACACACACAAACACACACACACACACACACACACACACACACATACACACACCCCTCCCACAGAAAAAAAATGACACTTTGGAAGTTTTAGACTAAGTAGCAGTTTGTATGAAAAAGCTCTTGCAATTTCAGTGGCTGGAAAGCTCCACGTGGCTCAGCATTGTGATGTGGCAGCCCAGAAAGCTAACTGGACATAGAATTGCATGAAAAGAAGCATGGCTTACAGGGAGAAGCTGGGAGTCAAGAAAATGATGAAGTCAATTTTCCCATTGTGCTCTGCCTTCAGGAGATCTCCTATGTCTGATTCTGCTCAACACTGGTTAGTTGGAAATAGAAAGAAAACAATCCAATAAGGGGCAATTTCTTTTTTAGATGCTTAGATGCTCAGATGGCTATAAATACTCAGTTGTCTTTACATTATGAATTGGAACTTTGATTCTTCTTAGTTTTGGGTGTCTTACGGTTCACCCTTGTGTAGTATCATCAGGAGAATCTGTTATTAAAGAAATTAGCTTCTCAGGCAGTAAAGAGAATGACAACATTGAAAAGTTTGCTGTTTCCCAAATGTGAAACGGTCTCAATTCATCTGTTCCAATTCTGGACTTGTCACACCCTCTATGCCATAGAGTCTATGGAGTCTCTATTTTATATCAATAGAGATGTAAAATGAGTAGTTGAGGAGCATGGAAGTAGAGAGCTGGCATCAGAGGCTGGATAACTTGAATGCTATTCTGGACTTTGCCTCATACTTACTATTTGATTTACCTGGGGTAGATATTTCATCTCTCCATGCAATGGTCAACTCTACAAAGATACTCGTAAGTCAGAAAGTGAATCTGAACTTAAAAATGAATTTTCCTCATCAAGAATTTGATATGGTAGTTATTATCAAAAGTCCAGTCCCCATCCTACCCTGAGCCCTCTCCCACACACATAGGTTTGAGGACTACAAGAGACTTTAGACATTACCTAAAAAGGTTGCTCCCCCTTTTTTTCTTTTAAAAGACTAATTGCCAGCAATAATAATAGTTTGCATTTATATAGCACTTTATGGTTTAAACACCTTACATATGTTATCTCAGCATATCTTCATAAGAATATACAGTATATCTTCATAAGAAGTCTGAGAGATGCTCATTAATTGGAGAACTGCTTATTAGTTACATTTTAAATGAAGAAACTGAGAAAAGAGAGGTTGTGACTTTTCCAGACTCAGTGATACAGGTAGAAAGTCTTTAAGGCAGGAATTAAACTCAGATCTTGGGAATTCAGGTCCAGTACCATCCATCTGTTTCACTTTGTAATGCAAATAGAAAAGAACTATTTCATAATATACTAACACTCTAGATTCATGAATTGTTGTTGTTTTTAATATGAATGATTTTATGCAGGATTTTCTTAAAACAGGTCACCCTTACTTTCTTATGGCTTGACTGTTTTAAATCCAGCATGATCTGAACTTCAATGACTTGCTAATTTACATATGGCTTTCAAGACATGAGAACGTCAGTGCTCAGTCTGAATTTTGTGGATGCTAATAGGATAAAATGCATATTCCTAACCCAGGATGCCAGATCTGATTCTGAAGACAGCTTACAGCCTTTTCTGTGGAAATTTACAACTTGCAACAAATTTCGGGAAAATAAAGTCACCTGTCAGTGTGGTCAGCCATTTACTGTCACTTAAAAGCTCCATATGAGAATTTTAGTGCCACATTTTGCTATACTTTTCTCATTTGCTGGCATAAAAATATCTTTTATTTTAATTACTGGGATTACTTATGGGGTGAGAGAGTTTCCTTAGTTTTTGTCTGGAGAAAAGATTCCTAATTATTATTATTATTATTTTTTAAAATCATGGATTCTTTTGGCTATTTGTTGACACTTATGTGCCCTTGCTCAAAACAATGTTTCTAAATACATGTAGTAAAACATGGAGGATAAGAAAGGAAACCAATTAGATTTAAATTCAGTTATCTGTCTCTCTATGTGCCATCCAGTTACTTATAATTCACAGATTCCAGTTTAAGAATCCCTGGTCCATTCTTTTTGTATCAATCCTTCAACTCTGACATTCATTGGCTTCTAAATCGGGCATTTAATTCTGACATTCCCTCCATTTCAGTATTTTAAATAGATTCCTATATTTTGTGCCCTAAGGGACAACTAAACACCATACCAAATGGTGTAACACAATTTCTGTGCTGCATCATTCTGACTCTATATGTCCTGAATCAAACATAAGCTGGATTCAGATTCAGAACTTTACATCTGGTTCTATTTGGATAGTTCATGCTTGGCAGCTCCTCCAAGACTTTTCCTGTCTAGAGAGTGGTTCCCAGAACATAAACTCCTACAGGATTTTGGCCCTGTCTCACTCCCTGCAATCCTGGCTCCGTTAGTCCTTTTTTTCTCCAAGACAAACTATAAGCTTTATGATGCCTTTGTGGTGGCAGGTGGCACTTGAGTGCCAGGCTTCCTCCATAAATATATTTTCCATAAATACACCCTCACTTTGAATAGTATGGAACTTTTGATCAGAATTAGTTTAACCCATATCTCTAAGTGTACCTGTTTTTAAAGTGGAACATTAATATGCTCCAATTTAGAGACCCCATGGTTGCTATAATCCACTTTGTAGAGCAAATAGAAATCCAATGATATAATGGAGATTAAAAATCACAACACTAGACATTTTTAAACAGTTTCATTTTGGGAAATGATTCTAACATTGAGTTCTAAACTTGAGACTTTGCAGGTCTCCTTCCAAATTTTTCTAAATTCAAAAGTCTGAGTTAAATTCTATTGAGAATAAATGTAATCATTAGGGCATTAGCATTAAATTGGAAAGCTAAATAGTTTTCAAATATGTTCAAGGAGAATTCCCCACCTCCCTTCTCCGATCCTTGTTAGTTACTGGATTATTCATACTCAGACATGCATACAACAACAATCTGTTAGGGAAATATTATGTGCTAAGAATGATAAATACAAGCCGGGAATTTACCTTCTAATGGGGCTAAGAGTAGAAGTGAAACTTACTCTGAATCATGGTGCTGCCATTTCAAGATTCAGAAGCATAACCTAGAAGAGATTTAATGATAGTCATCCAGCACTTGCCCCCAAAATAAGGACCAAGAAGGAACTCACAACAGGAGAAAGGAGCATGAATGATGGAGGGAAATTCCAGGATGACCATTTAGCTGAGTCATGGTGGAAAATTCTGGACAATCAGTAGCATTGTGAGGAGGGTTTTTTATTTAAAAAAAAAAGTTTACTATATTTATGGCAATGGACTAAATACTTGGATATTCTATGGAATTTAACTCAATTTTATTTTAAAAGAAATTGAGTAAAAGACTTAAGGTTAAAAACATAGGAGGTCCAACATGCCACAAAGCAAAGAATTTTTTTAAAAAGAGCTATATAGCATTAAATTATGAAAAAAAGTAACAACAGTAACAATAATAAATACAATTAAGAAGATATTAGTAGCCCATCATTATATAGTGATTCATAGCTTACAAGGAATATTTCTCATTTTCATGGAATAAATAATGCAAGTATTATTCTTCTCATTTTATACATAAGGAAAGTGAAAACCAATAAAGCTCAATGACTTGCCAAAAAATCACTCATGGTCATGAGTTGTGAACTAAAAAATTCTTAGTATTTTATTATTGATTAGATTTTATTATTTATTTAGCAGTACCATAAAATATGATTAGTATCCCTGACCCACTCTGAATTTACATTAAACTTCAGAAAAGCAACAAAAAAAATGAAGAAAAAGTCAAATTAAAAAGAAAAATAAATTTTGATCACAAAATCAATATTTTCCCTCATCTGCTCTCAATAGAAAACAGACAGTGGAGATGGACCAAGATGATGGATTGATAGGAAAATAGTATGGTGAACTTCCCTATAGAAACTCCTCTAAACAGATTAGAAAATGCACTAGATTGAATTCTGATGGGGAGAAATATACAAAAAAGTTACATTTATCCAGCCCAACTTAGCATAGACATACATCGTATCTGTGGACACTAGTAACAGGGTTACAGGGCCCAGAAATGATGTGGATGAGGGAAACAAGTGGACCCACATCTATATTTGGATGCTCTGAGCGGGGCAAGTGTGAATTCAAACCTTTGTTGTCCACTATCCAGATCCAGGGTAGACTGAGAAGGGGACCTACACAGGGGAGTAACATTCCTGGGTATTGAGGCATTGGGAAGTGCCTGGAAAAAGGAGAACATTCAGAAGGTGGCAGGATCAGCTGTTTGGTTCAGACCCCTTGCAAGATAGAGCAAAATCTTGCTTAAAGTGTGTTGCCCAGCCTGCAGAGAAATAAACAGGTTAGGAATCTTAGACCAAAAGAGAAGCTACAGTTCTGCCATTCTAAACCAACATAGCTTTCAAGCTGGCTGATAGAGGCTGAATGCTGCACCAGTCTACAGTAGCATAGACTCAAAAGTAGGCTCAGAACTTGCAGAGATCAGAGTGAGGGAAGAGGGGAATTTGCCATGCTTTTGACCCTTTCAGAAGCACTGAAATCTTTCATGTCTCGGAACTGCCTTTGACATTGTAGAATAACATGACATTCAAAAACTCCCAAGAAAGCAACATCCGTAGCCCAAAATATTCCTTCAGAAATATTATAGAACCTAGCCCTGACATCAAATACAAAATCAATGAGTAAGGGGGACAAATGGGCAAAAAACAAAAAGAACCCCACCATGAAGAGCTATCATGGTGGTAGCACAACCCAAGACACAAACTCAGAAGATGAAAATGACTCCAAAACATTTACAAGCAAAACCTCAGAGAAAAACACAGTTTGAGTAAAAACAACTTGAATTCTTGGAAGAAATTAAGTTTACTTTTTAAATTGAAAAGATGAAGAATGCTTGAGGGGAAAAAATGGAAAAGAAATGAGAAAAATGTAAAAAAAAAAAGAATTGGAAAGGGAATCAACATCTCAGAAGTAAAGGTACAAAGCTTGGCTGAACAGAAAAATCTCTGAAAATTTGAATGGACTAAATACAAGCCAATTACTCCATGAGACAAGAAATATTAAAGTAAAGAGGCTAGGAAAAAAGAAGAAAATATAAAGTACCTAAGGGGAAAAAAATACTTGGAAAAGAGAACAAGGAAAATAAATTAGAGATTAATGAACTATCTTAATGTCATGACCAAATATGACATCATATTTTAAAAAAAATCTTAAAAGCAAGCTGCTCAGATCTCTTAGGACAATCAGACAAACCAGAAGTAAAAAGAATCTACTAGTTACCTCCTGAAATAAACCCCCAAAAGGAAAATTACCAGGAACATCATTGCCAAAATCTAGACATTTCAGGTTAAAGAAAAATTATAGCAAGCAGTCAGAAAGAATTCAAGTACCAAGGAACCACAATCAAGATGACACATGATTTAGCAGCCACCCCTAAAAAGAAGGGAAGGACTTAGTATATGATATTCCAGAAAGCTAAGGATGTGGGCTTACAACCAAGAATAACTTATGCAGTATAACTAAATATTAAATTGGGCAGGTGGTGGGGGAGTGAATTTCTTCTTTTTTTCTTTTTTGGAGGGGGGGAAAGCAAGGCAATTGGGGTTAAGTGACCTACTCAAGGTCACCAGCTAGTTAAGAGTCAAATATCTGAGACCAGATTTGAGCTCAGGTCCTCCTGACTTCAGGGCTAGTGCTCTATTCACTGCGCCATCTAGCTGCAGCCTCCTAATTGTGGCAACACCATATTTAAATTGTTTTAATCTTGATGCTTTTAAAATTTTTTCCTTGAGCTGTGGGTTTTGGAATTTGACTATGACATTCCTATTAGTTTTCCTCACAGGATGTCTTTTAAGGGGTGATAGATGGATTTTTTTTTCTATTTCTACTTTCACCCTTTGTTCTAATGCTTCAGGACAATTTTCTTTTAATAATTTCTTGTATTATTCTATCAGTTTTTTAATCAGACCTTTCAGTTAGTCCAATTATTTTATATTTTCTCTTCTACATCTGTTCTCCAAATGTGTTGTTTTACTTATGAGATATTTCACTTTCTCTTCTATTTTTCGTTATTCATATTTTGTTTAATCATCTGCTGATCTCTTATAATTTCACAGGTTTCACTTTGCCCAATTCTAATTTTCAAGGTGTCCTGTTCTTCCCTAAGATTCTGAATCCCCTTTTCTAGTTAGTTGACTTTTCTTTTATACCCTTTATATTTTTCTTGGATTATTCTTATTTTCTTTTTTAGTTTTTCTTCCATCTCTGTCATTTGATTTTTAGTCTTTTTTAAGGTCTTCTATAAATTTCTTTTGGGCAGGTACGCTTTGATCTTACTCTTTGGGGGTTTCTTTTCTTCAATTTCCTCCTCTGAAGATGAACCCTAGTCATTTCTATTCCCATAATAGGTTTCTATAGTTGGATTCTTTCTCCTTTGCTGTGCATGGACCTTTAGGAACGAACCTTTAATGAAAGAGAGGACTTCCAAACATTTCTGATAAAAAGATCAGAGTTGTGGAAAAAAAAAACTTTCAAGTTGAAACACAGGAGTGAAGAGAAACATAAAAAGGAAACATGCATGCATCTATTCTTTCATAAAGGAATAAATAAGGGTACAGTGCTTATTTTCAAAATGTGGGGAAAGGATACATGAGTCCTATCAAAATTTTAATCAGGATTCATAGACCTAGTCTATTTAGATAATTCCTTGCAATGGTCCTATTGTGTCCTCTTGATATTAAGAACAGAATGAATGGAGTGGAAAAGAAGAATACATGGGGACAGGGGAAGAGAAAGGGGAAGGAAGTTTAGGGGAAAATTATCTTACATAATCTGGATACACAAGTAAACTACCATATAAATAAGGAAGAGGAGATGTTGGGGAACAGCTGACGCTTGAACCTCACTCACATCTACTGATAAAAAGAAAGATGAATACATACACAGAGCTGGCCACAGAAATAAATTTTATTCAAAAGGGAAATAGGAAAGAAAGAGAAGAAAGGGAGAGGAGGAATAGAAGGAGGGTAGATTCAGGGAATGATTAGTCCTTAGCAAAACAAATTCTAACGATTTATAAAAAATATTTATAGATCTTCTTGAGGGGTTAGAGAATGAGAATCTGGGGTGATAGTAGTAGTAAATTGGGGAATAAATGAGCAGGATTCTAGAAGACTAATGATAAAATATGATAGAGAGGTAAAAGACTCAGAATAGAGATAAGATTTTTTTTTAGGGATTTCTTTTTTTGTTTGTTTGTTTGTTTTGTGGACGTGGCATGTACACAATGTACTTTACCAAAATTTTCATAGAACCAAACAAACATTAATACCACTTACCATCAATTCTTTAGTTTTCTTCCCCTTATAGACTAAAACTGAGTTCTGGGCTAACAGTTATTCAGATAGTGTAGTGCAAGCTCAACACCTGGATCTAAATATTCAAATTACAATTTACATTCACAAATTGAGCCTCAATCTGCATACATAAACACAGATCTCTAACATGTTAATAAGGCAATTGCAAATTTCTTGTATAGACCAAAGGAAGATGCTTTGCAAATCTCATCCAATTTGTCACAATAATTGTGGTGATACTTTTTACATCAATATAGTGCTTCAGAGTCTACAAAGTGTTTTTACCCATATTTTCTCTTGTGATTTATCTTGTGAAAGGAATAAGTTGGGAGAAAAGGTATTCCTTTTAAAATCTCAACAATGTGAGACCATTGAATCCATACGTCAACATTTGTTACCTGTATATTCCAGACACTATGTTGGACACTAGAAACACAAATAAGATGAATGAAAAGCCTACTCCCAAGGAACTTACTCTGAAATGCAGGGTGTGGTGAGGGTGGTGAAGACTAGTGAATTAATAAGTGTAAGCAGAATTCAAATTTGTAAACAAACAAATTCAAAGTAGTTGACCACAAGACAGATCCATTAAGGTAGGAAGCAAGGGCACTGGAGGCTGAAGGGATCAGCAAAGACTTCCTATAGCAGGTAAGGCTTGCATTGTGTTTTGAAGGAAGAGAGGCATTCTTTGAGGTGCAGGATTAAAAAGATGGCAATCCAGGCAACATTTCCAAGATATGACGTTTTCACATGGCCATTGTAAACAGTTTTTTACTTCTTGAGTATTTAGCTCTATTTTAATTTCATTGAGTCATATTTAGAGATAAGAAATCTTTCATTGCATTCAGTTCAGAAATTTTTAGAACAAATGGAAGTCGAAGCACATTACTAGATAACCACTATTCCTAGTTCACAGCAGAGTATAAAATCAGATAAAAGCTACTCCAGGTAACACTAGAAATGGGGAAGTTGGAGAGAAATTGCTTGTTGATTAAACTTTATACCCAATAATTACTGTAGCTCCTCTTTTCTGGTCCTTTCTCAGTCCCTCTAATTCAGCGGTTCTCAACCTGTGGATCATGACCCCTTTGGGGGTGGAAAGACCCCTTCATAGGGGTCCAATGGTCTTAGGAAGCAAAACTGCGCTCTTCTATACCTTTCCAGGCGGGTCCGCCCACATACAGATACACCCACATATGAGAATTAAAGGGTTGCGGCATTAGGACGGTTGAGAACCCCTGCTCTAATTGGTTACCTCCTGTTCTTTCTTTGGTCTGATTAGCCCTTTTCCCCCCCTATTTGTCTTGCTTTCATTATTTCATACTTTTAACAAAAGAAAGGCCATCATGCTATCCCAAGTTCCCAACTGGGCTTTACCAAAAAAGCATGGGCACTGGTAAGGATGCATTTCCTCCTCAACTCCCTTGATGACATCTTCATTTCAAAATTAAAAAAAAAAGCTATTGAGAAACTTAGTATTATCTGGATCATGTATTTAGACACTTTCAAATCACCAACACTCCATAATAATGTATCTGTGAGAGAGTCAATCTTACCTAGGAAGGTGGCTACATTCAGATAAGAAAATGGAGGCCTTAAGTGTTAAATGATTTGTACAAGCCACATAGGTGGTAAGTACAGAAGTTGGATTTCAAACTCAGGTCTCCTAATTCCAAATCCAGTCTTCTTTCCAGTATGCCATACTTTATAACGTTGAGATACATATTGTTGCTTCTTCCCCTCTGCACCTCAGATCTCTGCTTTCATAAATATGGGTGATTCCTAGGCAAAGAAACTTCTCCCAATACATATCTGAAACTACTTTGCAAATAATCTTAGAGAGCCTTTAAATGACTGTTTTGGGGTCACATAGACAGCATGCTTTTTGGCTTTTTAAAAAAACTATGGCCTTTGGGCAGTCTAGTAATTCTTAAATTATTTCTCCTGGATCTGTTTTCCAGGTTCATTGTTTTTCCAATGAGATATTTCACATTTTCTTGTATTTTTTTCATTCTTTTGATTTTGTTTGAATAGTTCTTGATGTCTCATAGAGTCATTAGTTTCCACTTACACAATTATAACTTTTAGGGAATTATTTTTCTTTTCTAGTTTGCTTTTGTACCTTCTTTTTCCATTTGGTTAATTCTACTTTTTAAGGATCTGTTTTCTTCAATAGATTTTCCCCCCATTTTGGTCAATTCTACTCTTTAAGGAATTATTTTCTGTAGTCAATTTCTGTACTTCTGTTTTCCAAGTTGTTGACTCTCTCTTGCATAACTCTGATTTTTCCCCCAATTTTTCTTCTCTCTTATTTGATTTTTTTGGTATTTATTTACTTTTAGTTTTCCACTTCATTTTCATAAGATTTTGAGTTCCAAATTTTCTCCACATCTCTCCCCTACCCACCCCAAGATGGCAAGCATACTGATTACACCTTTCCCCAGTCTTCCCTCCCTTTTATCCCTTCCTATCCTCATCTTCCCTCCTTCACCCTTAGTTTCTTGTAGGGCAAGATGGATTTCTATACCTTATTGTAGGTATAGTTCATTTCTCAGTTGCATATAAAAACAATTTTTTAACATTCGTTTTTGAAACTTTGATTTTCAGATTCCCTTCTTCCCTCCTCAACCACCCTCATTGAGAAGACAAGGCATTCAGTATAGGTTATACATGTGTAGTTATGCAAAACATCTCCATAGTAGTCATTTTGTGAAAGACTATATTTCCCTCCATCCTATCCCACCACCCCCATTTATTCTACTTTCTCCTCTGACCTTGTCCCTTTTCAAAAGCTTTTGCTTCCCACTACCTCATCTCCCAATCTGCCCTCGCTTCTATCATCTACCCATTTTATCCCTTTCCCCCCTACTTTCCTGTAGGTTAAGATAAGCAATTGAGTGTGAATGTTATTCCCTCCTTAAGGCAAATCCAATGAGAGCAAGGTTGCCTCATTCCCTTTCACCTCCCTGCTCTTTCCTCCATTGTAACAGCTTTCTTTTATACATACACATACACACATGCACACATATACATATATACACACATGCATACATACATATACATACATAACACACATATATGTATATTCCCTTCAACTATCATAATACAGAGAAAAGTCTCATGAGTTACAAAGATGTTTCCTTTTATGAATGTAGAGTTCAACTTTAACAAGTTCCTTAGATTTTTCTTTCTTGTTTACCTTTTCATACTTCTCTTGATTCTTGTATTTGAAAGTCAAATTTTCTGTTCAGCTCTGATTTTTTCATCAAGAATGTTTAAAAGTCCTCTATTTCATTGAATATTCATATTTTCCCCTGAAACATTATACTCAATTTTGCTGGGTAGGTGATTCTTGGTTATAATGCTAGCTCTTTTGACTTCCAGAATATCATATTCCAAGCCCTTCAATCCCTTAATGTAGAAGCTGCTAGATTTTGTTTTATCCTGATTGTGTTTCCACAATACTTGAATTGCTTATTCCTGACTGCTTGGAATATTTTCTCCTTAACCTAGGAACTCTGGAATTTGGCTGTAATATTCCTAGTTTTCTTTTTGAGATCTTTTTCAAGAGGTGATGGGATCTTTTACCCTCTGGTTCTTGAATATCAGGACAGTTTTTCTTGATAATTTCTTGAAAGATGATGTCTAGGATCTTTTTTTGATCATGGCTTTCAGATAGTTCAATAATTTTTAAATTATCTCTCCTGGATCTGTTTTCAAGGTCAGTTGTTTTTCAAATGAGATATTTTCCATTGTCTTCTATTTTTCATTCTTTTGGATCTTTTTTTAATAATAACTTGATGTCTCATCAAGCCATTAGCTTCCCTTTGCTCCATTCCAATTTTGAAGGAATTATTTTCTTCAGTGAACTTTTCAATTTCCCTTTCTAGCTATTCAATTCTTCTTTTTAAGGCATTCTTCTCCTCATTGACTTTTTGGACTTCCTTTGCCATTTGATTTAGTCTATTTGTTAAGGTGTTATTTTCTTCAGTATTTTGGGGGACTCCTTTAGTAAACTGTTGACTCATTTTTAATAATTTTCTTATACCACTCTCATTTCTCTTCCCAATTTTTTTCTCTACTTTTCTTACTTCATTTTCAAAATCCTTTTTGAGTCCCTCCATGGCCTGTGACCAATTCATATTTTTCTTGGAGGCTTTTGAGGCAGGAACTTTGACTTTGTTGTCTTCTTCTGTTTCTGTGTTTTAATCTTCTTTGTCACCAAAGAAATATTCTGTAGTCTGATTTCTTTTACTCTGTTCTTTCATTTTCCCAGTCAATTACTTAACTTTTGAGCTGTTTGCTACAGCAGAACTCTGCTTCAGAGTGGAGTGCTGTGTCCCAAATTTCTGGGGTTTTGCATGGCTGTTGTCAGAGTTACTTCTAGGCTCCTGCCTCAGAACTGTGAGGAGGACTCCCTCTCCAAAGCCACCACAAGCTCTGCCATGCCAGTGTTCTTTCTCACCCCAGGACTGCCACCCAAGCCTATGACACAGATTTAAGCTGGGCAAAGCAAAAGAATTCTATGTCAGCACCAGCAAAGGGATTCCAGCAATTGACCTCCAATCAGCCACTTAGTCCCTCCACCATCTGTGTGCCTAGAGCTCCAGAAGTAGCTGCTGCTGCTGCTGCCACCACTGCCATTGCTGCTGCCACTGCAGCCACCACTACCTTTGCCACCCTGAGAGGAGGGGCTGGACCATCTTCTTTTCTCACTCAGGTCCAACAAGGTTTCCCCACTGACTTTTCACTTTCTTTTTGGCATTTGTGGGTTGAGAAGTCTGGAAACCACCACAGCTGCCAGTGATTCAATCCCCTGATGTCTGCTCTGGTCAGTCTGTGTTGCTGATCTGTGCTGGCTTGGCTGATGTGGGACTGTGTTCTGCTCCCAGCCTAGTGTGATAGCCCTTCCTTTTGCCTTGCCAGGATGTCTGCAATTGGATATATATTTCACTCTGTCATTTTATGGGATCTGTGGCTCTAAATTTGTTTAGAGTAGTTTTTATAGGTATTGGAGGTGATTGGGGGATGAGTTAAAGCAAGGTCCTGCTTTTACTCTACCATATTAGCTTTGCTTCCCTTTTATTTGATTTCTAAAATCCTTTTTGAGCTCTTCCAAGAGGACTTTTTGGAGTTGAGACCAATTCATATTCCCCTTTGTGGCTTTGCATTTTGACATTGTTCTCCTCTTCCAAGTTTTTTTGTTTTTTTGTTAATCTTTGTTGCCATAGTAGTTTTCTATGATCTGGCCTCTTCGTTTTTCCTCCCATTTTCTAGTCTATCTGTGACTTTTAAAGTTTCCCAAGCTTATTGCACTGCTGACCAGGAGTCTGGTCACTGACTTTCTGCACCAGAGCCTCAGGTGCTGGTTGCTTACCTACTGAATGCGGGTAGCCCAGTCTAGTCACACCTGTTGTGCCTGGGGTTCCTGGGTTGACAGTTTGCCTTCTGCACTGGAGCCAGACGCCTCAGAGCTGGATTTTTGTGCCGCTGGCCTACTGAGACAGGACTGCAGGCCTTAGATGCTGATCTGCACTGTGACTAAGTCTTCCGCTGGTTTGTCTGGATACTGCTTGCACTGGGTTGCACTCCCGTTTTACCCAAATGAAACAAATCTTTCCTGAATTCCTTCTAAGTTATATTGAACTGAAAAATTGTTTCACTCCACCTTTTTGTGGGTTCTGTTGCTATAGAATCCATTTAAAAGCTTGATTTAACATTGTTTCCAAGTGAAAGCTCAGGCAACTTCCTGGCTTTTCTCTTCCATTTTGGATCCCACCAGTATGTTGCAAAGGCAGGATTTAAACTCAGGTATCTCTGACTCTGAGTTCAGTTCTCAATCTACTTCTCCTTGCTTGAGCTTAATTTTCTCCCTCAATTTAAAACAGAAGCACATAGTTATATTACACATACATATGCCTCCATATATATGTGTATATCTCTATTTATGTACAAGCACATTTATTTATGTGCTATGTATGAGGTAGCATATCATTTATTAATAATAACGCGTAATGAGGAGTGACAAAAAGAAAATGACATCAACAAAAAGTCATTGTTATTTAACTCAGAATGGATTTTATTTCTGATGTTCTGGAAATTCATTCCCAGAGAATCCATATTGGAGAGACCTAGTAAGGGAGTTTCTAAAAAGCTATTAGTTTTTCCTATCCTGACCCTTCTAGTAATGTAGTACAATTAAAGGAGCACTGACTTGGAAGTCCTCTGTCAACTGCTGCCTGAATAAAATTAGACAAATAAGGGGCCTCTAGGTAGCAATGTGAATAGAGCACTGGCCCTGAAGTCAGGAGGACCTGAGTTCAAATCCGAACTCAGACACAACACAAAAAACTAGTCATGTGACCTTGGGCAAGTCACTTAACCCCAATTGCCCTAGCTTCCCCCTTATAAAATAAAACAAAATAAAACAAAACAAAATAAAATAAAATTAGACAAATAACCTAACCTCTCCAGACCTCAGTTTGCTTGTCTGCAAAATGAGGAAGTTGAGCTAGATGATCTTGATGATCTTTTCCAGTTTTAAATCCCCGTACAATTATATGATCCAATCAATTTACAATATCCTAGAAGTAGAGATGGGTGCTCAGAACATATAGGAACCCTGAAACCTGTTGCTAAATTTTCAGTGTGAGATTCTATACCTTTGAAATGGAAAAATTTTACAAATAAGGTATTGAATTATCATTTTGTTTAATAGTCTGGACTTAAGTAATTGATGTAGAAAACATTAAAAATGTAGATTAAACTTAACTGTATGTCATGAGTATGTTTTTCTTTTCAGAGAGCTGATTGTTAAATATTTATCATCACACCTCTTACAGTAGGACTACTCTTAGTTATTAAAAAGTTTGCCATTTTAAAAGCTTTCCCTGGCATAGGCAACAGAGTTGTTTTAATTTCAAAGGGTTTCATAGCACTTAAAGTAAGAGGAGGAAGTTGACCTGTCAACATATAAGCAGATTAGCTGTTGCCAGCAGTGAGTGTTTGAGACATCAACAAAGCAAGTGTTTAAACTGAGGAGATGCTGTCAAAATTGAATGAAATATTTTTGAAGATAATTAATCAACTTGAAGGTAATTGAGAATTGACTGTTCTCTGTTAAGATTTTATTATAAACAAAAACAAACTAGGTGTTCAGTTGTCCTTCTTCCAAGGTTTACTATTAAGAAAAAAATAAAGCTTTCTGCTCAATGCCTTCTCCTTTGTTAAGCTGGAAACATGGATTTTAAAAGACAAAGGGGGTAATATGCGAAAAAGTAAAGAATTATTCACCTTTTTTTAGAATCCATGACAAGTATGAATTGAATTGAAACTTTTTTTTGAAAATATAGTTTAGAGATCATTTATGGGTTTAATTTTATTATATTACATTTTAAACAAGTAATACATGTTAAGTGTCTGGATAAAAATTCAATCCCAAAAATTAATACTTAAAAACTATTTTACTAAACTTTGTGCATCTGAGGCATGGTTGTAGTCCCAATTTAAGTGGAAAATAGAGGCTAAAGTGATATTCTTAGACACAGATTATCTAGGTTTTCACTTAAAATAGTTCTCTTGTGTCATTTTAGAGTACAAATACATCTCAAAATAGTAGTACATTACAAAATAAAAATCACTAAATGCATCACTTTTTTTTTGCCTATGGAGTTGAAATTGTTGTATTCATATTTAAAGGTAAAGTAAAATGATGATTTGATCATTTGAAATTTATAATTTTTTTTATATTTGCTGTAGTGTTTACAAGATTGGATGCATCTTGTATTACATTATTCATTACATAATTTCAGAGGCATGACTGATATTGAGACTCACATGAAGTCAAATTTCCTAATTGTATGGATGAAAAAACTGAAATCCAGAAAGTTGAAGTGATTGGTTTAGATACATATGGAGACCACACTTCACTTTTCTTATCTCGTCTCCTCTCTTCTCCTCTCCCCTTGCATCTTCTCTTTTCTTGTCTGATGTACTCTTTTGGCTTCCTATGTTGGGCACACCTCACTGAGAAAATTCCTACCATCCAAATCAGTCATTTTCCTTCCAGTTATAGTCTCAGAAAGTTGCCTGTTTAAACTGAGATCTCAATGAAATTGTCCAACATCACAGTCAGTATGTAACAGAGATTGGACTTGAACTCAGATCTTCCTAATTCCAAAAGCACTTACTCTATCAAATATCCTAGACTACCTCAGAGTCATTTTTCTGTAATACCTCTATAGATATTCATATGAAAAATATTTATTAGGCTTCTACAATTTTGGCTATGATTTTGCATCAAAAATTTAATTTAATTGAAGAAATAATTATTAAAGTCTTATTATGCCACGTGATTCCCTTGAAACTCCAGATGTCAGAGCAATACTTTAAAATGGGCAAGACTTATTTCTTAAATAGTTTAGTGGCACATGAATGGCTAAATTCAGGCAGGGAAGCAACAAAGAAATTTTTAAAAACACATTATAATACTTTTATACTTTAAAGTTACTAGTTTTAGGTCTATAGGAATATTGTTTGGGGATTAAAAAACAAACTTTTTTTTTTTACCATGTTTATTTGTTTCTGGCCTTTTAAAACTATTTTTTTTCCTAGAAAAGTCCTATTGTGATGCATCTCTTTGATACATTGGTTACTATTTTCTTTAATAAAATGGAAGTAGTCTTGATATCTCATAGAGTCATTAAAAGAAAAAAAAATAAAATGACAGGTAGAGTATGGTCCCAGGAGACCTGACATATCCTACAAAGCCAGAAAGACTGCAAGTATTTACTCAGAAATGAACATTTGCCTGAGGACAATGCCAAATAAGCTAAGATTGGCTCACTGTAAAAAAGGTTGGCAAGAAGGTAATTTTTTTTACTGTATTTATTTATAAACAACCTATTATGATATAGAAGAGTTTCAACCTGTATCAATGAAATTGGATCCAAAAATGATGAAATCAAATATTCTTTGAAACATTTTAATATATGTTTAGGGTATATGTGTTAAAAATATGTAATTTTAAGGCAACACTGGGAAATAATTCTCATTTACTCATTGATGCACTAATACTTCCACTGTTTTATGGAACAGGATCTATCTATCTATCTATCTATCTATCTGCTTATCTATCATCTATCTGTATCTGCATCAGTCTTTTTGTGTCTGTATATGTATGTATATGTGTATCTGTGTATATATATATATATGTATATATATATATGCATATGTGTGCATGTATGCATGTATATACTTATAAATGAGCTCTGCTAAGAGATGTATACTTTGAGTTGAGGCCAGAAAACCAGAAAACTCATTCTACAGCCTTTGGGTATTCACATGAATGCTGAAGATGCAAATTCTAATTGTCAATAAACATACAAGCTAATCTGAAATGAGTAGGAAATGCGTATTTCTATCCATATAATCAGTAAAATTAAGATGTTTGAATGAGTTACTTATAAATTTCATTCCAAGTTGAAAATTCTGTGATTCTATGATTTAGTGGGAGTTTGGGTTAGTATTTAACCTTTTCAATGGTCCAAATTATACAATTATCTATACTATTATCTCTGTTTGGCACACAGTAAACATTTGATCAATGCTTGATTGATCGGGTGCTCTAGCATAATGAGGGAGTCAAAAAACTTTGCCTGTTTTTTTTTTTTTTACATTTCTTTCTCAGATATTGTCACCATGCCTGAAATCTCACCATTACAATTATTTTTTTTATTAATTAATTAATATATTTTTGGTTTTTAACATTCACTTCCATATAATTTTAAGTTCCAAATTTTCTCTCCCATCACCCCAAGGCAGCATGCATTCTTATTAGCACTTCTCCCAATTTGCTGTCCCTTCTATCACTTGTCCCCATACACACACAATTCTCTTATTACCTTCCCTTCTATTTTCCTATAAGACAAGATATATTTCTATACACCATTGCCTGTCTATCTTATTTCCCAGTTGCATGTTACAAAATTTTTAACATTCATTTTTAAAACTTTGGGTTCCACATTCATTGTCTTCTTTCTCTCCACTCACCTTCATTGAGAAGGCAAGCAATTCCAAATAAGTTTTACCTGTGTAGGCATGCCAAACACTCCCATAACAGTCATGTTGTGAAAGGCTAACTACATTTCCTTCTATCCTATCTCACCCCCCCGCATTTATTCTATTCTCTCCTTTGTTGACCCTATCCTACCTCAAAAGTGTTTGCTTCTGATTCTCCTCTGCCAGTTTCCATTTGCCTTCCCTTCTGTCATCTTCCCCTTTCTTATCCCCTTCCCAACTACTTTTCTATAGGGTAAGAAAGATTTCCATACCCAATTGACTGTGTATGTTATTCCCTCCTCAAGCCAATTCCAATGAGAACAAGGTTCCCTCATTTCCTCTCACCTCTTCCCTCTTCCCTATCATTGTAAAAGCTTTTTCTTGCCTCTGTTATGTGAGATTACTTACCCCATTCTACCTCTCCCTTTCTCCTTCTCACAGTGCATTCCTCTCTCACTCTTTAATTTCATCTTTTAGATATTATCCTTTTATAGTCAACTCACCTT
Source organism: Pseudochirops cupreus (assembly GCA_028627135.1). Taxonomy (NCBI): domain Eukaryota; kingdom Metazoa; phylum Chordata; class Mammalia; order Diprotodontia; family Pseudocheiridae; genus Pseudochirops; species Pseudochirops cupreus. The sequence continues at coordinate 306,815,720 of CM053580.1, forward strand.
GTGCCCTCTGTCTATATACATATAAAAATATGTATATGTATATATTCCCTCATACCAAGAAAGGTCTCATGAGTTACAAATATCTTTCCATGTAGGAATATAAACAGCTCAACTTTAATAAGTCCTTTATTATTTCTTTTCCCTGTTTACCTTTTCATACTTCTCTTGATTCTTGTATTTGAAAGTCAAATTATCTATTCAACTCTGCTCTTTTCAGCAAGAATGCTTGAAAGTCCTCTATTTCATTGAATTTCCCTTTTTTCTCCTAAAGTATTATATTCAGTTTTGCTGGTTTGGTCAGTCTTGGATTTAATCCTAACTCCTTTGATTTTTGAAATATCACATTACAAGTCCTTTGATCCCTTAATGTAGTAGCCGCTAAATCTTGTGTTATTCTGACTGTGTTTCCACAAAACTTCAACTTTTTCTTTCTGGCTGTTTTAAATATTTTCTTTGTTACCTGGGAACTCTGAAATTTGGTTATAATATTCTTAGGAGTTTTCTTTCTGGTACCTCTTTCAAAAGGTGATTGGTGGATTTTTCAATATCTGTTTTCTGCTCTGGTTCTAGAATATCAGGGCAGTTTTCCTTGATAATTTCTTGAAAGATGATGTCTAAGAACCTTTTTTTTTATCATTGATTTCAGTTTGTTCAATAATTTTTAAATTATCTATCCTGGATCTATTTTACAGCTCTGTTTTTTTTCCAATGAGATATTTCACATTGTCTTCTATTTTTTCATTCACTTGGTTTTGTTTCTTGAGTTCTCATAAAATCATTAGCTTCCATTTGCTCCAATTCTAATTTTTAAGGAATTATTTAATCCAGTGAGCTTTTGGACCTCCTTTTACATTTGGCCAATTCAGCTTTTTAAGGCATGCTCCTCATTGCTTTTTTTTGGCTCTCTTTTACCATATGGGTTACTCTATTTTTAAAGGTATCATTTCTTCAGCATTTTTGGCATTTCCTTTAATATACTTTTGACTAATTTTATCATGATTTTCTTGCATAACTCATTTCTCAATTTTTCCTCTACTTCTCTTACTTGCTTTTTAAAATCCTCCTTGAGATCTTCCATGACCTGCAGCCAATTCATATTTTTCTTGGAAGCTTTGGATGTAGGAGCTTTGAATTTGTTTTCTTCTGATTGTATGTTTTGGTTTTCTTTGTCACCAAAGTAAGACTCAATAGTTTGATTTTTTTTCCCTGCTGTTGGTTCATTTTCCCAGCCAATTACTTGACATTTTGGCTCTTTGTTCAGGTAGATCTCTGCTTCCAGTGTGGAAGGTGTGCTGTTCCAAGCTTCAGGAGTTTTGTGCAGCTGTTTTCAGAGATATTTCTAGAGACCGACAAATTTTCTATTTTTCCAAGGTTGCATGATGAAAGGAGAGATGTTTTTTTTGTGAGGGACTGCAAGCACTTATTTTTACCAAGAAACTGAGGAGAATTCCTATTCCATAGCTATCACAAACTCCACCAGGTAAGCACTCCTCCCTCACCCCAGGACCAACACTCAGGACTTAAACCTAAATTCAAGCATGGGCAAAGCAAGAGAGTAGTCCCTCAGTTCTGCCAAAGAGATCCCTGCAAACCACCTCTGATTGGCTGCTGTCCCCCCTCCTCAATGTCTGTAGACTGAGAACTCTGGAAGCAGCCATTACCACTGCTGCCACCACCACAGCCCTGGGGCTCTTGGGCAGCCCTTGCTCCTCTCACACCCAGGTTCAACAGACCTTTCCTACTGACCTTATAAATTTGTGAACTGGGAAGTATGGAAACTGACATAACTGCCAGTGATTCATTCCCCTGAGACCTGTCTGGTCTGGTCTTTGCCAGTGCAGACCATGCTGGAATGTGTTCTTTTATCAGCTTCGTACAACAGACCTTTCCTTGACTTTCCAGATTGCCTTGGACTGGAAATTTTTGTCACTCTGTCAGTTTGTGAGTTCTGCTGCTCTAGAATTTTTTTTAGAGTAATTTTTTACAGGTATTTGGAGACGTTTGGGGGAAGCTCAAGCAAATCCCTGGTTTTACTCTGCCATCTTGACGTCACCTCACAAGCACTCTTTTGTGTCTTCAGAAGGTAACTTCAAAAAGAAACTTACATTTAGCATACTAAACTATCCATAGCTATAAGCATAATAGTTTAGGTGAGTTTATCAAAGAATCTGGATACTGAGAGAAGGTGTGATGGGATGGGGACCTATTAATGGGAGTCAGAAACTGAGGCAAATCTTTTGAGCAAGGAGCACTGGCAGACTAAAGTGCTCTCCGATGAGGGAAGGTCCAGGCAGGCAGTGAACATCAGGATCCCATAATTCTGAAGGGAGGCACTGTTAAGGAAGCAGTGTTACTGAAAACAAAATAGACCTGTGGTCAGGAAATATCAACACAAGAATATCAATAGTACTATATCATAGAATGCTACTGATATTGTTCCAGTATTTCTATTCTTTGAGGATGATATGTGAGGAGTTTGGACATTCTAGGAAGTAGTAGGTAGCAAAGTAAAGATGGTTCTGAAATACTATCATTGCAAAATATAGTTGCCTGATACAACTTCATTTGAAAGGATTATCTTAATATATCTTAGTTGATGTACCATCAAAAATAAATCCAGTGATGTTACATACCCACACAAATTCCATGTTGTATTGGTGCTAAATTGTTTTTAGTATACAAAACTATGAAATATTATTCCTTGACAACCATTTTTATATTTTTAATGACTGTTCATGATTTAAAAATATGATATGTAATTCCATTTTTTGAGAGGAAAAGTATAATATAACATTTCTATATTACATATATTTTTGGTATACGCACAAATATATTTATATAAAATGATGGAATATGTCTTCAGATAGATGAATGTCTCCAAGTATCATTATCCCTTGCAGAGTTCTAGGGACAGATCAGGATAGGAACACACTCCCATGCCTTACTTACTTGATTGATCTTACCAGGAAATTGTGCATGTTTTCCTGACCACTGTATAGCATAATCTCTTATAACTATTACTTATAGCATATGAAAATAAATTTACCTGACAGACTCGACAGCAGCAGAAAGCTCTTGAAGTTTCCTATAAAAATAATATGCAAAGCAACTATATATTTACTCCACGGACTTTAATGGCCTTTCTACATTTTAAAACCTACATAATAAACATGTACTGTTAGTTTATACAAATATGCATATGAAACTGGGAATAATATCTTGTAGGTATAAACAGAAAATTACCAAGTATATACTTAACCAATCTCAAGTAGATATTTCTAAGGATTTTTCCCTTTCAAATCTGTTGGAGCAATAATGTACAATTTATAATGTTACAAAACCCACTTTCATAAAGTAGGAAATGAGTAAATTCAATACAAAAGATCTGTATTATGCAAATAAAATGTTAATATTCAAGACATTCATAATAAATGTAAAGCTTTTAGAAATTCTACCTTCTGTCTTTCAATTCCCACAGTTTGTTTATTCACATGTATACAAAAGTCAAGAGCCTCTTGTTGATTTATTTTGAAGTTTTTGTAGGTTAAAGAAACATATAGTGATATAACATAAGACTGAAGAGATCTGAAAGGATGAACTCATCCAATTCTATGCCATAAGACAGTCTTAAATAATAAGAATCAGAGCTCATTTCCCTCCTTGAAAATCTTTAGGTGTGGAGAAACAATCACACATTATTGACCATTTCAGTGTTTTTATTATTTAAATATTTATTTAGGTTTGTTTGTTTTTGGACTTGCTCATCAAGGAGTTCAATTCAACAGATACTTACAAGACCTCTACAAAGAATCACTCACCTGGTGAAATGAAGTGAAATATGGTCATTCAATGAAATAGAAGGATTTCCAGATTTCATAAGGAAAAGACAAGAATTTAATTTAAAAAATTTGATGTCCAATATCCAGAACAGAGAGAAGCCTAAGAAGGTAAGAAGGGAAAAAAGAAAACATAAAGGATTCAATGGAGCTGAACTGCTTACATCCTTCATCTAAAAATGATACATGTTATTCTTAAAAATTGTACTACACAATAGTAAAACTGGAAGGAATATACATAGACAGAGGCTATGAGTATGAGGTGAATTTGAGGGAACGAAAAAAAAAACCCTAAGGGTACAGAAAGAAGGGAGAGTGGAGTAGGGAAAATTATTTCACATGATTACATGTGAAAAACTTTTATAGCAGTGGGAAAATGGGAGGGTAGTCAATGAGCATTGCTTAAATCTTGCTCTCATCAGTATTATCTCAAAGAGAAAATATTAAAGTCAATCAGCTGAATATAGAAATCCATTATGTTCAACATGAAAATAGGAAGGGAGCATTTTATTTTTTTAATTAATTGATTTGTTTATTTACTTTTAGTTTACAAGATTCAGTTCCACAATCCCTTGAATTTCAAATTTTCTCCTCTCTCTGTCCCCCTCCCCCCATGACAGCATGCAATCAAGTATAGGATCTGCAAATACTTTCACATTAAACATTAGTCTGGGAATGGGAAAGAAGAAACAAAGCCAAATATGAAAAAGAATGATAGCATGTGGATTACTTCAGTCTCCATTTTAAACTCTGTTCTTTCTAGATCTTTTTCTGAATGTAGACATCTCCGAAGGGAGCATTTTAAGTAAAGGATGGGGGACTGACAGAAGGGATGATAGATCAGGAAGGGCGTTAGAAACAAAACACTGGTGATGAGGAAAAGGGGCAAGGTAGAGAGAGGACAACCAAGAAGAAAAATGGAATGGAGAGAAATACACAGATAGCAATCATAACTGTGAATGTGAGTGAGATGAACTCTCACATAAAATGGAAGCTGATAGCAGAGTGGATCAAAAACCAAAATCCAACAATATGTTGTTTATAAGAAACACACATGAAAGAGACAGATAAACACAAAGTAAAGGTAAGGGGCTGGAGCAGACTCTATTATGCTTCATCTGAAGTAAAACAAAACAAAACATGGGTAATTAGTGGAATAAGTAAGGTACACAAAACAGAATTACTATAGTAATCTACTATTTGATAAATCCAAATACTCCAGCTTACGGGATAAGAATTCCCAATTTGGCAAAACCTGCTGGGAAAACTGGAAAATAACATAGCAGAAACTAGGCATAAACCAATATCATATATCATATATAAAGATATGGTCAAAATGAGTACATGATTTAGAAAGAAAAGGTATAAACAAATAAAGGCATAAACCAATGAGGAGACCAAGGAATGGTTTACCTGTTAGATCTATGGAGAAAGAAAAAAAAATTATGATCAAATAAGAGATAGAGAACATCCTGATATGCAAAATGGATCATTTTGAATCCCTTAAATTAAAAAAAAAGTTTTTGCATAAGCAAAGCCAATGGAACCAAGATTAGAAAGAAATCAGAAAGTTGGGGAACATTTTTTACAGCCAGTGTCCCTGATAAAGGACTCATTTCTAAACTGTATCTAAACTGAGTCAAAGGTATAAGAATGCAAGTTATTCCCCAACTGATAAATGGTGAAAGGATATGAACAGATAGATTTTGGATGATGAAATTAAAGCTCTCTATAAATCACTATTTTTTAGATAAATGTGATTTAAAACAACTCTGAGGCACCACCTCACATCTATCATATTGGCTAATATGACAATAAAAGGAAAAAATAATAAATGTTGAAGAAGATGTGAGGAAATAGAAACACAAATGCATTGTTGGTGGAGTTGTGAAGTGATCCAATCATTTTGGGGACCAATTTGTAACTATGTCCAAAAGGCTATAAAACAGTGAATACCCTTTGATCCAGTAATAGCACGACTGGGACTGTAGCCCAAAGAGATCATTAAAAAGAAGAAATGACCCAGATGTACAAAAATATTTTGTAGCAGGTTTTTTTTTTTTGTGGTGGCAAAGAACTGGAAATTGAAGAGATGTCCATCAGTTGGGGAACTATTTAACAATTTTGGTATTTGCATCTATTCTAGTACTATTGTGCTATAATAAATTATGAACAGGTAGAATTCAGAAAAACCTGGAAAGACTTAGATGAACTGATGCTGGGTGAAGTGAACAGAACCAGGAGAACATTATATACAGTAATATCAACATTGTGCAATGACCAACTTTGAGAGCCTTGGCTCTTCTTAGCAATATGCTGATCGAAGACAATTCCAAAAGACTCATGGTAGAAAATGCTATCCATGTGCAGAGAAAGAATTCTAAAGTCTGAATGCATATTAAAGCATACTATCTTCTCTTTTTTGATGATTTTTCCCCTTTCTTGTATTTTCTTTTTTCGTTTTATTGATTCTTCTTTCACAACATACCTAATGTTTAGTTTATGTATAACCTTTATCAGATTGCTTGCCATCTTAGGAAAGAAGAAAAATATAAAATTTAAAAATGTTATAAAAATGAATGTTAAAAACTATCTTTACATGTAATTGAAAAAAAAATCAAATAATATTAAGTGGAAAAAAGCAGGGGTAGCAATTACGATCTCAGACAAAGCAAAAGCAAAAATAGACCTAATTAAAACAGATAAAGAAAGAAGCTACATATGGCTAGAAGGCATCATAGACAATGATGTAATATCAATACTAAACATATATGCAGGAAATGGCCTAGCATCCAAATTCTTAAAGAAGTTAAGTGAGTTATAGATTCATGAACAAACAAGAGATAGAGGTCATTCCAAAATGTAAAATAAGTTTGATTATGTTAAAATAAAAAAAGCTTTTGCACAAACAAAACCAATGCAACCAAGATTAGAAGGAAATCTGAAAGCTAGAAAACAATCTTTTTATCAGGGGTCTCCAATAAAGGGCTCATTTCTCAAATATATGGAGAACTGAGTCAAATTTATAAGAACATAAGCCATTTGGGAGGCAAAGCCAAGATGGCAGTTAAAGCAGGAAACTGGTTGAAATACCACCCCAATCATGTCCAATACCTGTTAAATATGACTCCAAAAAATTTTAGAGCTATAGAACCCACAAAGTGACAGAGAGAAATGAATCTTCTGCTAAGGGCAGCATTACAGGCTGAAGGAAGGGCCTATCACACCAAAGTGGGAGCTGAGCACAGTCCTTTGTCAGCCAAGTGGTCCCAGACCTGGGGCAGCCCCAACCAGTGCCACAGACTGGACAGAGCAGACTTCAGGAGAGTGAGTCACCAGCAACTGTGGCAGTTACTAGACTTCTCAACACATAAATGCCAAAAAGAAAGTCTGTGGGGAACTCTGCTGGAATGGATTAATGGAAAACCAGGTTCTGGCCTGTGCCCCTTGGGCAAGAGGTAGCAGAGGAGTGGTGGCTGCCACTGCTGCTGTGTGGCTGCCTTCAGAGCTTCTTGCCTGCAGATCATAGGGGGACCAAGCCACCATTCAGAGGGTAATCACTCTTGCTTTCACCTGCTTGGATCTGGATTGTGGTTTTGGATGGTGGTCCTGGGGTCACACATGCATGAGTAGGCAGAACTTGGGGTGTCTGTAGAGAGGGTGCTCTCCTCATAGTTCTGACAACATCTGTGAAAACCTCAGCAATTTGGGACACAGTTCTCTCCACTCTGGAAGCAGAGTTCTACTGTGTCAAGGAGCTCAAAACTGAAGTAATTGGCTGGCAAGAAGAGCAAGCAGAGGAAGTGCAATCAGACCATAGAATCCTTTTTTGGGGACAAAAAGCATCAAAACAATGAACCAGAAGTCAATGAAATCAAAACTCCTGCATCAAAAGCCTCCAAGAAAAATATGAATTGGTCACAGCTGATGGAGGAGCTCAAGAAGGACTTTGAAAATTAAATAAGAGAAGTAGAGGAAAAATTGGGAAGAGAGATGAGAATGATGCAAGAAAATCAAGAAAAGTGAGTCAACACCCTGCTAAAGCTGAAGAAAGTAACACCTTAAAAATCGACTAACTCAAATGGCAAAAGAGTCCCAAAAAGCCAATGAGGAGAACACCTTAAAAAGGCAATTGCCCAGGTGTAAAAGGAATTTAAAATACTCATTGAAGAGAATAATTCCTTCAAAATTAGATTGGAGCAAATGGAAGCCAATGACTTTATGAGAAATAAAAATATGATAAAACAGATCCAAACAAAGGAAAAAATGGAAGGTAATGTGAAATATCTCATTGGAAAAACCACTGACTGGGAAAATAGATCCAGGAGAGATAATTTAAGAATTACTGGACAACCTGAAAGCCATGCTTAAAAAAAGAGCCTAGATAACATCCTTCAAGAAATTCTCAAGGAAAATTGCCCTGATATTCTAGAACTAGAGGGCAAAATAGAAATTGAAAGAATTCACTGATCACCTCTTGGAAAAGATCCCAAAAATAAAACTCCTAGGAATATTATAGACAAATTCCAGAGTTCCCAGGTGAAGGAGAAAACATTACAAGCTGTCAGAAAGAAACAATTCAAGTATTTTGGAAACACAATCAGAATAACACAAAATCTAGCAGCTTCTACATTAAGGGATCAAAGGGCTTAGAATATGATATTCTGGAGGTCAAAGAAGCTAGAATTAAAACCAAGAGTCAACTACCCAGCAAAACTGGGCAAAATGTTTCAGGGGGAATTATAGTCATTCAATGAAATAGAGGACTTTGAAGTATTCTTTTTTTAAAAATAAATTAAGTTATTTATTTTCTTGTTTATATCACTCATTTCCATGAGATTTTGAGTAACATATTTTCTCTCCAGCTTTCCCCTACCCACCACCTCAAAACAGCAATCCCACTGTATGGCTCCTCCCCCAATCAGCTCATTCCTATGTCCTCACCCATCACTCCTGTGACTTTCTGGTAGGGCAGGATGGGTCTCCCTACACCAGTGCCTGTGTATTTTAATTCCCAGTTCCATGTAGTTAATAATAATAATGATTTTATATATATACACACAAACACACAAATATATTTTTAACATTTGATTATAGAACTTTAAATTCTAGATTCTTTCCCTTCCTCCCTTATGGAAGGACAAGCAATTCAATACAGGCTGTACATGTGTAATTACGCAGAACATCCCCACAGAGGACATATTGTGAGAGACTGATTTTACGTCCCTCCTTCCTATCCCTTCCCCACCTTGTTCTATTCTCTACCCTGCCCCAATCCCTTTATATAAGTATGCACTTCAAGCAACCATCTCCCCCATCCTCCCCTCCCCTCCATCATCTCAACTCTCATCCCCATCCCCCCTACTCTCCTGTGTGGCAAGATACCCAGTTTAGAGTTTATGTCATTCCTTCCCTAAGCCAAATTCAATGAGAGTAAAATTCCCTTCCCCTTTTGCCTTCCTGTTCTTCCCCTCCATTGTAACAATTATCCTTTGCCTCTTCTATATGAGATGATTAATGCCACTCTGTCTTTCCCTGTCTCCTCTCATTCTAATCCTCTCCCACCTCAGAATTTCACCTTTTAAAGTTATGTCCCTTCCTATTCAATTGATCCTGTGCCCTCTGTGTATACATATATACACACATACTCAGATATGTGTTCATACGCATATATAAACCCTTCTATATAGACATAAGTGTATGTGTATATATGTATATATATATATATATATATATATATATATATATATGTATGTGTGTGTGTGTGTGTGTGTGTGTACATATATATATATATTCCCTTCACCCATCCTCATACTGAGAAAAGTTTCATAAGATACAATTATGGTTTTTCCATGGTGGCATGTAAATGGTTCAACTTTGATAAGTTTCTTATGATTTCTTTTCCCTGTTTACCTTCTCATGCTTCTTGTATTTCAGTGTCAAATTTTCTTTTCAGTTCTGTTTTATTCAGCAAGAGTGTTTGAAAGTCCTCCACCTCACTGAATGACCATATTTTCCCCTGGAACATTATACTCAATTTTGCTGGGTAGGTCATTCTTGGTTTTAATCCTAGCTCCCTTGATCTCCAGAATATCATATGCCAGGCCCTTCAATCCCTTAAT
>CM053580.1:306826177-306857227 GCA_028627135.1 Pseudochirops cupreus
ATTTCAGTGTCAAATTTTCTTTTCAGTTCTGTTTTATTCAGCAAGAGTGTTTGAAAGTCCTCCACCTCACTGAATGACCATATTTTCCCCTGGAACATTATACTCAATTTTGCTGGGTAGGTCATTCTTGGTTTTAATCCTAGCTCCCTTGATCTCCAGAATATCATATGCCAGGCCCTTCAATCCCTTAATGTGGAAGCTGCTAGATCCTGGGTTATCCTAATTGTGTTTCCACAGTATTCAAATTGTTTCTCTTGGCAGCTTATAGTATTTTATCCTTGATCTGGGGTCTCGGGAACCTGGCTATAACATTCCTAGGTGTTTTCTTTTGGGGATCTTTTTCAAGAGGTGATCAGTGACTTCTTTCCAGTTCTATTTTGCCCTCTGGTTGTAAAATATCAGGGCTATTTTCCTTGAGAATTTCTTTAAAGATGCATTCTAGGTTTTTTTTTGATTATGGCTTTCAGGTAGTCCAATAATTTTAAAACTGTCTCTCCTGGATCTATTTCCCAGGTCAGTGTTTTTTTCAGGGAGATATTTCACATTCCTTCCATTTTTCCATTTGTTTGTATCTGTTTAATAGTATCTTGATTTCTCATAAAGTCTTTTGCTTCCATTTGTTCCACTCTAATTCTGAAGGAATTATTCTTTTCAGAAAGCTTTTGAGATTCTTTTTCCATCTGGCAAATTTGACTTGTTAAGGCATTCTTCTCCTTATTGGCTTTTTGGGCCTCTTTCGACATTTGAGAGAATCTATTTTTTAAGGTGTTATTTTCTTCAGTAAGGTTGTTGACTCTGTTTTCATGATTTTCTTGCATTATTCTCATTTCTCTTCCCAATTTTTCCTCCACTTCTCTTATTTGGTTTTCAAAATCCTTCTTAAGCTGAGCTATGGCTTGTAGGCACTCCACGTGTTTCTTGGAAGCTTTTGGTGTAGGATTTCTGGTTGTGTTGTCTTCTTTCCATTCAATGCTTTGATCCTTTTTGTCCCCCAAGAAGCAATCTAGAGTTCTATTGCTGTTCTTACTTTCTTTCCTTTGCCAGCTCATATTGTTGCCAGTCAATTACTTGACTTTTTAGTTCTGTGGAACTCTGCTTCCACAGGGGAAAGCTCTGTCCCAAAACACTGGGATTTTTGCAGCTGCCAGAGCTGTTTGGAAGTCACTGCAGCCCCCACAAGCTTTGGCTCACTCAAAACGCACCCCAGGACCACCACCCAAGAATGTGATCCGGATGCAGGCCACTCAACACAAGAGCACTTAGCCTCTCAATGATTGCTTGGCCACTCTGCAGTCTGCAGGCTGGGAGCTTCTGCAGCAGCCACGTTGAAGCTACTGCTGGGCCACCACTTCTGTAGCTTCCTTGCCCTGGAGGCAGTTTGGCCAGATTGCTTTTCTCCCCCCAAATTAGCTGAGTTCCACTGACCTTTCATTTTGTCCTTGTTCCTTATGGGTTGATAGTTCTGAAAACTGCCACAGCTGACAGTGATCCTCTCTCCTGAATGCTCCAGCTGTGGCTCATCCTGGCTGCCCCAGGGCCAAGCTGTGTTTTCAGCGTGGTCTGGTTTCAGCTCCTAGCGTGTTGTGATGAGCCCTTCATGCTGAGCTACCTTCATTGGGAGATGTGTTTTTCTGTATTTTTGTGAGTTCTGGAGACTTAAAATTTGTTTAGAGTTATATTTTATGGGCATTTGAGGTGGCTATGTGGGAGCTGTGGAGTTTTCCTTCTTCTACTCCACCATCTTGGCTCAGCCTTCTACTGTCTGAAGTATTTCTTGATGAAAAAAACAGAGTTGAACAGAAAATTTTATTTTTAAATACAAGAAGCAAGAGAAGCATGAGAAGGCAAACAGGAAAAGGAAATTACAAGGAACTTATTAAGTTGAATTATTTACATTCCTACACGGAAAAATGATAATTGTAATTCATGAGACTTTACTCTGTATGAGAATAGTTGAAGGGAATACATGCATACATACATATATATGTTTATATATATTTATACACACACACACACATATATATGCATGTACAGGAGGGTATTTGTGTGTATAAATACATATGTGAGTTTGTTTATATGTATGTACATATATATATAGACAGAGAGCACAGGGTAAGTTGAATAGGAAGGGATGATATGTAAAAAAAATAAAATTAAGAGGGGCCAGAGGAATATAATGAGAGCAGAAGAAAGGAAGAGATTGAATAGGTAATTAGACTATTTAAAAGAGGCCAGAGAAACATGTTACAAGGGAGGGGAAGAGGAGTAAGGTGAAAGGGAATGGGTCAACCTTACTTTCATTGAATTTTGTTTGAGGGAAGAACATACACACCCAATTGGGTATCTTATTCTACAGAAAAGTAGGGGGGAAAAGAATAAGAGGCAGGATGATAGAAGGGAGGACAGATTGGGGGAGAGGGTAATTAGAAGCACACACTTTTGAAAAGGGATGAGGTCAAAGTAGAAAATAGAATAAGTTGGGGGTGGGATAGGATGGAGGGAAATGTAGTTAATGTTTCACAATATAACTACTATGGAAACATTTTGCGCAACTACACAAGTACAACCTGTATTGAATTGCTTGTCTTCCCAATTTGGCTCAGTGAGGAGAGAAGGAGGGAAAGAAACTGGAAATCAAAGTTTTAAAAACAAATGTTAAAAAAAAAAGAAGTTTTTTTACATGCAACTGGATAATAAAATGTACAGGCACTGAGGAATAGAAATCTATCTTGCCCTACTAGAAAGTTATATGGGCTATGGGGGAGGTTGTAAAAGTGCAGATTGGGGGAAGATGTATTCAGTAGGCTCACTTTCTTGGAGTGGGGGTAGGGGTTAGATGGGAGGAAAATTTGTAACTCAAAATCTTGTGGAAATGAATGCTGAAAACTAAAAAATTAAAAAAAATAAAAAGAATAGCAAAAAAATAAAAATAATACAAGCATTTCCTCAACTGAAAAATGGTCAGATGATATGAACAGATAGTTTTCAGATGAGGAAATCAAAGCTATCTATAGGCTTATGAAGAAGTGCTCTAAGTCACTATTGATTAGAGAAATGCAATTAAAACAACTCTGTGGTACCACTTCATATCTGTCAGAGTAGCTGATATGAGAATAAAAAGTAAATGATAAATACTGGAGAGGATGTGGAAAAGTTGGGGTGTTAATGCACTGCAGGTGGAGCTATGAACTGATTCAATCATTCCGGAGAGTCATTTGGAACTATGTTCAAAGGACCACCAAACTGTCCAAATCCTTTGATCTAGCAATAGCACTACTAGATCTGTATCCCAAAGAGATCACAAAAAAGGATAAAGGACCTACATGTGCAAAATACTTCCAGCAGTCTTTTTTGTGGTGACAAAATATTGAAAATTCAGGGGATATGCATCAATTAAAAAATGACTGAACAAGTTGTGATAGGTCAATGTAATGAAATACTATTGTACAATAAAAAATAATGAACAGGCAGATTTCAGAAAAACAGAACAAAACTGGAAAGACTTGTATTAACTGTTGCCAAGTGAAATGAGCAGAACCAGGAAAACATTCTCCACAACATTAGCAACATTGTGTGATGATCAGCTATGAATGACTCAGCTCTTCTTAGCATACTATGATCTAAAGACTGACAAAGGAAAATCTTATCCACATCCAGATAAAGAACTCATGGATTCTGAATGCAGATCAAATAATATATTTTTCTTTGGCTTGCTTTATTCTTTTCCATGGTTTCTTTCTATTTTGATCTATTTCTTCTTTCAATACTGTGAGTAATATATAATTTATATGATAGCACATGTGTAACCATTATCAAACTGCTAGTATTATATGTGTGTGTGTGTGTGTGTGTGTGTGTGTGTGTGTAATAGTACTGAAATTTGAAGTTCCTTTTGTATTGCTAAGCTGAGACATACTTAGGACCTAATTTCAAATTAAGCCACTGTGATCCCCTGTTGCTGATGTAACAGGAAGTGGCTGAATAGGGAGAAGCAATAATGTATATAAGGAAAGACCCTGGCTGGGAAAGTCAGAATTTCCTGGGGTAAGCATCATGTAGGCAGCAACTGCTCTGCTGGAGAGAGAGAGTTTCTCTCAGAAGTATCTAGAGGCTGGGCTACTTCTCCTGGACTGAGGATTGAGAAGACAAATGAGAATTGAGAACTGAGCCAGAGTTTCTTGGAGCAAGCCACGTGGAGGCTGGATAAAGGGATTTTGAACAGAGCTTATGGTGCTAAGTCCAAGGGCCAGCTGGAGCTTCTGAGAAGCTGCTGAGGAGCTGATGAGTCTGAGGGCCAGCTGGAGCTGCCAGAGGAAGCATGAATATGGTGTTAGTACTCTCTCTATTTGTGTCTTTGTTAAGCCTTGACCTCACAGTAACAGAGACTGTGAAGGATTGAAGTGGGACTAAACTCTGTGAGCTTCAGCATGGAATATGGAGAGCTAGACAAGGACCTGGGAGCTGGCTGACTTTGAACTCAGGTGACAATTGGGTGAACCCTGGTAGGATATGGGACTATGGAAGTGGATCCAGGGAATCTGAGAGCTTGCCATGAGACAAGCTGAAAGAAGACTTTATTTGGATACTGTGTACTGACTGAGAAATTATAATTTATTTGTGATTGAATTAAGGACTCTGTGATTGACTAAATAAATGTACTACCCAGGGGTGGAGTGCTTTGACTTTTGTGTTGTGTGTCCTTTAAGGCAAACCTCCTTAAGAATCATTGAATGATTGAGTTACTAAATAATTGTTCTTTTTTTAAAAGTATATGACCACTGTGGTGAAAACTATGTGGCCATTTTAGTAATAAGTTGTTGTGAATGATATATTTTGATTTTCTGTGATAAGTTTTAATATTTTCAGTGCTTTACCTTGATTTTCTGTGAATATTTTGCTCTGATTTATTATTGAATAGATAGAGAGTTTGCTATATTATGTAATCAGAATCTTGAAAGCTGTTCACAGCAGCCATCCTTCAGAAAGCGGCTCATGCTTGGCTTTACAGTGTGTTTTATATCTATATATCTATATATCCATCCATCCATCTATCTATCTATCTATTTGGGATTGATGGTAGTCTGCAAGTTTTATGAAGGGAACAGTGTGCTGTGGCAGCCAAATAAATCTAATGGAATTTTAACCTCCACTAAGAGAGGAAGAGATTCTCGGAATGAGGATGTGTTAGCCATAAAACCCCCATATGGGGTCACAAAGAGCTAGCCCCGACTGAAAAATAACTGAATAACAAGTTCTTTTATATTATGCTCTAATTAAGTGGCATCTAGGATATTGGTCTAAATTCTTGACATCACAGTTTAAGGAGAGTATTGAAAAGCTGAAGAGATGTGCAGATGAAAGAGGTGCCTTTAATATGTTATATTATGATAGGTCCAAGGAACTGACAATGATCAGCCTAGAGAAGAAAAGGTTCAAGGAAAAATGATAAATGTTATCAAATATTAAAGGAATACCCTGGCTACTAATTACACATTAAGACACATGTTCTATTGGTCCCTAGAGGGAAAAACCAGGAATAATGAGTAGATGTTCTCCTAGCTCCTTTCTCACTCTAAAATTCTGTGACTGTGTAAATATTATGTGGTAGTATGACTGTCTTCAATCAATGACATTAACTGATATTCTTAAAACAGATTTGACACTGTTTTATTACGTTACTTGAAAAAAATAGTGACTCTGCATTTCCTCTAAGATAAAATACAAATCCTCAGCCCACCATTTAGAGCCTTAGAATTAATTTCCTTTTTTTCTTATTTCATCTTATTCCATTTTTATGCATTGTTTATTTTAATAGTATTTGTCTAAATGCATTCTTTGTATGAGTTAATCCATTTCCAGCCTCCATGTCTTTGAACAGGCGGTCCTAATGTCTGGTTTAGAGTCCAGACTTACTGACTCTTCCTTCTAGGCACAGCTCAAGTACCATCCTCTGTACAAAATCTTTGCTCATCTTTTCCTTTGGCAGTGCTTGCTTCCCCCGGAATGTGACATTTTTATTTCTTTGTGCATACATTATTTTTACTTATTTGTTTTCATGTTGAATTGCCTCCTTTCCTTGTAGAATATAAGCTATTAGAAGGAAGAGTTTCATTTTGGTTTTATAGCTCTAATGATTAACATAGTAGTTGCATAAAGTAGGCAAATAATAAATGTTTGTCAAAGTGTGTGAAGAGCAGAATATGTGCTACTGGGAGTTACAAAAGCAATGGAAAACCTGATTCTTTCCTTCATTTTCCTGGTTAGCTGGACTCAAGTTGTAGGAGTGAAGACAAACATTTCTACCATTCATTTTCTACATAAAATTAATGAATGACTAAGTCTTGACAAATTCAGTCTTTAAAATATATCTGGCCATATCTTGCTAATTGTTCTTATTGTAGCTAACCTAGTTCATGCTCCAACGCCCAAGAGAGACAAGAAGATTAGGAGAACTGCTGGTTGTTTGTTTGTTTTTCAAGATGGGCAGAGGGAGGAAAGGAAGTAAGTAACTGTAGGAATTAGCTTCAGTTCTGGATATATTTAATTTAACCTTACATTGACATATCTACATGAAAGTGCTATATAGCAAGTTGGGCATGTAGGCCTGGAGATTTAGTGAGAAAATATTTGAAACTCTTGCATATATGTGATCTTTCAACGCATGAAATAAGAGCAGTTCATGAACTAAAAGACTGATGAAGAAAAGGAAGGGGAGAAGAAATGGATCTAGAAGTCATTAAATGGTAATAAGAAGCCACTACCATAAATACTGACAATAGGCCATTGGATCTGGCTAAAATGTTGCTACTGTATGTCTTTGAGAATATACTTACAGTGATGTAATGCAGTCAGAAACCAAAGCATAAAAGGATAAGGAAATAGCAGAGAGTCAAAATCTAAAATCACTAGATGTAAAACAGTCACTTGAGAAGTTTGACAATGAAGGAAAGTAAGAGAGACTTTGGATCAAATGAAAAAATTTTAGGGAATCAAACCCTAAAACACATATAAAATGACTAAACACTTACACAGTAGACTAATATACCCCCCCAAAAATACTACATTCTAGACTAGCACTTCAATTAAGTGAAACTACAAGAACTAGGAAGCTGATGTTTCCCTGATACAGATACTGCTCCCCAAAGTTTATTTGACACAACAATTGAAAGAAAGGTGGGCCTAGTCAGCATCATTTTTTAACCTCATAGGAACAATGGATCAATCGGGCAACAAACAAGCATATATTAACTATTCATTGTATGTCAAGTCCTGCGTTAAGTGTTAAAGACACAGTGACTCATGTGAAATATTTATTGCCTTCAAGGGGCTTATAATATAATGGGAACAAAACATGTGAAACATAAGTAAAATAGAATATATACAATATTAAAACAAGGGAGTTTTCGGAGGGGTACACTAATATCTAAAGAAAAGAGAAAAGTTTGATGATAAAGCTGGCTCCTGAGGTAAATATTGTGAGAAAACAAGGATTCTGAAGGAAGAACTGAGCACATTACAGTCTGGTGGACATTTAGTGCAAAGGCCCAAAAACTGGAGATTGAATGATTTGTGCTAGGAATAGAAAGTGGGACAGTATGGCTGAATCACAGAGTGAGAAGAGGAGAATAAAGTGTTGGAATTCCAGAAAGGTAAGAAGGGCTCAACTTGTGAGACTTCAATATTGGAGAAAGGTATTTATATTTGATTCTTTAGGTAACAGGACCTTGTTGAGTAGGGAGCTGACATAATCAAAACTGTAATTTAAAAAGCTGATTTTGGCAGCTGAATGGAGGAGAGCTTAGAATGTGGTTAGGCTTGTGGTAAGGAAAACAAACAGGATACTGTTTCAATAGTCCAGGCAAGAGGTAATGAAGGCATGAACTGGAATGGTGGCTGTGTGACTATGAGAAGGAAATATATGAAAGAAATACAATAGAGATAGATACAAGGTGTGCCAACTAAATGAATATGTGTGATAAGTGTAGTAAGCATGAGGCATCTAGTATGACAATGAGGTTGTGAAGCCAAGTGCCTGGAAGGATGAAGTTAGATTACAAATATCAGATCTCTAGCAGTTTTCATTGATTTCCCAACTTGAGTTAGGTAAATAACTGGTGAAGGGGGAGACTGAAAAGAAAGACAAATATATAAAATGAGAAATAAATAATTTTTAGTGATTTAACAATTGAGCCAAAAAAGAGATATAGTTTACTTTTTGATTTTGTGTTCACTGTAGCATGGGAAAAGAGTTGATCTGTACCATTGTTCCTCATTTAGTTGAAGGTGGTATTTGTTTTCTATTAATTATGAAATTATTGGGAAAATATCCATATCTAAAACTTTTATCTTTGTTAACATCTGTATAAAATGATAAATCTTGGAGAACTAGATTTCAATAAAATCAAAGGTATGGACTTCCAGATTATTATTCATAAACCTCTATATACTTGACATTTCCATGTAAGAGGCTTCCATCCATACATTTTAAAAATAGCCCTATTTTTTTTTTTATCATTCCTTTTGAATTCCTGCCATAATATTTATCATGATGTCCCTGAAAATGGGCAGAGCTGTCCAGGAAGTACCAGGATTAGGAACTGAGTTTTATAAGTGGTGTCTGGGAGACACAACACATATAGGTAGTCAGTCAATGGGTTAAGTTTGAGAGGGTGATTTGATGCAAGAGAGGAAAGTTGATACTGTGGGTATAGGTAGATAGGTTGATTGATGTCGGCTTCAGAGTCAAAAAGAATACTAATACAGCAATTTCCCCTTCTTGGAGCAAGTGCAGATGTTCAAAGCCTGTCAAGGGGAATGTCTGAGAATGTACAGATCTCCTCTGTCTACTTCCATTTATGTCTGACTCATTGCTAGGTTGATTTCTCCAATTTGCTGATGAACTGAAAAAGCTGATAAGGAAGGCTGCCATATCTGCCACACACACACACACACACACACACACACCCCTCTAGTTGAGGGTTGGAAGGAGAATCTTTTCCTCCTTTCACCTAATGGAGGAGCTGGGATCTAAAAACCCCAATCATTGACTTAGAATGTGGACTTCAATAGCATGCATATACTAGGGTCACCCATATTCCATGACTCTCCTTTTATGTTTCTTCTCCTCTGATCACAATTTTTAACTATGAAAAGTTCCTACAAAGTCTTTGAATATCAATGATGTGGACAGCATCTACCAGACCAATTCTGGTTGTAGCAACAGTGTTAGGAATGTTTGTTTCTTTGTTTCTTTGTTTGTTTTTTGGCAAATCATCAGAAAACAAAGCACATGGAATATCCACTTACTGTTTGATCTGTCTGTGCTCAGAAGTGGTCAAATGTGAACTGCCTAATTAGCTAATCTAATAACATATTTTGTAAAGAGAGTATACAGAAGTGTAAACTGTGATCATGAAATCTTGTGTTATAAATGTGTCAGACAATTATATGAGATTTACCTACAACATCACTATAATGTACATAACGAAATATATTTTAAAGATTTATCTAAGCTTCAATTTTCCTGCCTTATGCCTTAAAATGCTTTAACATACCTCAGTCTAGCTTGGCAAATGCCATTGTGCAATTCCTATGTGACCCTGAGGAAGTCACTGTACTTCTCAGGAGACTAAGCAACGGTCTAATGCTAGAGGTGGCATAGAAGATCTGATTTGGTAGAGGAAATTTCTTCACTTTGATATTTCTTATGCCAATGAAATCATAGATCCAGTTTTCCTTTTTTTCCCCTTTTGACTAGATTTATTGCTTATCATGTTCAACATTTCCTGACTCTTTTCTCAAAGGAATTTATCATGATATAGAGGCATAAAGCTTCTTTGATGTATATATAAGCCCTTGGTAACTCATTTCTTATACCTGTACAATTATTTAAAACATACAAGTGTCACTGATGACTAACATGTATGCTGAATTAATTTGGAATTTAAAATTTCTCATCAAGCTCTTCATAGACTCCTTCCACTTCCTCCTCCTCAGGGAAAAAAAAAATAAGAAAGATCCATAAGTTGTAAATAATGATCATGAATCCTATTAGATGAGATCTCTAAATGTCACATGAAATAATGTTTCTTTTTGTTTTTAGACACACTAGAAAAAATATCTTTGTCATGGGATCATAGAACAAGA
Organism: Pseudochirops cupreus; assembly: GCA_028627135.1. Taxonomy (NCBI): domain Eukaryota; kingdom Metazoa; phylum Chordata; class Mammalia; order Diprotodontia; family Pseudocheiridae; genus Pseudochirops; species Pseudochirops cupreus. Next base: position 306,836,324 of record CM053580.1, read on the forward strand.
GTTGTAAAGGACTTCAGAGATGATTTAATGCAAACCTTTCATTTTATAGAAAAGGAAACTGAAAAGTTAAAATGACTTGGCAAAGGTCACATAAGTGGTAACAATGAAAGGTGGGATTTGAACTCAAATTTGACTCTGGAGTGAAGACACTGTTCAATAATCCACCAACTCCTATATTTGTTTTTTTCAAGGATAATCTGTAAATCATTTTTCCATTTACTTTCAACCACCTTTTCTTCTTCTAAATTCATTTATTAGGAGAATGTCAAGAAACTATGATTCAGTTCCTTGGTTACTGAACAAGGAACTCACATTTAGCAGCATGAGCAGCATAGCAGATTTTCAAAAGAAGTTGAAAAATGTGTGATTGTTCACCATTCTGCCACCAGTGGTGAAAAGACATATCCAAGTTGTAGACTACTTAAGCCAGAATATCTGCATATATTTTTATAAGTAAATACGTAAATGTGAGTTCGTATTAATATTTTAAGCATACCACTCATGTGGAGCTATGTAGCATGCAGACAGTAGGGTTGTTAAAGTCATAGATGTGAAGTCAAGAAGACCTAAATTCAAATCCCACATTGTTAGCATGATTGCCTCTCTTGTCCCTTCTAGGGTATCTTCCAGGTATGCTCCTGTTACCTTGAATAAGTTACCTTATTTGTTTTAGTCTCCTTACTCTAAGCTTTAAAATGAAAACAACAATAGCAACTCCTTCACAGGACAGGGTTGTTGTGAGAATCAAATGAGAGCTAATATATAAAGAGTTTCACAGATATTAAAGTGTTATGCAACTTATTATTGTTATTATATTTTGTTGCCACTGTATGGAATTCATACCCACAAAATATAATATGTAGTAGATAGTTCCTTCCTAGAAAGTCCCCAAATTTTTTACCATTCAATATCCATTAGCTACAGTTATAGTCAGGATTATTTTGAAATTCAAATTTCTAGATACATTTATAGCAAAATTCAAAGTTATAAGTATTAGTTATTTACAAAGCATCTTGTCCTTTTAATTTGAACAGCTTGAACTATAGATAAAATAGAAATAATCTCTAATAAGCATACAAAAGCAAATTCACTAATATTTGACCATTTACCAACTCAATTGTATATAATTTCAAATACTGAAAATGGAAAGATTAGCAATTTTGGCTTCAGAACACATAGGTTTAAATTTTCATTTTGCTTCTTATTGTTTATATAACCACTGATAATTCCCTTAACCTCTGTAAGTCTCCATGTAGATTAAAAGATAAACTATCCTATGGTTAACACAGAATAAATATTAGCTCTAGGAGAGATATCAGAGATCACAGAGTGTGGACTTAGGTTTCAATAACTCCTCCCTTGAATAATTTGAACCCAAATCTTCCTGACTACAAGTTCATCACTCTATCTATCATACCATGGTACCTTTAGGTGCAATAGATATTGGTGGATGGAATTCCCAAAAAACTGAGATTGTAAACCATATGTATATAGTTATGTCAGAATCTGTAAATTGGTATCTAGGTTCACGTATGTATATTCATCTATAAATAGTTTTATACATATATATATATATATTTACATTCATACACACAAACGTATATGCATATATATGTATAAAACATGTGTATATATTTTGGACAGATATATTCAGATGTAATGAAAGAAATGTCGATCATATTAATGAAAAAACATTTGCTAAATACTTATAATGTGTCATGCACTGTGTTAAGTTCTAAGATACAAATGTAAAAGCTAGTCCCTATCCTCAACGAAATTTCATGGTCAAAGAGAGAGACAACAAACAAAGGGCAATGGAGAGGAATCCTTTCATCCTGAAAGTTATAGAGATGGGAACAAAGCCTTAGGAGAGTGAACTGACATGACCTTTCTAAGAGTAAATTTGATTATAATTCCAGACCAGAGAACAAGGGCAAACAGTGGGGCTTAGTGATAGTATCAAGACTGTTAGGAAGAAAACACCCAGGGAATAGGAACTAAATGAAGTTTGTTGGGGCCTGCCAGAACTAATGACCCAGCTAAGGTGGTCCCAGTCGGAAAATGGTGGACATAAGGCTGAAGCAATGGACAGAGATGAAAGTGTTAAAAACCTCAGATATCTTCTCTGATCTAGATAGCAAGATGGGTGTCAGGAGTATGACTGGGGAATAAGGAGTGAAATGAAATATAGCAAGGTCCTACCAGTGTGTGTGTGTGTGTGTGTGTGTGTGTGTGTGTGTGTGTGTGTGTGTGTGTGTGTGTGTGTGGTGAATTTGGTGCATATTCTTATAGAGCAGTGGTTCTCAACCTTCCTAATGCTGCCACACTTTAATACTCATATGTGGGCATATCTTCATGTGGGCGGACCTTCCTAGAGATGGATAGAGGAGAGCTGTCTTGGTTCCTAAGACCATCAAAAATATGTGTCTTAAGTGGCTTAGGTGACCCCTGTGAAAGAGTAGTCTGATCCCCAAAGGGGTCGTGACCCACAGGTTGAGAATCACAGTTACAGAGGCAACCCCCTATGTGCAGATGAGTTGATTTTCAAAAAAAGGAAAAAAATAAATAAATTGTTTGGGATTTGAAAGCATTTCCCCTTATGAAAACAATGGCATAAATGGTAGGTCAACTTCATCCCTAGCCTCCAAAGCATATTCAACTCATAATGTAGCTGAAATCCTTCATGTACATTGTAATAAAGGTAAAGACTAGTGGAAAATAACACTGTGGAGGTACTTTGTTCTTTTAAACATCATAATGTATATTTAAACTTATCAAAGCCATATTTTGCTTAGAGAGGTAGTAGTTTCCAAATGTTAGAATTTCAGTAACTAAGTAAAACAGAAAACCAATACAATTGAATGAATTTCTCTCTAAATCTTTTTTTTTAATTTTTAAATTTAATTTATTTTTTTTAATTTAATTTTTTGCTTTATGGAGGGAGGAAGGCAGGGCAGTTGGGGTTAAGCGGCTTGCCCAAGGTCACACGGCTAGTAAGTGTTAAGTGTCTGAAGGCAGATTTGAACTCAGGTTCTCCTGACTCCAGGGTTGGTGCTCTATTCACCGTGCCACCAAGCCACCTTTCTCTCTAAATCTTTAATCCTAGTGTTAAAAAATGTGCTTAATTAGATGGAATAATGGAGATCTATATAGAAGTTTCAAGCTCATTTTCTATCCACCAAGTGTTGAAAGGGAAGATAGGATTAGTAAAGGAGGTAGGGGAAAATATGTATTGCAAAGAATGTGATTCAAAAAACTAAAAACACCAATTAAAACAAGAAAAAAAAGTATTAAGATGAATGAGACACTTTAAATTATGGAGCAAGAAGGCACAGGAATCCAGGAGGTAGATAGAGGAGTCTTGTCATGGACTGTTATATCATTGTTCTCGTATTGATGATGAAGATGATGATGATGATGGTGGTAATGATGATGATGATGATGATGATGGTGGTGATAGTGATGATGATGATGGTGGTGGTGGTGATAACACATGCAAACATTATAGGTTATAGAAGTAAAGGACTGAATGTGTCTTTTTTTTCTTACAACCTGTAAGTTGTATTAGAATATAAACTTTGGTCATTAATATGCTACCGGTCATAAGGAAAGGAAATTTAACTACTTAGAGTTATGTCTAAGTAGTAGAGATATTTCTCTAAGTAGAGATCTTCCAACCCTTAAGAAGCCATCTACTTCTTGAGTTTCCAGAAGATGAAATGAAGACCTAGAATATTGTATTGGCTTTCACAATCATACGATTTTTTTTTTAAATATGAGATAGTACTAAAACTCAGAAATCCTGAATCTGAGTCTAGTACATTTTACGAGTGGATTTCTGGAACTAATTTAAACCAGTTCAGAGTGAATTGTTAAAATTTTAGTCTTAGCCTTTACACCTCACAAGCAAACAAATGGTACTAATTAAGGCTTGATTTTTTAAATTGTTTTTGTTGATTATCTAGACTTTAAAAAGTGATGGAGAAAATTTAATAATATGGATTAAATTTAAAAGTGTTTCATGTATTCAATGTATCACACAGTAAATGTTAATGCCAGAACTTTTATCTCAAGTCTTCCCACTAAAAGTTCATAACTCTTTTCACAATATGCTGCATCATTTATTTATTTTGATTTTGCCTCTATGTGCAAATTCATATGATTTAACTTACCATTTTTCTTTTTAAAAAAGGTGAATTCTGTAACATCTTTATATGGAATGCCAATCTTAGAGATTTGACTTGAATTTTTCACTTTTTAACTGGTTGTTTGGTTATACTGTGGAAAATAAGGTCACTTTTAGCTGCAAATTCTCTTTGACATTATCTCTTTTTGTATAATCAATAATAAATTGTCTTACCATTATTCAGTATAAAATATCATAATACTACATGCTACAAAAATATCTTTTGTATAACACAATAGATATCTCAATTACATTTTTAATATGAATATGATTTCAACATTAAAAATATACATACATTCCTTCTTCTAGGTCACTCTTTTCCCCAACATAATTTATATACTCCTTTCAAAGGAAAGTATTAATTGCATCTTATTTCAATAATCCCATCAATCTATCATTTCATTGATAGGGGTATTATATACAACTATGCTGATCATAAGCCGTAATACCTGTCCATCCTGTGTAACTTTCCTCTTTGCTCTGTAAGTTCTACATAGAGAGCTCCTCAGTATACTTTTTCACTTCCTCTAGACACTGAAGACATGAGTACAATTCACAGCCTGACCAAGTTTTTCTCTCGCTTTGTGACCAATTAAACTTCTCTATCAGTTATACATTGGATGAATGTATTAATGAAATTCCATTTAAATTCATGTTATGTGCAAAACATTATGCCAAGCACTGGCGATAAAATATGAAGAATGTCACTCCCTGCTCTCAAGGAAAAATAAGAGGAAGAACAACACATATAGGAGCTTCAGTTGCAAGTCAGATGGAAAGAAGGCATGGGCCTTAGTTTCTTTGATTACATCTTATACTCTTTCTCCTTAATAATTCTCTGTATTTAATATATCACATTACCTGATCATACTTATCTTTCAATTGCCCTCTGAGTGATATTCATTTTTTACTTCTTGAGAGAATGAAGCATTTCATGACTCATAGTCATATACTAGAAGAATATTGAACACTAAAATCAAGGGCCTGCATTTCAGGGAGAAATTTGGCATAACAAAAACAAAATGAACCTTTGAAATTTCAGAAAGAAAAATGCTGTGCTGTATCAAAATATTTCAAAAATATTTAATATATCATAATATTTATGAGATATTTAATCACATTTGACTCTTGTGGTTCAGTTTCTTAGTCTATGAATGTGGTTTCTTTTTTTATTTTTAAAAGGACATTTTTCTGGCTCTTTGTATATGACACATTGGTTTAAACTATTTTATGAGGAAGGAAAAAAAATTGAACTTTTTTTTAAATATAAAGAAATCCAAGGCAGCATCATGCAGTGGAAAAAAACTGCCACTGATGTCAGGAGAACCCTAGGTTCAAACATGACTTCTGGTACTTAGTAAATGTGTGAAAATGATTAAATCATTCTCTTGCAGCCTCAGTTTCCTCATTTCTAAAGTATGGATAAAAAAATACCCATAGTACCCATACTTCTAAACCTTAAAATAAACTGCAAATGTCTCATCTTGTTATCATTTTATACAAAAGGTTTTCAAGATATTGTGCATCCTGGGTGGCTAGGCGACACAGTGAATAGAGCACCAACCCTGGAGTCAGGACCACCTGAGTTCAAATCCAACCTTAGACACTTAATACTTACTAGCCATGTGACCTTGGGAAAGTCACTTAACCCTAATTGCCCTGCCTTCCCCCTCCAAAAAAGCAAAAACTCCCCACAACATATTATACATCCTAAAATGATAAAATAATCCTGTCCAGATGTTAAGGTGACCTAAGTGATTACTGTAAATGACAGATATGATACTGAAACCAGAAGCCTACTGAGAATCAGACAAGAGATATGTACATAAAGGTAGTTATGAAATATATATTCAATGCTATCAAACCACAAAGAAAGTAGAAATGTAATATTAAACCAAATGTATAAGTTACACTACCTTTGAGTTGTAATATATAAAATAAATATATATATAATAAATAATATATAAAATAAATATATATAAATGTAAAATAAATAATATATAAAATAAAATAAAAAAAATCTATTTTGAGAAGTGTGGCTGTCTAATCACATAAGGAGAGATAGACAAGACAGGATTGGTCTTCATGGAATGTTAAAAGGGCCAGAAAATTGTCTCCAGAATTGTGGATATAAACTCTATAGAGACAGTAAGGTGGATAGACAGATAGGTAGACGGATGTGTGTATGGATGGGTGGCTGGATAAATGGGACATTTATTAAACACTCAATATATTTCAGGCATTATTCAAAGTACTGAATTTATAAATACGAAGAACACTTCTTACACTCAAGGAGTTAACATTTTAATGGGAGGAAACATCACATAAAGGAGTGCTGAAAAAAGGAAGAAGGGGATGGTGTGCAGAAGAACTGAAATGGAGGCCTGGTTCTGACAAGATAGGTAAAAGCTCACACTTGTTTGAACTAAGGGATCTAAGACAAAGCCCCGGGCTTTGTTAGAGTGGAAACAAGAAATGCTAGATTTATGGGAAGTCATGGGCAAGAGTCACACAAGGTAAGAACCACACAAGACAACAATCTTCATTGACCAAGGTCACTTAGAAGTCACCTTGTGTGAATTTGGTCAGGTATCTGTTGTATTATCTAAATAACATATTTATTTTAGTTAGTCAGTTTCTTTTTGAGGCTCTTGTAACGTCTGAGAAAACAAAGGCTTCAAAAAGTTTGAATGATTCTTTAATTTTCATCTGTCACTGAGAGCTGACAGTTTTTAATCTCTGAAAGCTTATATTATGCTTCATATTCATAAAAATTGGCTTGCCTAATCCTCCTATTAGAAAAGGGATTATAGCTAAAATTTTAACTGAAATAATCTTCCTGAAGATATATGAAACATTACACAATTTGCTAAATTACATCTCAGTGTACTTGTATTTTCTAATATGAGAAAAAAGATGGAAATCAGGAATTCCAAAGTCTCTTATTAATACTAGTATTTGCTTAGGCTTGTAAATATATATTCAATCCCTTAGACTCTGAATGTGTCATAAAGGGAAAGTTATCCTGTAGGGAAAGTGTGTGTGTATACATACACACATATACACGTATGGATTTTACAAATATACATATCAATAGTGTATGAGTATATATATGTATATATACATATACACATATACATAGATACACATATAGTACATATGCATGCATACATATATACACAGGCATAGATACACAGAATAACACAAATAATCCATATATGCATGATATGAATCTCACACATAGATGTGTTTGTCTGTTGTGTGTATGCATATGTGTGTATATGCATGTGCATATATGTATATGTATGTGTTTGTACCTAATATTTGTGTTCATATAGCACCAGTTAAATGAGGCCAATCTGACGAATTTATGATTGAGTTTGGTCCAGCTTTGGAATGGTCAGTCTAATTGAATTTTCTTAGAAACTTTTTTAACCCTTCAGAATACATTCCTTAAGGAGAAATAAAGTACTATTGAATGAAAGACAAAAGCATTTATTAAGTGCTTACCCGGTGCTAAACACTGTTCAAAGTGTTGGAGTTAGAAATGAAAAATCAGGAGAGTCTTTACTTTGAAGTATTTACATGGTAATGGAGGAGAAAACAAAGAAAAAGAGAAATAAAGAGTAAAGGTTTTGGTATCTACCATTTATCTATTATCTATCTATCTACCTATCTATGTATTTATCTGTCTATATATCTATCCCTTTGCCTATATGTTATGTATAATATTTACAATATTCACATAAAAGATATACAACATTTAAAAAAATAGACTCAAAAGTCCACATGTAAAAAATGTTTTAACTCTGACATATAAAAGATTCTAGGTTTAGAGTATAGGTATACTAGGTAGAAGCTTTTATGCTTTGGCACTAATTTAATCACTTCTAAGTTCCCTTCCCTCAAAAACAGGACAATAGCATTATTGATATAGTAAAGTTGATATATAAATAGATATGTGCCTAATGGGTATTTTGCTAATATGGCATTCCTTGTGTATAATGCTGATGTAGTAATTAAAGCATGTCAAAAACACAACAAAACAACTATAATAGAAACCTAATTTATGACAAAAACATTAACAGAATTTTAAAATGTGATTTGTTAGCCTCAAAAATGGAAAATTGTGTTTCTAGTCATAATGATTTAGTTCTGAATTTCAGAAATAGCAGTGCAGCTTAGGCAGGATGGCAGTGACTCCCATATCCATGCATTACATATGCACAGAAGTGCTATGACAAATACGTTTAAATATCTCTAATGCTATGAAACCTGCAAAGGCAATTAGTGACAATAAAATTTGTATTGAATGTGGATAAATTTTAGACAATTAGCTACCTTCTAAATGTGATTTCTGGCCAAGTAATCCATAGGGACACATGACTTATCCACATTTATTACTCATTAGAGCAGAGTAATTTCTGTCATAGCTGAACATCAAGGGATTTATCATCATAAATTCAGATCAGCTAATGGACTGAGTAACCCTTTTCTCCTAGCAGAAATCCCTAGGTAAGATGTATGAACTAGACTGACCATATTTCAGTATATACTGAATGTGTACCTTAAAAAATGCACAGAATGCACGCACTCCAATAATCAGGGAGAGGGAGAGATCAAAGCACCTTACAGTTGGAATGAACCTTAAAGATCACATACCCCTCATCCCTGTCATTTCAAGATGATGAGACAATGAGTTAAGTGTGTGTTATACAAGCCATAAAGGATGGCCTATAGATACCCCATATGGGCAGTCACGGGATCTTATCAGAGGATCACAAACAGAGCTCAAAGAAACCTTAGAAGTCACCTTGCCTTACTGAATCATTTTTCAGATGAGAAAACAAGTTGGTAGTTGAAGTGACTTGCCTACCGTCAAACAAGCAGTGACAGAACATATGCTCAGGCCCTGATCGTCTCTCACCTAAGCTTTTGCAGGTGCCTCCTAATTGTTTTTTTTTTTCCTTATAGCTCTCCACACTGACACATCATCCATATAGTTGTCAAACTAATCTGAAGGTCTGAATGTATCAGTCCCCTTATCACTCAACTCCCTCTTCTTTTCCTTTAGGATGAAATATAAATACCCGTTTTGACTTTTACAGCCCTTCATAACCCATTTGTCCAACCTCATTGCACATAACTACTCTTCCTATACCTTCCCAGTTTGTCAAATTGCTCTTCTGTACATTCTTTACACACACCATACCATCTCCCATGTCCAATTTTTGTCCCTTTGTGCTGACTGTCACTTATGTCTAGAGTGTTCTTCCTCTATTATATTGTGAGCTCTTGAGGACAGGGACTGTGATTTATGTCCTTTTGTAGACCTGGTGCTTAGTACAGTGCTGGGCACAGAGTATGCACCCAAAAATATTGATCGATTGAGTCCCCATCTGTGCTTCAGAAAATCTTTTTCTTTTTTCAAGACGCAGCACAAGCATGACCTATTCCTAGTAATTAGTACAATGCTCAGTACCTTGAATGAGCCTGATAAATCCTTGTGAATTATTGATAAATAATTTTTATTCTCCTTAGTTCATCAGTAATTACATACAGTTCCCCTTTCAACTGTCACTGCCTATTACTTTTGGTCAACCACTGTCTCCTTTGTTGGCCCTGGAGAAGAAGTTTCTTTATTATCACCCTGTGCCTGAAGGAAGCACATGCTGTTTGATATTTTGTATGGCTTTTTACTGATGTGAAACACATAGAAATTTTTTTAAAATTACTTTCTCATCAATTTTTTTTCCCATTTTCTACTTTTAATTTTTTTTATTGAGGCTTTATTTTAAATCACTATCACTTTCTAATATTCCTTAAATACTGTATAAAACATTTAAAATTATATAAAGATTGACATGTAAAAATAGTCTAGACAAAGATGACATGCAGAAGTTTCTAGACATACCTTTATGCTTCTGTATTGAATAAATTAATTAACTGTACCAAAGAAAAATATTAAACAAAACAAGCCAAGTTGTCCAATATCCACCATTCCATTCCTGAACATTTAGTTCAGTATATACCTACCAAGAGGAGGAGGGGGTTCCTCAGTCCTCGGGGGAAGAAAGACTGGTCATTATGTTAATAGATTTCTGCCGTTTTCGTGTTTCTTTCATTTAGATTATTTTGAACATTGTGGAAATGTACTCCATAGTAATTCTTTTAAGTCTTTCCAACATTTCCCACCAGCTATCTTCAATTCTTCCCATTTCCTCTTTATTCTATTTGTTCCACAAATGTGTACTGAGTTCCTACTATGTGCCCAGCACTGTGGTCCCTCTAAAGTCTGCTTCTTCTGTTTAGGAGCTCCAGGTTTTTATTCTTTAGCCCCTAAATGCCCTCCCAGCCAAGAAAAAATAAACTCCAGGAAAACATGTACAAGCTCACACACAAGGCTGAAGGTCATTTTTCTTTATACATGAGTCTTCTTTTTCCTCATCCATCTCGGGAGGTGCTGATGCTTTGGAGACAGCAGCTTGCTGCTTATTTCCTAGCAATGACATTTCCTGTCAGCAATAGAAATGGTGAATCAGTGCAGATTATATGAGAACTGACCTAGAGCTTTCCTCTCAATTCAAACCACATTATGTTGGTGTCTGCTGAAGGAAACTAATTGAGCTCTTTTTTGGTCATTTTTCTAACACAAAGTAACTAATCATTTCCTTCTACTATTGTTTAAATATCAAAAAAGGACTATTTTGTGCATCTGTTTTTCATCATGCTTTTTTCGTGTGTTGTGCACCTATAACATAAGATTCTTTTTTCTACTTTCTAATTTGAGGTGGTTACTGGAAATTTAAGCAAAAAAAAAGCACTAGGAAATTAAACCAATATAAACACCGAGTGCAATTAATATCCAGGTCCCTCCGTTGTTGTTATTATTGTTTTTTGTTATTCACATAGCAGTTTTGTTTTCTGATTAACAGATTGATAAAACTTCTGTATAGAGGAATTTCTGCAGGGTCACTAGCATGAATGATAAAACAGGGTGGATAAGCCTTGAGGATAAAGAAATTCTAGGTCTGCAGTGGAAGCCATTAAAGCAGTTTTCTGATGCAGGATCATTGTTCTAAAGTCATTTTATAATTTATTTCTAAAATAAGAACCACTGCTTATGATTCTCCCTTGAATGGAGGGACATAAATGGGCAGACCCAAGTGTGGTTTGTTCTCTTCAGATGGAAGGTAAAGTCTTAAAAGACAGGTAATATTTGGATAGTCAGAAGGCACATGAAGATAGGGCAATCCCAATAGTTAGAATGTTGAGAACCAAAGTACAAAAGAGCAGAATCACTCAAACAACCAATCCACAAGCATTTATTAAAATTCTACAATGTCAAGCATTGTGACAGACACAGAGACCACAAATAAAGACAATAAACAGTTTCCACCCTGGAAAAATTTTCCTTCTTAAGGGAGAGACAACAGGAAAATAAATAGGTTGATAACAAGATACAGAGCAGTTAGAAGGTATCTTTAGAAGGGAAGATTCTAGCACCTGGGAGGTGGGGGAAGTGACTGAGAAAGTTGAGCCTTGAAGGAAGTACTGCATACTAAGAAAAAGATATGTGGAGAAAAGCATTCTGGATCTGAGTTTGTGTAATAGGCATTTTGATGTAGATAATGGAGGGTTGTCCTTGGAGAAAGGATGACCAGGGTTCAAATCTTGTCTCTGATATAAACTGTATGACCCCAGAAAAGTAATGTAAACTCAAGGTGTGCCCAGGCAACTAAGATGAAGCGTTATCTTTGCTTGCTCAGAGTTGTCTGCAATGATAAAATAAGTGGTAGGGGCAGGGGTTGTGTAGCGGAGTATGGAAGATAAGACTAGAAATATTCCAAATTTGTTATTTAGAAGCAATAAGACATTAAAATATTGGCAGTCTAAATCAGTATATTAATGAAGACTATTTTTATTAGAATAATTATCCAACTATTTAGAGTGAATGATATTTCCCCCTCGAACTCTGATTTCAATGAAGTAGTGAACTACTAGTGAGGTGAAAAAAAGGTACAGGGTTATTCCAGTGCAGATTTCCAAGATTTCTGTTAGAGAGTTGCCTCACTCACTAAGAATTTGGGGGATTTTCTCAGAGTCACAAGCCAGTTCATTCTCTGCACACCCCCTACCCCCAGATGCTGTAGCCAGGACTTAAACCCAGCTCTTTGTGACTCCAAGGCTAGGGTTAACTTGGATTGAATATTAAGTCAAGAAAGATCTGAAATATAGTGTGCTGCTTATATGGGATCCATTATAAGGAACTCTGGGAAATATTAAGGCACATGTTCTTTTATGTTGTTTCATTTTTTGTGTGTTTGTTTAAATAAAGAAGGGAAGTATGATTGAGAATAGAGTAAGAAAAGGGCAAGAGATAAACATTGTCTATGACCACTTGCAATCATAAGCACACTTTTAGACTCTTAAAGAGAGAAGTGTAGGAGCACACCCATATATATGGGGCATGGCAGCATATGGTTTGCTCCATACATGATGATGATAAAAAGTAGGAAAGATGGGGCAACCCACAATAGCAGCATCAGTCTGGTACCTAAAATCTCCCCGCTCTGTTTTGTTCCTAGACTGAACAAGCCAGAGTTGCCTGCCCACCTTTAGCCAATGCACTGATAACACTTAGTCCTTCAACCTTCTCAGGGGTTAAAGAGTGTGCCTTACTAACCAATCTGTAATACAGGGAATCACTATGAATACCATGCAACATTAGTTCATACAAGGAATTAATACAAATTATATATTACTGTATCTTCTAAAATGGCTTATGATTGATGGTTATATTTTAAAGTATTTAACAGATTGATAAAGCTCATTTAAAGTACTCAGTGACACCAAGTCATGCAGAATCAATGAGAGATAGCAACAGATTTAAAGCTAAGATTCTATTTCTTCGGCTACTAGAGTAAATTCAAATTTTTATTTCAGCCCCAAATACTCAAGAGGTCAGCTAGGTGACACAATGGGTAAAGTGTCAGGCATAGATTCAGGAAGACTCATGTTCCTGAGTTTAAATCTGGCCTCATACTCATTAGCTATGTGACCCTGTGCAAGTCACTGAAGGTGTTTGTCTCAGTTTCCTCATCTGTAAAATGAGCTGGAGAAGGAAATGACAAAACCACTCCAGTAGCTTTGCCAAGAAAATCCCAAATGGGGTCACAAAAAGTCAGATGTGACTGAAAGAATAACCAAAAATGTGCTTAGAGTTGCAGAACTACTAAGTATCTGAGGCTGGATTTCAACTGAAGTCTTCCTGTTACCAGGCCCAGAACTCTATCCATTTCACCAGCAATTGTATCTCCTTCAGAGTGATATTTAAGGGAAGGCAGATTTTGATGTTCAGACACAAATCAGTCAACAAACATTTACGATTTAGTACAATGCCAAGCATTGGGATACAAATTACAAAGTGTTGAAGTGCCTTATCCCTGTCCTAAGGGAGTTTGCTTTTACATCTAATTCTGAATGCACAACAAGTTGACATATGTTTTAAGTGAATTCAGTCTATTTCTAAAAAGAAAAAGTATTCACAATGATTTAGAAGGAGGAAGGCACTAACAACTGAAGAAATTAAGAAAGCCTTCTTGAAGAAAATGACACCTGAGTTGGACCTTCAAAAGGTTATAAGAGGAAGAGGTACGAAGAAAATGGATCCATAAACAGCATGCTTTTTTATCCTTCAAAAACTTCCTAGCTAACACCCTGTTTTGCCAATGAAGTACATTGGTCATTGAAAAGTATTCTGCAAATGTTGAAATTATCAAATATTAAGGATCTGTGAATAAATAATTAACAATGAAGACAGAGCCTCATCAGAGAAGATATGCTTTAATAATTCACTAAATCTATAAGCACTTTGTCATATGAAGTCTCTCAAGGGGTTCAGATGAGAAACTACTCCAGCTTTTTCATCTTTCACAATTCTTGCCTACCATCTCTCATAAATACTTAGTAGAGGATCTACTCAGAACCTCAGAGACTTTTTTCTAGATCTCTTAATATCTCAGTCACTTGTGTTACTTTGTTAATCTATCTCTTATATCTTGATTTCAATAAATGATTGGTCTACCTTTCCCCCCAGTTGTAAATGTCCTTGATGTTTTCATTGATGTGATTTCTTGGAAAAATCTCATAGTTGGTAACTTGATACGATGTATTTACACTCATCACCCATTTTTCTATTGTCCTTTCAGTGTAATGGTACAATGGAATGATGACATATTCAGGAGTAAGAATACCAACATTCACACTTCATCCCTGATACTACCTGTGTGACCAGAGCTAACTTATTTATCCTCTCTGGACAGCAGTGTCCTAAATCATAAAATAAGGCAGTTGGACGGGATGGCATTACATGCCCCACGTGTTCTAGAATTATGATCCTAAATTATAGTATTGATTCTAGTGATATCATGGTATCTATGACTCAAAGCCAGGTAACCAACCTTGGAAGATACTAATTTTTTTTAAAAAAAAGATAGGCTTTTTGTAGCAGGAATACTCAGGAATCATGAAAAATACTATCCAATTTAGCAAAACAGTCCACTTTGCATCCAAATTATTGTCCATCTACACTGTCTACCCATGATATACAAAACGGTGGAAAAAATCTTTACAACTGCAAGCCATAATCTTAGCAATATGTTTTTATTTATTCTTTTGTTTTCTCTTGTGCAGTACCAGGCCAGTCTGTCTTTGTATGGCTATGGATTTCCTTGAGGAGGTCCCTATGTTTCATGCAATCAGTACAACAACATCCACAAACAAAGCCATCTGAAAACCTCCTGAAACTATCTGGAGAATACCTTGCATAGTCTATAATCCCTGATAGTGGTGAGCATCTTTAGAGATAATTAGAGTTTGAACTCCTTGAGAGTATTGACTATTTTTGCCTTCCTTTATAACCTTGGTGCTTATAACATTGCTAGTCATGTAGTAGGTACTTAATAAATAATTGATTTGACATTTGCCCCTTGTTTTATGTTTCTTGATATTAATACCCAGGTGATTGTTGAATAAAATTCTCTTTGTTGTACAGAATGAGTCAAAAAGCTTGTAAAATATTAACATAAGAGTGGTCAGCATCTTGTTGGAGTATAGATTGCATTATGATCTACCAAGTCAATTGCTTTTCTCATAGTTAAAAAACAGAAATCATCAATTCTCTATGGCTTTCAGTCATTTCTGTAAGAGTAAAGATGTGTTCCAGGAAGAAAATTGTCAATGAAAGCCTTTTCATTCCCTTGCAATATATTCAAGTGTACCTTTGATATCTGCATAGATTATTCTCATGAAGACTGTATAGAAATGAAGAAAAGCCATATGAGTTAGCTGATGCTACCTTCTTCATGTTTTTCTTTGTAATAAATATGATATTACATTCTTTTTGAATCTTCCTTTCTGAGATATGTTGAATTATAAATATCTTTATAATTATGTTACCCCCAATATAGATTTCTTCTGTAGCTAAGTTTTATTTTTTTCTTCTGTAACATTTTTTGACAGGTCTATTCACTTTCTCAATCTTCCTATTCTTAATACCTATTTTTATAATCTCATATAGCTCACTGGTTACTGAGATGTCCCAATATGGTGATCCCATTGCCACTGATATTGCTATACTTCCCTTAAAAATTTGTTTAATTTCTTAACTATTTGTTTTTAACTTTTAATCTATTGTATATGCATATTCAGGATGATCTGATTTAGAGATAATTCACTCATTTTAAGTACTCCAGGTCAAGTTGGTCAAATCATCCAACAAATGATATGCTTTGTTCCCTTTTGGCATTTGGTAAAAAAACAATTCCATCAACTCTTACATGCTCTCCTCAGAGAACTGATGAACCTTCATGTCACTTAGTTAAAGATTTTGACATGTTCCCACTTTCAATGAGAAGATAAATCTGGGTATAATTTAGTTTTACTAATATTATGACTTTTATTCTTTGGATAGAGATCACATATTTAAAAGACCAGTAATTAAATGAGTACTTGTGGGAGATTAGAAAACTAATTCTCCCTCTTCTGTGATTCTGGCCAAGACACTTGAGAGACAGTAGGGTACTTCAATGTTCTAATAGCATTTTTGCAATATTAGCTGTTTCATAGGCAACGAGGGCCAAAGTACTCACTACCTTTTTACCAAAAAGACATTTTCCAGATGTGAAGCAGTCAGGTCCTTGAATAGAAGACATAGTCTGTCACTTTGCTCTTTAATCTCCTAACATGGCATGGACAGTCATTCGGGTTTTGATGAGGCTGTCATTACTGATGAGGTTTAAGGTTTAGGGGTGCTTGGGACTCAAAACATCAAAACTCTGGGTCGTGCCAAATGAATTTGACTCAAGTCTTCTGTCAGCCAAAGTAAAACAAAGTTTATTAAAGCTTCCCCATAAGGGGGAGACTCTTAAGGAGCCTAAATATCTATAATGCTTGTATTGGATAAACTGGCCAGAATAATCTGACGCAGAGTGAGTCTGCACTAGATAATTCTTAGCGCTTTCATGGAGGCAAAATGTCTCTTATATACAGAAAGATTATGGAAGGGATCTAGGGGTGGTCTAAAGGAGAAGTTTGGGGTGGGTCTTGAGAGGAAGTCTAAGGAGGATCTTGAGGGGACTGAGGTCAGACTCCAGTAACAAGATTAAGGGTGGGAGGGGTGGCTTCATGACATAGTAAATAGAGCACCGTCAGGAGGACCTGAGTTCAAATCCAGCCTCAGACACTTGACAGGCTTACTAGCCCTGTGACTTTGGGCAAGTCACTTAACCTCAATTGCCCTCCAAAAAGAAAAAAAAAAGATTAAGGGTAAGAAAGAGCTAAAGACTACCTGGAGACAATGGAGGGCTAGGCTAGCTTAAGGGTAACAGATTTAAGTAGAGATATTTTGATAGGATTAAGGGTAGGAAGTAGCTGGACCATGGAGGGCTAGGCTAGGTTAAGAATAATAAAGATTTTGGCCTAGCTATAATAAAAGGCTTATGACCTCAGGCAAAAGCCTCATCAAGTGAAATGACTCAATCAGAGTTCAAGGGGTTTCCCAGATGTACCCCATCATTATCATTATCATCATTTTATTATCTGAGGGCACAAAAAAAAAAGAAAAGAAAAAAGAAAAACCAAACTAAAGGCCCTGGGTGTAACAGAATGATTCCTATGATGAATAATGAAATTCTTCATGATTCTAGAAGTTTGAAAGTCCATAGCAATATTGCAAAAACCAGAATATTCCAAGTTTCCTCTGGGGACCACTGAAACATAAAATGGGCTACTTAAGAAATGTTACTTTGCCTTGGGGCTTCTTCTAGTTTAGGAGAAACATAAACAAAACACACCCTGCCCAGCCCAGCCCTGCCTGGTGCATTACAGGGTGTGTGCAACTGTCAATTCCCTGGGGTGGTAGATTCAACATATGTTCTAATAAAAAATTGATTCCAGTCTCCTGGAATCAAATTTATAGGTTTCTCTTCATTGTCTATTGACTCATAACTTTTGTCTCCCTACCTCTCCTCCAAGTTTCACTTATAGGCAGAGTACCCTAAGAGTAGTCCTTTGAGAGAACATATTTATACTCAACACACAAGCAAAGGAGCAAGGGAGGGAAGGAGGAAATGAATTGCAGTTCCTTTTAAGCCAATGTCATGTGGTGAAAAGACCCCTGGATTTTGTAACTAAAGGCATGGAATTGAATCTTGAATCTATTACTTAACCAACTGAGTAACCTTGAGGAAGTCATATTTTTTGAACAAGGTTAATGAAGGAATTTGTTTTGCTAGACTATGAATATTTGTTACAAAAAAAAAATGTTACTCTCCTTTCTTCCCTAGTGGAATCAGTGATGGGAGGAGAGGAAATAGATTTCTCTTCATTTAAAAAATAACTATTTTTTGAAAGAAAGTCATTTTACCTCTTTGGACCTCAATTTACTCATCTGTAAAAGGGAAGAGATAGTTCTGAAGGTTCTTTCTAGCTCTCAAACTCATGATCAATGTTATTACCAATATTAGCCTACATATATAGTACAGAAAGGGAAGAGGTTCAGAATCACTCTACCCTAGACAGTGCTGATAGCCTATTATACCTATGTCCTAATGGCTTTGCAACTTGGTTTCTCTTAAAGGTAATTTTGTGGGTTACCTGGCAAGCCCATTGCAGGAAATGAAAAGATGTTGTGCCATACACTAGTTATTTTAGTTCTGGAGAAAGGTAGAATACAAGAAGCCACAGATCACATAGGATCATAGATTTAAAACTTGGAAAATACTTAAAAGTGAACTAGTATAAAAGCCCATATTTTACATATGTGGAAATGGAGAGGGGTCCAGAGATGTTAAGTGAATTGCTATGAGCACACAAGTAATAAACTCTGGTCCTCTGTCTCCAAATCCAGCAAGTTATTCCCTTATGCCATATTGAATCTACTCCTCTTACCTAGTCAAACTCTTGAATTGTTCAAACTTCAAAAACTACTATTCTTCAGCATCAACACACTGGATGAGGTACAAACCCTGTATCTACATGCTGACATCTATGTGGAATGTTTTACTTTTTTTTTTTTTTTTGTAAATTGCAGTGAAGCCATTGAAGAGAGGGAATAGGATGGTGTCAGGCAGTTATCATAACTTTCTGAGCTCTGAAGAGGTTACCCAAAGAGGGTTAGGGTTGCCTGAGACCCCAAAATACCAACATGCCGGGTCCTGCCAAAAGAATTCAACTCAAGTCTTCTCAGCCAAAGAAAAGTAAAGTTTATTAAAAGTTTGCCTGTACTGGACACAGAGCAAGTCTGTGCTAAAAAACTCTATGGTGTTCTCACAGAGCAAGTCTGTGCT
This sequence comes from Pseudochirops cupreus, assembly GCA_028627135.1. NCBI lineage: Eukaryota > Metazoa > Chordata > Mammalia > Diprotodontia > Pseudocheiridae > Pseudochirops > Pseudochirops cupreus. The sequence goes on from CM053580.1 coordinate 306,855,359, forward strand.
AGGGCCTTCTGTGGCACTCTCACACCACATGGAGGGAAGATGGGGTCTTATATACAGAGGAATCTAGGGATGGTCTAGAGGAGGAGTTTGGGGAGGGTCTTCAGGAGAAGTCAGTGAGGTCAGACTCCAATAATGAGTTTGGAGAGGGTCTTCAGGAGGAGTTAAAGAGATCAATGCAAGAGTGGATTGATATTTTGATAGGGTTGTGGGAAGCAGATGGACAATGGAGGGCCAGGCTAGTAACTGAGGTTTGGGCCCAGCCAAGATGAAATATTTTTGGCCTCTGCAAATGCCTCATCAAGTGGGAAGATTCAATCACACTTCAAGGGGTTTCCCAGAACCTGTACCTCAAAGATTCAAGGAGAACTCAAGGGGGGTCCCAGAGCCTATAGCTCATCACCTCTTCTGCCAGAAATTGGAGAATCATGGGAGGATGACAAAAGAGAATGCTGTCTTTCCATTTTTGGCTCAGGATAAAACACTGTCCTCTCTGCATCCACTGGGAAGAATGTACATGATTAATCTCTAAATGACTAGGTAAATTTATTGAAATTAAATGGATTTTGGGGGTGTCATGAGGTCACAATATGTTGAAAATTACTAACCAATAACTTAAAATAATTATAAGATCCTTTCTTTTAAATATATTTTATTTTTGTAAAATGTTTGTATGGTTTTCAAAGTTTTTTTCATATAATTTCCTTTATTAATCCTAATAACAGTCACATGAGGAGCAAATGGCAATACTACCATGCTCATTACAGATATGGAAGAAAATGGGCCAAAGAGATTAATAGGCATTTGGCCAAAGTCGTTCAATAAATAAGTTTTTGATTCAGGACAAAAATTCACATTTATTTATTCTCTTTATCGGACAGCCACATAACTGACATTTCTAATGGCTACTTGGCACAGCCTACTTTTCTTAGAACGTTGTATGCAGATGAAAATTCATTATCCTATTATATATCTTTCTTAAGAGATGTTGTTGTTCAGTCATTTCAGTTGTATCTGTCTCTTTTTGACCCCATTAGGGGTTACACCGGCCAATGTGTTGGAGTGGTTTTCCATTTCCTTCTCCCTCTTAAGGCATATAGTACCATTATTCAACATAATTCAGTGGGCTTCATATATTTTCTCATCAACTATCACAACATCCCTGTATGGTGGAAAGGAGAAAGAATTCAGAATTGAAACTAGGATAGAGACAAGTTCTTTATTTAACAGTGCCAACATTTAATAGACATTGAAAACATGTACAAGTCTCCAGGAAGTGGAAACAATTGAGTTTCTATATAATTAGCAAAAATAACTAGCTAAAATAGGAAACTATCAGAAATTTATTCCCTTGTTCCACATTTACCTTTACACAGAAAATCATTTTATTATTATTATCTTAGCTAAACAATAATTTTGTTTGTATGCTTTAATGCATTTAGTTGATGTAAAATTTAAAACTTGTGTATAGTGACATCATTGACTTTGACTTCTATCCAATGTAGAGTTCATATTTCAAATGGCCCGCTTGAATTCTGAATTACTGGCAGGAACAGCCATGACAGCATACATGTGTGATGATTTATTTCTTTACTCCTATACATTTAAATGGGGGCTTTAGCATTATTCTTAAGTGATATACATGTACATATTTATGTATATATGTAGGTATTCATACATGTGTTTGTTCTCTAATCCTAACTCTGATATGTTTAACAACAAACATTTGGGGCTGATGAGTAAATGTTTATTATTTTTTCATTAAGGATAGTCTAATTAAAATTATAAAAAATATTTATATTTTTTATAACTTATTATTAAAACATTTATTATTATACATACATATATATATATACACGTCCCCAAAAGACC
>CM053580.1:306857727-306873933 GCA_028627135.1 Pseudochirops cupreus
ATGAAATTAAGAACTATTTTTGTAAACTGTGCCCCTGATAATACTAAAAACTTAAATGAAATAAATAAATATGTACAAAAATTAGAAAACATTCGATTATTAGAATAAGAAATAGAGAATTTAAGCAACTGAATTTCAGAAAAAGAAATTGCATATTGGATACAAACCAAATATGAATTCCTAGAAAAATTTTAAAGAGAGAAAAAGAATGCTTAAAAACCAAATAAAAATGGTAGAGGAAAACTAGGACACTAAATGAAAACTTTGCAAGAAAGTTATGAAAATATAATTGAGACTTGGTTAAAGAAGTACAAAGAAACTGGAGAAAATACCTGCTTGAAAATCAGAATTGTCTAAGTGGAAGCTAGTAACTACATGAGACATCAAGAAATAAGTTAAAATAAAAAAATGAAAGAAAAGTGATGAAAACTGTAAATATAGGGGAAAATGTTTGCAAAAACAGACTGGAGAGAGAAAATTTAAGACTAATTGGACTAGGTAAAAATCATAAGAAAATAATGTCTAGCCATCATATTTCAGGAAAGGAAAAATGGTCCAGATATCTGAGAACCAATGAAAAAAGTAGAAATTAAAAGTATTTGCTGGTCACCTCCTGAAAGTAACCTCAAAATGAAAATTCTCATTTAAAAATCAAATAACAAGGAATCATAGTCAGGGACATGAAACATTTGGCAATCACATAAAGGAATAGAGGGCTTGAAATGTGATATTCCAGAAGATAAAGTATCTAAGATTACAACCAAGAATAATCTATCTAACAAAACTGAATATATTCTAATAGGTAGATAAATGGACCTTTAAGGAAATAGAGGACTTTAAAGCATACCTGATGAAGAAATCAGAGCTGAATAGAAAATTTTTCATTCAAACACAAGACTCAAGAGAAGAATAAAAAGGTAAATATGATTGAAAAATCACAAGGTATGAAACAAGGTTAACATTCCTGTATGGGAAGATCATAAATTTCCAGAGAAAGAAATCAAAGCTATTAATAATCATATGAAAATGCACTAAATCACTAATAATTAAGGAAATGCAAATCAAAGTTACTCTTATGTACCATTTCTCACCAATTAGAGTGGCAAAAATGATAGAAAAGGCAAATGACAGATACTAGGAGAAGCTTTGGAAATATACATACAATAACGCACTCTTGCTGGAGCTGTAAATTACTCCAACTATTCTGGAGAGTAATTTAGAAGTATGCCCAAAAAGCCATTAAAATATGTGCAACTTGACCCAGAAATATTGTACTAGGTCTGTACCCCAAAGAGATAAAAGAAAAATGAAAAGGACACTTTCATACAGCTCTGCACCCCTGCCTCTCTCTCTTTCTCCTTCTCTCTCTCTCTCTCTCTCTCTCTCTCCATATATATATATATATATGTGTGTGTGTGTGTGTGTGTGTGTGTGTGTGTATGTGTGCATGTGTGTTTGTATATATATAAATACATATACATATATATGATGTGTGCATATATGTAGCATCCCTTTTTATGATAGGAAAATTGGAAACTGATGGGATGAACATCAATTGGGGAATGGCTGAAGAAGTTATGGTACATTCATGTATCAATGCTATTTTGCTGAAAGAAATAATAGAAGGAATGGTTTCAGAAAAACCTAGAAGACATGTAGAAACTGATGCAAAGGAAAGTGAGTAAAAACAAGAGAAAAACATACACAGCAACAGTGGCAATATTGTAAAAAAAAAAAATCAACAATGAAAGACCTTTCAACTGATCAGCACAATTATCCACCACAATTCCAAAGGACTACTGATTAAGAGTGCTCTTCACCTTTGGATAGAGAATTCATAGTACCAGAGAGTGCAAATGGAAATATTTTTTCTCTTTCTTTTCTTTTCTTGAAGGACTCATAGAGGAATATACTTAATGGGGACATATGTTTTACAAGACTTCATATTTTCAATGGGTGTTAAATTTCTTACCTTCTCATTGGTTGCAGGATTTGGTAGCGGAGCTAGAGAATCTCAAACTGAAAATAAAATAGTTTAGCAAACCAAAACATATAAAATATGAAAATGAGTATTTGGAAAATCTATTGTCCTTCAAAAGTTAGAAGAAGGCTGAAAATTTAATCAATATTTCTGAGAAGGAAACTAAAAACTTACAATATCACTCATTTGAATAAGGAACCCACATTACATTCAAATGCACAATAGACACAAAACACAGAATATATACATATGTGCGTGTGTATGTGTGTATGTATATGTATATGTGTGTATCCTACATATATGTAGCATATATAAATATATATGTATATCCACCAAAATATATATTATTTGAATTTATTTAAGAAAAAGTTACTAAATTGTAAAAAATATCTTGATAGTAATGCACTAATCAATAGATGTTAGTATATGCTTATTTTAGATCTAGATAAATTTAACTGAAAGAAACACAAAGAAAGCATAATAAATAAAATATATATTTCAAAGATTTTAGTCATTTTATGACTAAGAATGATAAAGAATATACAGATTTCTCAGTAAAGAAAGGTAATTTTATACAAAAAATACAATTGTGCCAGGGCATAAAGGAATCATAAAAATATACAAACATATTTAGCAAATTACATAGAGAGCATGACATGATAAAAGGTTAAACAGTCAAGAACCATGAGGAAAATATGCATGCTAAATGGAGAAGTAAATAATGATAACCCAAAGAATTAGTGGGTCAAGAACAAATTGAAGAAAGAGTTAGTAGCTATTCTGAAGAGAATAATAATAAAACAATACTATAAAATTGAAAGTTAAGGAGCTAAATCTATTCTCAATGGATATTTTATATCTTTAGAAACATATTAAATTTTAAAAGTTTGAAGAAATAATCAAGTCATTAAAATAGAAAAGTCAAGAGATTCAAAATACTAAAATAAATAACACAAAGAATCAAATATGAAAAATAAAAGAGAAATAGATAAAATTAGAAGTCAAGTTCATTGAACTCAGTAAAAAAAAAATTAACATAGCAAAATTGACAAATATTTACTTATCTTAACATTTTTTTCAAAAATTCCAAAAGTAAAAATAAACAAATGAATTCACAAAGAACACAAAGAAAATAAAAGAAAAAAAATTATAAAAACAACACTTGTCATAGGCAAAGTGTTGTGTATAATGTTATATTGAGATGTACCCTTCAAGTTGATAAAACTTGACTAAAATATTGCCTCAGTCATAAGTGAAGTGTGTGACCATGGCCCAGTTATTTAATATTTTGATGCCCCATTAAACTCTCTAAGACTATATGTTACAAGTGATTTGATAATCAATATAAGTAGAGGGAGTATCCAAACTGGGAGGAGGTGATTCCATACTCCAGCAAAATAACAAGCACAGAAGAAAAGACTTGAAAAACAAAATAAATTAATAAATATTTTGAAACCAAAACCAGCAAGGAATTTATAAGATTAGCTACACAAGTATCAATTATCCAAACTGACAAAATAAGAAACGATATCTTAAATAAACCTATACCAGAAAGCTAAGAGAGACAAACCACAAATCCATTACAAAAGGAAAAAGAAAATTCCTGGCCAAGATGAATCAATATTATATTTTTTTCTTAATTGTATTACAAAATCATAAGATAATTAGAGTACATATGTTTTACAGATTTAAGTAGAAAAAATCCATACTTCCATTATTCAGAAAATAATTTTTCAAAATAGATTTTTTGACTCTATACATTTTATAAGTAAAATCAATGCATCAGGATGAGAAGAATATATGTGAATTTAAAAATATTTGCATCAAATACGTTTTAGAAAAGTTTGCCAATCAAATCAATATGAGATTGACATAATTTTATTTTTTGAAATTCTCTGTTCCAGACTCAGAGTGGTTGAATATGATGAGATAATCCTAAAAAGAAAAATGAAAGTTATTAACAATTTGATCCTGATGAAGAATATTTTGTATACACACTATAGTGTTGCCAAAAATTTTGGGGAGAAAATTTTGAATCATTATTCATTAATAACAATGACATATAGTTTTCTTCCTTGCTTTATTATTATTATCTCATTTCTGAGTTCATATATTAGAGATATGTTGTTTGCATAGAACATTTGGCAGAACGTTTTCTTTCTTAGCTTTTAACAATAATTTGGGTAGTGTACATATTCATTGTTCTCTAAAAGACTGACTGAATTTTCTATGATCAATTTGGAGTACTGGCTTCCCTCTCCAATTACACTTTTCACCATTCCCTTTGGGTAGTTGCTTTACAATTTGTTCAAAATTCTTTTCTGAGATTGAATTGTATAATATCTCTTTTTGATATTATATCAATTTATATATTTTATATTTTGGTAAATCTCTTTCTCTTTTAAATTCCTAATTTTGCTGACATAAAACAAATAGTAGCTAATTCAATGGGTATCTTGATATCTTTGGCATTTTAGACTTTTTGTTTACTCCATCATTTATCTCCATGTCTGAGGCTGACTCAGGCTCCTGGGGTTGAGGAAATTGTGATTTGCTAGTTCAGCTCCTCACCTTAATTGACCTCAGGGAGAAGAGGAATGGCACTATATTGGTTTTAGTATATTTCTCTTCAAAATACATGCAGTTATGTATGTTAGCACTTTGTATTTCTTTCTCCATTCCCTTTTCTTCCTTCACATGAGTGGATCAAATCAGTGCCTGTCTTTTCTTTTACAGTAAAAGTTAGAGGGAGTTTGATTAAGTTATTGCAAACAGGGGATCTGTACTTATTCAAGTAACCACTAAGTATGTTACTTTGCAGAGGACCAAACATAGACTATCAGATCATAAGATAATTGGAAAGACAGATTTAGAGCTAGAAAGGCCATTAAAGGCTATCTAGTCATATTGTCTCATGATTCAAATAAGCAGATTTAGGGTCAAAATATTAAATGTGTTCCCTGGTGACTCAGCCAGTTCATGTCACTAGAGTTATGTTATAATATAGTAATAAATAAAATATAGAGTAATAGGGGCAGCTAGGTGGCACAATAGGTAGAGTGTTGTAATGGTAATTAATTTAGCAGATACTTAGCCCTTAGTAATTTGGGGTTATGCACCTGTTGAAAGAAACAGAACCTGAACTCTGTCTCCTGCTGCTGACATAACAGGAAGGGGTTGGCTGAGACAGGAAGCCAATGTATGTGTGTGTGTGTGTGTGTGTGTGTGTGTGTGTGTGTGTGTGTGTGTGTGTGTGTAAAAAGAGTTCCAGAGATTGAGAGACAGAATCAAGAATTTTTACTCCTGGTGGAGGAAGCAGAATTGTTCCAGCATCTGGGAGTTAGGCTGCTACTGGACTGAGAATTGAGCTGTAGTTTTCTATGAGACTGGAATCTGGTGAAAGCCGAAGTGGCTGTTGCTTCTGGGTCCTAGGACCAGCTGAACTACTGGAGGACTGAAGAAGTATAACTGAGATAAGGATTTGTTTGTTTGTGGTTTGGTTGATCCTTGAATTCCTAGCAATGGAGGTTGTGAAGGTTTTGAGATGTGCTGGACTCTGCAAATTTCAGTGTGTAACACGAACTTCCTGGAGGACTGGATAAGAACCTGGGAGCTGTCTGCCTCTGAATCCAAGTGACTGTTTGGTGGATTCAGGTAGGACCTGGAACCACAGAAGGGGTTGAGGGAATCTGAGAGACCACCCCAAGTCAAGGTGAAGAAAAGGCCTCCCCTTGGATGCATGATGAAATTGAAGTTAACTAGAGACCGAGGGGTAGAGGGTTTGTGTAATTTTCTAATGATTGTATTTAGTGATTAATGATGCTTTGTGACTGATTGCTAGATAAGTGACTGATTAATTTAATCTATGATTGCCCCATGAGTGGAAGATTGATTGTTGTATTGTGAAATGACTGAATGATTAAGTAAGGAGGGTTTCCTCCTTAGGGAAACCAGATGATTATTCATTTGTTCTTTGTTCTAAATATTGTTGACACTGTAGTGAAAACTATGTGACCCTTCTAATGTTAAGCTGTTGTGAAAACTATATTGTGATTTTCTGTGATAAGATGTAATGTGTGATTATTATAGTGTACCTTGATTTTCTGAGAAAGTTTGCCTTGATTTGATGCAGAATAAATGGAGTGCTCACTATACTGTATGATCAGAACCTTAAAAGCTATTCACAGTAGCATTCTTTTGGGAAGCTGCTCATGGATGGCATTACAAGTGTTGATGAAGCTAGAAAGATTTACCTTCCTAAATTCAAATCTTATCTCAGCTATTTATTAGCTGTATGACCCTGGACAAGTCAATTAACCCTGTTTGCCCCAGTTTCTTCATCTGTAAAATGAGCAAGAGAAGGAAATAGCAAAATACTCCAACATCTTTGCTAAGAAAACCGCAAATTGGTGATGGGAAATTTGAAATGACTAAAAACCAACTGAACTGAATTGACTGAATAGAATAATAATATAATATACCTTATTGAGCTTAGTTTTATTTCATTGATTGATATGGATCTGTAGTTTCCTATGTACTAACATAACATAAAATTTTTAAAAATGTGATGAACGTATGAATAAAGATTCAAGAAATAAAACTTCATGTATTAATGCTAGTGTTAGTACAATAGTCACATCCCCAGTCTCAATATATTCCCAACATAAGTGCTGAATGTTCAATTAAAATAAAAATATTTCATCTACAATTTCGGATTTAAAAAGGTTTTAAATTCTAAAGATGTTTTGTTTTTATAAAGGCACTGCTATGGTGTTATAGCACTAATTAGAATTAGATAATTAGAAGAAGATGGAACATTTGGCTTTCATGACTGATATAGAATCATCTAATGAATAGCATGCTGGCAACCAGGAGGCTTAGGGCATATCTCTGAAATAATTGTGAACTGTTAGGTTAGAAGGATTTCAAAATATATTTGTTCATAGAGGAACATGTTACTCTGCCAAAAAATGCGATTATTTTGTATCTAAATAATATCAGGGGAGTAACTATTCACTTAAATAATGAATCAGATGAGTTTTCATGACTGATCTTAAGTAACTATGACAGTGATCTTGTCAATATGGTTCAGGGCTGAAATGCAGGGGAAAATCTTTCAATATCACGTTAAAATCTTTGAATATCTTTTCTGTTCTGCCTTCCTCTTTGAGCAAGGGTATAATCCAAGAAATTTTGACTCTATTAAGAGGGAGAGCACATGGTTTCAAATCATGACTCTGCCAATAACAGAACTATCAGTCTACCCCCAAAAGTAAATTAATATTTTTAAGACCTAATATTCTCATCTATGTAAAAGAGATATTAAACCTTGTACTAACTCTCCACTTACCATCATCATCAGCTGTGCTTGGTGAACTCCCGTGAATATCATGGCCCACCAGCATAAGCAGATCACTTTAAACCTCATCATCATGCTGAGTGACTCAGCTTTGGATGCTCAACCCCTTCTCAACTCCCTCAGCTTCCTCTTCCCTCTAACTGGAGAGCTGGAACATGTAACACTAAAGACTTCCCAAAGGTTTCCTTTATAGAGGGCTGGGATGTGAGCATTACAGCTAACTCTACTTTCCATCAGCAGCAGAAAACAAAAGAAAACTTACAAGGAAGCAAAGAAAAGACGGACAGTTCTCAATATAGTGTGTATTATTTATTATACAGAATTTACTGCAAATTTGTTATTACATATTTTGAATCCTCTCTTATGTTCTACTATGCACATGGCATGATTTTTTTCTTTCTTACTTTGTATTTAAGTTCCAATATTTAAGTTTATGATTTTTTTGTTTCTTTTCTGTATTTTCTCTTTGTGTCCTGACCTGAGAGTCTAAAATTATAAGAAAGGGAAAAATATTTAAAATGTTTTATTAATTTTTTTAAAAATTGTATATTACCTAAGTTTCCCTTTGCTTCTCTGCCCTCCATTTTTGGTGAAAAAAAGCTACCATATAATAAATAAGACCTTGAAAGAAAAAAAATTAATAAGGAAAGAAAGAATATAAAAAATGATCAATATATTGAAAAAATATTTAAAATATATGCAACATTCCACCTTAGTATACTTCCTACCTCTATGAAAAAGTGAGAGGAAGTATCTTCTCATATACCTATTTTGAGTCCATACTAGTTCATTGTCATTTTACAATCATCAGTTTTCATTTTGTTTCAATATTCATTGTTTTTAAAGGATGATGCTCAAATGAAAAATATATAATATAATCTATTTTATATTTATGTACTCACAAAAGTTTGTGTGTATACCCCCAAAAAGCTATTCTCTAATAAATAAATGGTCAAAAGATATGAGTGACCTGTTCTCAAAAGAATTTTAAACTATTAACATCCATGTGAAAGAGTAATTCAAGTGACTAATAATGAGAAATACAAATCAAAACAACCTCGATGTTTCCTTTCACATCTCCAAAATGAGAAAGATGACAAAAGATGTGATTAATCAATACCAGAGAGTTTATGGAAGGGGATAAACACATTTGTGTATTGTTGGTAGAACTTTGAATCAGTATAAGCATATTGAAAAGCAAATATAATTGTGCAAATTAAGTGAGTAAAATTCCTTCAGTCTTTGATCATGATATTTCACGATTAGGTTTATGCCCTAAGTTCATTGATAAGAAGACCCCATTCATACCAAAATATATAACATAGAACTTTTTTGGAAACATTGTAGATTACATGACCATGCAAATTGTAGTACATGAAAGTAACAGACTATCATAACTGAGATGCATTAATTTTGTTTGTGCAGAAGTTTTTCAACTTCATATAATCGAAATTATCTATTTTTTCCTCTGGTAATTAACTTTCTCTTATTTAGTCAAGGCATATCTCCTACATGTATTTCAGAAATTTAGACAATCTACTCTCCTAATTATTGTTTGGTCTGATGTTTAATATCCAGTTTATGAATTCATTTTGAATTTACCACCATAGATTATATTACATTTAAGTAAAAGATGAGTTACTGAGAGTTTGGAGGCTTGACTGAAATCGTTGAAAGATATAGGGATATGGGAGGTCTTACAGTTAGAATGCTGAGGTAGAAGAAAGTACCTGTTAACTAAGTATTGAAGAAACATTAGATGGTAGGGATCAGAAAAAGTACCTTGGTGAGTGGTTTAAAGAGACCAACTGGAAGCACAGTCAGATGACAGAAGGCTTCAGTTTTGTGATCCTTGAAAAGGGATGTCAATTTTATTTATTGCTTGTCAGTTCCACTTCCAATTTCAGAGATCTGAAGTCTCTCACAAGTATATGATGCCCTTTTCTACCTCTTCTAGATTTAGATACAAAAGTAGTGTAGCAGTAATGAGATTTGAAGTTCTTTTTGTATTACTAAGCTAACAGGTACTTAGCACCTACTTCAGATTAAGCCTCTTTTAAAGAAAAAGAAGATATGAACTCCTGTCTCCTGTTGTTGATGTAACAGGAAGGGGCTGAACAGGGAGTGGCAATACTGTTTATAAGGAAAAACCCAGAGAGGGAGAGTCAGAATTTCTTGGGACAAGTATCTTCAGGCAGAAGCTGCTGCTGCTGGAGAAAGAGGGATTTTCTCTCAGCAGCATCTGGAGGCTGGGCTTCTACTGCTGGATGGAGAATTGAGAATAAAAATGAGAATTGGTAGCAGAGACAGATCTTCTTTGAGTAAGCTTTGTGGAGACAGAAGCTGCTGCCATCAGGGAGGCTGAAGAAGAGCTGGGGAGACAGAAGAGGAAAGCCTCCCCAAGAACAATTTTGATTTTGAAAACCTGCATAGAGTGATTTTGATTCTGGGAACCAACTAAAACTTCTGCTGAGTCTGAGGGCCAGTTGGATCTGGCAAAAGACTGAGGCAGCATGACTGTGAATGATCTAAGACTTTGTCTGTTTGTTATTTGGTTACCATGCACTGATTGAGAAATTGTAAATTTACTAGTGACCTAAGAGTGGAGGGTGTAATTCCAATGCACAAGCAGCTTCCCAAAAGAATTCTCCTGTGAACAGCTTTTAAGGTTCCAATTACACAGTATAGTGTACACTCTATTCAAGAACAAATCAAATGAAATAAAAGGAAAACATTCACAACAAATCACAATATACTATTGACAACATTACATCTTATCACAGAAAATCACGATATGGTGTTGACAACAGCTTATCATTAGAATGGCCAAGAAGTTTTCACCAAAGTGGTCACGGTATTTAGAACAAAGAACAATCGTCTGGTATTGCTAAGGAGGTTTGCCTCCTTAGTCAGTCATTCAGTCATCTCAAAATACAATAGTCAGTCTTCCACTCATGGGGCAATCATAGGTTAACTTAATCAGTCACTTATCTAGCAAATAGTCACTAAGTATCTTTAATCACTAAATCCAGTCATTAGAAAATCACACAAACTTTCCACCCCTTGGTCTCTAGTAAACTTCAATTTCATCACTGCATTCAATATTCAAGGAGAGGCCTTTTCTTCATCTTGACTTGGGGTGGTTTCTCAGATTCCCTGGATACCCTTCCATGGTCCCAGCTCCAACCTGACTCTACCAAACAGTCACCTGGATTCAGAAGCACACAGCTCCCAGGTTCTTGTTCAGTCCTTTGGACAATTCCTGCTACACACTGAAGTTCACAGGGTCCAGTACATCTCAAAATCTTCACAAGTTCTATTCCCAGGAACTCAAGGATAAACCAAGCCACAAACAAACAAAGTCTTAACATCCTGGTCATGTTTCTTCAGTCCTGATGGCACTCTGGCTGGCCCTAGGACCCAGAAGAAATTTCAGCCTTCCAGGTGGCCTTCTTGACAGCAACTTCAGCCTTCACCCGATTCTGGTGTCAAGGAAATCCTCTTTAAGTTCTCAGTCAGCTTTCAGATGCTTACTGAGAAAAACTCTCTCTCTATCCTCTACCAGGAGCCCACCAGGAGAAAAATTCTGATTCTGACTCTCTGGGGCTTTTCTTATATACACACACACAGCATTGGCTTCCTGTTTCAGCCAAACCCTTCCTGTTATATCAACAACAAGAGACAGGGTTGACACCCTCTGCCACTTTCACAGACGCTTGACTAAGGGCTAAATAACTGCTTACTTGACATAACAAAAAGCGGTCTTCAAATTTAAATTAATTATCATTACAGAGCATCTGTGTATTTTCTGATGATTGAATAGTGAATGATGAAAAATGATTGAATGATTGAGTTGACTAAACCATTGATTGACTAAATGATTGTACTTAGTGATTGATGACTGAGTAACTGACTGGGTTAATTTAGTATGCTCCATGAGTGGAGAACTTTGACTACTGTACTTTGTGATTGAATTAAAGATTTTGTGAATGCTTGAGTTACTAAATGATTGTTCTTTGTTGAAAACTTTGTGACCAGTGTAGTGGAAACTATGTGGCCATTTTTTGTGATAAGTTGCTGTGGATACTATATTTTGATTATCCATGATAAGTTGTAACATTGTGAATTCTGTACCTTGATTTGCTCTGAATGTTTTGCTCTGATTTGTTATGGAATAAATAGAGTTTTCACTATACTGCGTAATCAGAACCTTAAAAGCTGTTCACGTTAGCATTCTTCTGAAAAGCTTCTCATGCTTGGCATTACAAGTAGATAGGGGGAAAGTGAGGCACTCTAGCTGCTTTGCTGTCTAGTAAGAGATGGGTGGGATAGTTTGCCTTGTCTGAAGAGTCAACCTCATGGTTGTTATGAACTCTATTCCAATGAGATAATGCAACATAATTTTGAGTGAATAACTGATTTGGATAGGTCTGTATAGCCCAGAGATAGCTTAATGAGATTTACAATTCTTAGAGTTAAACTGAGTTGCTCTTCCTACTGAGATCATATTTTCTAAGCAGTTACTCATTTAACATTTATTAAACATGTTTATATGCAAATGTAACATGAAATACAATGTGTAATCATAGATAACATACCAAACATAACATGGAATCAAACCCTAGCATGTAAATGTTAGGTGTGATTATAGAGGAAGGCAATTAACATAGAAGGAGTTTCATGTGGTGCAGATGTTCCTGAATGGATCAGACATTAAATCCTAGAGCCCAGGGTTGGAAGCTATCTTGAGCATGTGGATTTTCTTCACTTAATTCCCTGCCACTGATACTGTGTCACATCAAAAGAGTGGACACACTACACATTTGTTACATTAAGAGCATTACAGATGAGGAACCTGAGAAAATGGTTCAAGTGACTTGCCCAGGGCCATACAACTAGAAAGTCATTGAGGTCAGATCTGAACTCAGATCTTCCTGATTCCAGACTGGGCAGTCTATCCATAGTGCAACCTAGCTGCCCAAAGTTTATTCCAGTTTTCAGATAAAATTCTACCTTCTTCAAGACTTCCCTGGTCCTCCTTTTCAGTATCTTCGCATAGAAATGGCAAGGCTTCATCTCAGGTGTCCCTGTAAAATGAGCTGGAGAAGGAAATGGCAAATCGTCTTTGTGTCTTTGTCAAGAAAACACCAAACGAGGTCATGAAGAGTCAGACATGACTGAGATGATGAAGGAAAGATTCCCAGGCATGGTAAACAGATAGTGAAAAATGACCAGAGATGGAGTGTTGCGGGCATGGAGGCTTGCATCACTGATTTAAAAATAAGTGGCAGAGAGAATGCACAGTATAAAAAAACTGGAAAGGTAGGAAGGGACCAGTTTATGGTGAGCTTTAAAAGTCAAACAGGATTTTGAATTTTATCCTAGCAGTAATAAGGTATCACTAGAATTAATTAAATAAAGGGTGACATGATCACACTTTTTTCTTTAGGAAGATGAGTTTGACAGCTGAATGGAGGATACCTGGAGTAGGGAGAGATTTGAGATAGGGAGACCAATATTGCTATTGTAATATTACAGACATGAGTTGATGAGGGATTTTATCAGTGTGGTGTCAGAAGAAAAAAAGAAAACATAGAACAGATATATAAAGGTAGAAATTATATACAAGAAGGTGAAGAAGTCAGGAGTTTATGATGACACCTAGATTTCCAGTCTTGATGACTAGGAGTATATAAGCACCCTCAATAGTAATAAGGAAATTAGCTCAGAAGAGAACTTGGAGTAAAAGATAATGAGTTTAGTTTTGGACCTGTTGAGTTTAATATATCTATGAGGTAACCAGGTCAAAGTGTCCAATATGCAATTGGAGATGAGAAATCAGAGGTGAGGAGAAAGGTTTGGGTCTGACAAATAAATCTGAGAATTAAATACATAGGATGATAGTAATGATATCACCAAGTGAAATGCATAGAAAGAGAATAAGCTCAGGGCAGAAGTTTGGGAGACACCTATATTAGTGGGCATAAAATGGATGAAGATACAGCAAAGGATACTGAGGAGTTGTCAAAGAGGTATGAGGATAAACTAGAAGAGAACAGTGTCAGGAAAACCTAGAGAGAAGTGTATCAAGGGAAAAAAGTGACCGACAATGGCAAAGCCTTCAAAGAGGTCAAAATGGGTGAAAATTGAACATGGACAATCAGACTGGGCAATAGAGAACTGATAACTTTGGAGAGAGCAGTTTTATTTGAATAAGGAGGGCAGAAACCAGACTATAGAGAGTTAAGAAGAGAGTGAGAGGAAAAGAAGTGGAGACATCCCTTATAGTTGGTTTTCTCAAGTTTAGCCACAAAGGAAAGCAGAGATATGGGACGTCAGCTCCAGGAATGGATGGATCAGTTTAGGTTTTTTGAGGAAGCAGTGAGGAAGAAACCAGTAGATAGGTAGGGAATGACAACTGATGAAAGAGTGAAGATAATAGAGGGGGCAATCTACAACAAAAGATGAGATTAATTGTGTATGCAGAGAGATTGCCTTGGCACAGAGAAAGGCTACCTCTTCATGAGAGATGGGTAGAGGAGGAAATAGTGGTAGGAGCCATCTGAGTGTGCCAGATGAGGAGGAGGGAAGATGAGGGAACTCTTGGCAGATGCCTTCGATTTTTTTTTTCAGTGAAATATGAAGAAAGGTTCTCAGCTGAGACAGAGGGTGAAGGGGGGGAGCGATGAGAATAATTTAAGCTAAGAGTTATGAAGCATAGATGCTTTCAACCTGGACGCTAAACTTACTACCCAAAACCGTTGGGTGATTTTTGAAGACAGTAGCATATTTCACAAACCACACGACTTTGAGATAAATTGTATTTTTTTTCAAAGCATGCACTTTTACTCCTACTTAAAGCAATAATTGTTTTCTCCCTTCATGACAAAGTTTATACAGTTTCCATCAGGCCCATTACCACAGAAGACTTTTCTTCCTTCATAGACATTACTTGACATTTTTGTTGAAACGCTACAAAATAAAAGTAGTTTATAATGTGTTCAGAATTGTCATTCCTTTCTAGTTACAGAAGCACATAAGTGTCATGTTAAGCCTGAGGCAGGAGACTAAAATGACCAGTTCTATCTGGAATTGTGTTTACTGTATGCCTTTCAAAGCCACAGTACAGACTCCCATACCTTATCAGTAAAGCCGTGAAGTCTAACAGACTACAGACTCAAGTTTCCCCTTCCAGGCAATGCCAGGTCAGACCATTGTTTGCCATGACAAAGACTTTCTTGAATATTGCAGCTGGGATTTTTGTTTTGTTTCCCTTAATAGAACTCTCCAGGCTAATCATCGGCCATTTTCGTTTCAGAGAAGTGCTCCAAAGGCTACTCTGAGCAGCACACAGCACTTTAACAATCCTCATTTGCTCTTGGTTCTCCTGGGACAAGTGATCCTGAGTAGTTTCAGTGGAATTGAAAAGGAAAAACAATGAAGTAATGTTTCTAGGGACCACAGCACTCTGAGTTTGGTCCCAGGCAAGTCTGTTCATTATTCACATTTCTGCTGTGATTTTGGATCTAGGGATTTGGATCAGGGAAAGACAGAGCACATTTGAGGCTCTTCTTCAGTGATAGGAAGGGAACAATGACTCTTTCTGAGGAAGCCATATTATCTCTTTTAGGCAATGTAAATAAAGAATTTTTTTTTTAAATTTCTAATGATCTGAATAAATAAATAAATAATTGGCATTACTTTCATGAATAAAATTAAACTCATTCCCTCTTATTTTAATGAAAGGGGAAAAATATCTTATGTAGGATTTATGAAGTCCCTTTTACCTAAATCATATATTAGGCACCCCTAGACAATATTACCCATATTCTACGTACTCTGTGTTAATCTGCAGCCACTCAACCATAGGTCAGTCCCCACCAATAAAGTTACCTTTACTAGCCAGCTGGAAGTCACAATTAATTCAAATCAGAATTATTTAATAAAAGATTGCTGTTGGAACTCTGAATCAAATCCATTGTTCTGATATTAGTTTCTAATTATGTCAAAAATGTGATTACTTTTGATAATCTTTGACCCAGTGGCCAACTACTTATATATGTCACATGGAGATCAAAGACAGAAAAAAAGTTGCAGTGTTGGTTTTGTAAAATGCTGGCACATATTTGATTATACTTTCATTTGATTCTCACAGAAATTCTGTGAATTAACTAGGACCTATCATTCTCCCCATTATACAGAGGAGAAAAACTGAGACTCAGAAAGGTTGACTGACTTGTGTAAGTTAAATGGCTAAAGAGATATAGCTGGGAATTGAACCCAACTCTGTAGAAATACCTGTGACTTGAAAACTGGCTGTTACGTGTTCTTAGCAATGCTATGTTATTAGCAGTGTTGTGTGGAAGGAGAAATTTGACACAATGCAACATACTCACCAATATATAACCAAGGAAGTTCCTCTGCCTCTCAGAGCCTCAATTTCTTCATCATAAGATGTAAAAATAACTTTGTTGTCTTCCTCATAATATGGTGTCTGGAAGGTATTTTTCAACTGAAAAATAGTATATAAATTGACTTACTATTGAAGAAGTATATTCATTTATGTTAACAGTGAATGAAAGTTACAAAAATTAATTTCTGTTTGATGAAAGGAAAACTTCCTTACAACTAGAACTGGCCCAAAGTGAAATATTATTATATCTATAGGAAGTAACTTTCAGGCAGAGGATGGATGACCGTTTGTAGATTAAATTCTGGACAGGTGGATGGCTATTTGATGTATATGTTCTAGAAGAGATTCTCAGGCCAGATTGGAACTAAATAGTTTCTGAATTCTAAACCTAGTTATCTAAATCTAATTTTCTAGGATATTGATTCCAAGACTAGCTCTCCTTATAGTACTTTC
>CM053580.1:306890985-306937346 GCA_028627135.1 Pseudochirops cupreus
AGATAGATCATAGATAGATTGATAGAAAGATAGAAAGATAGATAGATAGACAGACAGATAGATAGATCATAGATAGATTGATAGAAAGATAGAAAGATAGATAGATAGACAGACAGATAGATAGATCATAGATAGATTGATAGAAAGATAGAAAGATAGATAGATAAATAGGGAGATAGGGAGGTAGATGGATAGATAGATATTTGCTGGCTGACAATCAGGGCTGTCCTCAAGACAAAGGAACCAACTCAAGAGAAATAGATTTCTTTTCATTGGTATTTTTTAAGGAAATGCTAGATCAGGGGTGGGGGATCTATGGCCTGGAGGGTACATGGAGGCTTCTAGGTACATGGATGTGACCTTTTAACTGAATCCAAGTTTTACAGAACAAATCCTTTTATTAAGGGGATTTGCTCTGTGAAGTTTTCATTCAGTCAAAGGGCCACACTTGAGGACCTAAAGTAGTGGCCCTCAACCTTCCTAATGTTGTAACCCTTTAATACTTGTATGTAGGTGTATATGCAAGTGGGTGGACCCACCTGGAGATGGATAGAGGAGCAGTTTCTCAGTTCCTAAGACCGTCAGAAAAATTGTTTTCTGATGGTCTTAGGTGACCCCAGTGACTCCTGTGAAAGGGTTGTTCAACCCCCAAAGGGGCCATGACCCGCAGGTTGAGAACCACTGACCTAGAGGGTCACATGTGGTCTTGAGACCACAAGTTCCCCATGCCTGGAGTAGATAATTATTCATTAATGGTGGTACAGGGATGATTCACTATCAGTTATGAGTTGGAATTTATAGCTACTTCTGATAATGAGATTCTGTGATTCCATGAAACTCGGAGATCTTTCCTTACTAACAACAGACACATGAATCCTTGGGTCGCAGGTCCCTGAGACATTTTGTTTGTTTGTTTGCTTGTTTTTGTAAAAGAGGAGTTAATTTTTTTCCTTTATCACCATCAAACACTAGATGATAGTTCTGTATCTGGTGTAACTATGATATTGCTGAGAATGTCTAAACAAGTAAGTTCCTTACAGGGATGACTTTATGTTACTATTCAGTTGGTATTTCAAAAATCATTTATGAATCATCTGCTATTTCCCAGACTCTGTGCTGTGTGTTGATGATACAGATAAAATGGAAAACAACTCATGCCTTCAAAGAGCTTGAATTTTACTGAAAGATACAATAAGTTAATATGTGAATAAATTTTATAAAATAATTTGAGGAGAAGAGAACAATAATATGTGAGGGGGTCAAGAAAGAAGGTGATATCTGACATAATCCTCAATGGAGCTAATGATACCAAAAGGCTAAAGTGAGGAAAGGAGTGAAAATTGAAGGAATGCTGAGTTCATGGGGTAGTAGCAGTCCAGTTTGGCTCAAATGTAGAAGATAAGAAAAAAAGTGCTATAAACTAAGTCTGGAGAGAGAGGTAGATTATGAAGGAGTACAAGAGGAAGAAATGAAAAAGGAGACATTTTAATGAGTTGATAATGATTAGGGAGGCTATTTTAGCTGTTCAGTTAATTGGTGAGAAGAGTCTGAAATGGATGGAGTCAACGTGAATGCAGTAAACAAGACAGGTGGGAAAGATATTGCAGAATTAGAATCAGCAGAACTGGGGAAATGATAGGACATGGTGGAGGTGTAAGAAGAGGAAAGGATCAAGGGAATGATACTAAGTTGCATTTTGTATATGTTAAATTTGAGGTGTCAATGGAATTTGCAGGTAGAGATACTTAGCAGGCAATTGGTAATGTGGGAGTAGATAGGACAGATACAAGGATTAAATGTTTGGATCTGGGAGCTATATGCTTTGACATGGCAGTTGAATCAATTGAGGCTAAGGAGATTGCCGAGAGAACCTAGATATAAAAAGAATAAGGCTCAGGATGTAGACTTGGAAGACATCTGTGATTCAGTTGCTGGGCATGAACTTGGATTTGTCTAAGAGTACTGAGGAAGAATACTTAGACAGATAGGAAGACCAAGAAAGAGCAGGTGATTCAAATTGAAATCTGATGACTCCAAGTGCAATTTTTGTTTTATTACATTTTCCTGACTGACCCTAGAAAGAGATTTTTAGAGTTTCATTATCTGGTTGTTCATAAAAACATACACATGAATGTGTATGTATATACACACATATTCATATATATATATACAGACACATATGTATGTGCGTGCATGTGTGTATGTATAAAATTTTCTGCTTTAAAATAGAATAAATATCACTGAACTCTAGATGTCTAATAAGACAGTATGAATTATACCATTCCATTAAACTTGAATTGAGAAGGCTTTCTCTCTGGAATTACTTTAAATAACATTCCTGCTTATGTGACTAAAATTTAGGATAGTTGCCTGGATGCAATGCTACTCTTAACATTCACTAGTTGAGTAACCTTGGCTAGTCATAGCATCTCTTTGGGTCTTAGGTTCTTCTAAGAAGTAGATGTTTTTCTTAAGTTTAGTAAAAGAATATGTCTAAGTGTTACAATTCTTTTGCTCCTAAAATGTTTCATTAATGGTACCTATAGTGTTTTAGCTTTAAATAGTAATTAGTAGTTTAAATACAACTCTTTGTTAGCTGATTTTGATGGACCAAGATTTATTGCTTTTCCCCTTTGTGAGAATGCAATCTATTAAAAATAACTTATGAAAAGAAATATTAGTATCTTCTAAGAATCTACACTGTAAGATGACAAAGGTAGTACTCACACATGTACACAGAACAATATATATATGCACATGTATATTATATATATGTATATGTATGTATTTTTGTATATATATAAACATTCATTCATACATGCCTGCAGCAATAGATTTGTCTTTTTACTTTTATATTTCTTGACTTTTTTTTAATGTGTTACTTTTAAAGAAACAAGAACGGTTATTTGTGGAGAGGTGTGGAACCCCTCACTAACCTAAATAATTGGAAAAGGCTTTCATTGAAGTCAATCAGCAGTCAAGTGTATATATGAAAAAGTCAGTTCTGGCTCATAGAGGAATTTTGAATGTGCTTTGGTTGATAAATTTTAGCCAGTAGCATTAACTGGGCTGGAAGTTACCCAAATGTAATTAAGGGATCAGCTATTCTCTTTTACATATGACAATATAAGAGTACTATTTAATTAGGGCTAGACTGAAGTGGGAATATATGAAGATTTTAGACTTTCAATGATAAATCCAGCTTAATTAAGGTGATTAAAAACTGCTTACCATTCAACTTTACATTTGAAAAATATGGAAAGAGGTATTGAATGTAGCTCAATGTATCTGATGAGCTAGAAATTGTTGGGACATTCATGGATTAGTATATTTCTTCTACAAACTTACAAAAAAGGACCTACTTGGAAAGATGCAATCTGTCACACAATGAAGCACTATTTTAAGTAGTGTGTGTATACAGATGGTTAAATAGATCATTTCCATAAGCTTGTATTAAGCACCTATTAGCAGGAGATGTAAATCAGGTAGTGTTTGAACTGGAAATAGAAACCTGAAAATGAATATAGTCCTTTTCAACAACCTAAACAGAGGTTTAAAAATATGGCCTAACCATCTATCACCAAACCCTGATATATCATGACTCCCAAAGGGAAAACTGGAGAGTGGAGGAGCATGGAGGATCGTTGATACTCAAAGTGTGGTCTATAGACCCCTGGGTGTACCCAAGATCATTTCAGGGTGTCTACACATTAAAAAATGTTTTCCTAAAAATTCAAAGATGTTTTTATTTCTAATACAGTAAAAATTGATAGATATAACCCACATAATTTGGGTGGAGTACACAATAATTTGAAGAGTTAAAACTCTGGAGATCAACAAATTTGAGAACTACTACTCTAGACTCTGAGATGGGAAGGGATTTTGAGATCACTTTTTTTTCAAAACTTTCATGCTATATATGAAGAAACTGAGGACCGAAGAGGTATAGTATTTTGCAATTGGAGAAGGGAATGGCACATCATGAGTCAGAGGATTTGAGTTTACGTCCCTCAGCATGCCACTTATTAAATATGTGATCTCGGCTCATGAATAAATAAATGAATGATTGAATGTTACAACCTCTCAAAATTTCAATTTGCTTTTCTTTTTTTCCCTTTCTTCTCTCTTTTTTTATTCCATTTTTTCTTTTTCAATTTTTCTTTATTTCATTCTTCCTTTTTTAAGTAGAATGAGGGTTTTAGACAACATGACCTGCAAGGTCTATTCTGACTTTAAATTTATGAGCCTATGGCCTTAAAAAAATGCATAGGTTGCATAATTGTATTTTCTTCTGTAACTTTTCAGGAACTACAAATCAAAAAGTGGGATAGGTCAGAAATCAAGGCCATCCAGTAGGTGAAGAACAGACATAGAACAACATGACCAGAGATTAAAGTGCTGAATGCAAAGGCTTATTACCTTCTGATAATTATTATTATTTCTATAAAACATGTGACATTTAGATAGCACTTCCAAATAACTTTAATCATAACTCATTTCCTACCTGCTGGTTCTTAGATATTAAATAATCAAGTTTTCTTTCTGCCAACCAATCAGCAAATATTTATTGAATCCCCTAGTATGTACTCAGTTCCATACTAGTCTAATAAGTTATGTGGGGGAGGGTTAAGACGGCCTGTAACAAGGAGTTTAAGACAAGGGTCCCTCTCCTGGTGACTGTTATAATAACTTGAAAAGATAAAAAAATCATACATAGGGAATAAGGTAAAAACATTACAAGGCAATATATAATAAGGTGGTAAATTGTGTGGGACAGATTGTAAATACTGTTTATGGTCAAGAAATAGGGAGATTGATGAGGTCTGACAATCAAGCTGGACTTTGTGGAGGAGAAGGGACTTGAGCTGGGCATGGAAGAGTGTGTAGATTTTGAAGAGTTAGAGGGAAAGGGTAAGACAATGAGAATAATAAACTGAAGACTACAGAGGTCTGAATGAGTATGAAGACTGCAATGCTAGTGTTGACCTATAGGATGCCAATGTGAGCCTAGAGACTGCCAATGTGGACCTATAGGATGCCCATATGTTCCTATGGAAAAGGTTTTAGATTGGGAATCAGATAATCTGAGTTCAAATCCTGACTCTGTCAGATACTTCCTTTTTTATCTTGACCAAGTCACTTTTAGCTCTCTTTGCCTCAGTTTCTCCATGTGTAAAAAAGGGTTCAGACTAGATGACCTCTAATGTCCCTTCTAGCTCTAAGTTTATTCTTTGAACAGCACAGTGATAGTTCATGGGAAATAATGATAATAATGTTTGATAGGCATGGAGGGATAAACTTAGGGAAAATCCTAATATGAAAGTAGAGAAGTTTAAACTTGCTAGGATGAAGAAGATGATGCTGACAAAAGCAAAGGAGGAGAAGGAAAAATAGGGAAGCAACTTATTAAAAAAAAACAATGTTTTAGCTTGGAAATAGGTAATGGGAGAGGGACTGAGCAAGCATATTAATATCAGAGGATTCAGTAAGAATTTGCTATTGTGATCAAAGCTTATGAAGATAATAATGGTGACATTTTGATGGGAATAGAGAAAAAAGAACAACCTTGTAAGAATAAAATGATTGTATATATCACTAGCAATAAGGTAGAGACAGATGTAGATATCCACAAAGCCTTTCCTGGCTGATCCAGCTTGTACTACTCTACATTTTATCAGAGCTTCTATAACGTTTTAAGCTTCCTTAGTGCTCTGTTCTCCAAAATATGTCAAAGAAATTCAATAAATGTTATGGTACCTTCACTTTCACCCTGTATGAATCATCATCACTTCCTCCTCTTCCATCACACACACACACACACACACACATACACACACACACACACACACACACACACACACACACACACACACACCTTCCAAACTAAAGATCAGTTCCTGGTACATCCTTTCTCTAAAATTGCAATTTTGCAGTTCTTGTATTTATTTGCATATAGGATTATAAAATCACAAGACAAAGCTGGAAAGAACGTTAAGGCTTAAATTAGGAAACATGTACAGAGATGTGCAGTGACTTGCCTAAGGTTGTACAAGTATTATATAGTGGACTCCAAATTTGAATCCTCTCACTGTCCAAATCTAGTGGTTTTTTTTTCCCCACTGCTTCATCCTTCCTTCATCTGAATCTTTTTTTTCCTAGAATCTTCCTTTCTTCAGCTCAATACAAGTACCAACCCCACCTCATTAACATAATGAACCTATAATATTTAATAGAGTTCCCTTCATTCACCTCCTTGTTGTTGTTCAGTTGTTTAACTCATGTCTTACTCTTCATGAGCCCATTTTGGGTTTTCTTGGCAAAGACACTGGAGTGTTTGGCATTTCCTTCTCCAGCTCATTTCACAGATAAGGAAGCTGGGGAAACAGATTTAAGTGACTTGCCCAGGATCACAATGCCAGTAAGGATCTGCGGCCAGATTTGGACTCGGGGAAATAAGTCTTCTTGACCCCAGGCCCAGCATGCTATTGTACCACCTAGTTGCCCCATTCATTAATCTGGCATTTTATAAATACTTATTGAGGATGTGATGTTTTTTTCCAGTTTCATAGCAAGTCATAGATACTGGAACCACTGAAAAACACCAGGGATCAGTCCAATACAGAAGTGACTAAGTATCTTAATATCCTCATTTATGAAATGGAGATAAAAAGACTCTCAATTTTGGAAGAATGGTTTATAAATTAATTCATTAATGACCCTAAAGCACTCTTAAAATGTAAATTGCTATATTGGTCCTAACTATTGCATTGTTATTAATTTTGAAAAATCCACCACTTTCATTAATCATTGTAGGCTTTAAATGAAAATCTTTCTTTATTGAAATAAATTATTTTCACTTTTCTCTTACACATATGAACTATTATGTTGCTACTGTACTTACTTATTGTAGATAATTACACAGGAGTTAGGCTGCCTAGGCTGACTTTTTTTTTAAAGATACAAATTATAGTGCTCTTACGCTCCCCCCATTTCATTGAGGAAAAAGGGAAATTAAGTTAGAAATCTATGAATATTTTACTAAGTTTTGAGGCAAAGAAATGTGCTTGCCATTGATTAATAAGTATAAATGACTGATTTCAAAAAAATTATATTCCACATAGGATCAAAAATTTCAATAGGTCTTCTAAAAGTTTGATATCTCAGCCCCTACAAATGTGGTAAAATATTCAGCAATTGTAAAATTACAAAGGTTTATTATGTATCAAGGACTGTTAGGTGCCACAGACAAAAAGAGTACCTGTCCTCAAGAACCTTACATTTTACTGGAGACAAGCAGCATGTATACAAATAATTGTGCTCCTAAGGAGAGAGAGAGGAAAGGAGGGAGAAAGAGAGAGAGACAGACAGACAGACAGAGAGAGAGAGAGACAGAGAGAGAGAGAGAGAGAGAGAGAGAGAGAGAGAGAGAGAGAGAGAGAGAGAATAAAAGCAATTAGGAGGAAACTTAGAATTGTGAGGAATAATAAATATTTCTTTTAAAAGCATGGACAATTCCTGAACCACCATTTTTTACCCATGAGACTCTTGGAGAAGTCAAATATTAGTTGGGAATATCCTATATAAAAGTCCTTGAAGCAGGACTTCAAGATTTATTAAAGTGATAAGCAGACAAATAACTCTGGAAGATAGAGACAGAGTGCTGGCATTATTGTTGGAACCACAGCTTTAAAGCACATTGGTATGGGTCTATCCTCATTGTTTCATATTGATTGTTTAGTGCTTCTAGGGGCAGGGTGGGAGGGAAGAGACTTCTGGCTTCCAACCTCAAAAGAGATGACATGTAGACATTGCACCAAGCAATCAATCTCCACCAATACGGGATACTCAATGTATGCTAAGATTTGAATTATATATAGAAAATGACTCCTGAAGAAAGGATGAGAAAGGAGTGGTATAAGGAGGCAAAGGCATCTATTGGGGACCAGACAGCTCTCCAAAGAGAAGGGTAACAATCCTCCTCGACAGACAAACAAAATAGGTACATTAGAAGCAACCAACAAAGGGACTCCCCAAGCAAAAGCCCCAGTAATAGATAAATCCATTGTGAGCATAGCTCATAAATGCATATACAGGGTGTTCCTGGTATACCTAGGCAAACAATAACTTCTCAAAAATTATTTTGTGTAACACTTTTGAAGTATGTATTTTTTAAAGTAAAGATTTTATTAAAATTTGTTTAGTCAAATTTTAGTTTGGGAAATTTTTTTACCAGTGAAATCATAACTTCTTTCTCTGTCTCTATGCTTGGTTTGATGGTAAAAATGTCTTTCATGACTATGTATAATAGATGTCCACCTGAAACAAAGTAATATAATTTGCTGAGTGTTCTCACTAATCAAATTTGCTGTGTAGTCCTGTGACATAGAGAGTAAACTTGTCACCAAAATGTGAATGAATGAATCTGAAATGGTAAGAAAAATAGCTGAAGGAAAATCATCTGAAATTTAAAGTTAAACAGGATGACATGAATTAGAATGTGTATGTTGACTGGTAGTATGTACCATCTTATTCAGGGGTTAAAGATGTTAAAAAAGCTCAGCATTAATTAGAAAACAAAGAAGAAGAAGAAGAAGAAGAAGAAGAAGAAGAAGAAGAAGAAGAAGAAGAAGAAGAAGAAGAAGAAGAAGGAGGAGGAGGAGGAGGAGGAGGAGGAGGAGGAGGAGGAGGAGGAGGAGGAGGAGGAGGAGGAGGAGGAAGAGGAGGAGGAGGAGGAGGAAGGGGAAGGAGAAGGAGGAGGAAGAAGAAGAAGAAGAAGAAACACATTTGTTGTTTTAAATTTTATGGCTTAAGGCGACATTCTTTTCAACCTTGCCCTACAAATTCTATGGCATTTTTTTCCTACGAAGTTTTTTCCCCTAGACTCCCAACTATCTTTGGTAATGTTCCTCTCTTTTATTTGCATATTCGTTCTGCTTTTTTTTTTCACATTTTGATGTATATTTTAAATCCCTTTTAAAAATTGATCAAATAGTTTTCAAAAGAAGAAATACAAACTTTTCACAATTATCTGAATCATACAGATTCACTAATGATCAGAGAAACAGCAATTAAAACCATGGGTTTAGCTCTATAAAAGCCAGCAAAACTATAACCATTGAGATTCTTTAAGTAATACCTGATTTATGCCTCTTCAAAAATAACACATTTTTCTATTTAGGAATTTTGTAACTAAAAGTGCCACCTTCTTTTGCAAAAAACAAATGAAATTATATTGCTTCTAAGGAAATGTGTGTTTGTACATGTGTTAATAATTGCCTGCTGACCCATGTCATACACTCCCAACATCTCAATATATATGATAGTGAAGAAAAGATATCAAGTGACTATTTACTACAACCATATATTACAGTACGATTGGGATCTGAAGATTGGATCAGGAGAGTTGCTACATTAGAAATCAAGGCCATGTGTTTACCTTTGTTGTATATATGTTTGTTTGTTTGTTTTTTGCCATTATACCTTTTATGAACTCCTCAGGATGAGTAATGAAAAGTAGACTCCTGGGTTCCAGGAATGTCGCTCTCAACTAAGCAAAGTACAATAGAGCAAACCTCTACCTTTGTGGAAACATATTCAAATTAGACAAGAGAATTGACTCAGATTCTGTCCTTCCTTTCCTTTTCTCCCTCCATTATTTTCTCAACCAATTGCAAACTCAAAGATTGAAAGTCTTAGATTTAGAATATGGGTGACAAATGGCTTCTTACTTTCATACCAATCATCACCCTTGAGACTGTAGAAGCAAAAACTGACTAAAATGTATTAGAAAGCATATCTTTCCTGAATATAAGGATGACATTGAAAGCAATCTTATCCCATTTTAACTTTAATACCTTAGCTAGATGAGGACACATATCACAATCAATCAACCTCTCTTAGGCCTTAGTATAAGATCTAAAGTCTAGTGAAAAGCTATTGAAAACCATTGAAACAAGTGAAATAAGAGGAAATCTATTCCAAATATCTAAGGAACTTCAGATACTTACTAGCTGTATGACCTTGGGCAAGTCACTTAAACTTGCTTGCCTCCTTTTCCTCATCTGTAAAATGAACTAGAGAATGAAATGGTGAACCACCCCAGTATCTCCATCAAGAAAACTCCAAATGGAGTCATGAAAAGTTGGACATGAATGACAAATGACTTGATCTTTATACCAACTGTTCTTACCAGACAACCTTATCCTTTTTAAAATTATACTTAAGGATAAATGACTAAATCAATTGACAACTGTTAAATCTTGGAGGTGATGGGGTGGGAATGGAAGGTGGAAAATATACTAGTGGATCCTGAGAATATTTGAGCCTATGACATTAAAGACAGACCTCTGCCTCCTAAGAAATATCCCTAGAAACCTGAGGGTAGATATAGCCAAATTTTAGAAACCTGACTCTTCCATGGGGATTGGAATAAGGATTTCCAGAGCTTATATGGGACATATGTATAAAATGGGAAAGCTGGAAAGTCACCTTTTCTGCTCCCTACCTATTAATGCAGCAATGAATAGACATACTATCATTTTTTTGTTGTTGTTTTTGTTTTTGTCTTGTTTTAAAGTAGATTATTAAGTGAAGGCAGAAGAGAAATTTCATCTAAATATGAATATATCAGAGAATCATCAGCACAAAGAAGATAACTGAATCTATGGGAGCTGAGGAGATCACCAATGAAATGGCATATTGAGAGAAGAAAGCTCAGAACAGAGCCTTAGAGGACACCAATGTACCCTAAGTGGGTGTGTCCTGAATGAAGATCCAACAAATCAGACTGAGAAAGGGTAGTCAGACAAGTAGGAGGAGAACTATGGGAAAGCAGTATCATAGAAGCCTAAAGAGAAGAGAACATCCAGAAGAGTATGAATGACAGCATTTATTACCCAATCTAACATCCATTTCTCTCAGACAACAAATTTAGGTTCTCTGAGAGAATGCAGATTCATGAACTTGTAATATCTCTGTCCCCAGATCTCCTTAGGCCTTGGTAGGCCATAAAATAACTTTCATTCAATTTCATTCACATGTATGTTTTGTATGTGGGCTATCATTTTCCCCTTCTTCTTCCTAAAATAGATGAAGACTTCCCACAAAATAACTCTTTTGGAGAGTAGTTTACCACCTAATGCAAGAATTAATATGCACAGGAGAAATTTATTGTCTTCTGATTAAACTTCAAGAAAAGTACTATGGAGCTAGAAAATATCACTAAATTACCATCAAATGGTAATGGGAAAAATAGTAAAAGATGAAAAAAATCAATGTTGGTGTGTTTATGTGGGAAGATTGCAAAATGGATGTGAAGTGATACTCTTTGACTAATAGTGAGGTTGAAGAGTTTTCAGTTTATAACTTATGCTTTCCTTTTTTTTATAAATTGTTCCTGTCCTCTGAACATTTATTTACTTATTTATAGAAATTCTCTGCTGATTCTACATGCCATGCTTTGAGCTGAAGTATTTACCTTATAATATAATAATATATCCCTTTAAGCCAGAAGGTTAAAACAATTTACTATCTTTTTGATGTTAGGCAAATTACTCTTGCTATAAAAGAAGAAAGAAATGGAAAAAAAAAGGTAGGTGGGTGGGGAGGTGGCACTTGATCTGAGCTCTGAATGGAGGGATCTAATGAAGTGAAAAAAAGAGATAAACTGAGGAAGGATAGTTTTCCAACACTAGCAAATATACAAAAGGACCAAAGCAGGACATGGAAGTCTTATATAGGGAACAGCAAGTAGGTCATCTTCATGGACCATAGAATGAGGAAAATAATTTGTAATTAGTCTGGAAATATAGCCTCAACTCATGTTGTAAAGGATTTTAAATTAAGGAGGGAAGTTTGTGTTTTGTTGTGGAAATAATGGGGAGCCACTGCAGCTTCTTAATGAAAGACATAACATGCTTAGAATTATGCTCTTAAAATATCAGTTGGACAGTCGTGAGTCATCCTTGATTAGCTTTCTAATTCATTCACTACCTCACTCAGTACTGAGGCACTTCTAAACCTTCTCATTTGCCGTGGCTTTCCCTCTGATCAATCTCAGCTGATATCCTTGCCTCATAAATGTATTAAAAAATTGAAAGCTATTGAAAATTGAAGGCATCCACCTAGTCTTGTCCCCTCCTTTCTCATTTCGCTTTACTCAGATACTTTTGCCACTATCTCCTCTTTCGCTTCTATCTCCCATAAAGAGGTAGCTCTTGTCAGTTTGAACCCTGCTGTGTGTAGAAGCAAACACAGTCTATCCTCTCTCACAGATTTCCTCCTCTGTCACTCTTCACTCACTAATTTTCAGTCCTCTATATATCGACTGCTACCTCACTCCCTACAGACTCTCCCCAGTCTCTTCTTTCCCTCCCCCCCAAAAAATGTGCTTAAGCCATTCATCTCTGGTAGCTATTATTTGATATCATTCTGCCTTTTTGTGGCTGAACTTGAGAATGCCAATTTATGACTGGTGCTTCCATTTCCTTTACCTTTACTCTCTTCCGAACTTTCTTTAGTCTAACTTCTGACTTCATTATTCAACTGAATCTAATGTTACCAGTGATCTCTTAATTGCTAAATCTAATGGTCGTTTCTCATTCCTCATACTTCTTGACCTTTCTGCAGCCTTTAATGCTATCATTCAACCTCTTTTCTTGTATGCTCTCTTCTCTTTATGCTTTTGTGATACTGCATTCCCGTAGTCCTCCTCCTACTTGTCTTTTTGCTCTTTCTCAGTTTCATTTGCTGGATCTTCATTATGGCACACTCACTTAGGGAACAGGAGTATCCCCTAAGGCTCTGTTCTGAGCTCTGTTCTCTCTATACACTATTTCATTTGGTGATCCCTTTAGCTGCCATACATTCAGTTATCTTCTTTATGCAGATGATTCTCAGATGTGTTCATATTTAGACCAAATTTCTCTCCTGCCTTCAGCTAGTAAACCACTTTCAAACAAACAAACAAACAAACAAAAAAACCAAAAACCAACAACAGTTTGTCTATTCATTGCTGTATTAACAGAGGCAAGTCTATGATGATCTGAGCTGGGCTTAAGCCCCAAGAGAGTAAATTCCTATATGCATTAGTCAATACACTATTCCACTTATAATTCTATTTCTGTTCAACTAAGTGCTAAACTAGACATTCCCCTACCTCTTTTCTTAGCCATTGTTTAACAGAACCAATTACTGGTCTTAAGTGGAAAATGTCTTTATCAGAGTAGATGTAAGCACACACACTTTCTAATCTGTTCTACTGATTAACCTTTCTATTGTTAAATCTGTAGCAAATATTTTCAACAATTTCCATATATGAAATCTGGAAATGAGTCAGTAAGACAGTCAACTAACATTTAGTAAGTGCCTGCTATTTTCTAGACATTCTGAGAAGAACTAGGAATACAAAGAAAGGCAAAAACCAGTCCCTGCACTCAAGGAACCACCTAGTCTAAGGTGGGAAACAAGTGAACAGCTATGTATAAGCAATATATATATATATATATATATGCAATAAATTAGTGATCATCAACAGAGGGAAGGCAGTAGAATCAAAGGGGATTTTAATGAATCTCTTTTATTCTAGAACAGGGATGGAGAACCTGCAGCCTTTAGGCCATATATGGCCCTCTAGGTCCTTAAGCATGACCCTTTGACTCAATCTAAACTTCATATGTACCCTTGAGACCGCAGGTTCCCTACCCGTCTTCTAGATCTTAATGCATTTTTTATGAAAAAAAATAATTTCAATAATTATTGGTCTATTAAATTTCTTGGGATTCCAAAGTATCATAGAATACTATATTTGGAACTCAGATGATATTAAAATATAGTCATATGATCCAAATATTGTACATTGTAACTGTTTACCTGTTTATAATCTCAAGTAGCCTACAAGAGGGTTGAGAAAGAATGGAGGGCAACTAAGGAAACTTTTAAATGAAACTGAGAAATTTCAGTTTTCCCTGATGGGGCTTCTATATTTCAATTGCCGTTATTTCTTTCTGTATGTGGTGATGTCACATCACATTTGCATAACAAGAACAATATAGCATGATGGCCCATGATTAAAATATTGCCATATGTCTGTTACTGGGGCTTCTTTCCTAAGCCTTATTTATTAATAATACCAGATCTACTTTATTTAGAGCTCAAAAGAATTTTAGAGACCATCAAGGCCAAATCCCTCATTTCATAGGTCAAAAAAGACCTACCCTGGTTACAGAGGTAGCACATGATTGTGGCATCACTGGAATCAAGGTCTTTCTCACTCTCAGTCCAATATTACAGCTCCAGTTCCACATTACTTCCATAACAGAATGTTGGAAGGCCAGTCTAGGCCCCCCTTTCCCCTTGCTTCCATATTACTTTCAATTGTGCACTAATGAAAAGGATTTATTTTTAAATGTGGGTGAAAATCTATGTGACCTAAATGATTCATACAATAAGGTCATTTCTAGAACCCTGAGTGCCACTAAATATAAAGTCCTGGACAAAAAGTAGGTTCTGAACAGAGGAAAGAGAATCTACCATTGCTTCCCGATGGGTGGTAACTGAGCTATCTAGTAAAATAAATATCTGTGGCAAATGACACATACCTATTTAATGACACTTGGAGTTCATGTGAAGTTTGGCAGTGCCATAAAAGTCTTATCTCTTGCTTTCACTGTTATTACACAGATTTAAACTGCTGTCTCAGAGGCAGTTTTACTATCTTTTTTCCATCTCTCCCATAAAAGTGAGACTTGATTTGCTTAGCATGAGAACAGATCAATAAAAGCTAAGTTATACAGCAGATTAGATCACTAACTCAGAGATCAAAGATGTTAAATACAAGTTGTATAGAAAAGACTAGATCAAAAGTTTAGCTGAAACATTGTACATATTTGCAAAAACTTATAGCAATATCTATCCCATTTCTCTACTGGTTTTCTTAAATATTGTCCCAATTGTTGTATATTTGATGGAGTTTATAAGTGGCAAACACACACAAAAAGAACAATTCTATACTAAAAAAAAGTCTAGCAATGACATCATAGCATGAGCATTCTAGTATACTCACGTGGGCTTAGGTGAGAAATAATAGCTGACATCTAATAAATAAGTATATATTTAGATTTCTTATTATATTTTTATAGAATGAACAACAGTGGAAAATACATTTTCCAAAAAATTCCCCCCAAAAGAGTAATTCACTAAAACATTTTTTTAACAATTAATCCATATAGAAATTTTCCGTAGAATTTAAGAAAAATAAACTTCCATTTTAAATCATTGGTTGTTGCAGTGTTTAGTTAAGGAAATTTTAGTATTTGTACTAGTAAAGAATACATGTTAAAAATTTGAATCGTCCCCTTCCCCAGTTTCAAGTCCTTTCTTGTCCTATACAACACAAGTCCCAGGGAAAACCAAGATACCAACATTGTATATATGTGTGTTTATGTATATACATACATGTGTTATGTTTATATTGTTTTATAATATGTATGTGTACACACATACATAAAATATGGTTTTCCATATTCATATCTATATATACCTATATGTGCATTGTATGCATATGCGTACATGAATTATATACATGAGTGTATATATGGTGTTATGTGTATATACATATACATTTGTGTATGGCATACTAGTACATATAAGATTTTATACCTAGAATGAATTTTCCTTGAGGCTTAGATGCTATATGGATGTATACTCACATAAAGTATACATACTTATATGTATACATACACGTATGAATATATGTGTGTATATATTTCCTGGCAATCACTTCTGGTCAAGTACCCCTCTCAAAAGAATAAAATTTTCCTAAGATCCTCAAACCACCAAATGACTGCTTCAATGTGGTCACCTCAGTATCGCTTAGATCTTAATGGTTAGGAAAAGAGAAGCAGATGTAAGAAGAACAGGGAGCTGTTTGTGGAGATGAAGGGAGCCAGGTGACACTATTTACCTCTCTCCCAGTTCACCCCTGTCTTCATTAAATTACTAATAATGCCAGATCTACTTTGTCAGGTCTTTTCAAGATGAAGGAGCCCCATCATTTAAGAAATGTTGACCTAGGGCAGATGTTGAAATTTATAAAACAGAAACAATTGTTATTTTTTTTCCAACTGCTAGGGAATGATAAAGCTAATTATGAGTAGTAAATAGAGCACTGGAGTTGGAGCCATAAATATCTGAGTTCAAATACCATCCTAGCCACTTACCTGCTGTATAAACTATTAAGCATTTGACCTCTCTGTTCTCAAGTTTCTTCATCTGTAAAATCATAGGATAGATTCAATATTCAATACGTGAAATACATTTTCAGAACAGTTGATGTGGGAATTATGGGTTTGTTTGTTTGTTTTTTTGCTTGACTAGGAATATTTGATAAAATAATTTTCTTTTTTCTTTTTTCCCCCTTTTTCCAATGAGGGGGAGTAGTTGAGAAAGAAAATATATGGTTATTAATGGAAAAAAAAATTAAAGGAAGGGTTGTATTAAGTGGTGAAGGCCTTTATCTCTAATGCTACTACATGCTAGTATAAGTAGAGTCTCTGAATGAGGCCCTATTGGCCAGGAGGATTTCATGCAGGTATTGCCACTAATAGGCCCACAGCAAAATCAAACTGATTAGTGATTAGTTGATATTAACAAAAAATTATTTTACTACTGTGAAAAACAACTAAAGCACTGAAAGTGCTGTTGTTGTTTGATTGAAGTAGGGGGATGGTGTATAAGTGAAAATAACTCATATTCTCCCTGTGCTTTAAGATTCACAGTCCATATTTAATCATAGCAATCCTTTAGTTGATAAGACAAGTGGTTTTTGTAGTTGTTGCTTTTCCCTCTCTGAGGCTGAGAGGTTCAAGTAACTGGGCCAGGGTCATATAAGTTTTAATTATCTGTGGCACTTTTTGAACCCACGACTCCCTTGATTCCAAATTGAGAGTGAATTTTACTATCCAATACTTCCTTTAATATTGGCAATTTTTAAAGTAAGTAATAAATACTGTAAATAATAATAAACCAAATTGCTGTCTTTTTAGTGATTGACCTTATAGAATGAATATTTTATTTTGTGTGGGACAGACATTGAAGAATTCTTTCTAAATATCTCATGCAGATGAGAACCATTGCTTCCCTGCTTTCAAATGCTCCTAATCCTTGACAGCCTTTACTTAGAAAGTTCATTTAGAGAAAAGTACTAAAACAGTGATTTCACAAACATATCTGGAATCCTGTTTTGTAGTAGTACCTTGTACTGCCAATTGATTACAGTAGCTCCACTTCCTTAGAGAAAATCTGTCATAAAGATGACTCAATTATTAGAAATAAATAACTTGGAGATTCAGTGTTGTCTGATGGATAAAGAGCTGAACTTCAGAATGGCAGAGCCTTGAGTTTAAGTCCCTGACACTGTTAAGTGTGCTCTTGGACAATTCCTTTAACCTCTCAATGACCCCAGCAACTCTAAGTTTGTAATGATCTGCATTGATGAAGGAAATTTCCACATTGAGACTCCTCTACACTAATGATATCACATCTGGTTATGAAGAAATTCTACTTTTTTTTTTAATTTGACATTAAACTGAAGAAAAACTGGACTGATAAATTAAGACTGTTAGATTATTTCTATAAAGTGTGATATGAGTTGCTAAAATTGCATTGAAATCTGTGGTCTAATGTATGAACCAATTGTGGCATCGATATATTTAGTCTACCTCCAGTGAAGTGAGCCATCCTTTCAAAGGGAGATGGGAGATGGGAAAAAGAGAAACAACAAAGATGTAACTCCTTCCCCCTATGTGAACCAGGTGTGTGTGGTTGCTCTTGAAATAGGGAATGACAGGCAGTGGTCTCTGTGCCAATGTATGGCTGCATTGGTCATAACTTTTATAGCAGATGTTGCCACAGAGATAGAGGCCAACATTCTAAGAATTCTGTTCTAATTTTTCTAGATTCTTAAACAAATCATGTATTTAGCGGCAAGAAAATCCGTTAACGGATATTATCAAAATTGTTTCCTTTCTCCAATATATAAAAAGGTGGTCATAAATTATTTCTTAGCCAGAGTAGAAGGACTGTATTTATATAGGTCTTTTCCTGATCCATGAAAAGAAAGAGAAATCGAGTAAGCATTTTGATAATATGATGTTTCCTCCTTATATTCTTTTCAGGCACTCAGTTTTGATTATTTTAAAAAATATTTTAAAAAACCCAACAAAACTTGTTAAACATGGAATATTGTTTGTGCAATACAGTGAAAGATAAGGTGTTGTAGTAGCTAGAAGTCTCTTGACTCGAGACCATATAGGGAGAATTTTGACTCTCAAATCAGAGAACCTGAGTTCAAATTCCACCTCTGATGGTTGCCACTTGTGTGACTTTGGCCACTAACGTTGCTTCCCTGGGCCTCAGTATTCACTTCTAAAAAGTGAAAGGCTTAGACTACATAATCTATGAGAAAGTTTACAACTCTAGATAGATTATCCCATAACTTAGAGTTAAGATGAGTAGAATTCACATTGTGTGACTCTGGGAAAGTCACTTAAACTGTCTATGCTCGAGGCATTTTCTCTCCAATATTAAAAGTTGATAAACTGTTGCTACTCTGCCTTGTTTAGTGTTTTCTTATCCAGCACTTCCCACGCTAATGAAATTACAGTAATAGACCAAAAATTTTGCTTTGAAACTCATTCCCATTTTCACTCACTGATTCTCAGGTGTCTTGTGGGTACACAATTCTAGGAGTGATTGATTGAGGATTATGAAGACCTTTCTCCTGAGATCAAATCTGGTGTCCTGTATTGGTCATCCAGTTGGGTGTTTGAGTATATTGCCTAAACATGATGGTACAAAAGTGATTAGTACACAGAGGACTAGATCATTGAATAGAAAATGAGCAGAATCAAAAGGAATATATGTAAAGGTTCCTAGGTAATTTGTTTTAGAAGGTAAATCAGATCTGAGTCCTGGGAACTGAGTTTCTACAGGGTCAACACAAATATTCCTTTTCAAAAGGTTTGAAAATTCTCTCAAGATTAAAATTAGATCAGATTGTGTCTACAGTGTGAGTTCTGCTGTTATACTGTGAGATTATTTTTTTTCACATGGCTAATACACACTTCAAAGTCACAAGTAAATTTTTGCCAAGTCTATCCTAAAAGACAAAAAATAACTGAGTCAAATATTCAGTGAATGCTAGTTAGATCCTATGTCTTACTCATTGAATTGTGGGGTTTTTTTTTCATCTTTTTTTGTTCAGATATGAGATGATCCTGAATCTTGTTTAGATGTCTGCCAAGATGGTTTACCAGGGTGTGACCACTGCATGTGCTACAACTTTTTGGAGCCATGGGTGAGAATTGGGTGATAGTTGGACACCAAAGGTGGATGAGCACTGTTGAAGAGGGCTCAGCAAGCCCTCACACCAAAGGTGCTAGCCCAACCTGAATACTATACATACAGATGGGTTAAACCAAGTTGAAGGTAACTGATAAAGCCTCAAACCTGTCTGTAAGTCTGGGGATGTCTGTACCAAGCATCTGAAGACTTCCTGGAATGGAAAGAGGAGAACAATTTGTTCCAATGTCCACGAGCACAACTGAAGCAGGTTTTGTGCAGTGCTTCAAACTTGATCAGACCTGAAAGATGCCAAGGTCATCCGCTGTATCTGGGGCCATCCCCAAGTCTTGACTTACACCTTGCCACTGGACTTCAATAACTCTGGAAGAGAGGATAAAGCTGATTACTTTGCATAACTCTGCCTCATTTGATCAAATCAACATGAAAGTCAAGATATCATCTTGTGATGTCATTCACCCTATTCAAAAACAAAAGATGAACAACCACAACAACAATCTAAAATTAGTCTGGGAATGGGAGAGGAAAGCATAGTACATTGATATAACATGAAGACCAATTATTATGATACCTAAAATGAAATGGATGAATGTATAAAAATAATTTACAAGAGTTAGTAATAGGAAAAAAATATTTGCTTTGGTTTTGGGAAAATTTGTGAAAACTACTTATAGAAGCCATGTGGCTCATTGAATAGCACACTGGGTCTGGAATCAGGAAGATCTGAGTTCAAATTCAGCCTCAGAAACTAACTATGTGATGGTGGGCAAGTCACTTAACCTCTGTTTGTCTTAATCTACTGGAGAAGAAAATAGCAAAGCACTCCAGTACTTTTGTCCAAAAAACCCATACAGAGTCATGATGTGTTAGACATGACACTACCTAAAAACTGAATAACAACGACAATTTGTAGGGAGCAATATTTAATTTTGATCTGAAGAATGATTTGGCTTATAATTGACAGAGATTAAAGAGAAGGGTATTCGAAGCACAGGGAATAATAAAAGCAAAAGCATAGAAGTGAGAAAATCTGAATTGTGCTTTCTTTTTTTTTTTCTTTTTGGAGGGGGGAAGGGAGGGCAATTGGGGTAAAATGACTTGCCCAAGGTCACATGGCTATTAAGTATTAAGTGTCTGAGACCCCATTTGAACTCAGGTCCTCCTGACTCCAGGGTTGGTGCTCTATTCATTGCACCACCTAGCCACCCCTGAAACATGCTTTCTTGCGGTACAGCAAGTAGATAGGTTGGACAAGAGTCTAGGGTAAGAAAAGGTGATGCAGGTGTGTTATGACTGGCAAGATTGTGAGAGACAAATTGAGGAATGTTTCGAATGCCAGAATAACTACTCCAAACTGAATTTCTTTGACAGAAAAAGTGAATGGCATGCATACATGCAATATTGAATAAAAACTTTGAAAAAATATATGAAAGAGATAGGTGTGTTGCACTTTGAACATTTTGAGGTTAAATAATTTTTTAAAAGAGCTTAAATCACAAGTAAACAGAAGAAAAATGTTATATTTCATTTTCCAGTGATACATCAACAATACTATAGTATTTATAGAACTTTATTAACTACTTTTGCTTAAATATATATCCCAATTATCCACCCCTCTCCCCCAACCTGACCCTTTTTGAGATTCTCTATTGCATTCTGGAACAATGCAATCTTCAATAGGTTACCCAAGTTCTTGACCTCTGTGTCATCCCTGACTCCATTCTTAAGCCTTCCACATAGCTGAGCAGTTTTCAATCCTGTCATTTCTGCCTGCACAGTATCTTTCCTGAAAATCTTTTCCTCCTTCCTTTAGTTCTCACATACAATCACCATCCTAGTTTGGACCCTTAAAACCCGTTGTCTGACCTATTATAATAACTTTTTAATTTGTCTGTCTACTTGAAACCTTTCTAAAGTGATAAAAAATGATTTTCCTAAAGCACAGGTCTGACCGTGTCACCCTCCAACTTAACACTGTGCAAAAATTTTAGTACAAATGGTCTTAACTTTTGTTGTTGATTTCTTCAAAACTTCTAAGCATACTCCCTGTGTGTCACCATTTTAACATCAAAGTTTTCTTTAAATTACCAAATTGAAGTTGTTTGTTTACTTCCTTTTTCTGTCTAACATCTTTCTTCTCATCTCTTTTTATCTAAAACCATTTTTCAATATTCCTTGCAGCTTTACACTGCCTCCCCTTTTATCTTCACATGCCCTAATAATCAACCTTGATTAGTATCCATAAATTAGTTATGGCTGTGATCTTGATTCATGGTCTTTGCCTATTCTTTCATTGTCCTTACAACATCAAAGTTATCCAAACAGTATATGTCTTATATATGCTTTAAAATTAGAATCTCCTATATAAAGAGTTGAAAGATATTAAGAATAGAAATTTTAGAATAATTTCATTGTTACCATTCTAATAAATAGACCCCCTTTTATAATTCTGCATGACTGCCATGTTGTCCTTCCCCACCTCTATTTCTTTGAAACCCCTAGCTCCTTTGAAACCTCAGCTGAAGTGCCATATTCTGCAAGAGTTATTACCTGATTCCATTTGTCATTGCTTCTCCATCACTGTGCATTTATTTAAACTGTGTATATACATATATTTTACTATATATGTATACATACATGCACATGCATATGTGTGTGTGTGTGTGTGTGTGTGTGTGTGTGTGTGTGTGTGTGGGAAAGGTCGTGGTGGGCTTCAGCAGACTACAACATATTATAAAAAACAGTGTGGTAGACACAGAATTTGTGGAAATCATTGGAATATGATGAAATGACCAGAAAGATAAAATTATAAAAGGAAGTCAGTGATAGACTCAAAGTAAGAAATAAGGTAGCACAAATGTTCCATCAGTATATATGCAATATCAAGATACTTAGAACAAGGGCTTCCCTATGCTTTGTAATCTTTCTAGGGTGAATTTATAGGAAGATATGTACAAGAGCTAGAACTGGAGACCATAGATGCCTAGACGTATGGTTTATTATCTATTCCCAAAGTACAATATCAGTATCATTCAATATAGCATACATTCCCATGGAAGGCCAAAGACTTAAGGTGTAGTACTAGCCATATGACATTGTTAGCCATATGACATTGAGTAAGTTGTTTCACCTCTCTGGTTCTCTGTAAGGTGAATATATCAACTTTGGGAGCCAACATGGTGGAGTAAAAGCAAGAAGTTGGCTGAGCTTCTGCTCCAACCACCTGTAATACCTGTAAAATATGACTCTAAACAAATTTTAGAGCTAAAGAACCCATAAAGTGACAGAGAGAAACAAATCTCCCACTGAAGACAGCCTGGCAGCTTGACAAGAAGGGTCAATCACACCAAGCTGGGAGCCGAGCAGAGTCCCACATGAGCCATGTAGAGCCCGGGGTGGCCCTAACAAGCAGCACAGACCCACTAGAGCAGATTCAGAAGAGTGAATCACAGGTAGCTGTGGTGGTTTCCAGACTTCTCAATACATAAACACCAAAGAAAAAATAAATGTCAGTGGAGAGCTCTGTTGGGACCTGGTGACAGGGGAGCTTGGTCTGACACTTACCATGTGGTGGGTGAGAGGTGATGGAGGCCTGGTGGGTTCAGCTTTAACTTAACACCTTAAGAAATAGACTAACTGAAATTGCAAAATAGGCCCAAAAAGCAAATGAGAAGAATGCCTTCAAGAGGAAAATTTGCCAGATGGAAAAGGAATTTCAAAAATTCACCGAAGAGAATAATTCCTTCAAAATTAGACAGGAGCAAATGGAAGTGAATGACTTTATGAGAAATCAAGATACTATAAATCAGATCCAAACAAATGAAAAAATAGAAGGAAATGTGAAATATCTCCTTGAAAAAAACACTGACCTGGAATTTAGATCCGGGAGAGAGAATTTAAGAATTATTGGACTATCTGAAAGCCATGATCAAAAAATGAGCCTAGGTAACATCTGTCAAGAAATTTTCAAGGAAAATTGTCCTGATATTTTAGAATCAGAGGGCAAAATAGAACTTGAAAGAATTCACCAATCACCTCTTGAAAAAGATCCCAAAAAGAAAACTCCTAGGAATATCATAGCCAAATTCCAGAGTTCCCTGGTAAGGAGAAAATACTGCAAGCAGTTAAGAGGAAACAATTTTAATATTGTGAAAATACAATCAAGATAACATAAGATCTAGCAGCTTCTACATTAAGGGACTAAAGGGCTTGGAATATGATATTCTGGAGGTCAAAGGCTTTAGGATTAAAAACAAGAATCACCTACCCAGCAAAACTGAGTATAATGCTTCATGGAAAATAGTCATTCAATAAAATAGTGGACTTTCAAATGTTCTTGATGGAAAAACCAAAGCTGAACAGATAATTTGACTTTCATATTCAAGAAGCAAGAGAAGCATGAGAAGGTAAACAGGAAAAAGAAATAATAAAAAAAGGATTGTAAGAGACAGAAATGAGGGAGACTGCATTTCATCCATGAGGTCTGGCTTATACAAAGTCATGGACATATAAAATTCAGAGAATATGAACAGGGTATAATATAGATTTGAAAAGATAGATTCAGGTCATTTTGCCAAGTGATATAAATGCTAAACTAAAGCATTTATATTTAAACCTCGAGAAAACAGGAGACTGAAGAAGATTTTTGTACAGAAGAGTGATATGACCACATATGTCATATTGATTATTTTGATTCCTTTATGGAAAATGGATTGGAAAATATGTAGATAGAAAGAAAGAGGTGCTATTAGGAGGCTATTACACTAATACAGGAGAGAAGCAATGAATGCTCGAACTAGGCTAGTTGAAATATGAATGGAGGAAGGGAGAGGTTAGGAGAGACACAGTCAAGAATGTGCTAGAGCCAGCTTGAACTGACTTTTAAGTCAATTATTAAATTTTCAATATGAACATTTGAAATTTACATGTGCTACAAATCAGGAATTGATTTATTGTTTCATTGATTTTCTAGAATTGGGAAAGTGACAGATAAAATGTAAATAATGCAGAATAACCTTTAAAATGTGTTACACAATTTTCAGAAAGTGGGTTGTTAAATATTTACTAGGACACCACTGGGTATAGTGTAGGTACAATCAATGACAGCGTCTAAGTGTTGATGCAGAATCAGGAAGAAAGAAGTCTGAAGAAAATGAAGAATGGCACTGAAATTATGAGTCTGGGTATTTGAGTCCTCAACAGAAAGAAACAACTATAGGGGAGTTATTTAGAAAGAAAGAGAAAAAAAATTCCATTTTATGTGTACTG
This sequence comes from Pseudochirops cupreus, assembly GCA_028627135.1. Lineage (NCBI taxonomy): Eukaryota > Metazoa > Chordata > Mammalia > Diprotodontia > Pseudocheiridae > Pseudochirops > Pseudochirops cupreus. The sequence goes on from CM053580.1 coordinate 306,915,613, forward strand.
AGTTTGTGATTATGATAATAGAACTGCCTCCCAGCTTCCTTTTCCAGGTGTTTCATATGACTATCCTTTCTTTATGTGCTCTACATTGCAGTCAAGCTATCCTACAAGCTATTCTGCAAGTCTAACTTTCTATCTGCAGTCTCTGTACCTTTCTGTCATGTCTAAAATGAACTTTCTCCCTATTTCTGCTTCTAAGTCTTAGGTGCTAGCATCTTCAACTTAAGTGATATACACTATAGGAAACTTTTTTTTTCCTCCCTATTCTCAGCACTTTAGATTCTTTCCCTCATAAAATTAGTTTCTCTGTATTAATCCAAAAACACGTTTCTCTCCTTTCACCACCTTCCTAATCCCAGTAACATATTTTCCTCAAAATTAGGTATGGCTTCGTTTTTGTCTTTACATTTCCAGTGCCTGGCACAGTGTTACATACATAATAAAGAGTTGAGAAGTGTATGTTGAATTCAATTAAGTTTACAGCACTTCCAAATATACACAAATGTGATAGCTGTCTTGGGAATTTAGAGTCCTTCTCTGACCTAGATACTAAATTCCTGAAGAAAGTGGAGTGAGGACCAGGGGTGCTATGAAACAACAGCAATCTTTGGTACTAGGGAGGCTGAGGCTGGTATACAAGAATTTTTTTTTTAAGTTTTTAGGAATTTTCTAGGTTTCAAGTATAGGTCAAAATCCAAATTCAGTAGTCTTTACATAGTGTCATGAATTAGATGACCTTCCTTCCCAACCTTTTGCAAATTATACATAATTAAAAGCCTCCAAATTAATATTGATTGGAAGTAAATAAGTGCTATTTTGAACTGACTGTGTTGGGAATTTCTCTTTGAGTCATCTCAGTTCAGCATACTAATTCCATTAAGTGTATCTATACAGTTAGCCTTCTCAGAAGAGAAGCATCAAACTCAGCTTGCCTTCTTTTCTATTTTCTTAAGCATGCTATTGAAGAAATGATATGCCTCCTACTGCCCAACTCCAGCTTGGAGATTGAGGAGACAGAGATTCTGAGCATTTATATCAGCACTAAATCCACTTGAAACTTCTATGGGAAAACCAGTTATAGAAGGACAAAGGTTCTAAGCCTGCCTGAATAACTCTTTTTACAAAATGTTTGATGTGGGTGTTTTATATTCCGAAGCTGGTAATGACTATACAACCCAAATTCCACTGTCTGATAGATTCATAATTAATATTGAAGACAAAAAACCTGGTAAAGCTTTATTTTATGCAAATAGGCCCCAAAATAAACCAGGAGTCTCTACTTTCTCCCCTGTTTCCCCCTCTTGGAGTTTTGCTCTCCTGAGGTACAAAACTGAGCAACAAAATTACCTTAAAAAGGGTTTATGAATCACAAAGGGGAATTCTTTATGTGCCTTGTTTCCATATGAAAGTAGCAACATTTGTGCATAAATGGCTTGCATCATTTTTTTATGAATTGGGCCTTAAGTGCTCATGATTGTTCTTGGTATTCAGTTTTTAGTCATTAAGTAGCGTTGAAACAACAGGAGGAAAAAAAGGAAACATTTTGCACCTGTGGTACACACTTGGACAACACAGCTTTAGTAAAATAGCTACACTCTTATCCCTTTATATATATAAATTATGCAGGGACAAAGACAAGTGTGAATTGATGAAAAGGCGAATAATATATTTCTGAAACATTAATAGGCGACGCCATACTCAAGATAAAAAAAAATATTGCATTGATTTTCTTATTTGATTCACATGCACTCTCCTATTTTGCCCATCTATATAGTTCCCTTGACAGAATTAGGTTGCTCTGGCCGGAGAAAGAAATAATTCTCTTCCCAACTCTAGTCTAATAAGTTACATGTCTTGCCACATTACCTAATAATCAACCCAACAAGTGAGGAAGGGGTTCACTACAGTCTTTTTTTAGAGGTGACATTTTACCATGCTGCAGACAAAGGGAGAAATGAGGATTTGGGAGGAGAGTGGTGATAGAGAGTTTTAAAGAATTCTTCTCTCTGTCTTCTCTTATAGAAGAATACTTGCAGAATTCTTAAAGCTAGATGATACCATAAAATTCCTCTAGCCAAATTTTCATTTTACATTTTATGGTTGAGGAAACTATGACCCAGAGAAATGCATTGACTTAATGGCACTCTTTCCACTAAACCATATAATTCCAGAGAGTACAAATAATTCATTATTCTCTGAGGACAATCCATTATTGAAAATATATGCCCACTTGACAATCAGAATATGCTGAATTACAAAAACAATTCAATTTCACTTCAGAAATCACTCCCCTAGTTTACAAATTCCTAGTTTTGCTTCTAAAATATTTATATTCTGTCCTAGAAAGTTTAAATGCCTTTGTCCACTTAATCTTTTAATCTTCACTATAATTCTGCAATGTAAAAATAAACAAATACAATTTATTTGTCCATAATAAAGGTGGTGAAACTGAGGCCCAAAGAAGTTGTATCACCTTCTACAGGAGATTTTTCTTGACTCCTCCTTCCACATCTCCCACCATCTTCTAGCACCATCCACCCAAAGGTTACATTGATTCTACTCTGTATTAATATTTTATATACTGGCTTATATCATTAACCCTTCTAATGTAAGAACCTTAAGGGTTGTAACTTGTTGTTTTTTTTTTTATTTATATTCTAATTGGTTAGAACAGTACCTGATATATAATAAGAGATTACAAAATGTAGATTGATTGGTAGATTACAAAATCTAGATTGCCCAAATTCAGACATTGCCCAAATTGGTAGATTACAAAATGTAGATTGCCCAAATTCAGACAACAGAACTGGAACTGGAGGTTTTCTGACTCTCCAGTATTCCTTCGGATAGACCATACTTCTATCATTTCCTAAAACAGAGACTTGAGGAAATTTTCAAGTTATTAACTTTATACATATGATCCTAGGATCATTAATCAAGAGTTGGATAGGACTTCATCTGGTCCAATTCTCTCATTTTATAGGTGAGGAAATGGAGGCACAAAGCATTTAAACTATTTGGCAAAGATCAACAAAAGCCACGCTGGACTAGAAATTATGAGATGTCGTTTTTAACCTTGATTTTCCAGAGAGGCATTTCAAGACTTCAGTGGAATATCTGAATAATAAGTGAATGATATATACAATATAACGTTACTATACTTTTAACCCTAAATACAGATTTGAATTCATCAAAGGTATATACTTGAAAATATGGATGGTTCTGGCGTCCTGTTCTCAAAGCAGAGAGGTGGGAGAGAAAGGAGGCTTGCTCCTTTTCTTTGTCATTAGGTCAAGTCTTTAGCAATTGTGTTATCTTGGTGTTCAGGGGCCCAGTGAATACCACCAAGTTCTATTTAAACACTTTAAATAGGATAGCTTGTACAACAGACTATTTTCTTCAAAGATATAGTAAGAAAAAATACAGACATTACCTCTAGCACTTTAGGGATATAACCCACCATCTGCTTCCCTTACAACTTCAGTCTTTGGAGAGAAAGAACTAGGCTCACAGTTTAGTTCATTTCCTAGTTAGCATTGGTCCTACCAAGTTCATGTGAAAAAAATCATAATCACAGCTGCTTTCTGCTTGGCTATGATTCCGTTCTGGACTAGTTACAGGACTTGACCAATATTCCTATACTACAATTCTTGGGCTGTAAGATACCATATTCTCTATACCAACAACAGAAAAGAGTTGAAGAGGGTAAAAACACCTACCCACTTCTCAGTGACCATATGGCCTGGGGGTTAGGATAGAAGGAGACCCTAAGGCCATTCTTTCTTATCCCACAGTAGTTAACTCATTCTTCAACACCTGAATGCTTCAAGTGTTCTGCTGATTCTCACTTGGATTTTTTAAAATCTTTTAAGTTTTTTTTTTGCAATTAAATGTAAAGACAATTTTTAACATTCATTTAAAAAATGAGTTCTAAATTTTCTCCTTTCCTCCCTTCCCTCCCCCTCCTCCTAAAAGGGCAAGCAATTCCATATAGGTTATATAAATGCAATCATGTCATTTCCATATTAGTTAAGGTATGAAAGAAGAAACAAAAGAAAAAAAACATACAAAAATAAAGAAAGTGAAAGTATTATGCTTCAAAGTGCATTCAGAATCCATCAGTTCATTCTCTGGATATGGATAGCATTTTCCAACATGAGTCCTTTGAAACTGTCTTTGATTATTGTATTGTTGAGAAGAGCTAAGTCATTCATGGTTGATCGTTGGACAATATTGATGTTACTGTGTACAATGCTCTCCTGGTTCTGTTCATTTCACTCAGCATCAGTTCATATAAGTCTTTCCATTTTTTTCCCCTAAATCCACCTGCTTATCATTTCTTATAATACAATAGTATTCCATTATATTCATGTTACAAAACTTTTTCAGGCATTCCCCAGTTCACTGGCATCTTCTCAATTTCAAATTTCCTGCCACCAGAAAAAGAATAGCTATAAATATTTTGTATATGTAGGTACTATTCCCCGGGTTTTATGATACTTTGAGAAACAGACCTAGGGATATTTCTGTATCAAAAGGTACGTACAGTTTGATTGCCCTTTGGGGATAGGTCCAAATTGCTCTCCAGAGCAGTTTATAGCTCCACTAACAATGGACCATTTTAAAGACAAGCATAGTTCCAGTTAAATAGCCAATTAGAAAATGTTCCTTCCAACCACATGGTAAGTAGGCTAATTTAGAAAGTATACACATGTTCTACTCCTCATTTTTGTCCTAGAAGCTTATGCTTAGCATCATCTATGTGAATTGTCACCATATTAGAAAAATGATGGTGTTTTCATATGCTCCTATATAATGAATTGTAAAATAGAATTATAAAAGTCCTCAAAGATCCTCTAACCCAACTTCCCCCCATTAATAGGGATAGTTGCTAGCTATGTGATTTTATTGGAAATCTCCATTGATGAAACCCCCTTTATCAATGTAAGTTGGGATTTCATTGCATACAGCAATGAGAGTTTAAGCAATTGAACCTGTGTTTCCAAGATTACACAACTAGTACATGTAAGAAGCAGGACTTGAACTCAGTTTTTTCTTGGATTTAAGGCCTGCTTTCTATTCACTATATCATACTGCATTAAAGAAAGCTTGTTGAATGATTGGTTTGTTTGATTGACTAACTGACCAATGAGGGAACTGTGGCCTAAAAAGATGAAGTCACAGGGAGATGATTATTTCCTCACCAAATAATTGCTAGTGCTTGATGTTCAAGTAAATTGTCCAATTGCCTAATTGTTCTATCCTGGCACTGCTTCTATTGCTCCTAATTGGCCATGTGCCAATTAACTGTGGTGGTAGGCACCAATCTTTCTAAGAGAAATGTTGTCTGAATGAACAAGGTGACCATTACAGTGACTTTGATAGTTGAGGTCATAGCAATGGATTATTCTCCATTGTTAGAATGGTGTAGCATTACCTTGGCAGCCTCTCAATTCACACTGGAAAGTTTCACACATTTCAGTGTCATCAGACATAATATCTCTGAAGAAAAGGTAGAGAAAAGCAAGTTTCTCGTTTTTTCTTGTGAACTAGTTATTCTACCTTTATTCAAATCCACATCTATGTCCTGAAGAAATGTTTCTGCAGATTCTAATGTTCTCTATCCATTTTTACTTGGTAGTTAAGGTCTACAATCTCAGGAAGTACATAGGAATCATTTCTGTAAATGACCACTATAACCTAAGATCTCGAATTAGAAACAGTGATAAAATTGAATTAAATGAATTAATCTAATGATAAAATGATTTAAATTGATAAAATTTGAATTAAAATGATAAAAATGAATTAAAACAAACAAACAAACAAAAAAACCACAAAAACATGGTATAGTCTTCCTCTCTGCTTATTTAAAAGAAAATAAATATTGTCTGGAGCAAGATATGACAAAAAGATACAATAATGAAATCAATGCCAAATTACATGATACTAAATAATAAAGATGCTTTGATTTTTCATCTGAAGATGCCATGTTTTCATTCTTTTTGTTAATAGAAATATTTATAGCATTTTACATTTTTATTAAATTGCTATTGGCATATATATTTTAAGTGTATAGTTTGATTGTCAGATGAAAATACATTTAGGTTCTCCATTTAATAATTTGATTAATTGTCAGTCAATTACACTAGTCATTTAGTGAGATGCCTCCAAATCAACATTGTTTTCCTTCCCCAAATTTAAACTTTTAAATCCAGTCACACTAGATCCATTTTATTACTGCAATTTGGTCCCCTTTTTCTATCCCCCAGTTACAGCAGTCATCCATATCTTAGTAATATACCAGGTGAAGGTATCTTTCTTTCCCAAACTAATCAATATATTGAAACATACTTTCCTCTAACATTTTAACTGCTACAATCATCAATAAAATCTTACATAAATTCCATTAGTGGTGTTTTAAACTCATTACTGATTTATCTGTGTCCATTTTTCCATTCTCACTAATTACTACCTTTCTACTCCTATATTGCGTCTATGCAAACCTCATCTTTTTCTTTCTTCATCTTTGTATTAGTCATTCTTCCTTGCTTGTTCTTCACTTCCATCTCCAAGAATTCTTCCCTTCCTTCAAAATGCAGCACAGTGAGCACTACCTTTTATAGGAAGTCATTCCTGACCATTTCCCTCAATCATTAATGCTCTCCCTTTCTAATTGCCTTTTATTTAACTAAATTACACTTAATATTTTTTCTTATATATGCTCCTATATGTACTTGTTGAATCCCTACTCCCTTGTAATGAGAGAAGAAATTATATCATTCTTTATATCTACATCTCTAGTGTCCAGCACCATACTTGGCACATAGTAAATACTGAAGAAATGCTTATTGTTGGGTTGACTGATTGATCCAATCAATTCCCTTTCCTATTCTCAAAACTTTTGTCTTCACTTTATAGAAGCATAGCTATTGATCATCTGCATCCTTATTTAAGCAAATCAAAGACTAAGTAACATAGCAACTAGAATTTTTCCCTGATCTCTTTCACTAGAAATGATCTTCATTATTTCCTTATAATGTATTTTATGTCTATGAACTTATTTCCTATTTGATATTCTGGTATTTCTGAAAATGCTATTTCTCCTGCTAGAATGCAAGGTACTTCAGGGCCAAGTCTGTGTATTATTTAATCAAACTTAAAAAAATATATAAATTTTAGCTGTTACAATTAACTTATTATTCCTCTTCTATCTAAAGTAATACCTTACACAGAGTAGATACTTATTGAATTGAGTTAAATGAATGAAAATCACTATTTTTAACAGACCACATGGCATCACAAAATTGTTTCTCTGTTGATCCATCAAAATTCTCATAGAAGTTGAGTGATTTTGTTAGCATTTTCCACACTAATAAAAGATCAGTAAGATGTGCCAAATTTTGATTTATGGGTTGTGTTTTTGTTCTTGGAGCAGAATGGTGATTGATATAAAGGGAGAATATTTTTGTATTTTAGTGAGTTTTAATGCAATATAGCAAAGTACACAAACATAAAAGTCTTGAAAATAAAAAGAGTAAACCTACAATTTGAAAATGAAATGGGCATATTTCAAAGAAAATCAACACTAGTAATAATGGCTAACATTTATGTAGTGCTTACTTTAAGCCTAGCATCATGCAAACATTTTACAATGATTATCTCATGTGATTTTAACAAAATCCCTGGGAGGTGGATGCCATTATTATTCCTATTTTACAGTCAAGAAAACTGAGGGAAACAGAGATTGGGACTTTCCCAGAGTAATGCAGTTAGCAAGTTTGTGAAGCTAGTTTTGATCTATGTTCTTCCTGAATCTAGGGCCAGAGCTCTATCCATGTACTACTTAGCTGCCCTTTTACCCATGTTAGTGGTTGTCATTTTACCTCCTACTATGAACTGTGACCTAGCAAATTACTAATAAATAATTTTTTTTGTGCAGTCATGTTTGAATCTTGGTGACCCATACGGTCCATGAGTTTTCCTTAGCAAAAATTCCAGAGTGGTGGGCCATTTCCTTCTCTGCTGGATTAAGGCAAGTAAATTTAAATGATATGCCCACAGTCACATAACGAGTTAAGTGTCTGAAGCAAAATTTGAACTGAGGTCTTCCTGATTCCAGGCCCAACACTCTATCTATTGAGCCTCCTGGCTGCCTCCATCCAATAAATAGTTTAGTAAATTTAAATCAGAAACACATGAGCTCATAGCAATGTCATGTTCATATTGGATATGTTTAATACAACATGCTTTATCTGTGCCAGCACTGACATCTATCACCAAAGCAAACTTCTAGGAGATTGTGATCAGGAGGTTTGAGTAACAACCATGTGTTCCTGGGCTTTTAATAAATACCACTTGGAGAACTAGAAGTTCAATTTTATAATAACCATTTATACTTAACCTGAATACCCTCTATTCCAGCTTTCCTACCTTGTAGAAATTTTGATTGTATAAAATGTCAATGAATGTGTCATTCCTGTAATCATGACTCCACCCAGGCCAGGAATGTTTTATTTGGGATGATGAAGCTATCACACTTGGCTGGAATTTAGGATCTCATTCTGTCTACTTAATATTTCCTGAATGTCATTCCTAAGAATAACACCCAAGACAGGTACTCCACATTTAACATCTATTCTATCTGAAAAACATGTACATCACCTGGATTGGAAGTGACCTAATTTTGTCACTGTTTCTTTAGAGTACCTCAAAGGGCAGTGATGTCACATTCCCAATGGGTGGCATCTCCTTCCTATACCATTTCAGAAAATATAGCTGTATTCTAAAGAGCAAGAAAACAGCACCTGGATAAAAGAACAAAGGGAGGATAAAAGATACACATATTGAGATTCTCTTGCTAGGGTTGAGAAATGAATAAATGGGAGATAGCTAATGAAATACATTTTCTGAATTTAGATCTATATTTCCTTTCCACAATGAGGTAATTTTTAATATATTTGTTGTCTAGGTATACATCACCAGTTTGGGATTCTTGGCCAATATGTATATTTAACATCCTTATGTTAATATGTCAATATGTCAATTTTGGGATCATCTCAATTTTATTACAACTGAAGGCTTAATAATGTTGATTCTGGAAGATGAGTACTTTGATAAATCTACCAAGAGACAGTGATTCTGCTATTTGAACAAAGATGAAAGAGAAACTGATTGATACTGAAGTTCAACAATACTGTGCTCACCCTGAGAGATTCAAATATGAAATGGAAACAGATGCAAATGTGGGCATGAACTTCCCAATTATTATTCTTTTTAGTTGAAATCAAATTTAATAATAATAGAATTATAACTTGAAACCACACTCATATGGTTTCCTGACCAGTTTTGTAGAATATGAATAAACTCAAGTAATGACTTGGAAATACACTAAAATACTACTAACAATTCACTATGTGATACCCTTCACTTAGAATTCAGAGATTTTTTTTTAATGATATTGGCACCATAAATTTCCAGTACCTCCACCATTAAAGACATATAATATCCTGTACTAGAACCCTGGCATTCTCTGATCTCTAGGTTACTTCTTTATTTTGCAAAATTCACTCTAAACTTTGGGAGTAAATTGAGTTAGATATGAACTAAACAATTGAAATCTCATTAGTACAATACAGGAGCTACTTTTTCTGACTTCAAGTTTTATTTTCTCAACACGACATTTTATATCAGTAGTTTTTATGAAAAAAAAATCATAAAGAAAGGAAGATAAGGTACCTGCCTTGAAGAAGTGTATAATCTGCTTCTTTTAAGAAAGATAAAAGGATATATTTCCTTCAAAAATGTGCTTTTTAATTCATTCACGTTGGCCACATCTTTTTTGTATATAGCGTACATTTTAGGAGATCTATGCTCAATATCTACAATGTAATAAAAATTAAAAGGAATCTCAAAGCATGTCTATAAATGATAGCTATCCAGTATTACAGCATAAAATTTGTATTTCTAATTATTAGATAAAAGTTACAAAAGCTTTAGCATTATTCTCAATTAAAAGAAAATCAGTTTCATGAATTTATATTTCTTTTCAGTTGAAAAAATACATTTACTATTATTTTAGATAACACAAAGGAAAAATATATTTTGGAATGTGTATTAAAATTTTAATTTAATTTTTACATTTGCAGATTTTTAGAAAAACCTATAATTATTATTTTCTAAAATTTGGAATAAATAGGACTATACAGCCTTTACATTGGATATATTCTGAAAGAAGAGAAAAAAGAAAAGATGACTGACAACTTTGGATCAATGTGATGATTGTATCAATTTCAGATTCTCTGCTAACAATAGGCATCTGATTGGACACCACTGACTTTATTGGGAAGTGGATGGGATATAATATACCTTGCAGTGCATTAGTTGTTTGCGTTGATTGGATGAAAGACGAATTTCACATGGAGGACAGTTTGAATCCCATCACTGTTGCAATTACATTGAACACCAGAGGAAAGTACCCTGTTGCTGCTGCTGCATGCTGCAAATTAGTATGATTTTTCTCTTTCCACTGTCTTCCTACATTCCACACCCTTATCCCTCTTCCAATAAATGAAAATTTGTATGAGTATTTACAAATATTAGTAAGTAAGGTAACCCCATCTATGAACCAGTCACCCATCTAAGTAGAACTTCCATCTATGTCCTCCCTCACTTTTTATGCCCCCAGGTCAGTAGTTAGTATAAATAGACAGACTGGAGGAATTGCACTAAAACAAACAAAGTTTGTCACTGTTTTTTGTTTTTACTTTTTTTGTTGTTCACATATCAAATAATGACATAATGAGAAATATGACTGTAAAACAAATAGTATTTTTGTTTTGGGAACAAGAACTACTGAAGCAGCTGAGATCAGTCTGGAGAATGTATCTTCTTCCTGGCCTGTTTATGTCATCTCTGGGTTATGTGTCCCATGGAAGAGTAATTAGAAGTAAAGATATAATCAATTGGATTGACATGCCAATGAATTACAGATATATTCTAAATGAAGCTGGAGATGTGTATATGCATGTTTCTCCCTAATAATTTGATATATGTCAGATGTTTATTCAAGAATTTGTGGTCTCTACGATTTACCTACTAGTTGTTCAGTGGCTACTGAGATTCAAAAAACAATGAAGAACTCGTTTCATTGAAGCAGCTTTTCAGTAAACCAGTCTTCTTTTTTTCCTTCCTGCCTTCCTTCCTTCCTTCTTTCTCTTTCCCTCTTCTCTCCACTATTTCTTCCCTCCCTTCCTTCATTTTCTTTCCCTCTTTTCCTCCCTCTTTCTTTTTATCTCCCTTCCTCCCTCCCTCTTTCCCTTTCTTTCTACCCTTTTCTCTTCCTTCCTTTCTCATCTATCTGCCTTCATGCCTCCCTCCTTCCCTTTTTTCTTCCTTCTTTTTTCTCTTTCTTTTTCATTCCTCTTCTTTCTTTCCTATTTTTTTCTATCATTTATCAAACCTCTTTGCTCTGTTAGGCTTCACAAAATGACAAGGCTATTTCAAAGCCATAAACCCCAATGCCCCATGCAGTTATAGCTTGCAACCAAAGACGACTGGAGGGAAAAATGAAGTCATAATTAACCACAGCTGCTCACGCCTCACATTTCCAAACAACATCTTTGGATGACTATATTAGCGTTTCTTTCTCTCTCCCAAATTCAGACTCATTGGAGATGTTGATGATTTATCATCTTGGTAAACTGAGGTAGCTGCCAAATGTTTATGAGACTCCACTTTGTGTCCCATGACATAAGTGGCCTCCCAGTAGTGTCTGTGATTGACCATTGGTTAAATGTTATTTGCTTGATACATTCACTGGTCAGGATCAAAGTAAAATGACAGTAATTTTCTTTGTTCGTGTATCATTATTAACTTGGTATGAGAGTTTGTCATCAAATGAGAGGGAAGTGTTCCATCCTTTAGTAGTTACTATTAGAATATAGAATGGGACTATCTTATGTTATTGGCTTAGCCTTTCCTTGCACTGGCTATAAAAATAGACACCACCTTAAAACATCTCACTAATGTCCTTTTTCTTGAGGGTGAAGCTGACCTCAAGCAGTTTATTACTTGGCTGTTAGTTAGGACTAATTAACTTTGACTTTGTTGTTAGGGTATCCTAATCAGGGGTTTCATCTTAAATAAATTAAAGAAATGCTGGGTTCAACTCAAGTGGCAGAACAGTGTGTGTTTATGGGCTGCCCATAGAAAAATTTCCTTGCTTCTTCCTTGTGGATTGTGTGAATAAGACTTTTTCCCCCCACTCTGGAATGTCCATCTGCTTCCATGTTTTGACAATTTAACATATATCACTCTCAATATATGCTGGTGTAATTAGTCCAGTTTGGCAGCTTACGCCCTTTACAAACAAGAAGCACAATTTGATTTGCAAACATAGGAAATAACTATTTTTTTTCCTGAGTGGTTATAGTTTAATGTTACTGAAAAAAAATGGCACCACGCTGAATGTGAAATAATTGCTATCATTAATTTTAATCATATCATAAATTTTTACTTATTCTTTGGATCCTTGGGATAATTATTACACTTAGTTTTGCTAGTCTGTGGCTGAGCTATTTTTCATTTGGAACCAGCATTATGTGAATTTAGAGTGGACATATGGTTAATTTTATCTTATAATTATGTTAGAATTATCAAAGTGGTTTCCTCATAGTAACTATATTTATGCAGAGATAATTTGCATTAGACAATAACTTTTAGAATAAACAAGCATCTTTAATAGAAAAATGCCATAGGTTGAATTTGTGTAATAGCAATGAAAGTGGTCTTAATGTAATGCCTTGCCTCACTATTTCAATTAGATCAATGCCTTGGACATTACTTTAACTTAAATAAAAGTAAATAATTCATCCCTTGAGAAATAATGGCTAAGAAGTGATCATTGTTCTTTCTTAAAGGTTCTTATGGAGATCTGCATATTTGTCAATTATTAGCATAATGGCAAAAAAATTTCTAGAGCACTTTGTGGCACTCTTCTCATTTAATTTATGCAAGAGTAACAAATATTAAGAAGATAAATTAAGGATATAAAGCTTTATATATGTACGCATTTATATGTACGTACACACATGTGTAAATTTGTGCTCCACACATGCAGACATATTGTGTATATGCACATATTTATATATGCTTATATGTATTATCTGTGTATATAGCCATAAATACATATCTATATATACACTCACAATGTATACCAAATACTCCATCATACAGTCATAATTTAAGAACATGGAGAGAGGGTATTTATGCATACATAATATACACACACGTAAATAGGGACATGTGTGTGAATATACATCTATACATACATGCACGCATTCTTATGTTTGGATACTACTTTGGAGGAGTTGACCTACAGTGTATACATAAACATTTGTGTTTATGTTCAAATATACACTCCCATTTAAACACATATACAAATATTTTGTAAACAAATCACATCAACTCCTCCATAATAGTATTAAAACTAAAGAATAATCTATCAAAAAATGGAATCACCCTTCCAAAACCAAAATGGTCGTACAGGCATGAATGGTGTGATCCATATTTTTTTTTAGTCCAGACACTGTGAGAGGTGCATAATACAGGGCAAACATTAGGAGATGGAGTCAATTGCTGCTATATGTATATATCTATGTCACCAATGTTAGTATGTTGGGACATCAATGGGATTACATTTTTTACTTATTTTCATTCAAATATTAAAGAATATATTTTGCTTCACTGCTCAACACCATCCTTTGTAGAGCTTTTAAACTGTTATCACATTCTTGATTACTCTCAGTTTACCAGATTCGATCACAGCTTGTCATTAGTCATCAGAGGTGCACACCTAGGTTGGGAATTACCCTTTTTTTTAGCCTTCCTAAGAGACCATTGGTTTCTCTTCAAGAATTGAGATACAATTTCAAAAGTGAGGCATTCCTTACCTTCAAGGAGCTTATTATCTATCAGAACATTTCACATCCCACTAGAACGTGGGATTCTCCTGAGGCCATGATTCCTTTTCTACAGTGCCTGAAATAAAGGCTTCTACTTATTTTTTACTTAAAGTATGTCTATGGAAATGGCTTGAATGGACATAATTTTATGGATAATTCAAATATTCCAATGCACTATGGAAACAAGTTTGCTTTGTTTGTTAAATTATCCAGGCTGAATAAGTTTGTTGAATTTAATGAATATACTCTGATTTCCATTTCACTACATGTGTGTAAACATAGCCTGTTAACCTATTGATTAGCTCCCTGTGCAGAAGCACATGCACACATTATATGCATCTCACAGTCTCTTTTTATAACATAGTGTTATGTTAATGATGGTGATAGTTATTGTTACACAACAGCAATTAGTGCCCCAAGAATGCATTAAGAGCTAAACCCCAAACAAACAAACAAGAACAAATCAACAGGATCCCCTGGTTTTGAGCTAGGGCTAATTCAGGAATTTGTTTTCCTTGATTATCCATCAATATTAGAGCTATTTCCTAACTACCCTACCTGCCACTGGGGGAGGTGGGAAAGAAAGAAAATAAATGCTTGATAATTGAAAAAAAGATAAAATTTCTAAAGTTACATTTAAAAACACCTAAAAAAGCAACTATTTAGCAGGCATGTTTGTAGGCAATATCTGCCAAGTGACTCTGAAAGAGACACATCATTTGACAGAACTAAATTGTCAAATTGATTAAAGTTAACCCATATTTAAGAACTATACACACTTTGACCAATCTAAATGAAACCCTTAAGGCTACTTGCTACATAGTGGGTGTAAGTGACCATGCTTTGAGCTCGTATAATTTCACACTCCTTGTGTACAGTTTATCCACTAGACTTATTATCTGCCCCTGACTTTGCCTCTTCACCAAGTGCCTGCAGGTAATATTTTCCTGTTGCATGACTTTTGACATCCCAAATGATTTGTTAGACAAACCCTTGGCAGCTGTATGAAGTGTTCATAAACCCAGTTTGTTTCTTTCCTTTATATTGTGTGCTTACTGTACTCTCCTGGAAAGGAAAGCTTCATTAGACAAGTTACTACGTCAGAATCACCAATTCTTGAGTGACGATTTTCTCTAGGAAAGTATTTTATAAACTAAGCCTTCTGAAAGTTTCCAATTTAAGCACAATGGTCCTATTGTTTTGGCAGGATGCTCCTGATTGACCTATATGAATACATACATGTCATGCTAACACAGAGACAATGTTATCATTGGCTAGAAAGAAATGTCAAATATGGTCATTAGGGAAGAGATTCCTAGAAAGGAAAAGCTGAGTAGATCAAGGCCTGAAGTAACATGCCATTAGGAAATGGACAATGTTAATCCATCTTTGAGCTGTATTAACTTCGCAAAATAGAAAAGAAGCTTTTTCTCTTTCTGCATTATATGCTGGTTGGAAGCAATTTAGTCACAGGTGAATCAAGAAAATGCTATGCTTGGGTGGAATGAAGAATTCTTATATAGCCATCATCACACAGGTGGATTTTCTGTAAAAGACTGCTGCATAAGTCAAGAAAGATCTCTACATTCTGGCTAACTATCTACAGAAGCAAATGTCAAGAGGTAGTCCAGCTACTGGAAAAGGAGCATCTATAAACATGCCACAGTGCATAAGCAATTGGAGAAAACTCAACATTTCAAAACCATGTTCTTTTCAAAGGAAAGAAACAGATGAGAGAGGAGGAAATTAGTAGGTTGAGTTATAGGGATGAATGCCAATACTTTGGTTTTCCGAATATGGAACTGTTAAGATATTTCACATGGATGGTGATATATATAGAATTATATTTCTAATTTTTTATGATCCTAACCTTCCTGGTTGCTGGTTTTTTTGAGTGTGCTTGAGTGGGTGTATATTGTTTTTGTGCATGTATGTGTGTATGCACACATATATGATTCTTATTCAAGATTTTTTAAAAATGGCTTGTCAGTCATGAGTTGAATGAATGAATTTTTGTTTTATGTGTTTATGATTTAGTGGAAATGTTCTTTAGGTGGATGAGAATGATCAAGTATACTCTCAAGCTTCACAAAGTTATTCATTCATCTCTATGGAATTACATTAGTCACAAGGGGCTAATGATATATTATGTGATTTATAATGAAGCATATTTAAAGAAACAATATAAAAACTTCTGACAATTCCTCTTGTGAAAGTGTCCTACAAAGATAGTGGATTGTTTTCATTGCATAAAATTAATACTTCATATAAATTATGCCATATCAAAGTAATTTTTCATCTAAATTTTAAAATTGAGATTTGTGACAATGGGTTATTTTGTCTAATGGCAACAATCACCATGCTAGATAAATGAGAAATATTCAGTAAAATGTTCACCTATTAGTCTTTGTTAGGGTAGTAACATCGGGCTCAATACTTTTATATAAAACTACAATATTTGAACAATGTTAATTGTTGTGAAATTTTGGCTTATATCAAATCCGCATCTTTATTTCTCTAAATTCCATAGATTGTTCATAGATCTGGGCCAAAGAGAATCAATTTAATACTTCTTTAATATGGCAAACATTACAATATTATGAATGTGATCAAATAAATAATGGCATTGTTCCTGGATTATCTACTCCTTAGTCATCCCAGTCACCAACCTTATCAATTTGGTTATCAAAATACCCTCCCCCTGGCTACTATTTCCCGTTGTTTGTGATCTACTCAATTAAATGTACCGGAATTTAAGAGTATCTAGAACAGGTAATTTCTGTCTTTTGACTCTGTATTTTTTCTTCCATAATGCAAAGAAAATAAGATGGAAAATGTTAGTAAACTTGTAGTTTCCTATGAAAATAATTATGTTCAATTAAATACACTTGAACAGATAGAAAATAGAGCAAATTATAAGAGGTAAATAGTAAAAGTAGGTGAAAGGCAGCTTTCCAGTGAAGAAATCAAAATAATTCATTGGCATATAAAAAAATGCTGTAAATCATTATTGAATAAAGAAATGCAGATTAAAACAACTTTTTGATATTATTTTATACCTAGCACCAATTCAAGTAATTATTTTCCTTAGTGAGCTTTTGGACCCCCTTTTCTATCCTGCCAATTCTCCTTTTTAAGACATTCTTCTCCTCATTGACTTTTTGGATCTTTTTTGTCATTTAAGTTAGTCTTTTTTTTTTTTGAGGTTTAAATAAATATTTTATTTTTAAAAAGATATTATGATAAGTTTTGCTTTGAGAAGCAGCATGGTGTATTCGTTTAGGGGCCAGGCCTTTGAGTCAGGAAGACCAGAGTTTATGTCCTCTTCCACATGCTAGCCATGTCACTGTGGGCAGGTCATTTAACCTTGCACATCCCCTGGGGAAAATCACTAAGACTCTTTTTTTTTTCTTTTCCCAGTGATCACTCATTGGTTACAACCCTTCTATATGACCAAAGTATTGTATGGTGTGAAAGTATTTGCAGATCCTATACATGATTGCATGCCACCATGGGGGGGGGGGGGGAAAGGGAGGGGAGAAAATCTGAAACTCAGGTGAATGTGGAACTGAATCTTGTAAATTAAAAGTAAATAAATAAATAAATAAAGCAATGAAAAAAAGTCTGTTTTTTAAGGTGTTATTTTCTGCAGCATTTTTGGGTCTCCTTTAGCAAGCCATTGACTTATTTTTCATGATCTTCTTGCATCACTCTCATTTCCCTTGCAAATCTTTCCTCTACTTCATTAACTTGATTTTCAAAATCCTTTTGGAGCTCTTCCATGGTCTGTGACCAATTCATATTTTTCTTGGAGACTTTTGATGCAGGAGCTTTGACTTTGGTTTCCTCTTCTGAGTATACGTTTTGATTTTTCTTGTCAGCAAAGTAAGATTCTATAGTCTGATTTTTTTCTAATGGTTGCTCATTTTCCTGACTAATTACTTTACTTTTTAGCTATTTGTGAAGGTAGGAGGCTGCCTCCAATGTGGAGGGGGTACTGTCCTAAACTTCAGGGATTTTGTGCAGCTGTCTTCAGAAATATTTCTAGGGATCTGTAAATTTGCAGTTCTTCTAAGGTTGTATGATCAAAGAACAGATGTTTAGTCCTCTCCTGGTCTGTTCTTTTTTCTGTGAGTGACTACAAGCACTCTTCTCTGCCTTGGAACTCTGAGAATTCCCTCTCTACCACCACCACAACTTCCACCATACAAGAGTTCCTCCTCGTCCCAGAACCACCACTCAGGACTGTGGCACAGGTCAAAACATGGAGGCATGGTCAAAACAAGAGAATCCTGTCTCACTGCCAGCAAAGAGATCCCTGCAATCCTGCTTTAATAAGCTGCTTGATCTCCCTACTGTCTGTGGTCCAAGAACTCTGAAAGTAGCCACCACTCCTACTATACTGTGTTTGAACCTTGCTCCTCTCTCACCCAGATTCTATAGAGCTGAAACTCCTGCAATGGCTTGTGATTCAAGTCCTTGAAGCCTGCTCTGGGTTTGCTGGGGTCTGAGCTGGTGTGACCCACACTGGGCTGCACTCTTCTCTCAGATTTTTGCAACAGACCTTGCCTATTGACCTTCTTGGTTGTCTCGGGATGAAAATTTATTTCACTCTGTGATTTTACCAGTTATGCTGCTCTAGAATTTGTTTAGAGTCATTTTTATAGGTATTTGGAGAAGTTCGGGGGAGATCTCAAGCAAGTTCTTAATTTTATTCTGCCATCATGACTCTGCTGCCCTCCCCAGATTAGTGTTTTCATATGCAATCATCTTTTTATCATAATTTGTTATGGAAAAGCTTGTTTTATTCCATAGATTAAAAATAAACTTAAAAAGTAAATTATATATAGTAAAAGTATTTTCATGACATCAATTGAAAGTGTCTGGCCTTGTAAATGTTAAAAGGAGGGGCATTCTTTATTTTGTATTTTTATCCTCAAAGTTAGGCACAGTATTTGGTTCATAAGAAGCTCTTCACAAATGCTTTGAATATATTCATTTTTTTTCACCTCTACCTATCTGCTTATTTTATAAAAGAAGCAACTGAGATGCATAAAAGTTCATAACTTTCCTATAGCCATATAACCAGAGTTGAAATTAAAACAGTTTTTCTGACTCAAAATTCAGACTTTGTTTTGTTCTATTGTTCAGCACTATTTTATAAGGCCATGTGTGATTCCTTGTTAGATGAGCCAAAAGAAATATTTTGTTCAACAATCCTGTGATTATCAACATAAGGAAGGCAGGTAGGTAATAGGAATTTAAATGCATGCTAAACAGGATCTCATGCCAAGCTTAGAAGATTCATTTTCTGCTTCATCAATCTAATGGTGTTGTTTTAGGGGAATACTATTTATCTTTCACCAAATTATGAAGGATATTGTATTTGAAACTACACTTGTCTTTGGCTGCCATGTCTCTGCTTGTCAAGGATATCAAGTGCTCAGTTGCCAGGGTAATTTTGGGACTCACTTGCCCTTCCTGTTGTGGTGATTATTTTGTGTCAATCAATCTTTTGTAGGAAATGATGACTTTTTGTAACCTGTTATGCTTTCCTTGTGTATACAGCTAAGAGCTTATCATAGAATATGGTGCAAGACAGTTATTGAAACCTAATTTCTGTCAAAGTCTCTTCCAGACTTCCCCCAAGTTCTTAAATAGATTGTTCTATCTCCAGTCATTTGCACTTTTGGTTGCATCAAACAGCCCACTGCTGTATTTAGTTTGCTGTTGGATCTAGGTTATGGAGTCAGTTCTACTGATTTAGTTTTATACATTTTATCTAATATTGAACAATTTTGATTGCTATCTTGTTATATAGTTTGATATCTGGATAAAAATATGCCACCTTTTCCTTATTAAAAATAATTCTACTGTGAATAGCACATACTTAGGAGCCCTGCAACATGGAAGGCTGAGGCTGATGGATTGTTTCAGTTTTGGGGTTATGATAAGCAATCAATCAATCAGTAAACATTTATTGTGGGCCTTCAATGTGTCAGGCACTGTGCTAAGTGTGTGCAGTATCACCCTAAAGTCCACATGGCAAATACCCTACAAACATAAGGATGCCTTAGGAGAGACAAACTTAAACAGATCAAAAAGAGAATGAATTAAAGTTCTCATTCCAATAAAAAGTGAGATAAGGCCCACGAGAGTCCTGGGAGATATACATAGACTCAAGCTTTCTCCAAATCTTTGCTATTCTTCTTTAAATGAAAATTTTAAATATGTTTTTTACTAATTCACTATATTCACCTTTTGATAATTTGACTGACATTTCATTGAATATATAAATTCATTTAGTAATATGCTTGCTTTTTATTTACTGGTATGATTTATGCATGAATAATCCTTCTTAAATTATTTAGATCTTCACTATTAAAAGTACTTTTCCTTTGTATTTATTTGTCTTTTACATGACTTGGTAGGTTAACTCCTGGATAAAAATGTTGTGATTATTTTGAAATGGATTAATACTTTGAACACTTCTACAATGTTTTAAAACTAAAATGGAAAGATTGTTTTGTGCATTATTTTTTTTTACTTTATTTTGTGTCTTATTAGTAGAACAATTGATCATCTCTATTAAGTTCTTTGTTCATTCTCCAAGTTTTTTGAAATAAACTAACAAGTCATCTACAAAGAGAGAAAAAAGCGTTTTCTCTTTGTTAATGCTTTTGTCTTTAATTTCTCCCCCTTGCCTTATTTTTATAATTTCATCAAATATTTACCCAAATAAATATGTGTGTGTATATATATATATATACTCACATGTGTGTATGCATGTGATCATTCCACTAGGTTTTCATTCATATGCATATATATATGTGTGTGTGTGTGTGTGTGTGTGGGTGGGTGTGGGTGGGTGGGTGTATATGTATTTGTATACACATACTATACATATAAATATATATACATATACATACACAAATATGTATATGTAAATGTGTAAGTACCCACACTGATGGAACATCCATACTTCACCATTGTGGTTATGAGAAAAGCTTCCTATAATAATGAAGTCATCTATGCCTATTGATTTTAGGGTTTTTAATGTAATTTACTGTTGCATTTTGTCAAAAGACTTTTCCATGTCTATTGACACAATCATGTGGTTTCATTTCTAGTTTTATATTTACAATTTTCAATCAATATCAATTACTATGATTAGATGATAGTAGTTTTTGATTTTCTTCTTATTGTTGTTAATTTTTGCTTCACCCTTCCTTGGTTTGGCACAAAGAGCACAAAAGAACTCAAACAGCAAGGAAATGGATTTAAACTACTAAGAGTTATTCAAACCAAGGACACTATAGGCACCATAAATGAAATATTTTAGGAGCAAAAGAATTACACAATTTAGATATTTTCTTTTCCTAAACTTAGAAAAAACACGTACATCTTAGAAGAATCTAAGACCCAAAGAGTTGCTGTGACTTAGCCAAGGTTACTTAACTAGTGAATGACAAGAGTAGTGCTGGATCTAGACAGCTCTCCTAAATTTTAGTCATATAAAAAGGGATGTTACTTACAGTAATTCAAGAGGGAAAGTCTATTCATTCATATTTAATGGAAAGGTATAATTCATACTGTCTTATTAAATACATTCAGAGTTCCATGACATTTAATCCATTTTATTTTATTTTTTTGTTTTTTTTATTTAAGTTTTATTATAGTTTGCATCATTCATTTCCACAAGATTTTGAGTTACATATTTTCTACCCGTCTTGCCTCCACCCACCGCCCCAAAACATCCATCCCAGTGTGTCCCCC
>CM053580.1:306945508-306964284 GCA_028627135.1 Pseudochirops cupreus
TGGTGGATTCAGGAGGGAGCTGGCACCATGGAAGGGGATCCAGGGAATCAGAGAGACCACTCTGAGTCAAGATGAAGAAAAAGCCTCACCTTGGATGAAATTGAGGTTTGCTAGACACCAAGGGGTAGAGGGTTTGTGTGGTTTTCTAATGACTGTATTTGTGATTAATGATATTTAGTAATTGTGAATCTAGAATAGTGACTGATTAAGTTAATGGTTGCCCCATGAGTGGAAGTTTGATTATTCTCTTGTGAATTGATTGAATGATTAAGTATTGAGTTGCCCCATGAGTGGAAGTATTGATTACTGTACTACGAATTGATTGAATGCTTTGTTCTAAATATTGTGGCCACTGTTGTGAAAACTGTGTGGTCATTTTCTGTGATAAGATGTAATGTTGTGAATATTATATTGTGATATATTGTGAATGTTTGCCTTGATTTGTAATGGAATAAACAGAGTGTTCACTATATTGTGTAATCTGAAACCTAAAAGCTGTTCACAGTAGCATTCTTTTGGGAATCTGCTGGTGCATGGCATTACACCTTGCCACTGCTCTCTTATAGTTTTTTGTTTGTTTGTTTGGTAGTTTTAGTTTTTAACATGAAAGAAAATTGAACACAGATTCTCTGACCAAAGAGTCCATCAGCAGTTGTCCAAGTAATAATCTTACCCAAATGACTTACCCAAAACAACTTTCATAAGGTAGACCAAATGTTTTTCTGAGACCATACTGAAATCCTTTGCAACATAGGAGAGCTACTCAGAGCTTGTGATCTTGTAGTACAGTATTTTAGAATCCAGAATCGTCTCTATACCATGATAAGGCACAGAAATAGGAACATAGAGTTAGAAGTGGAATTTGCCCAAGAGACCAAAATAATTTAGCTTAACCCCCTCATTATATAAATGAGGAAACTAATACTGAAAGAGATGAAGTCATTTGCACAAGGTCATACAGATAATAAGTGAGAATCTGAGATTCAAAGCTATTTCTGATTACATTAAATCCATTGTTCATCCCACTATACTACTTTATTTTCAAGAGGAAATCTTGGATGTTTGATGGATGAGTTAGTAGAGAATGTAGACAAGAATCCGAAAGGATAAGAGGTCCTGGATAGTTCCACAGCTTGTTTGGCCAAAAGGAATAACCACGTCATAGAACCAATGACAGAATTCATTGTTTGCTTTTATAGAAGTGGGTCTAAATGGAGTAAATATTTTTAAAAGTTTCGTTTAACTTCAAGCAGAAAAAAAATGTGTTAGGATTTTCTTATTCAAAAGGCTAAATAAATATTGTTCTTTGAGTGGAAGGTACAAGAATTTTGAGAGTGAAATGCCTTGAAACCAATCCCATTAAATTGGCTATTTAACATGCAGCCTTGCCAGTGAAATGATTGATCTAGATACCATATTTCTTCAAGGGTATGTCAGAGTGGAAGGAGCATTAATATGACATGGTATAGAACTTAAATCTAAAGTTGGATAGAACATAGCATACAATCTGTCAACCTGTCAGCTAAGAGGCGCATTATTAATTAAATTAATAAGAGCAGACCATGCTGTTTTAAAGTTCTAAGTGTGAGAAAAAGGATCAGGCCATTGCAAATGGGTGTTTTCCCTTCAACGACTATAAAATAATCTTGATAAAAATTTGTAAATAAATTTTGTCTGTTACTGTATTGACTTTTAAATATGACAAAGAAAATATAGATATTGATAGCTGAATCATGGCACAAATTCAAATTTATAGACTGAATAAATTTCTGAACATGGTCTAACTATACAGATTCAATTTGAAGGTCTCACTCTAGAGATGACCATGACTTCTCAAAATCTGTGTTAGCCAACCCCCTCCTCAGGCAGGTGTGACCATCCTGGAAACTTTTTTTTTTTAATACAACCCCTGAAATACACTATGTCTGCATTTGAGCTAGCCAGCTCAGTTGGTGCTTATGGTTATCTGCTGTTGGTCTTTTTGTTTGTTTGTTTGCTATTTTATTTATTTCCAGTCTTGTGATTTTCCTCTGGCTACTCCATATTTCTCTACCATGCCCACAGAAACCTACTTATACCAGAAACTCAAGTACTAGAGGTCACACACTGAAAATACCCAATACCACTACAGCCTCATTCTTCGATTAGATACTCCTCCCAGGACCTCTATTTAAGGAGTCCACATGGTTTTCCATCCCTCATCCCTCTTTCAGCTTCATTTCTGATTTCTTCTACCATCTGCCTGTCTGGATACCTTAATCTTTTCCTGCACATTTTTATTCTCTTTGATGTATTGTCTTCTCCTATTAGAACTAAAGCTCACTGCATCCAGGAGATGTCTTTCTTTCTACTTTTATTTGTATTCCAAGTACTTAGCATTGTGCCTGGTACTCAATTAAGTACTCAATATATGGAGGTATGTATGTTAACTTGACAAAATGAAGTCTCTAATTAGATAGAGGGAATACCTTGTGGAGTGAGAAGAAGATATAGAAGTAAGGACCCTTGTAGGTAGGGACAGGTTTCTCTGTCCAAAGGAAAATAGGATGGAAATTTAAGTGTAGCCAGTCCTATCCCTAAAAAGTTTAGTTTGAGCAGGGATTCAGTGGAGTACCCATACTGCACTACATGTGGGCACTAGGGAGAGCAAGACTAGATGGCAACTAATCTAAATAGAAAAGGGGAACTTCCAAAGAAACAGGAGGAAAACAGGGGTAAATTTCTGGGAATATTAAATAATGACTGAAATGCTAAAAATCACTAAAGAGAAAGTCTAAGTATGTTTAAAACTAGTTGCCAGAGAAGAGCATTTATAGTGTAGAAGTGGGGGACATGGCCAGCAGTGCTTGAACCTCACTCTCATCAGAATTGGTTCAAAGAAGCACACACACACACACACACACACACACACACACACACGCATGCACACATGCACACACACAGATATAGAAAACTAACTTACACAATAAGAAGATAAAGAGGGGAAGAAGATAAGAGATAGGGAGTGGGAAGATTGAGGGAGACAGTGGTTGGAAGCAAGACAAAATAGGAACAGGATAAAAAAGAGAGGGAAGGATAAATAGGGGAAAAAGAGATAGAGAGAAAGGCACAATTAATAATCATAATTGTGAAAGTGATGAACTAGCCAATAGAATGGAAGAAGGTAGCAAAATGTTTTAGAAACCAAAATCCAACAATATATCATATATGAAACACACTTGGGACAGAAGGACACTCACATTAGGTGAAACGCTGAAATAAAGGGACTAGAGCAGAGTCTATTATGCTTCAGCTGAAGAGAAAAGAGCAGGAGTAACAATCATGATATCGGAAAAAGCAAAAGCAAAATTAGACCAAATTGAAAGAGATAATCAGTGAAACTACATGTGCTAAAAGGTGCCATAGACAATGGTATTAGTAAAAAAAAAAAATTACAAGTATTCTCTGATAAAGATGTCATTTCTCAACTTCATAGGGAACCGAATCAAATTTATGAAAAATAGAGCAGTTCCCCAAATTATAAATGGTCAAATGATATGAACAGGCAATTTTCAGAATAAATCAAAGCTATTGCTCTAAATTACTATTGATTAGAAAAAAAGGAAAATGAAAACTACTCTGAGGTATAACCTCACGTCTATCAGAAATGACAAATGCTGGGGGTGATGTGATTAAGGTTAGGGGTGCTCTGGAGACCCCAAAATACCAACACACCAGGTCCTGCTGAATGAATTTAACTCAAGTATTCTCAACCAAAGAAAAGCCAAGTTTATTAAAAGTTCACCATATTGGGTAGACTCTTAAGGAGCCTAGATATCTGTTATGCTTGCATTGGGCAAGCAGGACAGAGTAAGTCTGTCACAGAGCAAGTCTGTGCTAGGTCATTCTATGACGCTCTCACACACATGGGGCAAGAAGGGATCTTATATACAGGAAGGCTGTGGGAGAAATCTAGGGGTGGTCTGCAGGAGGAGTTTGGGGAAGATTTAATGAGGTCAATGAGTGATTAAGGGTAGGAAGTTGTTGGAGGGCTACCTGGAGCCAACAGACACTAGTGGGTTGGGCCAGTTCAAGGGTGAATTGATATTTTAATAGGCTCAAGGGTGGGAAGTAGATGAACAATGGAGGGCTAGGCTAGTAACAGAGGTCTGGGCAGAGCCACAGTGAAAAGCTTATGGCCTCTGCAAATGCCTCATCAAGTGGGAAGATTCAGTCAGAGTTCAAGTGGTTTCCCAGAGCCTGTACCTCAAAGATTCAAGCAGAGCTCAAGGGGATTCCCAGAGCTACACTTCATCAGTGGGAATAACGGAAAATCTGTTGGTAGAGTAGTGAACTGATCCAATCATTTCGGAAAACAGTCTGGAACTAAACCCAGAGGACTATAAAACTGTATACTTTTGATCCTACAGCACCCCGATTAGATATGTACCCCAAAAGATCAAAAAAAGGAGAAAAATGACTCTAGATTATGGAAACATTTATAGCAGTTCTTTCTGTGGTGGCAAAGAATTTTAACATATTGATTGTGATGAATTCCTATAAGAAATTATGGAGTGGTTTTAGAAAAAACAAATAAACATGGCAAGACCTATATGAACTGATCAAAAGTGATATAGGAAGGACAAGGAAATAATTTGCTTTCGTAGCATCAATTTAATAATGATCAACTAAGAAAGACTTGTCTGCTGTGATCAGTAAAATTATCAAAGACAATTCCAAAGGACTGATAAAGAAAAAAATGCTCTCCAGCTCTAGAAAACTGATGAACTCTGAGTGCAAATAGAAGTGTAATTTTCTTACTTGTTTGAGAAATAGCAAATATGGAAATGTTTCATGATGTCACACATATAATTGATATGTTGTTTGTCTTCTCAGTGATTGGGAGAAGTGTGGGAGGGAGAGAATCTGGAATCCAAAAGTAAAAAAAAATGCATATACAAAGACACCTAGATACACACACATATGTTTAGAATTGATATTATTCCATTGTCCATGGTATCTTTTAATCAAATGGAGTTTCCTCGATTATCTCTTTTAATTAGGTCATATCTTGCATTTGCTTTGCCCAAGATGTTTGTTAGCCCTGCCTTTTTTGATTTGTTTGTTTTAGCAGAAGCAAATTAGATTCTGCTCCAGACACTTATTTTAACTCTGGGTTTTTCTGTTTCATTTGTGTTTGTTGTAAATAATGCCATTGGATTCTGGTTTCTAATTCATTCTGCTATCCACTGCTGTTTTCGAGGTAAGTTCATCCCATTCACACTCACAATTATGGTTATCATATATTTATCTTCATCCTATTTTTATCAGTTTCTTTCTCTTTTTACTCTGTCCCTCCTCAAGACTTCATTCAACTTCTTTTGTTCATTTGGTTTTAATTTCCTCTGACTTTTTTCTTTAAAAAGAATGATATTATACTCTCTTTATTCTCTTCACTTTTTACTCTAAAATTTTTTTCTTTTGTTCATAGTCCTTTCAGTTATTTATTCCCTCTTTATCTCTGTGGTCCTCATGGAATTAAAGTTTCAAAATATCTGTTTTTAGTTCTCTCTTCTCAACAGTTTCTATGGTTTTGTCTTGTAAACCATGCCTACCTCTTTCCTACCTGCCTTTTTTGATACTATGTCTTGGTTTTACAACAATTCTTACAGGACATAGAAAGAAACATGTTTTGCCCATATTAGAACTTTTTCTCTGTTCTTCATTGTATGGTCCAATTCTACCCCATTGCCTTCCCCAAAATCATTTTCTCTCCCATTTTCCAGGGAAATCTCCGTGCTACATCCATTTATTCTCATACTTTTGCCCCTATAAGCTCTGATCCTGCTTATTTCTTTTTTTAAAGGGAAGCTATTCATGGAGCTAACACACTAACAGAAGTAATGCTTTCTGAATACTTGATCCTTGAATGTTAAACTTATAAGGTTCCCATCTGCCATTATAGAATCTTTCTCTCCCCGTGGAAGTCTTCCTCAATGGGACTCCATTCCACCACTGAATCAAGTTTCCTCTTTCACTCTATTTCAATCTCTCTGTTTGCCACCTCAGCCTTTCTCCTGTATAGTGTCTCTTCTTTCTGACATAGTAAGAATTCTTTTCCCTTTTTTTGTTTATCATTAACTCCATTAGCCTAAATCAGCCTTCTCTTTCATTTTTCTCCCTTCCCTGTCTCCTTTTATGCATCCTTTAACTTTTGCAATTTAGTCTCAAAAATAAAAAAAAAGTCTGATTCACTTGTAGAAGAGAGAGGTTTTGAGATTTAGTTTGAGATGTTTCAGAACTTTCCCTTCTCAATAATTTCTCCCATGTAAATTCTGCTTTTATCTTTATCTCCTTGTGTACTTTTAGGGGAAAAAAAGGTCTTAATAGGCCCTCTGTGGTTTTTACTTTGTTGTTGTTTTAATCTCATAGATATCTTTCTTGCTCAAGTTCTGCCACGCTATCAGCAGTGTCTCTAGAAGGGCTAATTTACTGGCCGCTTATACTGTTCTCGTTAGCTGTCTTTATTTATCTTTCTTTTCTGGGATGTTTATATGCCAAATCTTCTAGAATTTGTTTTTTTGTTTGTTTTTTGGAATTATTCAGATGTCTCTCTTCCATTGGACATCCATCTTTTGTCATCAATGACTAGGCTCCTGTGTATATGTTTTGACATTTGGTGTTGTATCTTGAAGCTCTTTCCTCTTCAGAATATATCCTTCTACCATTCCCTTTGCTTTCTAGTGAGTGCAGAATTGCCTGCAGTGATTGGAATTTCTTTTTTTTTTCTGATATTCTAAGGTATTATGAATTGGTGCAAACATTCTTGTAGGCACTTTTTACATATGCTTTAAAATGGGACTAAAATATTCACGTCTTTTGACACAGAAATGCAAGTTTTAAACATATACCATAAGATCAGAGGAAGACATTTTCAGCATAAATATCCATAACACCATTTTTTGGGTAATATCAGAGAATTGAAAAGAAAATAGGTAGAAGAACATCTAAATTGATTGTGGTCGATCAATATAATTAAGAGGTTACTTCACTCTAAAAAATGATTATAATTGAGAATCCAGAAAAAACATGGGAAGATTATATGAACTGATACAAAATAAACAGAACCAGAAAAATAATATACACAATAACTAAAAGTGTAAAGAGTGATTATTATAAAAGAAAACTAAATATATTTGATTGTAATAACAGTCAACTATCCTGCAAATGGGAAAAAGTAAATAAAATGCAGGTCCTTCTCTTTATTCCAAATCTGGTGTGCTGTGGAAGCAGGGCATTGCATATGATCCCAGATGTTTGATGTTTTGCAGAATTTTATTTTTCTTTTCCACTAAAATCTTTGTTATGAGGTAATGTAGATGGCTCATCACTGTACAAGGCAGAGAAAAGAGCTATAGATACATTTAGAAATAAATTTGATGAATAAATAACAAATGACAACACACAAAACTGAATATTTGCTCTTTGTTTTGCCGTAGCCTTTATAAATTAACAATAGAATCTATTTAGAGCTACAAATATATTTGTCAATTGCAACTTTAAAAAAATGTAGGATTAATAGAAAAAGGAAAAAGTCTATATGTGGAATGAAAAATAATCCCATGCGATATATTTTAACACAATTGTTGAAACTAAATAATGAGAAATGCATGAAATAAAGGAGAAGGGAATAAGTATTTATATAATGACTACTATGTGCCAGCATATAGAGTATTGGGGTATATGGAGTGTTCAGAAGGACTAGTGTTTCTGGTGTGAGGGCTTGCTGAGCATTTTGCAGGGCTGCTCATTCACCTTTGGGGTCCAGCTGATTCACCCACCTCTCACCTGTGACTCCTAGAAGTTTTAGCATCTGCAGTGGCCACACCTATGTAAAACAGACAGGCAAAACAAGGTTAAGGCTAATTAATTGTTGGGCCTCAAACACCTCATTGAGTTGGGGGTAGGAGTAGGCTGTCTATCCCAAGTATGTGGAGACTTTTTCTGGTAGAATGGTCAGATAAGAATAATTTATTCCTTTGGCCTGAAGGCAACTGAATCTGCCAAGCACTTAGAGCTTGGCCAGGCATGGAAGACACCAAGGTTAGTCATGGCATCCCAGGCAATCTCTAGTTATCCTCACTTTTGTCCTGCCCCTGGACTTTGATGACTCAGGAAGAGAGAGTGAGGCTGACAACTTTGTCCAACTCTGCCTCGTTCAAATCAAATTCACATACAAGTCAAGGCATCACCCATTATGTCATTGGTCTTCTTTAAAAATGAAGGACAAACAATGACATAAGTATATGCCAGGCACTGTGCTAAAAACATTATCTCATTTAATCTTCACAACTACCCTCCAAGGTAGGTGCTGTTATTTATTCCCACTTTTACAGTTGAGGAAACTGAAGAGAAGTTCAGTGGTTGCCCAGGGTCACTGTGCTAGTGTCTGAGGTCCAACTCTGGTCTTGCTGAGCTCAATTCCAATACTTGATTAATCAACAATTAGCTAGCTACTTCTGTAAATTTGGTATAGATAAAGCAAAGTCTATTCAAAATTCAAGATTTTCTACACAATTCCTTCTTGTGATTTTTTCGTAATCACTTTTCATATAACTGTGTTCTTAGCTTCTTCCTATCTGTTTTGTGTTAGGAGAACAGATGCTGAAGCTGGCTCAAGGGCACTCTGAGCAACTGTCCAGAGACAGGAGGGGCTTGGTTCACATGGGCTTGCTGCTGCTCCCCTGCTGTATGTAGGGTATGCCCCCTATTTGTCTCCAGATCTTCTTATCTACCTTCCATATTTTTGCCCAAATCTTTTTTTCTCTTTCCTAATCTTTCAAACCCGACATTCAAACTACCCAACTTTCTTTTATATTTCAACCATATCATGCCTTCACTTTAAAAACACATTCTGAGAACATATTCAACACATTTTCCACAGTGATATCTCCCTAAGGCTGTTTAAACTCTACTATATTTTCTGTCTTTTTAAACCTCTTTTTCCTCCTTTGTCTTGTTTCAAATAAGGAATAGTATTGACTACAGGTACACAATAACATAGCAGCTCACCAACTCCCAACAAGGAGATACTATTACTAAACCAATGTCTTACTAAATTCCTGCTTTCAAAGAGCACCAAATCTTTCATTCTCCTCAAAGGAGATGGAAACAGGTACTGTCTATTCCCAAAATAGGAAAAATAGTTTGTGGGATAAATGCTAAAAAAATACATTAAGATGTTTTTAGTGATCATAAAAACTTTCAGGAGACATGCAGAGGTGTATGGTCCTGTTGAAACACAAGTGGAGTTCTGACTACTCCCAAATCCTGTTAACAGATTATAAAAGATTTGACTATCTAATTAACACAGTTTTCAAAATTAAAAATCATACTCACCATTCTTTTTTGCTCTGCTTCTCTTCACCTTTTAGAATCTGGAGAGAGTTAACACTTAATAATTTCCAAATGAAACAGCCTCTCTTTCTCTTGCACCTTTCACCAATAGCTACTTATAAAAAAACAGTTTTTTCATTGTTAATATACATTTTATACAAATTACTGTAATCCTAAATGGATCACATTTAAGGCTATGATACCAAAGCCCTGATCATTAGTGCGGTACAAAGCAAAAACAAAAACTTTTTTTTTTTGCAATTTTAAACATATTGCCCTGATGTCAGACATATATTCCCCAATTGATACTGCTAATAATATGCATAAATACAGATCTAACATATATATATATATATATATATATATATATATATATATATATATAAATCTAACTTCTCTCAATCTCCATACTCTCACCTCTATTTGACTAGTGAACACCTCAAACTGAATGACGTATAGACATCTTAAGCTCAACACATTCAAAACAAAACTCATCATTTTTTCTTCTAATCCCTCTCTCTTCTTAACTTTCTAATTACTGTTGAGTGTACCATCATCCTCCCAGTCAACCAGATGTGCAACCTAGATGCCATCCTTGGTTCCTAATTCTTTCTTATCACTCACATCCAATCTTTTGATAAGTCCTAGTGATTTTACCTATACATATAAGTGATAGTAATAAAGTTTTTCATATCCTGGTCTCTTCTTATCATTTTAATATTCTTACAGTTTACTCCATTGCTGTAGGCATTCACTGACTGTCTTCCATGTCTGAGATGCTCTCCCTTCTCATCTCTCCTCGCTGGGTTCCCTGACCTTCTTCAAGTCTCAGCTAAAATGCCACCTTCTACAAGAAACTTTGTTCAATAATATTAAATGTAAATTCCTTTCCTCTGTTGACTATTTCAAATTTTTTACTGTATACTTTCTTTCTATATCATTGTTTACATGTTATCTACCCAGTGAGAATATGAGCTCTTTAACAGCAGAGGTTGTTGGGGCTTTTCTTTAGATCCCCAGAGCTTTACACATTGCTTAGCACCTAAAAGACTCCTGAAAATGTTTGTTGACTTGACTCTGCTTGTTGAAATTTTATCCGTCCATGAAGACTTAACTCACTTTATGCTTTTTTTTTATGAAATATTATGTGAGATTTGCCACCGCACTCTTCCAAGAACATGACATCTCAGAACACATCTCATATTTTGCATCTTTCTTGTAACATGGATGTTTATTCGATAATACAAATGATTTGTGTGATTGTCTTGTGTCTAATTAGAGTACAAGTGCCTTGATGTCAGATTCAATTTATCATTCATCCTTCTGTCTCCCACAAGGCACAACATCTTCCCATCAGTAGGTGCTCAATAAATAAGATATATGAATGTCTTCAGGATGAAGTAACTTCATTACATTTTTTTCTTCCTGACATCTCTACATGTATAGTTATTAAATTACATATATATATTTACATATAAATATACGTATGTATACACATATAAATATTTGCATGTATATATGCATATATACACATGCATGTATATATGTGTATCTATCTATCTATATACACATATATTTCTCAGGAATAGCATTTATTTCAGAGGGGTTTGAAAAATTTTTTTCCTTTTTTTTTTTTGAAGGGCAACTGGGGTTAAGTGACTTGCCCAAAGTCACATGGCTAGTAAGTGTGTCAAGTGTCTGAGGCTGGATTTGAACTCAGGTCCTCCTGACTCCAGCGCCTATGTTCTATTCACTGCACCACCTACCTGCCTGAGGTTTGAAAATTTTGACAAGATAATTAAGTAGAAATATTGTTGCTTGAATTTTAAGGGTTAAGTGCAATAGGAATATAGTTAATAAATTCTTAATTGTCTAAAATCTGATTCCTTGATGTTTAAGCCTATTCTTTCATTACCTTATTGGATTATTTTCTTGTGAACACCATATTTCTTATTCTAGCACAACATTCTATTTTCTTTCTTAAAATTTTGCACTAACATAGAAGTAGTAGGTCTGTCTTAAATATCAGAAGAGGTCAAATTCGAATCAGTTTATGTGCATTCAAGTGCCTAGGAGACCTGAAATTTGATCTGAGATATCTATGTCCCAAGGATCACAAAGCGTTTATGGTAAAAAACAACCAGTACCATCCATGAAGGACTCTGAGTATCGTTGACGTCTAATAGCTTGGCTTCGTAAAGCACAGTGAGAAAGTGATTGACAGGGCACTCTTTTATGCCAAGAGATTTAATAAAGCATATTTTTCAACCCTGACTACAAATGAACTTACTGTTAAAGCCCAGGAGTTTGATTCTAATGATAAAGATTATATGATATTGATTCAGTCTGTATCACTGCATTTGGGAAACTGAAGTTTTTTTTTCCCCCTCTCAAGTGATTATATCTCCACGCCATTGCATATTAATAGTACAAAAAAACCATACGCTTATCTTAGAGCATTTCTTGTAATTAAGAAGTGGCTATATATTCACTTTTCATTGATATTATTAGTAAGAATATAAATGTATTCTTTTTACATAATCATTTAATGTCCTTGATCTTATATTCATTAATATGAGTATTTTTTTTCAATTTATTTATGCTTTTTGTTATTGCTGTAAAGTAATCTAAATCTTGAAATAATTAAGGGGAAAAATCATCTTTAAAAGAGCATGGAACACACTAGGAAGGTTTCTTAAATATCAGTGTCTTTCATGTTGAAATTATGCACAGAGCTTTATTAATAATTGGTACATTTATTTTTAAAACACATATATTTGAACATCAAAGGATGGAACACTGGCAGGCTGAATTCTCTGCAATACTAATTTGCACCATGCAAATAAAAAGGGGGAAAATCACACCATAAATTCTCCCATTTATAAATAGAAAGTTAAGTAATTAAGTAATGACTCACAGAATAGTGTACTTGTATTCTGAAAATGTCTCAGAAAAAAGCCTTTGACAGGTCTGTAGTAAGGTATATGAACTATATTGCCACTGAGAAATATTTAGAATGTCTCAGATACTAGAAATGACACAGTCTTTGTGTATGGTATGTCTTCAGCACAATTTAGACCACCATTTGTCCTCAAGTAGGCCTATTTAAAGTATAATTGACTGCCCTAGCAATTATTGTGAATAGCAGCTGTCTACTGGTGAAAAAAGGCATATATATAATGAGGGAGAAAGGATCAAATACAAGCAATGGAAAAGAAAAGCATAAAGAAAATATCTATATGAGGTATTTTAGTCCAGATTTTATTTTTGAAAGGAACAAGGCCTATTAGCCATTTCCAATTAGGGACTATCAAAAAAAAATGAATGAAAGTACTCATCTATTTATGAAAAGCAGCTGGGTCTCCCTAAAATATAAAACTAGCAAAAGTTTATTTGTTCTAAAATTGTTCCAGCTTACAGCACTTCATTTATTTTCATTAGCTATGTTAGTTTTGCGAAAACCTTTGTTGTATCATGTACCTTCTGCATCATACAAAAACACCTTGCTTTGTTTTTCTCCTAAATAGCTACATAATTAGATGGATTATTTCATGTGTCTGTGCGTGTGTTTGCTGAAGAGAACAAGCCAGATAAATTAGCACTTAGCAGAACTCACAATAGCACATAATATGCCCTTGTGTTTCATATAAAGCTTTATTTGTCATTCACGGCTGGTTGGCAAAACTGACTTTGCTTTTGAAAATGACAGGTGGTACTCTGGTGTGCTCTGTATGGGGAAACAAAAAGAAAGAAAGAAAGAAAGAAAGAAAGAAAGAAAGAAAGAAAGAAAGAAAGAAAGAAAGAAAGAAAGAAAGAAAGAAAGAAAGAAAGAAAGAAAGAGAGAAACAACCTTCACCAAGACAGTTTCTGTCTATAGCTCCCATGATTTAGTATTCAGTCTTGGGCTTTGTTTTCTTCTAAAGTTTTGTTTCATTTGCATCTCTGAGGTCAGGCATCACCAAATCCCTTTAATCTCTAGGATTTTATACGGCAAGTTACATGCAGGCTACTAAGACCTTCCATTTTCCTGGAGGCCTGATTATAAGACAGGTGAATTTCAGTATATTTCAATAAACCTCAACATTCCATGTCAGGAATCAATAGCCCTCCTCCTTTCTTTAGGGGTTATTAAATTGCAGCTGTAACATTAGCCTTCTTTATCTAATTGATTGTCTTTTCACAGGGTTAAGAAAATCAATAGCAGTCAATGGGACTACCCTGTTTTTACCTAATAGATGTTTTCTCCTAATTGGCTACCCGGGTGGCTTCACCGAGCTCAGTATGTTTTCAGGAGTCCCCAGTATGTTGCAACCCTTGTAAACTATTTTACCCTGTGCAACAGTTATTGATTTTATAATGAAATCTAGAAAAATCGATAGCAATCAGGAATATAGATCAGGATTCCTAGGTACGTTAAGGCAAAGGGCAAACTCACTTTGCTATCACTTCAAACTGTGAGTCAATTAAACATGTCTTTAAAGTATTACATTTGCAAAAGACTTTGGCCAACATCATGGGACCTTCCACAAAATCAAAGGACAAAAAAGAACCTAATTTAACAGAAAATAAAAAGGGTAGGGGGTGGCAGATGGAGGTGGAGGAAACTTTTTTTTTGGTATTTTGTATGTGATTATTCTCTATTGCTCTTTGGAAATGAGACAAATTTGATTGGGGGGTAGGGACTATACAGCTTTCACAAATCTACTAATCAAAGTTAACCATCTTTCAAAATTTTCAGCTTCAGTTAAAAAGATCCTGGGTTATGTTAATTTAAGTGTGCCTCTTCTCCCAGAGTGAATAAAAAGATCTACAACTTTGGAAGAAAAAGGATTTATTTGTTCAGTATGCCACATTCTTTACTACTAAATGAGACAGGAATCATCATGGCACCCATGTGGAGCAAACCATGTGCATCTTTCACTTGTTCTCCTATTACTCAGACTGCTCTGCTAATTCCACCTCTAAACATAATTGGATGCTCGGCTTGGCATCCAACACCAGCACTGATTTGCATTTACCACAGATCTTTCTCAAGAAGTCTATGCAGCCTCAGCCAGTCAGAGAGGTTTCAAGGAAATCAGACTCTCCCCTGAAATCGATCATACTCTTGCTCTGTCTGTTATAGAAGAAAAGTAGCCAAGAAAATGCACCTAAAAGCTGTAACTTTTCTAATTTTTTTCACCTCTTCTTTTGCCCCAACATTCATCCCCCTCTAATCTTACAAATGAGATAATACTTGTAAAAAGTGTCTAACATAGTGCAGGCACAAAGAGATAAGAGAAAGCCCAGAATGGAAAGGGGGAAGGGACTTAGAATAAGTAAAATAATTAGTTGTTTTGTTTTATTTTAATGCTTGTTCTTATAGGAAGAGAGTGGGAAAAGTCCCTAGTTAAGAAAACCAAATTATGGGTTTTCCTTCCAGTTGAATCATAGATTAGCAGTGGGACCTTGTGAAAGCCACATCTGTGCTCTGACTTTTCCCCTCATTTGTAAACTAAAACAATCACACTAGATGACCTCTAAGTTCTTGTCTAGCTCCAGGAAAATAAATTTTCATCCTTTGTTCTTTATATATAAGAATTACACTTTCATCCTATTTAGTAAGGTTTGTAATTTTCACTGTACTTTTGGATATCATTATACAATTGTACCCCATTGTCTCACCTCCCCCCGAGCCTGAATGGTCTTTGTTTCTTTAAATATCAGAATCCTTAATCCCTAATACAGTGATACAGCATGAATTAAAGTGAAACCATTCTCTCAGTAACAGATTTTCACTACTCTCTCATCTTCTTCAATATGACACCAAAGTAGACATTGTCATTCCTCAATCCAGAATCATAGACTACAAACCACTTTCCTAGCACTTTCTAGATTAGCATGCACCTAGCCTAGTCTTTATCATCTTTCATCAAAATGACATCTGGAAAAAAGCGTGACGCCATTTAGTATGCACAGCCATGATGAGTGTGACAGTTTCATTGGCAGTGACAATCACCCCCATGTCTCTGTAGTTACATTTGGCCCTTCTGGGAACAACATGTACAACTTATGGAATTTGTAGATTTGATTTCAAACCCCACCTCCATATTCACTACTAATGTTAGACAAGATAAATTAAATTATAAATTGTGCATTATTTCCCTATGACTCTATTACTGATTGGTACTATTAGGTACTAATCTTAGGAAAAAAATAAGAATTCACTATCTAACATTTTTCTTATCCTGCTAAATAATAATAATAATAATAGCACTAATAATAATAATAATAATGAAATGAGAACAAAGATAACAAGAATAGTAAAAAAAATCGTATCTGATTTCACTGGTACACAGAAATCCCAGTGAAGAGGAAATCACTCTCTACCAAAGCATAATGATATCTACTCTGCAAGTAACAATCTTAGTGGTAGACATATCAACACATTAATGTTATTAACAGCATTTCTTAAGTATTATATGCATATCACTTCTACATGTTAAACATATGCAACCAAAATATATACAAATAGAAACAAGGAATTCAACTCCTAAGGAGGTTTAGACAGTAATTGTAGTTAACTGGAACCAGAAGAGGTAACATGGCTCTTGTTCTTTTGTGTCTACTGGATCCGACTAAACAAAAGTTCATTTCTGTTTATGTTGGTGCTATAGATAGGGTCATAAATGTATCAAAAATTTAAGCCCAGCTCACATATCAATAGTAATTTATAGATTATTAGTGTTGGAACAATTCTGAGTCACCTAATCCAATCTCCTCATTTTTGTACTAGGAAACTGATATCACCTAGTTTAGCTTTTTGCTTTCTTTAAGAATGCAATTTATCACCTTCTAGACACCAGAATGTGTACCACTGGGTAATTAATTTTTTGGTCATGACAAATGGAGAAAAAATATTGATGGAGAGAAAGAAAGAAAGAAAGAAAGAAAGAAAGAAAGAAAGAAAGAAAGACAGAAAGAAAGTCAGAAAGAAAGAAGACAGAAGAAGTGAGGAAAGGAAGGAAGGGAGGAAGGAAGGAAGGAAGGAAGGAAGGAAGGAAGGAAGGAAAGAAGGAAGGAAGGAAAGAAGGAAGAAAGGCTGAAGGGAGGAAAAAAAGAACACATCATAACCCTGAATCCTCAGCAACCTGTTCTTGCTTTCATCATAATAGCAGAAAAGGGAATGCTAAAGATCACTCAAATACTGAAAATATTCCAGAGCCAAGAGGAACATTAACACTTGCAGCTGCAAAGGAAAAGGTGAAGACCAGAACAAAGACCAGGAAAGTTAGTGAACACACCTGTCCCATGTCACATCACATTGGAGACACTGAAAACTTGCAGACCCATAGAACTAGCTCCAAAAATAGCAACATAAAAAAGCATGAAGTTTGGTGCAGTGTCTCTTTACCCCAAAGTGATCAGAACCCATCTTTTACATAAAATTTGAAGTCAAGAAATAGGCTAGAAAAATGATCAAACAATGAGAATAAAAGACCTTGACCACAAAAAGCTACTACAATGGCAGGAAAAGACCAAGACATAAACTCAGAAAATGACAATAATGTGAAAACATTTATAAGCAAAGCTTCAAAGAAAAATGTAAATTGAACACAAGCCCAACAATATTTCCTGGAAAAGTTAAGGAAAGAGATTAGTGGTAGACTTAAAAATTGGAAAAAGAAACGGAATAATGCTTTCATTGGATTTGGCTTGAGGAAGGAATAACATGCACACTCAGTTGGATATCTTACCCTACAGGAAAGTGGGGGGGGGGGGCAGTGTAGAAGAGGGTGAGATGATACAAGGAAGGGCAGACTGGGGTGAGGGTAGTCAGAAGCAAACACTTTTGAAAAGGAATAGGATCAAAAGAGAAAATAGAATAAATGGGGGGTGGGAAAGGATGGAGGGAAATATAGTGTCTTTCATAAAATGACTACTAAAGAAATGTTTTGCATGACTACACGTATTTAACCTATATTGAATAGCTTGTCTTTGCAGTTAGGGGTGAGTGAGGAGGGAGGAAGGGAAAGATTCTGGAACTCAAAATTTTAAAAACAAATGTTAAAAAAAATTGTTATTATATGCAACCAGGAAATAAGATATATGGGCAATGGAGTATAGAAATCCATCTTCCCATACAAGAAAGTAAGGGTAGAAGTGGGTAAGGGAAAGGATAGGTGGAGATATATATGAGAGGCCAGACTGGGGGAAGGAGTAATCAGTATGTTTGCCATCTTGGGGTGGGAGTAGTGGAGAGATGGGGAGAAAATTTGCAACTCAAAATCTTTTGGAAATGAATGCTGAAAACTCAAAAATAAATAAATTCTGGGAAAAAAAGAAATGGAGTCATGCAAGAAAATTATGAAAATTTGTTTAGTTAAAAAGACAAAAAAAATGAACAAAATAATACTTTAAAAAAGAGAATTGGCCTAATGCCAAAAGAGGCACAAAAATTCCCTGAAGAAAAGAGATCTTTAAAAAGCCGGATTGGGCAAGCAGAACCTAATAACACCATGAGACATTAAGAAATAGTAAGACAGGGAGGGTCGCCAGACAGCTCGGACCAAGCAGGATTTTCTCCACCGAATGGATTGTCTAGAGTACGTTGCCAGTCTCTTGTCTTCTATTCACCATGGCTTCTTCTGATATCTAGGTGAAAGAACTAGAGAAGCATGCTTCCAGGCAGGCATTTGAGCTGATACTTAGTCCTTATTGAAAAAAAGCAGTCCCAGAATTTCCCCTTCCCCTCCAAAGAAGAAAGATCTTTCCCTGGAAGAAATTCAGAAGAAACTAGAAGCTGCAGAAGAAAGACACAAGTCTCATGAAGCTGAAGTCTTGAAGCAGCTAGCTGAGAAGCAGGAGCATGAGAAGGAGGTGCTTCAGAAAGCAATTGAAGAAAACAACAACTTCAGTAAAATGGCGGAAGAAAAACTGGCCCACAAAATGGAAGCTAACAAAGAGAACCGAGAGGCACAAATGGCTGCTAAGCTGAAACACTTGCAGGAGAAGGACAAGCACATGGAAGAGGTGAGGAAGAACAGAGAGTCCAAAGACCTGGCTGATGAGAATGGAGCTGACTAGCTGGCCAAGAGCCAGCTTCTCCCCTCCTGAGCATCCAAAGGCTGAATTGGCCAGTGTTGCTTTTATTTTATTTCTCCTAACAGATATTCTAGAAACTGATACACAGCTGCATAGGTAGATCTGAACTGTACAGATGTTGTTTGGGGGGCAAAAAGGGGAGAAACTACAAATGTTTTGCTCTTTTTCTAAAGTGTTGAAGTCTTTCTAATGCAGCTATTTTTCTTGTTGCATCTTTTCTATTCTAGTATGCTTGGTGCTGGGTTAATGGCTAGTACTGTATTGGCTCTGTGAAAACATGTTTGTGAAAGGAATCTGCAGTATGCTTCTTTTTTTTT
>CM053580.1:306964784-306987190 GCA_028627135.1 Pseudochirops cupreus
AGGCTATGTCCAAACTGGGACTTCGACAAGTGACAGGGGTTACAAGAGTCACCATCCGGAAATCTAAGAATATCCTCTTTGTAATCACAAAGCCAGATGTCTACAAGAGCCCAGCTTCAGATACCTACATAGTTTTTGGAGAAGCCAAGTTTGAGGATCTGTGTCAGCAAGCACAGCTTGCTGCTGCTGAAAAATTCAAAGTTCAGGGTGAAGCTGTTTCAAACATACAGGAAAACACACAAACTCCAACTGTACAAGAAGAAAGTGAAGAGGAAGTGGTTGATGAAACAGGTGTGGAAGTTAAAGACATAGAATTGGTCATGTCCCAAGCAAATGTATCCAGAGCAAAGGCTGTCCGAGCACTAAAGAACAACAGTAACGATATTGTAAATGCAATTATGGAATTAACGATGTAACAATCTGGAGACAAAGACATTTTTTCAGTGTTTCAGAGAAGATTAAATGCAACCTGATTTGAAATTTGTACTGTTTATATCAATAAAGTTGTGGCTTCTTGTTGGATGAAAAAAAAAAAAGAATATGGGCTCATTATATTTTCTTTTTGATGAAGCACTAGGGAGAGGTCATTCTTACCAAATTATTTTTGAAGACTTGAATGAGGGAAACTGGAGGTTTGTTGTTATCCCCTTATGTTCTTAGACATCAAATAGCTATGGTAGAAAGTAAGTGTAATCTCTAAAGTTGTGACTTTGTACTTTTATTTTGTAGTGTGAGGGGTTTAGAATGTATTAGGAAATTCCCACTTGACTAACACAGTAGAAAGGGAGTCATTCTTAAACAAATGAATGAATGAATGAATGAATGAGTGAATGAATGAATATGTAAAACAAACAAGTAGATGTATTAATGAAGGGCTGGCTCAATCAATCAATCAATCAATCATAAAGCAAGCTTTAACCTGACAATATTCACAGAAAGGAAATTTAATTCATCTACCACCTCTCTTCCCCCCCCCACTCTCCCTCATTCTCTCTCCCCCCCCTCTCATTCTCTTGCTCATATTCTTACAAATGTTAGAACTCAACAACAGTTACAGAAATATCTTTGTAATCAACAAAAACCCAATGGTTCATTCAGACACAAATACTGATAGTGCTAGGACCCTTATAAAAGTATCAAATAATATTTTGGGTACCATGATTTGTAAGTAGCTAAACTTTCTTTTATTTAAAAATATAACTCAAAAAGAACAAGGGGAATAAACCACATATTGCAGAAACGCGTTTATTTTGTTAATGTGATAAGCATATATGAGTATAGATGTATGTGTATATAGATTTTTTAATTTGATATTTGCAATACCTTTATGAGGTAGGTAATCTTTCTACCCCCATTTTGTAGATGAGGAAAGAGGTTGAGTGAGGGGAAATGACTTGCCTCTTGCCTGAGGTCACACATCATTTTTTCTAGTAACCATTAAATTTATAGAAAATCCTCTATGCTCCATGCTTCCATTGACTTTTCTGCCTAATGCCAATGATAGACTTTTTATTTATGAATGTGAAGATCTGGAAAATAAATACACATATACATACATACATACGGAAATGTACATATGTATGTATGTGTGTGTGTGTATATATATATATACATACATATATATGTATATATATGTATATATATAATTTATATGTGTATATAGTGTTGCACCCAAATTTAGAAAGCCCTTGTCATAATCTAACAGTAATACGTTTCTGTGTTGCAGTAGCCTGATATTCCAGGATCTGGAAGGTCAGTCATTAATTCCTGCTATAGTCTCAGATTCTAAGTCTTCTTTTCTCTACTGTGTTGATTTCTACTGCCCTAATAACTTTCTTGGCTTTGTTTCTTTGCTCTGTCTTGAACACTTGATCTGGAATGTCCATTCTCTTTGCTCCTATACCTTGCTCCCAGATTTTCCCTTAACTCTCTTAGCCCATCACTGCTCAGGTACCATAAGATAGAGTTGAGGATTTGGTGTGTGACTAGAAAGAAATGGTGGGCACCAGAGTATTATTTTTCTGTGTTGTTCTATGTTGCTTTACCTCACAAGAGGAGGTTTTGACATTGTACAGGTTAAATGTTCTTGAATGCATAATATTCCACATAAATAGTATATGTGGTCTTCACAGAAGATTGTTTATAAAATGGTAGTCTGAATTAGGAAAAATGATATCAAACAGTTTTATAAATATCATTTGCAAAAAAGAAATACAAGGATTCTTCAATATCATTCCATTTGTACTTTAAAATCTGAATTGAAATTGAGCTGAAAGATGTAAAATGTTAATCTCTGTCAAGAGTGATGAAATATCACTACAGAGGGAATTACCATGTATAAAGCTAATAATTGTTACATGTTATTAACTATGGTATTGTGGTAAGTCAGAAGGATGAGTTGTGTCCATCAAATGAATTTCACATAAATAGTTTTGTTCATTTTTTCTAGTAACCATTAAATTTATAGCAAATCCTCTATGCTCCATGCTTCCATTGACTTTTCTGCCTAATGCCAATGACAGACCTTTTATTTATGAATGTGAAGATCTGGAAAATAAAGAACCCATTTTATGAGGGTACTTAACTCCAGTTGTCTTCCTTGATGTTTATGTTGAGCAATAATTTGGTCTAGAGAAGGATGAACATCTTTGTTTAAGATTATAAGAACTAAGTCAAATAAAAGGAAACAGAGTCCTTATTAAGTGGATGAAAATTCATCATATAATCTAGATGTCTGGGGATGGGTAATGGATTTATATGCTCAGTGAAAATGTAGTTTCAGCTTAATACAAAGAACTGCCTCTAAAGATCCCCAGATTTTTCCATTTATACAATTTGGTACATAACCAGATCAAGTTAAGTATATTTTTGGTTAATATGAAAACAAAAGTGAAAAAAAACATAAAATGAGATTAAATTTTTTTTCCTCATTAAGAGCTTCTACTCTTTACATGTTTAAGGATGTTGAGGGACAGGGAGACAGAGACACAGAGACAGAGACACAGAGACACAGAGACAGAGAGACAGAGACAGAGAGACAGACAGACAGAGACAAATAAATGGAAACGAAGATGCAAAGACAGAGGCAGAGACAGAGATTGAGTCAGAGGTAGAGACAGACAGAAAGAAATGACATGAGTACAAAGAGACACAGAGAGAGGAAGATGGAGACAAAGAGAGAGAAACGGAGACAGATGAAGAGAGAAGAAAGAGATAGGCGGAAATACAGAATGGATAGATGCATATGATGGCAAATGGCAGGGGGTGAGGGGAAGGACAATGAGCTCTAGTTCCTAAATCAGGGTTTCTTAGTGGGGGCATGTGTGCACGCGCCCGTGTGTGTGTGTGTGTGTGTGTGTGTGTGTGTGTATCTTGACCTCTTCAATATTTTGTTGAAGCCTTTGGAGTCCTTTTCAGAATACTGTTTTTTTTTAAACTACAAATTCTTAATTTAGTGTCATTAAATTTAGTTCAGAGGTTGATGATGATGATCTCTCTCTCTCTCTCTCTCTCTCTCTCTCTCTCTCTCTCTCTCTTTCTCTCTCTGTCTCTCTCTCTCACACACACACATACACACACATACACACACAAACACACTTACACACTTTTTTTCCCCATCCCAGATCATAGACTTCCCTAACCCTGAAACCTGTTTTCAGGCATTCAGTTTAAGCACCCTTGCTCTAGTACATGAGTTCCTGAATAGTCCCTCTGTATGAGCTATCTTTGAATCTACTCTTCCTCATCCTTTACATCCAGTTGGTTAGCAAGGCCTGTTGATTCCACTTCTGCCATGTTATTGGCCTTCTGCTTACTATGATAAAG
Organism: Pseudochirops cupreus; assembly: GCA_028627135.1. Classification (NCBI taxonomy): domain Eukaryota; kingdom Metazoa; phylum Chordata; class Mammalia; order Diprotodontia; family Pseudocheiridae; genus Pseudochirops; species Pseudochirops cupreus. The sequence goes on from CM053580.1 coordinate 306,968,610, forward strand.
CCCATATCCCTAATACAAGTCTACCCTAACAACCAAGCTGGCCAATTACATTTATCTTCTATTAAATCTGTTCTCTCCATGTCTCTGATTTTTCCAACATATTGCTGCTATAATAATCCATTTTGTCAATAAATTTGCCCATTTCACTTCTCAGGTCAAATTTCTTTTCTCTGGTTTCTTGTTGCCTGTCAAGTCCAAATTCTTTTGTCTGATATTCAAGATTTTACATGACCAGGTGCCATCCTCATACCCACACACATACTCTAATCTCCAGATCAACTGCACTCCCCTCTCTGACCTCTCCCATGATTGTGCCTTTGCACATGATGTATCCTTTTATTGGACTTCTTGACTTCCTACTTATCCTTTAAAGACAAATCAAATGCCATCTGTTACATTTAGTTTTCACTAATTCCTCCACATAACCAAGTCAAAGATGATATCTTAAGAGGGACATTAAGGAAACACAATGTCTTAGGAGTGAATCTAATTTTTATCATTCCAAATTTAATACCAAGCTGAGGGATAGAATTTATAGAAAGTTTCATATCATGCCATGTGGTGGTAATATTTCAGTACCCTTAAATATGAACATAATGTATTGAAAGTGAATGAAAAAGATGTTTGTATGTGTATATACACATATATAGATATTTGTATATGTTTGCACATATATACATACATGCACACAATGCATATGTGTATATATCTATATACCTATATCTATTTATCCATTTATCTATCCATCTATGTATGTATGTATATATGTATGTATGTATATATCCATCCATCCATCCATCCTTCCTTCCATCCATCTATCTATCTATCTATCTATCTATCTATCTATCTATATTGAGTATCTAACACAGGTTGTCCCAAGGTTCAAACATCCAACCTTACTGAATTACTAATTAATTATGTTGAGGAAGGTAGGAATTAATTCAAGGATTAAGAAAATAGCTTTTTCCCCCTCCACTCCATTAAAGAACTGTGCAAGTCCTTTTGCTATATCTTTAGTCAGTCAAAAACCATTTATTAAACACCTACTGTATTCCAGGAATTGGACTATTTGCTGGGGATACAAAGCAAAGCAAAAGACAGTACCTGCCCTCAAAGAGTTCACAATCTAATAAGGGAGACAACATGCAAACAAATATGTATACACAAGCTCTGTAGATGATAAACAGGAAATAATCACAAAAAGGAAAACACTAGAGGGGATAACTGTAGAAGACAGGATTTTAACAGGGATTTGAAGGAAGCCAGGGAAGCCAGGAGGTAGAGATAAATAGAGAGAACATTTTAGGCATGGGGGACAACTAGAGAAAATGCCCAGGTCTGAGAGATGGATTACCTTGTTTTGGGAAAAGTAAGGAGGTCAGTGTCATTAGACTGAGGAGTGTCTGTATTTGGTGGTGGTGGGTACTAGCAGGTATAAGAAAACTAGGTAATGAAGAGCTTTGAATGTCAAATTGAAGATTTGATTTACTATATATATATAATATATATGAATATATTTTATATTAATTTTTTATTACATTTTATATATTTTTATTTATTACATTTTATTCTGGAGGTGATAGGGAGACACTGTAGCTTTTCGAGTATGAGGGTGACATCTTTGGATCTAAAATTTAACAGCATAAGGAACCTGCAGCCTTGGGGTCATATGTGGCCCTCTTTGTCCTTAAGTGCAACCCTTTGATTAAATCCAAACTTCACAGAATGAATCCCTTTAATAAAAGAATTTATTCTGTAACACTTGGATTTCTTCAAAAGACCATACCCAATGCCCTAGAAGGCCACATGTGGCCTTGAGGCCACAGGTTCCCCACTCCTGTTTTGGTAGCTAAATGGAGGATGGATTTTAGTGGGGAAAGACTTGTGGCAGGTAGATCAACCAGCTGGCTATTGCAGTAGCACAGATGTGAGGATATGAGGGCCTTCACAAGAGTGGTGGCAATATCAGAAGAGAGAAGTGGCAATGGTGAAATCAACAGGCTTTGGCAGCAGATTGAATATCAGGGAAGATAGTGAGGAATTGAAAATGGCACCAAGTTTCGAGCCTGGTTATTGGAAAGTTGGTGGTGCTCTTGACAATAATAGGGACAGCAGGAGATAGGGAAGATTTAGGGGAAGATACAATGAGTTTAGGTTTGGACATGTTGAATTTAAGATTAAGATTTAAGGAGTTGATTGAGGCTAGTGAGAAAGAGATTAGCATGGACCAGTGTTTGTAATAGTCTTGATAGGAATATCAGTCTTTTAAAAAAAAAATGAGACTGCTCTTCACCACATGTCATTTTTTCACCCTGGTCATAAACATTAGACAAAGGAAATATGAGCATTTTTCCTCTTCCTTTTCCAAACTTTACCCTCAAAATGACTTTTAATACTCCAGTGCTATTATAATGGCAGGATTCAAAGAGAGCTTCCATCATCTATTTCAAATATCCATGAATTGTTATCATGCTTCCATTTCATTATCACTTAGATAATCAATATATATTTAGCTCCTTTAACAAATAAATCAATAGCTCCATGGCCTTCACATTTCTCTGAACTCTCTCCAGTTTATTTTTTTCTGATTCTATGATATCAGGCAATGAACACACAGCTTTTTAGGTGCATCTTCGTGATTTTCTTAGAGGATTATCACCTCCTTCAAGTCCCAAAATATCATTTAAATATCATGTAACCCCTTAGCACTGTCTGTTTTGTCACTATAGCAAAGCTATATTTAAGTGGGGCATCATTGTTGTTTTCTGTTCCTTCTCCTTGGCAGGAAATAATCTTGTAGTGGGAAGGACCTTAGTTTTGGAATGATGGGGCTATCTCCTATGCCTCACTTTAGTCATCTGTGAATGAAATTTAATGACCTCAGAGGTTCCTTTTTGTTTCAAAGCTATGATCTAATTTTCTGTGTTCAAATCCTGACCCTTCTACTTTCTTCCTACATAACTCTGGGTAAGTCACTAAACCTCTTTTCAGTCAGTTTCCTCATATGTAAAAAATGAAGACATTGGAATAGAATATCTCGATGACCCCTTTTAAGCCTGTCCTTCCTATTGGCTACTTCTTCCATGGGAACCATATATTTAAGAGAGATTTAAAAGGTCATTAAGTCCAATACTCCCATTTCACAGATAAACAAAGTGAAGCTGAGAAAAAGATAAGTGATATGCCAAGAGTCACATAGCTAGTTAGCAAGTTTATATCTGAGGCATGTTTTGAATTCATGTCTTTCTGATTTCACACCCATAGTTCTAACCATAATACTTCCTAGTTGCTTCTTTTCTTTATCTATTTCTCTCTCTCTCTCTCTCTCTCTCTCTCTCTCTCTCTCTCTCTCTCTCTCTCTCTTTCTCTTTCTCTCTCTATCTGCCTGTCTGTCTGCCTGTCTGTCTATCTACCTATCCTATCATCTAGCTATCTTAAATATCAGGGTGTCTCTGCTGATTTATTCCCCCTATTTCCTTCTTTTCCAGGTGCTTTCAGCATGTTTCCCTTTGCCAAAAGGTATTTTCAAAGCTATGTTCGAAATAGATGGTCCTTCCAAATGAATGTACATTGAGAGAAAGGAGTGGGAGTAAGACGTATTAAAATAGAATTCCTTTAGACTCCAGTGTTTGAAAACCAGAGAAACTGCATGGAAAGCCAGATGACATTCAAAATTAACAAGATTTTTCTGTATATAGTTATGTTTTAGGGATAGGTTGTGATTCACAGTATATCCAGATTTATTAAATAACTTTCTCTTTTCTAATGAATTATACTCAATTTTTCAATCTGAGATCAGTCAATCCACACATGTTTTGTGAGTGCCACTTGCATCAAGCACTAAGAGAAACTTACATACTGTGAGATTTATTTTACATTCTACAACTTCAGGTCAGTTAGATAGCAGGGGCTCATTTGTTTCCCCTGTCTGGCAGGTACTCATTTCATTGGCATAATAGGGAAATGAATCAAATACACTATTACCATCTTAATCAGGAAGGATAAGAGTTTATTCAGCCACTCCAAAATTGCTGAACTCAGTATAGTTTCTGTTTAACCCTAAATATGGGTAAAATACTAATACTAAAGTAATTAGTAAAATACTAATACCAAAGTAAAATACTTTTAGAGTAATAATATAGATGAAGAGCTTTGGAACACAGGACAAAGTATAATTGTGTGTGTGTGTGTGTGTGTGTGTGAGTGTGTCTGCATTATCAGAGACATCAGGGAGTCATTGTAAGGCCCTAATAATTTTAGTAGTTTGTCAGCTAGCTTATAAAAGTTCGACCTGGGACGTTTGCTTGAAATCTCCAGTTAGGAGGGAGGCTGAGTATGGTGTAATTCTTGAGCTAAGGAGTTCTGAATTGTAGTAGGGATAAGTGAACTGGTGCCTATACTAAGTTTGCCATTGGTATGGTGAGCTCCTGAGAGTGGTTGCCTAAGGACAGATGAATTGGCCCAGGTTGGAAATGAAACGGGTCAAAGGTCTCATGCCAATCAGTGGTGGGATTAGGACTGTGAATAACTCCTGAATGTCCAGTCTTGGAAATCTAGGAACACGCAGGAAAGAAAGAAAGAAAGAGACAAAGAAAGGAAGGAAGGAAGGAAGGAAGAAGGAAGGCAAGAAGGAAGGAAGGAAGGAAGAAAGAAGGAAGGCAAGAAGGAAGGAAGGAAGGAAGAAAGAAGGAAGGAAAGAAGGAAGGAAGGAAGGAAGGAAGAAAGAAGGAAGGAAAAGATTGGGTGAATCACAGAAGACATAAGCTTAGAGAGGTGGGAGTGAGAAAATAAAACAATAGACAACTAAAAGTATGAGGACATGAAAGATCTTCAGAAAACTCTTTTGAACTCAGCGAGGCAGAGACATCAGAATTCCTTGAGATGGCATCTTGAAAGTATGTTACCAAAGCACACCCATGGACAGGAATGCAAAAGATTTGAGGATATTTTTGGTATCAAGTAGCCTGAAGAAGCTGCCTTTTTATGTTGGTTTTAAAAATAGAATAATAGAATACTCTATTTAGAGCTAGAAGAAATCTTGGAAGCCATTCAGTGCACCCTCTTCATTTTTATAGATGAGGAATCTAAGCCCCAGAGAGTGTGAGGAACTTGCCCAAAATACAGAGCTGGGATTTTCACTCAGTTCTTCTGACTTTAGAGCCAGCATTTTTCTTCTTTATTTGCAGTGATGATAAAGAAGGGGAATCTATGGACAAATTCCCTCTCCCCCACCCCGTTAGACTGACCTACAATCTGGAAAAGAAAATAGCAAACCCCTCCAGTGTCTTTGCCAAGAAAACCCCACATGGGGTTATGAAAAGTCAGAAACAACTAAAAGAACTGAATAACAACAAGTTTGTATCAGAAAGCCAGAATGTCCCATTGGGAATATGGAAGTAGCTATGTAGCAGCATTTGAGCTCATCTGTAGCATCATAGCCCCTACTAAGCTTCCTTGTTTGAGTCTTGACTTGTGATTTCATTGGTGGACGAAACTCCCCTTGGGGAAATTCTTTCCACCAATGTAGATCAGTAGCTCTAGGGCCTTAAGAGGGCAAGTGATTATATATAGAGCTAATATAAGTCTCAGGCAATATTTGAAACAAACATAAGGTTGGCCTTCTAGGTACTATTTACCATGATATACATTAGAATACCATTAATTACATAATATGACCCCTCTTCTTTTTTTGGTCAGGGCCAGTGATTTTATCAGTATGGGGTACTCTTCATATGGCAACTCCCTCCATCTGTACATTTCAGCCATTACTTAGTAAATGACTATATCTACATCCAACCTATGATATTGGGTAAATAACTTAAGCATCTGAGCCTCCAGTTCTTCATCTGTAAAATGAAGGAGTGGGACCTCTGAGATCTGGTTAGCACTAAACTGATGAGCCTGTCATTCTATGGTGCCCAAAGAACTTCCAAAAATCAATCACTTAGTTTGATGAAGAAAACAAAAGGCAAATTAGCTTTACATGAAATTGTAACAACCGGTTGATTGACAACATTTTCACTTTCCAACTGGCTCTTTTGGCTTCACTTGGACATAGCTTTAGAATTAGGGTTTTAAACAATGCCAGAAGCCAGTATGGGATCAAGACTCCAAGTTACAGGATGGTAATGCTGAGTAAGGCCCATCTCCCCAGAAGTATTCTCAGGCAGGCATCACTGCTAGGATCATTCTAATTGAATACTAAAGGCAATTATTGATGTAATATTATACTGCTTATTATTTCATATGCTATACTCATGAAATTTCTTGGAAGTTGTTGTATGACTAAAGGAGCTGAGAGACAACAGAAAAGAGATTAATTCAGTTATTATCAGGCCAATTTATGTGAATATATCATATAGTTTCATACTTACTAGTTATAACTCAGACAAGACTGAAGGCAGAAATAATCATGAGGAAAGAGTTCACATTTCCATGCCTGGGTACAATCATTTCTAAATCTGAGATACAATCTACAAAACTATATTTTGAAAATTTCAATGCTTTTATAAACCTTTTTTCCCTCCTGGTATTTTAATGGATGAAAATAGATTGCCTCTGTTCCATCAAGCTGTGGGTGCAAAGCCCCCATTTCATACACAAACAGTGCCAGGCTGGGGGCTGGCAGTGATTCATCATAGAAGTTTCCAACCACCATTATCAGTTTGAGCCATTACCAACTTACTGAAGCTGTAAAGGTGTGTGGATTTTCCCATAACTTTGCAATTAGCTTCTGTCACTGCTGTTAAGAACAGCTTGTTTATTTGATCCCCAGCCTGCTACTTTCCCTTCTTGCTGCCACAGTTGTTTCTCTCTCTTCACTGCCTACCCTACTCCCCCCTACTTCCCTCCTACCCTCTCCATTTGGGATCTTTCTGCCTGTTTTTCATGAATGCTTTTCCTCTCATTTATTAATTGCTCATCTTTAGGGTTCAGGGGACACAGTGCATTTTAGAAAGTGAGGATTGCATGGCAGACCAACAGCTACTTCTGCCATCATGGATAGCAATGGGACTGACTTTCTGATTTAAATCCTTTGGACTAGAAGTGCCTGGGAACTTGGCTTTACATATGAGGGCAAACATCAATGTATTTCAAAATACATGTTCACTTCCAAATCTGTGTGTCTGCCTTATGTTAATATTTCAGCAGGAATATAGATTTAATAGAAACTCACCTAACTGCTTTGAATTAAATGCAAATGAAATCTACCTTTTTTTTTTCATTTCTAACGTCATAGTAACACAGAATGGGATCTAGGGATGAGAGAGATAGGATGCTACTTAGAGTGCAACATGCAAGGAAATTATGGGCCACATGAAATAACATTTTATAAATGCACATTTTCATGGCATATCTTCCCATCTCCAAGTCATATCGATGTTTGTTTTGCAATGTTTCTTGAGTTATTAGGAAGGTTCAAAGCCTTTGGTACACAGAAACCCACAGGAAACTCAATTTCCAAATATAGCAGGACACAGTTTTCAAAGCTTGTCTGGATGTAGAAATGTGTTGACATAATTTAGAACCTTAAGCCAGAATTGGGGAACCTGTGGCCTCCAGGTCACATGTGGTCTTTTAGGTCCTTGAGTATGGCCTTTTGACTGAGTTCAAGTTTTACAGAACAAATTCTTTTTTTAAGGGGATTTGTTCTGTGAAGTTCTGTTCTGTGAAGGCTTAAGCCTTAAATCTTTACTCCATTATTCTCTACTGCAGTATCTCAGTTTGACATTCTCTCTACAAATTCTTTTTCCCCCCATTTAATAGAATTCTGTTTTTTCCAATTACATGTAAAGATAGTGTATAGCATTCACTTTCATAAGATTTTGAGCTCCATTTTTTCCCTTCTCTCCCCATGCCCAAGACAGCAAATAATCTGATACAGACTATACATGTACTCTCATACAAACATATTTCTACCTCAGTCATGTTGTGAAAGATGAATCAGAATAAAGGGGAAAAAAGAGGGAAAAAAAAAACAAAAACAGAAAATAGTATGCTTCTATCTACATTCAGACTTCATAGCTCTTTCTCTGGATATAGATAGCATTTTCTATCATGAGTCTTTTGGAATTATCTTAGATCATTGTACTGCTGAGTAGAACTAAGTCTATCAAAGTTGGTCATCACACAATGTTGCTGTTACTGTGTACAATGTATTCCTTGTTCTGCTCACTTCAATCAGCATCAATTCATGTAAGTCTTTGTAGGTTTTTCTGAAATTTACCTGTTCATCATTTCTTATAGCATACAGGTATTCAATTATATTTGTATAGCATATCATGTTCTGACATTCCCCAATTTATGGGCATCCCCTCAATTCCCAAATATTTGCCACCACAAAATGAGCTGCTATGAATATTTTTGTATATGTGGGTCCTTTCGCTTTTTATGATCTCTTTGGGAAACAAACCTTGCAGTTGTATTGTGGTATCAAAAGGTATGCACAATTTTATAGCCCTTTGGGCATAGTTACAAATCAGTCTCCATCAGATCAGCTCACTACCCCACCAACAATGCATTAATGTTCCAATTTTTCCATATCTCCAACATTAATCATTTCATTTTTTGTCATATTAGCTCATCAGATATGTATGTTTCCTACCAATTCTTATCTAATGCCTCCTTCTACAACACAGCAGAAATCATGGCAGTGTGGTAGAAATAATACAGGACAGAGTTGAGTTCAAATCATACCCTGGATTCCTCCTAGTCTCGTGACCACAGACAAATCACTCAACCCTCTGTGGTGTCATGTTTCTCACATGCTTAGCTCACAATCAGCTAGTTATTGCAGTAGATAGAGCGCTGGGTATGGAGTCAGGAGGATGGGTTCAAATCCTGACTGACATGCTTACCAAATGTGTGACCCTCTGCAAATCATTGAATTTCTCTCAGCTTTAGTTTCCTTACCTATAAAAAATGATAATAATCTCACCTATCAACTAAGGGTTTTGATAAGGATAAAATGAGATGTTTGGAAGATGCTTTGCAAAACTTACAGGACTTCAGGGGTAAGGAACCTGTGGTATTGAGGCCATATTTGACCCTCTAGGTCCTTGAGTATGGCCTGTTGACTAAGTCCAAGTTTTATAGGACAAATCATTTTATTAAGGGGATTTGTTCTGTGAAGTTTGAATTCAAAGTCCTGCATTTGAGGACCTAGAGGGCCACATGTGGTCTTGAGACCACAGGTTCCCCCCTCCAGGACTAAATAAAGGCTAGCTATTTTATTGAAATGAGGAACAAAATTATAAATGACTTTGCTAATTTTACTGGGCTATAGATATATCACATTATTAAGGAAGAATTCCCTGATAAATCTGAGTTCTCCTAGCACCCTGCATATTTATACATTAAATTTCTGGTTGAGGATTCACCCTTGTTGTTATGATCATTTTTGCCTTTCCCTGTGCCCATTAACTTGCCTATATTTGAAGATTTTCTCATTTCCTGCATTGCAGATCAGGTCCTTATTTTGTAATTCTCCTTTCCTCCTTCCCCTCACTACATGGGCTTGCACACAATAGACATTAAATAAGTAGTTTTTAAAGTAATGTACAGCTTAAAAGACAGAGATGATGTTTCTAGACCACTATCAGTAGGAAATTTACTTTCTGTTGTTGTTTTTCAGTAGTTATGATAGTTGTTCTAAATAAACTATCTATAGATAGTTTCTCTCATGCAGTGACCACATCTCTCCCCAGATCATGCCAGCTTGGAAGCTTTGAAAATTTCCAAGCCCCTAGGAATAACTATGAAAACAGCAACACAAAAAAGGCTAAAGCTTGAGAAAGTTCCTAGACATCCTTTAGTGAGCAGAGCCCAACTTTAACATAAAGCTCAACATCAAGAAATCAGCTAGAAAAAAAAAATAAGCAAACAAACAAAAAGAACTTGACCATAACAAAGTTACTACAGTGGCAGGGAAGACCAATACACAAATTCAGAAGACAACAATGTACAAACTTCTGTAAGCAAAGGCTCAAAGAAGGATGCTAATGAGACACAAGTCCAAAAATAATTCCTGGAAGTCCTTGTAATGGCAAGCAACGAAGTACTTAGGGGCCTTGTTTCAGCTCTTTAATTGTTTTGGACCTTGTTTCAGTTCAAGGTTCATTTGAGCCTTGCCCATGATTATATCAAGTATTTGTTAAGAAAGAGAACTTATGAAACCCACAGTGGGAGGAACTTGCTGATGCAACAGTAAGGGGCAGAACAGGGAGGAGCTAATGACCATTTATAAGGAGAAGCCCAAGCTTGGAGAAAGCAGAACTGAGAGAGAAATGGTTGCAGAGGCCAGGCACTCTGTTAATCTGTTCTGTCTATGTTGAGTTTTGTTTATGACACTTTTTACAGAAGCCCTGGGACCTTACTGGAATCCCTGAAAGAGGATTTTCTTGTTGTGTGTTTATAGAAGCCCCAGAGGAGGGTTTTTGTGTTGAGTTCTCAGACCTTGTTTGTAGGTCTATACTGATTTCACAGGCAGATTGTGAATTGATGATGGTGCTAGCAATGTGTATGAATTATTGTGGCTCTGTTAAGCTTTATTTTCCCAGAAACAGGAACTGTGAAGGACCTTAGGTGGATTGGACACTCTGAGCTTCAATGTGAAATGGGGACTGGCTGAGGAACTGGACAAGGAGCTGGATGAGGTGCTGGATGAGGAGCTAAGCTCTGCCTATCTGTGAATCCAAGTGATGATTTAGTAGATTCAGGTAGGAGCTGGAACCTTGGAAGAGAGACCATGGAATTTGGGAGCCAGCCTGGAGTCAAGATAAAAGGACTTCTCTTTGGGTACTTAGTACTGACTGAGAAGATCACAATTTACCGTTGTCTTAGGGTAGGAGAACTTTCTACTCTGTACCTTGTACCTCTTAAGGATGATTGAGTTAGGGATGATTGGAAACTCATCTCCAATCAAGAAGAAAGAAGACTGTTTGACTGAAAGATTAAGACAATGTGACCAAGGGGTGGAGAACTTTAATCTTTGTACTTTGTGTCCCTTAAGGAGGCTTGCTCCTTAAGGATAATTGAGTTAAGGATTTACTGACTGATATCTTTTGTTTGAAACTACGTGGTCGCTTTGCTGCAAACTATGCGACCACTTTAGTGATAAGTTGTTATGTTATAACATTGTGAATGCTGTACTTTGGTTTCTGTTAATGTTTTGTCTTAGTTTATTACTGAATAAATAGAGAGTTCACTATACTATGTGATCAGAACCTTAAAGCTATTCACAGCAATAGTCCTCTGGGGAGCTGTTCATGCTTGGCTTTACAGTACTCAAAATAATATATCAATATAAAATAAGAGTGGTAGAAAAATAATTAGGTAAAGAAGTACAAAAAAGGAACAAAATTCAGAAAAGACAAAACAGCTTGGTAAAAGAGGAACAAAATTCACAAGTACATAAGACCTTAAAAATAGAATTGGCCAAATGGAAAAAGAGGTACCAAAGCTCACAGAAGAAAATAATTCCTTAAAAATTAGAATTAGGTAAGTGGAAACTGATGACTCCTTGAGGCACCAAGAAACAATAAAGCAAAATCAAAAGAACAAAAAAAGAAGAAAATATGAAATATTCTATCAGAAAAGCAACCTCTTTGGAAAATAGATCAAAGGGAGATAGTATAAGAATTATTGGATTACTCAAAAGTCATTATCAAAGAAATAACCTAAATAATATATTTCAAGAACTTATCCAAATAAATAGCCCCAAATATCCTAGAACCAGAGGATAAAATAGAAATGGAAAGAATCTACTGTTTGCCAATTGAAAGACATCCCAAAATGAACACTCCCAGTAATATTAAAGTCAAAATTCCAGAGCTGTTAAGTGAAAAGAGAAAATACATGAAGCAACAAGAAAGAAACCATTCAAATAGCTTAGAGCCACAATCTGGATTATAGAAGATTTAGCATCTTTCATGTTAAAAAGAGTAAAGGACTTGGAATATGATATTCCAAAAGTCAAAAGAGCTAGGATTTCAACCAAGAATATCCTGCCCAGCAAAAATGAGTATAATCTATTAGAGGGAAATGAATATTTAATGAAATAGAGGACTTTCAAGCATTCCCAATGAAAAGACCAGAGTTTAAGAGCAAATTTGACTTTAAAATACAAGACTCAAGAGAAACATCAAATGGTAAACAGGAAAGAGAAATCATAAGGGGAATCAAAAAGGTTAAATGTTTATGTTCTTATATAGGAAAATTAAAATTGTTATTCCTAAGAATTTTGTCATTATTAAGACAGTTAGAATGGGTATACATAGACAGAGTAAAGGGGTGTGAGATGGGATGGGATGATTTAAAAAAAATAAAATTAAGGGGCCAGGAAGAAGGCTGCAGTAAGAAAAGGATAAGGGAAAGGAAAAATAAGAAAATTATTTTACATAAAAGAGACATGAAAGGACGAGCTTTTAAAAACAGAAGGGAAGTTGGGGTGGGGGTTGGTGAGCAGCATTTAAAGTTCATAGTCATTAGAAATGGATCAAGGAGAGAATAACATAAACACTCAGTTGGAAATAGAAATCTATTCTACTATACAGGGGAGTCTGAGAGGAAGGGGAGGAGAGATGGTAGAAGAGAGGGAAGATTAAGATTTGTTCAGAGGCAAAACAGAAGAGGGACAGGACAAAACTTGAGGGAGATGAGGATAAACAGTTAAAAGATAGGATGGAGAGAAATGTACAGTTAATAATAAAATTGAATTCAAATAAGATTACCTCATGTAGAAAAGGGAAGCAGACAGAAGAATGGATGAAAATCCAGAATCCAACAACATATTGTTTACAAGAAACACAATTGAAACAGAGAGAGACAGATACTCACAGTGTAAAAGTAAGTGACCAAAGCATATTTTATTATGCTTCAGTAGAGGTAAAAACAAAAACAAAGCAAAAACCAACCAAACATACAACCAAAACAAAATACAGGGTAGCAATCATGATCTCAAACAAAGCAAAAGAAAAAAAAATAGAACTAAATAAAAGAGATAAACATAAAAACTGCTTTTTTCTAATAGGTTCATAGATGATAAAGAAATATCAGTACTAAACATATAGACACCAAAGGGCATAGGATCCAAATACCTGAAGGAAGTTGAACAAGTTACAGAACCAAATAGTAAAAGTACAGTAGTAGGGGACCTCAACTTTCACCTCTCAGAACTAGATAAATCTAACTGTGAAATGACCAAGAAAGAAGTTAAGGAGATGAATTGAATTTTAGAAAAGTTAGATATGAGAAACCCTTGGAAGAAAATTAAATGTGAATAGAAAAGAATATGCCTTTTTCTTAGCTGTTCATAAAACCTTCAAAAAATTAACCATGTATAAGGGTATAAGAACTTCACAACCAAATGCTGAAAAGCAAGAAGATTAAAGTAATCATTTTCAGATCATAATGCAATAAAATCATATTCAATAAAGTAATATGAAAACATTAAAATTAATTGGAAATTAAATAACTTGATTATAAATAATTAATGTGTCAAAGAACAAATCATAGAAAAATAAATAATTTTAAAGGGAATTACAGTAATGAGAGAACATACCAAAATTTATGAGTTGCAGTGGAATTTAATGGTGCCTTATGATCTCAAGAAACTAGTCAAAAGAATGAAAAAGCAAAAAGAAAATGTGAACTGTCTCATTGGAGAAACAACTAACCAAGAAAATAGATTGAGAAGAGATAATTTAAGAATTTTTGGACTCCTTGAAAGCCATGATCAACAAAGAGAGACAAGACATAATATTTCAAGAAATTATCATGGAAACTTCCCTGTTACCAAAAACCAAAGGTAAAGTAAAAGTGAAAAAAAAATATAGCAATCACCTTCAAAAAGAGATCCCAAAATGCAGACTAGTAGGAATAGTGTAGCCACATTCTGGAGCTTGCAGATCAAGGTGAAACTATTACAAGCCTCCACAAAGAAACAATTCAAATATCGTGGAACCACAATCAGGATAACATAAAATTTAGTAGCTTCTAGATTAAAAGATAGGAGGGCTTGGAATGGGATATTATAGAGAGCAAAGGAACTAGGATTACGACCCCAAAATCAGCTACCCAGGTGATTGAAAGATATTGTATAAAACAGAGGACTTTCAAACATTCCTGCTTAAAAGAACAGAACTGGGGGCGGCTAGGTGACACAGTGAAATAGAGCATCAGCCTTGGAGTTAGGAGGAACAGAGTTTAAATATAGCCTCAGACACTTAACACTAGCCATGTGACCTTGGGCAAGTCACTTAATCCTAATTGCCCTGCCTTCCCCCCTCCAAAAAAGCAGGAAAAAAAAAGAACTGAACTGAATAAAATATTTGTTATTCAAAAGGAAGACTCAAAGGAAGTATAAAAAAGTAAACAGGAAAGAACACTCCTAAGGATTCAATAAAGTTAAACTGTTTGCATTCCTACATGGGAAGATGATACTTATGACTTTGTCATCATTAGAACATTTAGAAGGACTACACATGAACAAAGGGTATGGGTGTGAGTTGACTATGATGAAATGATTTCTAAAAAAATAAAAATTAAGGGGTGATAAAGAGGGATGATTATGATGATATACTATCTAAGAAATAAAATTAAGAGACAATAAAAAGGGATGCACTAGGAGAAGAGTGAAGGGAGAGGTAGACTTGGGTAAATTATCTCACAAAAAGGCATGAAAGAGCATTTACAGTCAAGGGGAAAAAACGTGAGTGCCAACAATATCTGTACCTTACTCTCATCAAAATTGACTCAAAAAGAGAGGGGTGGAGTCGAGATGGAGGCATAGAAGCAGGAGAACTCTCAGAGCTTCCCCCATAACCACCTCAAATACTTATCAAATATGACTCTAAACAAATTTTGGAGCTCCAGAACCCACAAAATGACAGAGAAACAAGGCTCCTGCTGAAGGTAGCCACGCAGGTGGACAGGAAGGGTCCATCACAGTATGCTGGGAGCCAAGACCAGTCTTGGCTGGAGCCTCAGGGGGGCCAGGACAAGCCCTGGCTGAAGCTTTCAGGAGAGTGGATCACTGGCAGCTGTGGCAGCTTCCAGAATTATCAACCCAAAAGAGCCAAGGATAAAGTAAAGGGTCAGTGGAACTTGGCTAAATTTGAGGGAAAGGAGTGGGTCTGGCCATCCACTCCCAGAGCAAGAAAGCAGTGGAAGCTGCCTCTGTAGCCACTTCCACGTGGCTGCTTCAGAGCTTGTGGCCTGCAGATTGCATGGGGGCCAAGTGATCATTCAGAGGCTAAGTGCTCTTGTCTTAATGAGCCTGGATCAGGATCATGGTCTTGGGTGGTGGTCATGAGGTGCGTTTTCAGAAAGCCAAAGCTGATGGGGGCTGCAGCAGCCTCCTAATAGCTTCGGCAGCTGTGAAAACCCCAGCAATTTGGGACAAAACTCTCCTCTCTGGAAGCAGAGTTCCACAGAGCTAAAAAGCCAAGTAATTAACTGGCAATATGAGAAGACAAAAGAAGCAAAATAAGTACAGCAATCCAACTTTAGATTCCTTTTTTGGGGACAAAAAGGATCAAAGCATGGAAGTAGAGGAAGACAATACAGTCAGACCTCCCATACCAAAAGGTTCCAAGAAAAATGTAGACTTCTTATAAGCCATAGATCAGCTTAAGAAGGATTTTGAAAACCAAGTAAGAGAAGTGGAGGAAAAATTGGGAAGAGAAAAGAGGATGATGCAAGAAAATCATGAAAAGAGAGTCAACAACCTGACTGAAGAAAATAACATCTTAAAAATAGATTAACTCAAATGCAAAAAGAAGCCCAAAAAGCCAATGAGGAGAAGAATGCCTTAAAAGGTCGAATTGGCCAGATGGAAAAAGAATCCTTTTTGAGCCCTTCCATGGACTGAAACCAAATTAAATTTTTCTTGGAGACTTTGGTTGTAGGAGCTTTGAATTTGTTATCTTCTGAGTGTGTTTTGGTCTTTCTTGTCACCATACTAACTTTCTGTAAACAGAATTTTTCTGTTTGCTCCTTTTTCCAGTCTATTTCTTTACCTTTAATTTTTTGTTAAAGTGAGGCTCTGCTTTCAGGATCAAGAGCATACTGTCCCAAGCTTCAGGGGTTCTGTGCAGCTGTTTTCTGAGATACTTCTAGGCACACGCAAGTTTTCAGCTCTTTCTAGGTGGTATGATCTAAGGAGAGGTGTTTACTCTTCTCCTGGCCTGTGCTCTGGTGTGTGAATGACCACAAGCAATCTTTTCTGCCCTGGAACTGTGACAAGGGTCCCTGATCTACTGCAGCTGCAAGCTCTGGTGTGCTTGTGCTCCTTCTAGCTCTGGAACTGCCACCCAGGTCTGTGATCCACATCCAAGTTATGGGCAAAACAAGACAGTCCTACATCAGTGCTAGCAGAGAGACTCCTGTAATCTCCTTCTGACCAGATGTTTGACCCCCTTACTGTTTGTGGGTTGAGAGCCCTGGAATCAGCTGTTGCCATTACTGATTCAATGGTTTTCAAGGCTTGCTTCTGATTTTCTGGGGTTAGATATGTGATGGTGTGGCCGTGGTAGACTGCTCCATTCTTACCCAGATGACAGATCTTTCCTGCTGACTTTCTAAGTTGTCTTTGGCTGGAAAATTCTTTCACCTTGTCCTTTTGTAGGTTCTGTTGCTCCAGGATTTGTTTTATGGAATTATTTTTAAGGTGTTCAGAGGGATTTCAGATAGAGCTCAGGTGAGTCACTGCCTTTTGTACGCCATTTTGGCTCTGCCCCGCTACACTTTCTCACTTTATAAAGAAAAATGTTAATAATTTAAATTAAGCTTATTTTTGGTTGAGTGTTTCTTTTGTTTCTTTGTTTATTAATTTTTTTTTTGCAGAGCCAGCTGATACACATTTATCACCACACACCTGACTATCTAGGATTAAATTCATCTCATAACCTTATTTATCAAAGTGAAAGCAAAAAAAAAATTCTTACATAAAGGGGCGGCTATCTTCAGGGGAACTCTCAGATGAAGAACCATTTTTCTTTAGCATGGCATAGAGGAAAGAGTATTGGATCTGGGATCATGAAATCTGGTGTCTGATTCCAAGTGTAATGGTGAGCAAATCTCTGAACCCCTAAAAACCTTGGTTCCTACACACATACACATATGTGAATATATATACTCATGTATTCATATATATATACATATATTTATAACTATACAATTATATATATGTGTGTGCACATATATATGTGTGTGTGTGTGTTTATGTACAGACATACATACATACATATATATATATATATACATATACATATATATGTATATATATATATATATATTTACCACTTTTGCCTTTCTCATTTTCTCTTCTTTGGTATACTCTTTCCTTTTGGGTTTGGGTTTTTATGATCCTATGACCTTATGATCTTTTTATTATTTTTTATAACTCTATTCCCTCCTGCTTTTTCTGTACAATCACTCCTTAGTTTTCACTGATGGATTATGCCCCTTAATCATAGTTCTCTCTCTCTCTCTCTCTCTCTCTCTCTCTCTCTCTCTCTCTCTGTCTCTCTCTTCCCCTCTCTCCCTCTCTCCCTAATATCAATTTGCATAGCTTTACTTATCATATGTACCAAGATGATGACTTCCAGATCTATACATCTAGCCTTAGTCTCTCTTCTCTGAACTCCATTCTCTCTATTCATCAATCGCATTTTGAATATTTCACACTGAACTTCCTGGAAATACAGCTAATTCAGGATGTCCGGGGGGGGCGGAGCCTAGATGGCAGTGTAGCAGCAGCAACATATCGCAGCTTTCATCTAGCCACCCCAAAATATCCATAAAATAGGATTCTAAACCAATCCTAGAACTCCAAAACGCACACAAAGATACTTCCCACTAAAGTCAGCTCGGCTATGAGGAACCATATCACCACTGCGAACCGAAACCAGCCTGGCCTGAAGCCGCTGCTGAGCCCCAGGGGCGGCTGGACAAGAGGAGCGGTGAGCGGATTAGCGGTAGCTGCAAGCAGTGTTTAGAACTAGGTCAGTGGGGCTTGCGAGGTCTTGGGAGAAAAGCAGTCCAACTGAAAGGCCTCCAGAGCGGAAAAGTGAAAGGCAGAGGTTTTGCACCCACATCCACGTTGCAGCTTCCCACCCGCGGCCTACAGACAGCAGGGGGACTAAGTGATTGTTCAGAGGCCAGTGCTCTCATGTTGAGGGGCCTGGATCTGGATCGCTGTCTTGGGCCTCGGTCTTGGAGTCTTCATTATCCAGTGAGCCGGAAGTAAGTAGGAAGGGTCCCAGCACCTTCCTGAGAGCTACGGCAGCTGGGAGGACCCCAGGGATTCCCTTCTGGAAGCAGAGCCCCACAGAGATTTAAAAAAAAATCACAGTCTGACCAACCATGAATAAGAATAAGCATAAGAAGCAAAGTAAGAACTGAAACCAAACCCTAGATTCCTTCTTTGGGGAAAAGAAAGATCATGGGAGAGAGAGGGAGGAGGAGAGCGCAGCCAGAGCTCCCCCACCATGGGCCTCCAATAAACATGAAGAATGACTTAAAGCTAGAGATGAGCTGAAGAAGGATTTTCAAAACCAAATAAAGGAAGTGGAAGAAAA
>CM053580.1:306987690-307034237 GCA_028627135.1 Pseudochirops cupreus
AGCACATAGTGAAATCTGCAAATACCAGTTCACAGTGGTGAGAAGGACCATGTCCAATTTCTTTTTTGTATTGCACCTAAGCACAACTTGAGGCTTAAATCAATTTGAAGCCAAAACAATTCCAAGAAGAAAAAAAAAAGACCAAAAACCAAAAGCAACTATGGGCATCACAGTTCCAAAAAAAAAAAGTTTGCCAATTTTATTTCTAAAATAGAAGATTATTGTTTTCAAAATGACTGATTGGGACAATATGTAGATAATGTAAAAATATTAATTTCCCAGAATACTTCCCACCTTTAGCAGAATGCAAACACCCAGAGAGGATTCTGGGAAGATGTCAGAGTAGATCAGAAAATTTCAAGCTCTTAAGATTGCCCCCCACAAAAGAGATAAAATAGCACCTTAGGGTGAACAAAGTGCAGGTAAAAATAAATAAGAACAGGGACACAGTAGGGTTCTTCCCAGGACAATTCCAGAAGATCAGAAGAAAAATACCAGGAAGAGGTTTGCTCCCTGTGAAGGGTAAATACCTCCAAGCTAGGGTCCGCTTAAAGAACAAACAGCAAGCCCTGGAGTTAGTTGGTTTGAGAGGCTACCTCAGCCCCAGCTACAGGAACTTTTACTACCAAATAGTAAGGGGAGTTGTGCATCTGAGCCCTGGAAGATCAAGAAAAGCTCTGCTGACCAGGAATGTCTGTACGCACCCAGTAAGTGTAAAAACATTGGGGCAGAAATCCACTGGCTGTGGGCACTTACAGGAGGCTGGAGGTTTGGCTTGATTTCAAGCTAGAGGGAAGAACTGAAGATCTGGGGCAAGAGGCACAATTTTCCATACCCCAGGGCTAGAGGTGACTACAAATAATTAATTTATCACCACAAAAAATGCACAAAAAGAATCCAACTATAGAAACCTACTATGGGAATAGAGATGACTGGGGTTCATCTTCACAGGAGGATATTGAAGTAAAGAGACTCCCAAACAGAATGCATGCTCCTTTAGGGAAGGGAGAGTTTGTTCTTGTCTCTGTATCTCAAATGACCATCATGCACTGTGAACACTAGAAGCATTTAATAAATGCTTGCTGAATTAAATTGATTGATTTTTACTGAATGTCTTGGATGTTAAGGCATGGATTACTTGTGATTTCACCAATTAAAAAAATGACTAAATGAAGCAGTGTGTGTGTGTGTGTGTGTGTGTGTGTGTGTGTGTGTGTGTGTGTGTGAGTGCGCACGTGTGCATGTGTGTGCATATTTTTGTTTCCTGTCTTCTAGACTTATCTTTAAAATATACATTTTCTTAACCTAATCAATGAAATTATATGAGAAAAGATAAAGCCGAACTCTGAGTTCAAAATTTAGAAAACTCCATAGCTCCCAAAGGATTATGTAAAATTGTATTTTTGGCAGTAGGATTGATGTATGAGGGGCCCTTCCAGAGAAGATGAGGGATGCCCCAAATCAAAATGCTTTAGGGGTCTCAAAAGATGGTCAGAGGCACTGAGTGTGTAATAAGAAGGAGGTAATACAGCAACCATTATCTTCCCTCTGACAAGAGAGCAGTGCACTGACCTGGCTTGCAGACAAATGGAGAGGAAAACTCTGTGCCGAGATGTAAATTCCCCACACAGGTCCCTCATGAATATCTTGTCTCCAGGATTCAAGCCAGTGACCTGGAAAACAAGGTTCCTCCCCAATCAAAGTGACAGGCGGAGCTGGTTTCCTGTTAGGAAGACTACTAGGTGTGTAAAAAAATTATGATTTCTGAGGGGAAAAATGAGATGTCACACAGAGCAAAATATTACTTTCAAATGGTCTTCTGCAGCAACTTTGAATGGCAGCTATCAAGAATTCAATTGTGTGTATGACACACTGGAATCCAGGATGGAAGTTCTGTTGGGGGCCAAGAATGAATAGAAATTTTTGATTCAAATACTCATTTAAGAATATTTGAATATCTGTCATTCCTTATCGCCTAAAGGTTAATTCTTGAAAAGAATTTCCATTAGTAACACAAATTGTAACCTTGTCAAATCTGCTTATGTAATGTGCCAGTGCTGAAAGACATATTCTACAAATTTGTGCTTTTAAACATATAACCTTGCTCCATAGAAAAGACACTCTTTTGAGGAGATTCATTGATTAATTATTATTTCTTTAAGAAAGTTTTATTATCACAAGTTTATTTTATGGCTAGCATACAGAAAACAGATTTGTACACTACATTTTCCCCTTTAACTTGAAGATGTGCTTTTTTTCTTCCTTTTCATGAATAGACTAAAGGCAGTGTTTTAAAACTCAGCACACAAGAGGTCTCAAATTTGTATAAGAACTCTACTCATTAAGTCTTTGGAAGGCACTTTTCTAACCAAGGTATACACAAACATCAATTAACATGCCCAAATTGTTAACTCTGTAACTGCTGGGCATATTCTTTGGGAAGGATAGTCTTTCTTACATGTTTTAATCTTGAACTGGCATTTTCTAGCATATTCATTTGTTTATTTATGGTTGGCTTCTTTTATTTTTTAAAGCTATTTTGGAGGTACATGAGCATAGCTAAGTATATACAGATAAACTGAAATCATTATGCAGGTGTCTTCCGTAATGTGAGGAATGCCCATGCTTTTCAGAGCTAAAGTTCCTTCAATAAAATATTTCAATAAACACCTATTTCAAAAAGCAGTTTTAAAAAATATACCATTTTACTCAGGAATGGGAAGAAAGAGGTCTTATTCCACTGGGAAAAGACTTTATGCTTGGGGTAGATACTCTGCCCTCCCTCCTCCCCCAAGTAATTGATGGGTTTGAGGTCTGTCAGTTACCCTCAATCTTGTTTAGCCTATTGGCTGTGATGGTTTCCTGGGCTGTGACTGCTAAGCATGCTATAGTTTCTTGGTGCCACAGGTGAGAGTTGAATGCTAGGAACACCCAAGGTAGATGAACTGCTCTGAAAAGGACTTGGCAAACCCTCACACCTAACGTGTTAGTTCTTCCTGAACACTCTATACACAGCAGGTGCTGTGGAGGAGATAGAGGTTGGCAAGACAACATAGATGCCCCGGTCACCTACTGCATCACAGGCTACCACTAGTCATCTTATCTTTTGTCTTGCAACTGGACTTTGATGACTCTGGAAGAGAGAGTGAGGGTGTTGATTTTGCACAACTCATCCTCACTGAAATCTACTTCATGCACAAGTTACAGTAGCTTGTGATGTGCTCTTCCAACAACATTTATTCTGTAGATAGCTTGTTTTATGGAATTGTTTGCTTGTTTTCTCCTCCATTAAGTCCTGAGCTCCTCAAGGGTAGAGACAGTCTTTTGCCTCTTCTTGTATCCCTAGGTCTTAGCATCATTCCTGGCACATGGTAGGTACTTAATAAATATGTATTGACTGATTGACTGCTTCATTCTAATTACTGCACCTGACATAGTGCCCAACACATGGAGGAAGTAGTTGGTACTCAATCCATATTTGCAGATGCAAGTTCGATTCGATTGAATTGAAATCATCCAATTAGCAAAATATATAGATTTGGGGAATGTCTATATTTGTGGAATACATATCCCTAGATTATAAATTTCTTAAAGGCAATAAGGTTGTGGATAGAGCCACAGACTTGGAATCAGGAAAACTTAAGAGTTCAAATGCAGGCTCAGACTGTTACTTGTTTTATGATCCTGGGCAATCCACTTAATCACTATCTATACCAGTTTCCTCATCTGGAAAATGAGGATCATAATATTACCTATCTCCCAAAGTTGCTGTGAGGATCATATGTGTTAATATTTGTAAAGCACTTGGCAAATTTTAAACAATACATAAATGCCAGCTATTACTATATGCGCATACACACACACACACACACACACACACACATATATATATATATACGTATATATACATACACATATACATATAAATATTTGTATTCCTGATGTCTTAAAGCATAATCTATTGCACATAATAGAATATTATAAATATTTATGGATTTGTAGATCGGATATTCCTTGAATGTAAAAACCAGATTACTGAAGTAATTCAAAATAAAGCAAAGCACAGATTTAACCAGATGTTTCTGAAATTGGCTTCATGGGCTAAAAGACTATGACAGTTGTTCTCTAAAATTCTACTGTGGATGTTGTCCTTTAAGCAAGCACTTCATGAGATCTTAGCTTTAGAGGTATAAGGTGACCTAGGAAGTCATCTATTCCATCCTCCTCATTTTATATAAAAGAAACTATGACTCAGAGATGTCAGTCTCAAGGTCACTCAACTAGTAAGTATCAGAGTGGAAATTTGGAACAAGTCTTCTCAGTACAAATTCATTGATCTTTCTCCTATTCTACTCTGCCTTGGTTTTGTTTTGTTTTGTTTTGCCTGCAAGTCATATATTTGATGGTTTCTGTTGTTTTCATAAGTTTCCCAGGATTGGAAATTTCCTTCCAGAAATCTGGCTGGATGTGTAAATGTCTTCAAAATAGATGTGGCAGTCTGGTAATCTACCACTTGTGCTAAAATGATTGATGTTGATGTTTTGGTATCTTGTACTTGAGCAGTTTTTGGTGAGGCACAATTTAAATTTGCACAGAGTTTAGACAGAATGAATATATTAATGAGCTCCAGCCATGGATTGCACACTCAAATTATCATCAATTGTGCATGAAATTTTTCCAGGCTATTTGTTCTGAAAATAAGTACTAAATTATTCATTCCATTTAGACTCTTGGTTTGGATGCAACAAAAAGAGAGAGTGAGATTTGAACAAATATTTTCTGATGGTAATTTTTGTGTGTGCAAATATGATAAAATCTTGTTATATGGCATCTTTATTTTACAAGATTGAGCATCCACCAAAAATTAGTGTATTTATTGTCACAGAAGCACTTGTCCTGATTTGCCTTTTCTTAAGATAATACTACAAATATAAAAATCTCAGTGTTGTATGTAATCAAGAACACAATTCATTTTCTATATGGTGGTACAAAATGCATTTTCAAGTCAAAGAAAGAAATCTTTGTGTTTTATTTCATGCAGAATAATAGTAGTTGCCATGAGTCTCTGTGAATCCTAAGGCTTGACTTAAAAAAAAATGGATTTCAAAAGTCACAACTGCATTCCACTTTTGTTCTAACATGTCCACATTACAGGTAAATACAATTCACAAATGAATACAATTTATTGCTAATCATAATAAATTTATTCTAATATCTGAGAACTGAAAAAAGTAAAAGACCTCCCTGACACTGATCAGAAAAAAGTCTGCTAATTCAAAAACACACACACACACATCTCTCTCTCTCTCTCTCTCTCTCTCTCTCTCTCCTTGTCTTCCTCCTTTTATCATAGGCAAAAGTTAGGTCCTTGAATCTCTATTTCATTGGTTATAAAGTAAACTCTGAGAATGATCCTCCATTCATCCCTTCTCACCTGGACTTCATATTCCATGTTCCAGACTTTTATAAAACTTTTTACTTCCTCTTACTTTAAAGCTTTCATTTGTGTCTTTAGGTTAGTAGTTAGGACAGTGTTGCCTTAATATAGCAATTCCAAGCAGGAATTAGAACCTTCTCTCTGAAATTACCTCCAATTTACATAGTATTTATCTCGAAAATGCATAGTTATTTGCATGTTGCCTCTCGCATTAGAATGTAAGGTCCTTGAGGGTAGGTGCTGTATCCTTTACTTTATTTGTATCCCCAGCAATTCACAGTGCATGGTGAGAGGAAAATGTATATTCTTGGCATCATTTAGAAAAAAACCTATCTCTTGTGTTTTCTTCATGTTCATACTATTTAGTAAATTTTACATGAAGACAATTTCTTTGAAACTTTAAACTAAATTCAATTTCTAATAGAATCAAAGAAGCTCAGAGTTTGGAGAGACCAACCTAGACCTGATCAGGATTTCCCTGCCAATATTGGTGGTCAGTGGAATGCACGTTGACTGTCTAACAGACAATAGCTAATGTCCCAAATTGAGGAACCTAAGTAAAGACTTTGAAATTTGGCTTGATTACTGACATGAGACTTGAAGAAAATCCCTCCTTCAGAAAATAAACTAGAATTGAATTCACGGGAGTAAGTACAATGAACTAAGCAGTGACATTAGGAGGACATGAGTCACAAGACATGGATTTTAAAGACATAGATTTGGGGACTTTAAAATTCTCTAAATTCCTTCCATTTTTCATAGTTTCAGAATTGGAACTGATTCAAAAGGCCACCTAATTATATACCTCATTTTATAGATGAGGAATCTGAGGAAAGGGAAGTAACGTTCTTAAGGTCCCATATATAGTATCAGAGTTGGGATTTGAACCTATGTCTTCTCTATAGAACCAATACATTCTCTATTACATTTTGGTTAAAAGGATAGAGTGAAAAGTTGTTAAAAATTAAGTCTAGTTTTCCCTGAATTCCAAGAAGTTCCTCCCACCCTGAGTTTCCTGATTTGTGAACACAATTTCAAGAAACATATTATCACTAGAAGTAGTGGAGAATGCAAAGCATCTAAGGGTACAAATTAGTAGCTAGTTTATTTTTCTTTCCTTTTACATTATCCCCCCATTGACCTCTGAAAGTCTTCTTCTAGTTTGAATGTTTCTTTTTTCATGGGCTGGGACCCATGGGGTCCCAGCTTAAATTTTATGATCCTAGGAGTCTATGAAAAGACATCCCCCAAGCCTCAAGCACCCACTCTGCGCGTACAGAAGTAATGATTTTGGGGCATTGATTGCAGCTGCAGGTTGCCAGTGCATTGGTTATTCCCTCTTTCCTTCACGTTGTGTCATCCTAGATAGAAGTCATGGAGGCCTACATATTCATAATGCCTGTCTAACTCGGCTTGGGCGAGTGTGACCTGAGTTCCTCGAGCTTCTGTGTCCAAGTGTTCCATTTATTTCTCCCAGACCGGTAAGAAGCAGTGCTTAGTATTTCTCCTAGAATCATTCATTTATTGACACAGAGAAAGTTAGAACTAGTCTCTCCTCAGTCCAGCATCTTTTCTAATATAACATATTACCTTATACATTCTCTTATATTTTTATACTATTTCATTTCAATTCCATATAGATGTGTGTCCTGGGCTCGCCTTTCAAATTCACTTTGACAGTTGAGTGTTGACTAAGTTAAGACAGGCATCATTCTTACTATAGAAGCCATAATAAGGGATAGTCTAGGATTTCTCTCTAAGTTATTTCACTTTGTGGATATGAGTTTACTTATCTATTATATTAGTTAGTTGGAGTGAATGACTTCAATGGTAACTTCTAGCTCTAAATCATATGACAACAATAAGAGTAACAAAAAAGTAATAGTAATGATTTGTTCTAGGACCTTTTCTGTTGAGATTCCATTGGGCATAGAGCTCAAAAGAATGAAATGACAGCAACAATAGTAATAACAATTGAGGTACATAGCACTTGTTAAACACTTTAGATAAATTATCTTATATGAGTCTCACGATAACCCTGTGAGGTAGAGGCGATTATTACCCTCATTTTGTAAATGATGAAACTGAAGCACAAAGACCTCAAGTGACTTGCTCAGGGGCGCATGGTGAGTAAATGTCTAAAGGAGGCTTTAAACACAGTTCTTAAAGACTCCAAACTAAGGTTTTTGTCAACTAATATTGTTCTTATGCAGATGGACTTGGAGCACTATACCCATCTGGTGAAGATAGGAAAATGGAGCTTCCTCCTGCTTTCTTAAACTTGCTACCCTTTATACTAGACTGCACAGCCTTTCTTGCTTATGAGGTACCACAAAAGGGCAAATGGAGGTATTATCAGATATCATAAACTGAGGCTCACATATGGTGGTAAAATTAATTCGCTAGGTCAAGGCAAGGTCATAGAGTCAGTTATTTATTGACGTAGAAAGTTAGAATGAGTCTCTCCTCAGTCTAACATCCTTTCTAATATACCACAGTGCCTTATACATTCTCTTGTCTTTTTATGTTATTTGATTTCAATTCCATATAAATTTATGTCCTGGGCTCACTTTTATAAATATTTATATAAGATTTGCATTTTCAAAATTTTAAAAGGAAACTGATTTTTCCTTATCTGCTATTTTTCTTTCTTTCTTTTTATTAACTTATCCAGGAAATATGATTGTGACAGCCCAATGGAATATTTAATGCTGACACCTATTATTAAGCTGGAAATTTTGATGAGTTTTAAAGATGGATCCTTGTGACCTGGAAAAATAAATCAAGGTCATTGCTTGACTCATGCAAAGTCGCTTCATGCATTTACATTACAATGTAATTATAGCAAACTGATGCACAGTCCTGAAAAAGCTTTAACCTACTCACTGTTGATATGTATGCATAGGAGGATGAATAAATGATTGAGAGAATTTAAGAACAAAAACCAATTCAGCTTCACAAGGAAGAAGCTGTTGATTCATTGTTGGGAAGACTGAGTTTCTTATGATAGATCTTTTACCAAAGACATTAGTAATGGGTCAAATGATCTGAGGAAATACTCTAGTTACTGTGATGTAATCTAAGCTTTAACATTCCCATTTGACCAACATTTCACACACATGCTTCTCATATTATAAACTTTAGAAGAATAAGATCATAAACAACTAACAATTTCAGACATGAGGGGTTCCTCTGATCAATTCCAAGTTTCACAAATCTGTGCCTTAGAAAGTTTGGAAGAAGTTATTAAAAGGACATGCAGTTAGTGTAAGAAAATTCTAGAATAGTGTAAAAAAGAGTATAAATTGTGGAAAAGTGGATAGGTCATATTTATTGAAACCCAGTCTCTATTATACTGGGGACAGAACTAGTCATGTTTAATTTGCTATCCCCTTGCTCACCACTCCTCTCTCCCTGCCCCCCCCCCCATTCTGTGGTCAGAAAGTCTTATGTTTTGAGTATAATATGAAATTATGGTGGTCGGGGAGGATACTTCATGAATCATGAAACAGTTACACTTGGGAGCAAAGGGGAGGGGAGGTAAGGACAAGTGGAGCTGAAGCATCTCCAGCTAAAGGAATTTATTTTTACTTTTCCTTTTTTTCTTCTCTCTCCATCTATAACTGGGTGGTAGATTTTCTGCACTAAGAAAAACATGTCTTTGTCTGTGGAAGGACCAGGAACCTAGTAGCTGTAACTGAGGATATAATACATAGACTTGATTCTGGAAAGAAAAAAAAGACTTCTCACTTTCTGCAACTATAAGAGCTCCATTATTCCTCCTGGTATAATGGAAGAAGTATCTCTCCTACTGCACTTCATATTATGTAATAATTATGTGTTTTTACATGCAGAGGCAATTAAATTTTTGAACACTGGCTCACATTCTATACCACCAGTAGTCCTTGCTATTTGAAAAAAAAAATCATTGTAAATTCTTCTTAAGGTCAAAACAAGTGAACAAAATACATTTATTAAATGTTTACTATGTGCAAGTATTATGCTAATTGCTAGGGAAACAGTAAAAGCTGAAAAAAAAGAAAAACAGTCCCTATCCTCAAAGACTTTACATTCTAATTAGAGGAGATAACACATACAAGGAGAACTGGAGAAAAGGGGGAGGGGAGAGAAGGTAACCATATGGGAGCATAGTGGTGAAATTCAGAGAATGAGGGATGGTTGGTTAGGGATTGTCTGTAAAATTAAAAGTAAATAATCTTTTAAAAATATTTTTATTTATTTCATTACACTACATATTTCTTAATTATTTTTCAAGTTCCAAATTCTCTCCCTTTTTCCCCCTGCCTTTGATATTTTTGATCTTCTGTTCCTCCAGGTGAAATTCTGATATTATTTTTCCTAAATCTACATAATAATTCATTAGTAATTTGATTGATATGGCAATAAATAAATATATTAACAGCTAGAATTGTAATTTTTATTATGTTGGCTCAGCTTACTCATGAACAATTAATATTTCACTAATTGTTTAGATTGTGTGTATGTGTACATGTACAAGTAAAGTTTTTTAATTGTGGCATAAAATCCCTGGCTTTTTCTTGACAGATAAACTCTGAATTATTCTATATTGTCTGCAGTTATTTTAAATGGAATTTCTCTTTCTATAACTTTCTGCTGAGTTTGTTGGTAGTGTATAGGAATACCGGTTATTTTTGTGGGTTTATTTTATATCCTGCAACTTTGCTGAAGTTGTTAATTTTTTCAGCTAGTTTTTCATTTGATTCTCTAGGGTTCTTGAAGTATATCATCTTATCATTTGTAGAGAGTGACACTTTTGCTTTTTTTCTTGCCTATTTTTATTTTTCCAATTTCTTTTTTTTCTTAATGCAGTTGGTAGCATTTCTAATACAAAACTGAATAATGGTAGTGATAATATACTTCCTTGCTTCACCCCTGTTCCTATTGGGAACACTTCAAGTGTATAACCATTAATGATGCTGTTTCCTCTTATTGTAGAGAGATACTACTTATCATTTAAGAAAAGCTACTTTTATTGCTATGCTTTGTAGTGTTTTTTAAATATTTCATTTTCTCAGTTATGTGTAAAGATAATTTTAACATGCATTTAAAAAATTAGTTCCAAATTGTCTCTTTCCCTCCTTGTTATCCTCTTTTCTTCAGAAGGTGAGCAATTTGGAATTGGTTGTGCAATAACGCAAAACCTATTTCCATATTAGTCATTTTGTGCAAGATGCAGAACACCCGAAATGAAAAAAAAAGTGAAAAATAATATGCTTTGATTTGCATTCAGACTATATCAGTTCTTTCTTTGGATCTGGATGGCATTTTTCATGATGAGTCCTTTGGAATTGTCTTGGATCATTTTACTCCTGAGAATAGCTGTTATTCACAGTTCGTCATTGTATAATATTGCTGTTACTGTGTACAACATTTTGCTGGTTCTGCTCATTTCACTTCATCTCAGTTCGTGTAAGTCCTTTCATGTATTTTTTTTTCTGAAATCAGTGCACTCCAGTCATCTTATATAGCACAATAGTATTGTATTACAACCATATACCCGAATTTGTTCAGGTATCTCCAAATCTCCCCTCAATTTCCAATTCTTTGCACCACAAAAAGAGCTGCTATGAATATTTTTTGTACAAATAGGCCCTTCTTTTATCTCTTTGGAATAGAGAACTAGTAGTGTTATTGCTGGATCAAAGTGTATACACAGTTTGGTTGACATCTGGGCATAGTTCTAAATTGCTTTCTGTAAAGGTTGGATCAATTAACAATTCATCAACAGTGTCCTAATGTCCCAATTTTCCCACATCCCCTCTAACAATTATTGTTTTTCTTTTCTGTTATTTTAGCCAATCTGGTAGGTGTGAAGTAGCGTACCAGTTATTTTAATCTATAATTCTCTAATCAACATTGATTTAGAACATTTTTTCCATGTGAATATAGATAGCTTTGATTTCTTTATCTATAAACTGCTTGATTATATTCTTTAAACCATTATTAATTGAGTAATGACTTGAATTCATATAAATTTGATTCAGTTCTCTATTTGTTTGAAAAATGAGACCTTTATCAGAGTTACTACCTATAAAAATTATTTCCCAAATTTCTGTTTTCCTTCTAATCTTGGTCGCATTGTTTTTGTTTGTGGAAAATCTTTTAAAATTTAATATCATCAAAATTGTCCATTTTGTATCTAATATGGCTTTTTATCTCTTATTTAGTCATAAATTCTTACCTTATCCATAGATTTGATAGGTAAACTACTCCTTGTGTTCCCAACTTACTTATGGTATTACACTTTATATTTAAATCATGTTGCCATTTTGTCCTTATCTTGGCATATGGTGTTAGATGTTGTTTTATATCTAGTTTCTGCCAAATTGTTTTTGCTATTTTCTCAGAAGTTTTTGTCAGATAGTTATTTCTTGTCTTAAAATCTTGGATCTTTGAGTTTTCCAAACCCTAGATTACTTGGTCTATTTCTGAAAATAAATAGGAAAAAAGGAAAAGAACCTATCTAAAATGTGTATAAGAGCTCTCTTTGTAGTGACAAAGAACTGAAAATTTCAGGGATGCTCATCAATTGGAAAAAGGTTAAACAAGTTGTGACATATGATTGTGATGGAATGCTATTCTGCTATAAGAAATGTGAGTTCATTTTATAAGAACATGGAAAGGCTTGCATAAAATAATGAGGAACAAAATGAGCAGAACCAAGAGCAGAACTACAGCAGCAATATTATCTTAAGAAAGACTTCAAATGAATGTTATTTTAACTGTTATAAATACCCAAATTAACTATAAAGGACACAGGAAGAAAGATTCATTCTCTATCTGGACAAAGAACTGAGAAATAAAAGTATGTGCAGAATAAGTTTAAACACAGACATGTACACATACACAAATATAAATATATACACATATACATCCATATACATTCACATATGTACATTACATCCACATCCACATATATAGTACACACAATACATGCATAATGTCTATATGTATGTACATACATATAGTTTATATGTACATATGTGTATATGTATATATGTGTATATGTATATACCCATATGTGTGTGTGTAATGGAAGCCATCTTTACAGCAGGGGGAGAGAAGAGAAAAGAAATTTACATGAGAATTTTGTTCTATATTTGAAAAGAATAACAAGTTGAGCATAGTAGATTTGCAGTTTCATGTGCAATAATATTTATTGTACTGTGTTATGGAAAGTACTTGTTTTATTCCATAAATTAAAAAAAATTATAATAAAAATCCCACAAGATTACATTGGTCATTTATTACAGTGTCTTTTGTACCTAATCTATTTCATTGATCCATTAATCTTAACTGTATTTCTTAACTAGTACCAGAGACTTTTGAGGATTATTGCTTTATAATATAATTTGAGATCTGATATGGCTAGGTGACCTTCTTTTATATTCCCACCCTCCATCAATTCCCTGGATATTCTTGACCTTTTTGTTCATCTAGAAGAATTTTTTTTCCTAGCTGTATAATTTTTGTTGTTGTTGTTGTTCTTTCATGGGTATAATGCTTAATAAATAAATCAATTTAGGTATAATTGTCATTTTTATTATATTGGCTTGGTCTACCCATGACCAACTGATATTTTTCTAATTGATTAGATCTAAATTTATTTGTGTGAGAAGCATGTTGTAATTGTGTCCATATAGTTCCAGGGTCTTTCTAGTATTTTTAACTGGAATGGGTATTGTATTTTGCCAAAGGGTTTTTTCCTGCATTGATTGAGATAGTTACATGATTTTTTTTGTTATTTATACGGTAAATTATGCTACTAATTTTCCTAGTATTGAACCAGTCTTGCATTCTTGATATGAATCCTACCTCATTATAGTATATGATGTTTGGGATATATTGTTATTATCTCCTTGCCAGTATATTATTTTAAAAAATTGCATTTATATTCATTTGAGAAATTGATTTATATTTTTCTTTTTCTATTTTTGCTCTCCCTGTTTTAGGTATCAAAATCATATTTTTTTCATGAAAAGAATTTGGTAGGATCCCCTATTTACCCATTTTTTCAAATAATTTATACACTATTGGCATTGTTTTTTCCTTAAAAATTTGGCAAGTTCGCTTGTAAATTCATCTGGTCCTTGAGATGTGTTCTTAAGGAGCTAACTGATGATTTGTTCAATTTGCTTTTGCTGTGATGGAGTTACTGAAGTATTCACTTCTGTTAATGTTGACAGTTTATTCATTTATTTTTTATAAATATTTGCCCATTTCACTTTGATTTTCAATTTTGCTGGCACTTATTTGGGCAAAATAATTTGTAATAATTGCTTTAGTTTCACCTTCATTTGTACTGCATTCCCCCTTTTAATTTTTGATACTGGTAAGTTGGTGTTCACCTTTTTCACTCAAATTAAACATTGCTGTTCTATTTTTTCCCACAAAATCAGCTCCTAGCTTTATTTATTAGTCCATTTTTTTCAATTTTATTAATCTTCCGCTAATTTTTAGGGTTTTCATTTTGGGTTTTAATTGGAGTTTTTTTTCAGTATATATAATATTTATTTTTATTTTTTCTTGATTACATGTAAACAAAAACTTTTAGCATTCATTTTTATAAAAGCAATTAAGTTCCAGATTTTGTCCTTCCTTCACTCCCCTCTGCCTTCCTCGAGAAGTCAAACAAGTTTATATAGTCCATAAATGTGCAGTTGTGCAACACATTTCCACATTGGCCATGTTGCAAAAGAAAACACATAACAAAAAAGAGAAAAAAGAAGAAAAATCCAAGAATAAATAAAGAAAAAAAAGTATGGTTTAATATGCATTCCGACTCCATCAGTTATTTCTCTGAACCCAGATATCATTTTTCATCATAAGTCCTTCATATCATTGTATTGCTGAGGATAGCTAAGCTCACAGTTGATCTTTGGACAATATTGCTATTATTGCATACATGGTTCTCCTGGTTCTGCTCTTTTTAAATTTCCATTAGTTCATGTAAATCTTCCCAGGTTCTTCTGAAAGCATCCTGCTCATCATTTCTGCACCATTTGATAGCACTTTGGGCATAGTTTCACATTGCTCTCCAGAACGGTTGAAGCAGTTCACAACTCTACCAACAATGCATTAGTGTCCCAATTTCCCCACATCCTCTCCAAAATTTATGGTTTTCCTTTTTTTGTCTTATTAGCTAAGCTGATAGGTGTGAGGAGGTACCTCAGGGTTTAATTTTTATTCCTCTAACTAATAGAGGTTTAGAGCATTTTTTTGTTATAGGTAGCTTTCGTTTCTTCTTTTGAAAACTACCTGTTTATATCCTTTCCCCATTTATAAATTGTGGAATTACTTGTATTCATATAAATTTGACCTAGTTATATTTGAGAAATGAGGCCTTTACCAGTGAAATTTATTGTAAAAAAAATTTCCTCCAGTTTCCTACTTTCCTTCTAATCTTGGCTTCGTTGGTTTTATTTGTGCAAAACCTTTTTAATTTGGTGCAATTAAAATTATCTGTTTTACTTCCTGTATTACTCTTTCTATATCTTATTTGGTTATAAATTCTTCCCTTATCCATATCTGACAGAAAAATATTCCATGCTGCCCTAATTTGTTTATGATATCACCCTTTATGCCTAAAGTTTCTAATTAATTGTGGATTTTTCATTTGCTTTTTTTAAAGATATTTTTAATTGCATGCCCAATTCATTGATTGATTCTTTCTCTATTTCATTGACATACATGTTTAAAGACACAAATTTTCCCTTAATATTGCTTTATCTGCATCCAGCAGGTTTTGTAATCTTGTCTTATTGTTGTCATTCTCTTTAAAAAAATTATTGATGGTTTCTATGATTTGTTCTTTCACCCACTCTGTCTTTCAGATGAGATTAGTTAGTTTTCAACTAACTTTTGATCTATGCTTCCTTAGCTCTTTATTAAATATACATTTTAATTGTATTATTGTCTGAAAAGTGTGCATTTATTAGTTCTCTTTTTATGCATTTGGTTGTGAGGATTTTGTACCCTACTTGAAAGTGTCTTGTACATCTGAGAAAAATGTATATTCCTGTCTATTCCCATTCATTTTCCCAAAGCTTTATCAAATCTAAGTTTCATAACATCTATTCATCCCCTTTACTTCTTTATCATTTATTTTATGATGAGGTTTTTCTATCTTGGAGAGCAGAAGGTTTTCGTCCCCCACTAGTATAGTTTTACCATCTATTTTGTCCTATAATTCATTTAACTTTTCCATTAAGAATTTGGATGCTTTGCCATTTGCTGCATATATGATCAATATTGATGTTACTTAATTTTATTTGGAGTTTTTTTTTTTTAGCAAGATGTAGTTTCCTTGCTTATCACTTTTCATTAGGTCTATTTTTGCTCTTGCTTTATCTGTTTGCTTCTCCAGGCTTTTTTTTTTCACTTTACCTGAGTCATAATGGATTCTCTTCCTTCCTCTTACTTTAATTCTGTGGGTGTCTCCCTGTTTCTAAGTTGTTTTTTTGTAAACAGTATATCATTGGATTCTGGTTTCTAATTCATTCTGCTATCTGCTTCCATTTTATGGGTGTGTTGATCCTATTCATGTTCAGAGTTATGACTATTAACCGTGCATTCCACTCCATCCTATTTTATTCTGTTTATCCTTTTCTCTCTTTTTTTATTTTGTACCTCTTCTAAAGTCTATTTTACTTCTGAGGACTGCTTTGTTTTATTTGCCTTTCCTTTTAACTTCTTCCTACCCCTGCCTCCTTCTCATTTCTTTCCCCTTCTACTTCCTTGTCAGGTCAATTGGATTTCTATTATCACTTGAATCCACACACACATACACACACATACACACACACATACAAACACACACACACATACACACACTCTTTTTAAAAACCAGTTTAGATATGTGAGGTTTTAATGCCATGCAGGAGCAGCTTTCAGAAGAATGCTACTGTGAACAGTTTTTAAGGCCCTGATCACACAGTATACTGAACACTCTATTTATTTCATAACAAATCAAAGTAAAACATTCACAGAAAATCAAGGTACAGCATTCACAATATTACAACTTATCACAGAAAAATCACAATTCACAACAGCTTATCACTAAAATGGCCACATAGTTTTCACCAAAGTGGTCACAATCAGTCCCTTATTCAGCAATCATTAATCACTAAGTATAATCATTAGAAAATACACAAACCTTCCACCCCTAGGTCACTAGTAAACTATGTTATCATCACAGCATTCAATACCCAAGGAGAGCTCTTTTCTTCATCTTGACCTGAGGCAAGTTCTCAGCAATCTCTGTTCCTAGGGAGAAAAAGCCTAACAAAGCCACAATATTCATTGCCAGTGTGCTCATCAAATCATTCTCTGCTCTCAGAACAGTCTCAGGACCCCTGAAAACATTGGCAAGACCCTCTTCCAGGATTTCTGTAAATGTACAACAAGACAATCCTTCTTCAGGGCTAATGAAGCCACAGCAAGGTTCCAGGAGCTCTCCAACAACAGTACTGTCCTTCACCAGCAGACAAATCTAGCAAAACAACATCAAAGGAGACAGAATACCTGCACCACAGCCATGCTTCCTCAGTCTTCTGGCAGTTTGGTTGGCCCTAAGACCCATAACAAATCTCAGCTGGCTTCTGGAATCAAAATCACTCCTCCCAGGTTTTCAAAATAAAAGTTGTTTACTCCAGCCTGGGAGGGGCTGGGGGGCCTTCCTTTTCAGCCTTCCTGGTGGCAGCAGCTTAAGTCTCCATGATTCTTGTCCAGAGAAAATTCTGACTCAGTTCTCAGTCCAATAGTAGCAGTCTAGCATCCAGATGCTGCTGAGAGAAACTCTCTCTTCTCCCCAGCAGAAAAGATTCTGCCACCAGTTTCTGGTCTTAAGAAATTCTGACTGTGCCTCTCTGGGGCTTTTCTTATATACACACAGCATTATCTTCTTGTGTCAGCCAACCCCTTCCTGTTATGTCAGCAACAGGAGACAGGAGTTCATACCTTCTGTTTCCCCAACAGGGCTTGATCAATTACTAACTGCTAAGTACCTGCTACCTTTGCTTAACTTGAAACAAGATGCTAAGTACCTGCTTACTTGCCAATACAAAAAAAAAGGTCTTCAAATTCAAATTAATTACCATTACAGAGATTCAAGCATTGCCTCCCTCCTTCATTTCACCCTCCACAGTAAAAGCTCTTCCTTATGGGATTCTTTATGTGAGATAATTTTCCTCATACTTCCTCTCCCTTCCTGCTTCTCCAAGTGCATCCATTTCTTGCTTGGCCATTTTTTGTATATCAGATGAACATAGTTGACTTACTCCTCTGCCTTCTTTCCTGTAGAATTCTTCTAGCACCTTTAATAATGATAACATTTTTAGAAATTTCAATTATCATCTTCCTGTAAAGGAAAATAAAACATTTAACCTTATTGAGTTCCTTATGATTTCTATTTCATGTTTACTTTTTCATGCTTCTCTTGAATCTTGCATTTTAAGGTCAAATTTTCTATTCAGCTCTGGTGCTTTCATCAGAATAGTAATGTTTCATCCACTGAGCAGCATTCTGCTTCTTACTCAGGAAATACACCTCGTTTCTTGGGATTGCAATCAATGCTGCTCCTTGGGGCCTCTGTCCCTTTGGTATCAGGAATAATAGTGTTCCTCAGTGTTCCTGATCTCTTGTGCCTACAAGTGTTACTACTCCAAAGGATCCCTGTTGTATTGGGATCAGAAGTGATGCTGTTCTTTAGGGTGCCTGATCCCACTTGACTAAAAATGTTCCACTCTGCCCTTGAACTCTGACCCAGAAGTAGATAAAGGCAACTGATGTGCCAAATAAAATTTTGTCTTTTGTCCAGCACAGCACAGGGCCCCCCTGTAAACACTTTCTGTCTTGCCAGGTTCCCTTATTATCTCTGACTTAAAATCTTTGGAAGCTACTGCTGTTTCTGACACCATTACCTAGTCCTGCCATTGCTGGACTCTAGATCACCTTCCATTACTGTTTCGGGGCTCTTTTTTCAGACCTCTTAAGTTATCTTGGGCTGGATTAATGTCTCACTCTGAGCTTTTGTTTCCCCTGCCACTCCAGAATTTGATTTGAGGCATTATTTTAAGTTGTTTGGAGGGGAGTGTTAAGAGAGTTGGGCTGAGTGCCTTCTCTTTTCCACTATTTTTGGGTCACTGCCAGAAGTTTCTGAAGAATCTTTATGTAAGACATTTTGTCATAAATACTGTTTCATAATTTATTATTTATTTGTATATGCATTTATGGGTGTGTTTTTCTCAAAGTATGTTTATGTTTGATAATGTATAATCAACTTTCCCCTCTCTCTACTTCTCAGTGCATAGATACCTTAGGAATATAGAGGTGGAAGGTTATTTAGACCTTTGAGGTTATTTGCTATCATCTTATTTTATTTTATATTTTCCTTCTTTTTTGTTTTTTTATCATCTTATTTTAAAGATGAAACACTGACATCTAGGAAGATTAAGCAAAATGAAAAAATAGTGACTCTAGTCAATTATTACCTAAGACAAGAAGATATAAAAATTATGTATACAAACACATGTAACTATATATATACAGATACATTATTATCTGTTGATTAAAATTCAGTGAGAATAGGTATTCTAACATCAGCCTCAGAGTCAGAAGACCAGGGTTTAATCTCATGCCCTTATATTAACTATCTATATCTGTTGCCAAGTCAGTTCCCCTCTCAGACCCTTAGTTTCTCCATCTGGAAAATCTGGACTTTGCTTTGTTAAGTTGTGTAGTTGTGTTTGACTCTGTGACTCCATTTTTAAAATGAGATTTTTCTTGGCAAAGATACTGGATTAGTTTGCCATTTCCTTCTCCAGGGTCCCTGTTTTAGATGTGAAGAAACTGATACAAATGGAGGTCAAATGACTTGCCCAGGGCAGCTAGTAAATGACTGATGATGAATTTGAACTCAGGTCCTCCTCACTCCAGGTCCAGCATTCTCTTAACTGCACCTCTTAGGCGCCTCCAAAACCTAGATGTTCTTATCATAATATCTTGCTTCACAACGTTGTTGAGAGGAACTGTGTTCTGAAAATGTGTCACCATTACCAATATTTGAGTGAGCTCTTATGTTCCTTCTAACATAAAATACACTCTCATATTTTGAAGTCTTAGTGGCTTTATTACAGTGGGTTCTACATCCACTGACAGGATTACACATGTTCTGTTTCCTCATGCTAAATCCTTCTGACCTAGGTTTTCCATAATTTTCCAGAGAGGAACTGCCCAGTGTCACAGAGGAAAGATCACTTGAGAGAGCTCCTAGGTCCTACTAGTCTACAGGGGCTTTGAGGTGGGGCTCAGGAATGATCTTATTGTATTTGATGTCTAAAAACCTTAGCCACTACTGAGGGATGGTATTTGACCATGACAACTCATAAAAAAAGATTTTTAAAAGATAAAATTTCATACTGTCATTTAAAAATTAGATTTTTCTTTGTAGGTCATTCCTGGCAGAACTCCATGCCAAAAAGTTGACCTGGTCGCAAGGATCAAAGATAAGGCAGATTATTTATTTTCTGTCAAGAAAATCCATCATTCAGCAGACACCATTTGAAGCATCTGAATAAAGGTAATGTATGAGGCAGTGGAATGCAACGAATTCTTATTTCTGCAAACATCTGCATCTGCATAATGTTTAATGCAAGATATCTTGAAATTTGCCCAAAAGGCTTTTTAGTCTCCAGGTTAGTGGGGAGAAAGCCCCATGGTGACACATTTCAAAAGCTTTGAAGAGAATGAGAAACCATATCTCATCTTCCAGGGTTGGAGGGGAAAGTAAACAGGATTGTATCCCTTCATAGTAACACTAGTTAATATGCAGATAGAGCACTTCTAGAGAATTAGTTTGGCTCTGATTCAGCTCCTAGCAATATCAATATTAAATTTCCACTTAAGTCTCCAGTACAGATGAATAAGTAGGGGATTAACATATTTCCAAATTCATTTTTATTATTTATCTTGATGGCTGGTTTCCTGCATTGAAAACAAAAACTTACTAAATTAGTCCACAGAAAAATTATTTATACCATAAAAAAGGGAAAAGAGATATTTTGTCCTCATAAAGGCCATTTTCTCAAAATATATGGTTACTTTACAGCAGCATAAATGGAAAATGGTCACTTTTCCTGTGATTTTAACATGGCTGACATTTAGAATAGTTCCTTTCCCAAAACATCTATGGAAGCAACATGAGCTTGTGATTTAGATCAGGAATTGTTTTCTCAAAAAGCCAGACTTACACACTAATGAAGTTAAGCACTTTAAATGAACAGATTTATG
Organism: Pseudochirops cupreus; assembly: GCA_028627135.1. Taxonomy (NCBI): domain Eukaryota; kingdom Metazoa; phylum Chordata; class Mammalia; order Diprotodontia; family Pseudocheiridae; genus Pseudochirops; species Pseudochirops cupreus. The sequence continues at coordinate 307,008,458 of CM053580.1, forward strand.
GGTTCCATGCCACACTGAAAAATTAATTGCATTTGTCCATCTTTTTTTTTCTTCTTCTTTTACGTTGCTAACCAGGTATAAAGAACAGTGGTTGGCTGCTATCATATAATATTCCCTATCGTGATTTCTATTGTGCTTGTATTTCATCCATCATTTTACTCTTGAAATTTGGCACAATATACATAAAATTAGAATATCTACCCCTGGTATTATAGATGCTGCCAGACAGCATCATTGATATGAAAAAAAAATAGGCTCTTTGCAGACCACCCTTCAACCATCACAATGACAAAATAATTGTAGGACCCGCAAGATTAGTCAAACTGCATGGGAACAGGACACTCAGTTTGTGACAGAAGGAAGTATGCTATTAAGGAAGTAGCCAAGTAGGGGCATGCTGTTCTGACACTTTTCTTGCTGCCGATGAATATAGAATGACTTCTTTGAGTGAAAGTCAGGGCATGGTGATTAGCATAATTAGAACATACACATATGCCACAGTTGTAACTGTATAAAGTTCCAGTGAGTAAAAATTAGGAACAACTGGAAATAGGTTCCCCACGACTATGCAGCCATCCTGCTGGAGAAAAGGCTGAGATTAGTTAGTGGTTAAGAACACACACCTGGATGCAGTTCTACCAGAGTTCACAAGTCTGATTGACCTGGAATGGAATTGTTTGCGGCATTCTGAAATATGAGGAAGGTCATCCAAATAAAAATCATCTCATTGGCCTTGTGCTGATCTATTATTTCCTAAAGCCTCTGAATTTTGTCCATGTTTTAAGAGGAAGCCAGATAATAATTTTTCCCTTGCCATGAAAATTTCCACTAAGTGGGGAAGCATCTAAGAACAACTTGAATTTTCAAAGAACAAAGATGATTGTAGGTAACATTAATGAGGCATTTTGTGTACTGTTCCTGTTGTGCCTTTTTCAATTTCTCCATGATCTTAAAATTGAAGTGTTGGCAGATCATGAATCCACAGGCCTGGACTTGGAAGGGACCTTAATCCAACTGTCTCATTTTACAATGAGGACAGTGAGACTCAGGGAAGTTAAATGACTTCTTCAAAGTCACTTGGACAATTAATGTAAGAGCTGTAATTTGAACCCAGAACTCCAGAATTAATATATTTTCTACTGAAGGTCAGGAAATTATGAATACACACAGTGGTTTAATTGAAGAATATATATCATCTTATAGCTCCCCTTTTGCTTCTAGCATTAGAATTATTTTAACACATATCAGAACTATTTGGAAATCATCTAAAAGGTAAAATATAATATTCTATTAGTATAAGACATTAATGATAGTGAGATAAACCTGACATCAGGAAAACTTGGGTTCAAATCCTGCCTCAGATATTTAATATGTTTGTAAGAATTGCAAGTCACTTCAACCTCTATATGCCTTCATTTCCTCATGCATAAAATCAGGCAATGAAGCACCTGCTAAATTGTTGTGATACTTAACATATAATAAATGGTTCTACAAATCTTCTAGAACTTCAGGAATGTGAGTTACAATGATGATGACTACTACTACTATTAATTTTTTACTATCACTACTGCTACTGTTCCTACTCCTACTCATTATTAGTATTATTATACCACCAATAGTAATTTTATATAAAATATTTTCTTTCCCAAGCACCTTCTTTGACATGTGTTTTAGGCCACTTTTAAATTATCAAAGCAAAGAAATAGTGTGGCATAGAGTCTGCAGACAGGTCTTAGTGTCAGAAATACCCAGGTTCAAGTTCTGACACACCCTGCTTTTGTGATTTGGGGCAAGTCTCTTAACCTCTTAGTAACTCAGGCAACTTTGTTAAGACTATAAAGTGTAGATGCATTGTCAATTTGTAACAGTGGGAAGAGTTTCCACATAGAAAATTTTCCATATGATTGGCATCACAGATCTGAGTAAAACAATAAAAATAAACATCTACCTGTGAAACTTTAAAATTCACATAACGGTAGATGGATACTACTTTATACTGTTATGAAAAAATTTAATATATGTACGAATTTATATACTCATAATAGAATTCATGTATGCAAATGCATATTTTATAATATAAACAATAGATATATACAAATTTATATGTTTACATCATAAATAATATTGACATCATTAATATGATTACATTATAAATAATAACTATGTAGGTAAATTTACAGTCAAGAAAACCTGGACACCTCACTTAACTTTCGTAATAATCTTCTAAGTAGGTACTTCACTGCCTGATTTTATGAGGAAGCTGAGATATAGAGAAGTTGAAGTGAATTGCTAGTCTTACACAACTGTTCAGTGTCTGAGGCCAGATTTGAAATCAGCTTTTCCTGATTTCTAATTTATCAAATAAATAAATTAAAAATATTTATGAAATAAACATGTTTGTTTACATGCATATACATGTTTGTTTACATGCATATACATATTTATCACTCTCTTGTCTCTCTATATAATTGTACAAATGCAGTTTAAAAATGAAAACTTTAAATTCATCTCCAAATATAAAAATGACCAGAAGAGCTTATTCTTAAGCTTATAGCCGATATCATTCAAAGATTTCAGATGAATACAGAACCTCATTCAAAAAAAATAAAGAAAAGAAAAAAGAGAAAAAAGACAAGGAACTCTTTCCAACTCAGTGTATTTCTTCTCTTCTGGGGTCCGGCCCTATCGTGACCATATCTTTCCTGGTGTGTCTTGTGTTCTTTAGGTTCTGGACTCTGGTATAGACTTTTTTTTTATCTTTATGTAAAAGCTCACATTTATATAGATCTTTTATGTTTACAAAATATTCTTTTCTCTGAAAACAACCCTGTGAGATAGTAATGATGGTATCAGTACCCCCATTTAACAATGAGGAAACTAAACTTTTGAGAGGTCTTAGTGACCTTCCCATGGTAATGCAACTGGTCAACATCAGAGGTGGAATTTAAAGCCAGATTTTCCCATTCTCAAATCCATCATTCTTTCCATTATCTCACGTTACCACTTGATTTCTGATACTAAGTAGAAAAGAGGCAAAGATTGGCTAAATTTCCTTATGAGTCACGAGAGGAACAAATCGTTAAAACCTTTTAATGACACATTCTTTATATTGCAAAAATAAAAATAATCCCGTACTTGCCCCCAAGGTTTCATTTTTTTTTTCAGATCTGAAAGTGATCCTAGAAGTCAAAAAGTTCAGTCCCCTAGTTTTACAGGTGAGCAAATTGAATCCTTAAAAGTTTGAGTGGTTTGCCCATGATCAAACAGGCAACAAGCAACAGAACCAAGATTTAAACCCAAGACCTCTGACTTCAAATTCACTACTCATACAGTTTCTTTGTGATTGCACCAGAGCCCATTTGTACCAGATAGCAAGGACTATCAATTTAGTGATCAATTTAGATCATTGATCACTTATCAGAACCTCCTTAGCCATAAGCATAAAAACCCATTGGAGGTACCAACTTTTAGTGTACTCCCAGGTTAAAACTAGGACATATTTCAACATTATTCAAACTTGTGAGGACATTGATTTATAGAGACTTGCCAGAATGCCACTTTGAAGGGAAATACATGGCTGGGCAGAGAGGGAATCTTATCTTGACCACCAACATGAGATACAGTTATTTAGACCTTTTGGGATCAGGTTGGTGGTTTATTCCTAGAGGGTTTGATGGTTGTATTATTGAATAGTCAATAAAGTTTAATTGCATGCATTGGTGAGTATAAGTCTCCTAAGTGTAACTGCAGCCCTAACAAGATTACATAACAGTAAATCAGTTTTATTCACACATTGTGTATTAAAAGAGGATAAATGGCATGTCCAAAAGCCTCTAGCCTCTGCGTTTCTCTAGAGTACTGGTTTCTAATTTTTTTTTAAGTACAAGTTCCTTTATCAACATTTTCCAGATAACAAAATTGATATCAAGCAAAGCTATCAAGTGATTAAGTATAAAATGTTCACTTTGGGACAGTGTTGATATGGAACCTAACCTAGGTTCTTTGAATTTCAATTTAGTTTGTACTAACCATCACATATAGGCCATGTGTTGCAATTCAATGGTTCCATGTGTTGTAATATTCTGCTTTCAGATGCTGTGATATTTTTCAAGAGGAGCAGAAACAATATCACCCCCTCTAATCCTCCCCCCCCCCCAACCAAGGAGACTTTCTCTAGAGGTTCTATTTTGCCACGCCTGAAACCTGAAACTCCTGATATGCTGAGGAGTGATTTTTGAAGTGGGACCTAGTGCTGTGCCATTACTTGGACTTAGGAAGCCAGCTGTGCGAGTTGTTGTGTTGGAAGAAAGGCCTGCTGGGAGAGTAGCCTGCATGTGTTCCCTAATTTTCTGAATTATCATATCCTTATAATCAGTTTCTGAGCCATGAAGCAGTCATGAAGCCTGAAATCCCAGGTTCCAGGAGAGAGGCAAGGATGTATAGTCTGAAGAGGACTGTTCTATTTATCCGCTCATCACTCAGCATCTATATGTTTTCATCATTGCTTCCGCCTTATCTATGCCCCCACTTCAGTTAATTTATCTTAATGATGTTTCATGAGCCCCAGATGGTATTCAAAAATTTGAATGAGATATATTGTCTAGCTCATGAAAGCAGATTCAGAGAGAAAGGTTTATTTTCTCTAAGAAAAACACAAGGCCTAGACTGCCTGTGAACACTGCCTGTTCTATAGATGTGTAATCATATTATGTTCAGAGTTCTATTCCATGGATCACCTCATTATGGGACTTATTGTAAGGTCTTTTTGGTAATTTAGTAACCAAATCTCTTCACCTATCAAATTGTTATATAAATTTATTTATCTGTGTATATATTGTTTTCTGTAGTAGAATGTAGGCTCCTGGAAAGGACAGAATACATAGTTTTGTGTTTTAATCCCCAGTGCCTAGTATAGGACCTGGTATCGAAGATGCTTAGTGATATTCTAGAAAGTTTGAATATTTATGTTATTTACTAGACATGCTTGATACAGTTGTTTTTCTTTTTCTGCAGTTTCTCTGAATTGGTTTTGTTCGTACAAAAGCTTTTAATTAAATAGAAATGAAATATTCTAACAAAAGAATCCCCACACAGATTCTCACACAACACTTTGTAATATTGATGCCACTTTCCTTCTGCCTTTGAAATGCCTAGTTTCTTTTAAAAAACCCAACAAATCTCAGCATAGGTACCATTTTCTACAACACTTTACTTTCAATCCTTTTCTCAGAGAATCTCTTTCACAGGCTCCTCCCCAATTACCTCATTGCCCACATCAATCTTTGGCTTTGAGGTATTTCTGACCTGGAGTCCTATTCTCCTGATTGGAAACTGTTAGTTAGTTAGTTAGTTAGTTCCAAACTATTAGGGAAAATTTTTCTCCCTGCTCATATCCAATGCCCAGTTCTGGAACAATGAACCAGTATAAAATAAATTCTGATATTGCTGCTAGATGAGGTGTATCAATTTACTCCCCTATTACCCCCCAAATATTCCCTATAACTTTCTGAATTAAAGTCCCTTTACTTAGCTACCACTCTTTAATGTATGTATAGAATACCAAACCCTTAACAGTAGAGGCTGTCTTCATTTTTACATTTGTATGCCTAGTAGTTGGAAGCAAAGTGTTTGATATGTAACTAGTCTTAATAAATCTTTTCCATTCTATTCCCTCCCTCCCTTTCTTCCTTCCTTCTTTCCTTCCTTCCTTCCTTCCTTCCTTCCTTCTTTCCTTCCTTCTTTCCTTCCTTCCTTCCTTCCTTCCTTCCTTCCTTCCTTCCTTCCTTCTTTCCTTCCTTCCTTCCTTCTTTCCTTATTTCCTTTCTTCCTTCCTTCTTTCTTATAATCATCTCTTCCCTGGTTGTTAATGCTGAACATCATAATTGTAATGCCAAGCAAAGGCAACTTCCAAGGTTCAGAATACCAGCATATCAAACTAAATTTATTCAGTGTCAAATTAAGGCAAAACATTCACAGAACAGAGAGAAAATCGAAATACAGTGTTACTCATTCATTTAGCAAGTAAGTTATCAATTCAATCCAAGTATTACTCCACCCCTGGACAGTACATTCATTTAGTCAGTCAAAGTTTCTCTTCTCAAATGGAAATTAGTTTCCAATCATAAACAAAGTACATCCATTTGGTCAGTCACAGAGCACCAAAGAAAGTCAAAAGTTTCCCACCCCTGGATCACAAGTGAATTACAATACCATCCATTAACACCAAGCACTTTCTCAAAAGGGGCAGGAGAGAACAAAAAGCTATCCACCCTTAAGCTAAAACAAGGTTAAGATAATAGCACAACATTGAATACCCAAGGAGAGGTCCTTCCTTCATCTTGACAGGAGTCAAGTGCTCAGCAATCTCTGTTCCTGGGGAGACAAAGCTTAACAAAGCCATAATATACATTGCCTGTGTCCTCATTAATTAACTCTCTGCCTGCAGAACAGTCCCAGAACCCCTAAAAACATCAGCAAAACCCTCTTCCAGGATTGCTATAAACCTACAACAAGAAAATCCTCCTTCAGGGCTTCTGAACCAACAGCAAGATTCCAGGACCTCTGCAACAGCAGCACTGTCCTTCACCAGCAGAGGAATCTAGCAAAACAACAACAAAACAGACAGACAAAATACTGGCATCACAGCAATGCCTCCTCAGTTCTCAAAAGTCCTGGGCAGCTCCAATTGGCCCTCAGCAGTCTTTCTCTCAGCAACTCTCCCCCCAGCAATTCTCCTTTCTCTCTGCCTCCATGATACTGCTCCCCAAAAGTCCTTCTGGCCTCCTCTGCTTGGGCCTTCTCTCTAAATCCACAGCACCAGCTCCTCCCAGTTCAGCCCTCTCTGTTCACATGAACAAGTTCATCCAACAAGTAGAATTCACAAGCTCTGGGTTTTAACACTCAACCCAAAAACCAAGCCATTACAGGGGATCTTTAAATTCCATTACCATCACAATAATTTATTTGAATGTACTCTGTATTTACTTACCTAAGTATGTGATGGATCCCACAAGAAGAAATAATTTTCTTACGCAAAAAATTTTAATCTTTGTATCCATAGGGACTAGAATAAAGTAGAAGCTTAATAAACACCCGCTGAATGGAATTGAATTTTCTTCCCCTTTGCATAAAGTACTGTTATAGATGTACTATTCATAATATTATAGTCAATACCATGATTATACTTTTATTGAGCTAAGAGACAACATGCTAGGTGAGATAAAGATACAAAAACATCATTCTCTCAAGGAGCAGATAGTCTATTGGAGGAAAAAGACAAGAACAAAGCAAATTAAACATAAAATTGAAACAAAATTAACTGAGAGGGTACTAGCAAATGAAGGGATCAAGACAGGCTTCCTATAGGTCAGTGGTTCTCAACCTCAACCTGTGGGTTATGTTCAATTTGTAACAATGAAAATACATCCTGCATATCAGATATTTACATTACGATTCATAACAGCAGCAAAATTACAGTTATGATGTAGCAACAAAAATAATTTTATGGTTGGGGGTCACCACAACATGAGGAACTGTATTAAAGGGTAGCAACGTTAGGAAGGTTGACAACCACTGCTATAGAAGGTGGTATTGGAATTGAGCCTTGAAGAGGTCTATGCATTTTATAAGACACAGGCAAGAGGAAATACATTATAGACAGCTTGGTCAGAGCATAGAATGTATGAAGAAGAAAAATACACAATAAACTTGGAATGATATGTTGCGAAGGTCTGTAAAAGCCAAACTGGGAAATGTGTATTTTGTCCTAGAGTTCATTGGGAGGAAAAAGAACTTCTTGAGCAGGGGAAAAATGTGGGAGATCTACGATTTAGGAATATCAATTTAGTAGTATATATACTGATTCATTTTTGTGTATATGTATATACAGCATCTCTCTCTCTGTCTCTCTGCCTCTCTCTGTCTCCCTGTTTCTCTCTGTCTGTCTCAGTCAATCTCTCATCTGTTTCTCTCTCTTGCTTTTTTTTTTCTTTTTGGAGGGCTTTTGGGATTAAGTGACTTGCCCAAAGTCATATGGCTAGTAAGCATCTGAGGCCAGATTTGAACTCAGGTCCTCCTGACTCCAGGGTTGGTGCTCTATTCACTGCGCCAGCTAGTCACCACCTTCTCATCTGTTTCTCTTTTTTTTTTTCAGGTATGGGACAGGTATTTATTTGCTACATATTTGCTACATATTTATTTGCTACATTGGAGAAAATCCAAAAATCACAAAAGGCTCACAAAACGCATGGACAGAAAGCCTTCCAGCGTGACTAAGTAAACTGACTCAGATATTCTTTTTTTTTCTCTCTTTTTGAACTTTATTTTTTTAAATTTTATTTTAGTTTGCATCATTCGTTTCTACAAGATTTAGAGTTACATATTTTCTCCCCCTCTTTCCCCCACCCACCGCCCCAAAACAGCCATCCCCGTGTATCCGCCCTCCCCCAGTCTGTTCTCTCCTATGTCTTCCCCCCTCACCCCTCTGACTTTTCGGTAGCTCAGGATGGATCTCCCAACCACAGTGCCTGTGTATCTCAAGTTCTCATCTGTTTCTCTAGAGAGAATTATCTCCCTACTAGACTATTAGCTCCTTGAAGATAAGAACCTTTTCTACTTCATCTTTACATTCCTTACTGCACTTTGCACATAGTAGGCCCTTAATTAACTTTTCTTTGAATCAGTTTTAATGTGTTTAAATTCCAGTGTCCCTCCTAACCAAAAATGACAAACATGACTAAAAGTTTGTTGGAAGGGTGACAGGAATAAATGAAAAAAGGTCTCTGAAATTTGCAAAGGTTGAAACACGACAAATTTAGTGCTGCATAAATGCGAATGCTGATAACAACACTAACAATAACAATAATGATGACAATCTTGAGAGGAATGACTGGAATTTTTGTCAATAACATTAGACCACATAGTGAATAGACATGACTTCAGAAAAGGTAAAAACAGGGACAAGCGAATATTTATTTTGAATATTCTGCTTAGACATTTCTGTGAATGTCTGAAGTCTACTACTGTTTACTTATAAGGCTAGGGAAGACACATAGTTGAGCAAAACATCTCAGTAGACTAGCAAATCATTGCTAATTGATAACTGTTCAAACCTAAGTAGATTAGTAAATTTAGTCAAGGGACCACAGGGGCCTGGGCAGACTCTTCTGAAAGGAATGTTCTACAATCATCCACTGCAACTTAAGAGCTCAGTAGTATGTGGCAGGAACTTGTGACAAAGAGGCCTTGTGTCAAGGCAGTGAACAAAGGGAGATTTCAAGGTGAGTCAAGTGAAATCTTAGCTAGGATTGTATGTTATGGTATGCTATGCTTGTCTTCTTGAAGGGACTCACTTTCTATGTGTAATCATTAGGCTATATGGAAAATAGGTAACTGGATTTCTATTCTCAATTTCATGGGGTTCTGGTAAGAATTGTGACCACCTAGAGTATAAAATATTGGACTTGAAGTCAGGAAGACTAGAATTCAAATCCTTCCTCACACCCTAACTGTGTGGGAACTTCTAGGAAAGCCATTTAACTACTACCTGCCTCAATTTCTTCATTTGTAGATTGGAGATAATAATAGCACCTATCTCACACAGTTATTGTGATAATATTAGATTGTGTCAAGTAAGCTTTCATTTATTCAGTGCCCATTATGTTCCAGGCACCGTTATAATTTCTGGGGATAGAAAGAAAGGAAAGAAAAAAAATAAATAAATGGAACCAAAAAATAGCCCATGCTCTGAAGAGGTTGTCAGACTAATGGTGGAGATAACATGTAAACATCTTAGGACAAATTGGGTAACAGTCTTAGGGGGAAGTCACTAAGATTTAGGAGAACTAAAAAAGGCTTATTTTAGAAGGGAGGACTTTAGCTGAGACTTGAAGCAGCCAGGGAAGCTGGGAAGTATAGATGAGGGCAGTGATTATTATAGATATGGGGCAGTGAGTGAAAAAGTTTGGAGATGAAGTATTGTATCTCAGGAACCAAAGGACCCTTGTGTCACTGGATCATGGAGCATTTGAAGGTAAGCAGGGTGTAAAAAGATTGGAAATGTAGGAAGGGGTTATGTTATAAAGGGCTATAAAAACCAGAGGATTTTATGTTTAATACTGGTGGCAATAGGAAGGCTCTGGAGATTACTAAGTGTGTGTATGTGCGTGTGTGTGTGTGTGTGTGTGTGTGTGTGTGTGTGTGTGTGTGTGTGTGTATGAGAGAGAGAGAGAGAGAGAGAGAGAGAGAGAGAGAGAGAGAGAGAGAGAGAAAGAGGGAGGGAGGTAGAGAGGGAGAGAGTCCTGTACTTTAGAAAGATCACTTTGACAGCTGCATGAAGAATGGATAGGGGAGATGAAGCAGGAAGACTAAAAGTGAGACTGTTTCATTATTTAGCCATGAGATGTGCATGAGGTCATTATAGGACTGGATTGTAATGGATACAGTGTCAGAAGAAAGAAGGAGACATACAGAAGAAAACTTTCAAATGTGGAAAGGGCAGAACTTGATGACTTTTTTCATATGGGAGTGGGGTATGAGAGAGTGAGGATTCAAGTATAACATCTAATTTCTGAGCCTGGATGCCTGAGTCAGTGATAATAACCTTGAAAATAAAAAGAAAATTAGGAAGAGGGGAGAGGTTTTTTTTTTTGGGGAAAGATAATGAGTTCAGTTTTGCACATTTTGAGTTTAAAATAACCACGGTACAGGTTTGTTTAAGTGTGAACCCACTCTTCCCTACATTGAGTACATTGATGGGACAGTGTGACTCAGTTTTCTGTGTGGATTCTGTTGTATTTGTTATGACTATATTTGTTTTAATATGTTTTCAATATAATTATTTTTTTTGTTTATTTCTAAGTAAATAAACTTAAGATTTAAAAGTGTCATCACTGTGAGTGGCTAGTTTATTTAAATGGAAACACATGTGTGTGGGCTGAAGCACTAAAGTCGTTAATAAAGAGATTTGTTCCCCCACAACTGGGTCTTTAGAACCCTAGAGATATTTTAATGTAATTAAATTAGATTTAAATGTGTTTTAATTAAGTAGAATTTAAATGTAACCACATGATCAATCAGTTAATATTGATTAAATGCTTACTACAGTGATGGTCCTTTTATGGATACATAGATTTGCCTGTGTGAGTCCAAGTTGGAGTGAGTGGACCAGTATAGAAAGTGAGAAGGCATCTGCATACTCAGGTGAAAGGGATGAGGGACTAGAAAATCGCACATTAGGAATTAGTTACTTGAACAATCCTTCTTATATATAGAGTCTTCATTGAACAACTGCCCTGTGATTGTAATGAAGTTTTCTGAGTGCCTGTCTTCTTGTGTCATGCATTATTTTATATCAATAATCAGAGAGTTCTTGGGAAAATATTTTGTTGCATATATCAAGGAAAGCAAAAAAAAAAATCAAAGTATTTAATTTTGTAGAGAAAAATATAATTATATTTTTAAAAATGCAAGATGGACACAAAAAGTAAGTATATAAAAATATAAAAATGCAACATGGCTACAATGTCTATAGCAACAATATTCTAAATAATTTTGAGATAAGATTGTTTATTACATTATGAGGTGGACTTGAAAACCAGACGTCTCTTATCATTCTTTGAATGCATCACTGTTGATTGTGCTGTCCCTGAAATAGATCCTGGACTGGTTGAATTTTATGTATGTCCCGAGTCCTATTTTAACCAATTAGGTGATGTTTCTCTTCTGATTTTTGCTTGCAACTTCCCATACCCAAGATTTTTCTTAGTGGTTGCTGTTGCCTTAGCAAGGTTGGTTATGAACACCAAAGACAGTGTAAATGTAACTATTTTGCCTGATTATGTCATATGAACTCAACAGGCCTGATTCAGAGAAAAGATCTTTCCTCTTTAAAATGAAGTATGGTAGTCCATATATTCTAGACCAGGGTATAAAGGACTACCATAGAAGAAAATAGGGAAAATAAACAATCTCAAGACAAATTTAATTTGTAAACATTAAGTTAGAGTCAAAGCACTTAAAATAAGCAACAATGGAAAGCCATTGTTCCCAACTTAGAGAACTAAATATGTATAACTATTTTATAAATGTATCTAAATGTTTTTAGTTTAATATTTCAATGCTTCTACAGTTGCATTAACATTAGTATCCCTCTATACAGTACAAAGCATGACCCATACTGTTTAATATTTGTCAATATTTTTCATAGAACCTCCAGATATCAATCTCTATGTCATATAAAATTCTATGGATATGAGGCCATTAGTTAGGTTCACTTTTCTCCATGGGCAGGCCACCTCCTTTTCTAATCATACATTCCCTCAATGATGCTGCTTAGATAAGAAAGAGGAGTAGATATAGAAGTGAATACTCAGTAGAGTGCCTTACACCTAGTAGAGATTCAATTGGTTTTTTCTGAGTAAGTTCGTTGAGGAATTAATGATCACTGGGAGGCAGAAGCACAGGATTTTTTTTTTATTTGGGTTTGATATTTAGTAGTCATAAAACTAAAGAACTAGCATTTAACATTCTTTGTACCTTAATTTCCCAATTTTTCTGAATGGTTGCTGTTGCCTTGGCAAGATTGGTCATGAATACCAAAAAGACAGTATATATGTAACTATTTTAAAAAGCCTAAAAGAGTAAAGTCTGAATTTGAAAATCAAAGTAATATAAACTCCCAAAATATAAACAGAAATTGAAAGGGAAAAAGGAAAGAATACTTTGAAGTACAGAACTGAAGAAAATTTAAAAAAACATAAATTTTATTTATTTCTTGGCAATAAAACTAAAGTTTAAAAAGGATGTAAGAAGACCACTATATTATGATGATGATGGTGATGATGATGATGATGATGTTAGAGCATAAAAATGGGAAATAAAAATCAATATACAAAAATTGCATGTTACAAATAGTAGGGAGAGAATTGGGAGAGTAATGTGTCCAATGCAATGAATCATGTGAAATAGTAGTAGGGTCTTGCCATTCTTTGCTGGTCTGTATTAAAACAAAGTCGATTTTAGAGATCTCTTGAGAGTTCAGAAATTTAGCAATATCCTTGTCTTTTCTCCAAGGGAAAATAGTAAGCTTAAATTCATCATCTATACATCCCTTCATTCACAGACATTCAACAATCAAACATTGTATAAGTAATGGTTTAAGAATCTGTTGTTAAAAGTTCACTGAGTTGTTCCCCCAACCTCCAAAAAAAGAAAGAAAAAAGAAAAGTAGTTTTCTAATATGATATGCACATGACCCAAAGTATGAAAATTAGAAAAGTCTATTTATAATTATTTTCAATACCCTAGCATTTAAAATTCTATTCCCATATTTCTTTTCCAGATCTACCAGTACTGCTCTACGATGGAAATTGGAGATTCGGGGGGCTTCAATTTTCTTCGCATTTTAGTATGTGGCTGACCAATGAAGCACTAGATTGACTGTAACTGACTCAATAAATAAACATATGTGAGAAAACAAGACAGAGAGAGAGAGAGAGAGAGAAAGAGAGAAAAGAAGGAGGAGGGAGAAGAGAAGGAGGAGAAGGAAGAGGAAGAGAAGGAAGAGGAGGAGGAGGAGGAGGAGGAGGAAGATAGGAGAAAATAACACTTTTAAAAGGAGAGCTGTTGAGTTTGCTATGAAGCCAGAGAGAAAAAGAGCTGTGTCTGGGCACTCTTCTGTCTCCAATAGAAGAAAAAAGAAATGTGAGAGAGACAAGTTGTTTGTCTTGTTCAACCTTTTGCCTTGGACTGCATCAGTATTTGCTTAGTTTCCTTAATTTCTAATGACTTGAAAGGTAAAGCAGAGAGTATCTATTCTCAACTATAAATGAATAAGAATCTCCTTCACAGAATATCAAGGAAAGTATTTATGCACATTTTCCTTGAAGATATCTAATGACTGAGATTTCAGTACCCCAAGGTAGCCCATTCCACTTTTAGATACCTCTAATTGTTAAGTTAGTTGTTTTTGTTTGTTTCTTTTGTTTTTGATTTTTTGGTATCCACCTTAAATTTTGTCTTTCCTCTATATAATCTCTAGTCACTGTTCTTATTTTTGATCTTTTGGGTCAAGAAGAAAAAAAAAAGGTTAACTCGTATTCATCTAATGCTCCCTCAAATCCTTGAAGTCAGTCATCATAGTCCACCAAGTCTTTTCTTCTACAGCATAAACATCATCAAATCTCAAATAGCAAAATTTTTAGTCCCTGGGCCAAACTGAGTGCACACTTCTGAATTCTATATGTGGCCTTCCTAAAACATATAACATCGAATGAGATCCAGTTCTATAGACAAGCTCTGATAACTGCTCATGCAGGGTTATCATCTCCTTACTCTCATTTGATTATCTCCTTATTCTTGGACACCATATTTCTCTTAAGGCAACCTACAATCCAATTTTGTATAATTTCTGTGCCACCCTTGACTTTTTTGAGTATATAATTCATGAAGAATTACAGATTCTTAGGAGATATAGGTTGTTGTAATTTGTGGTTCATTTTTTTAAACACTCCTTTCCTGGCTAAGAGTTCATTATTCTTATATTTTCTGCTACGGGATAGAATTTCAAATTCTGTTATCAGACACCACCTTCTTAAACAGTTATTACCTTCAAAAATCATCTTTACCTTTCTGAGTTCCTTACCATTGACAGGTAGCAGGAAACCACTTTTGTCCCTAATACCTCCACTTCCTTACTCAAGATTTTAGATTCTTTAACTATGCTTTTGAGATTTTTTCTGGAAGTGTATGTTCACAAGTAAATCACAAGAAATTGGTTTCAGTGATGTCATGGTCCTCTTAGAGAATGAAGCACCATGATTTGTGAGTAGTAGTAGCTGCCCAACTAGGTGACCCAATTGGCCAGTTCCAGTTCAGCAACACAGTTCTTTCCTTCCTTCCTTCCTTCCTTTCTTCCTTCCTTCCTCCCTTCCTTCCTTCCTTCCTTCTTTCTTTTTCTTTCTTTCCTTCCTTCCTTCCTTCCTTCTTTCCTTCCTTCCTTCCTGCCTGCCACATTGGTCATTGTTTGGGCTCTGATGGTTCAGAGTGAACATAAAAAGAAATTATTTCTGTTTTGATCAGAAATTGAGGGTCTTTCCCTCCAATATCATTTTTTCTTCCCTGACTATTTGTTGTTTTCATTCCTGATTAGATAAAAGAGGCCGTTCTTTGCCTCATATCTTACCTAGCCTTAGTCACTGAATGGCCATTGCCTCAGTCAAACTGAGAGCTGTGAGAAACCTTAGCTCAAAAAGGCCAAGGTCTCCCACTGCTTCCAGGTCCATCTCCAGTCATCCTGATCTATATCCTGACACTAGACCCAGATGCCTTCAGAGGAGAGAGTGAGGCTGGTGACCTTGCACAGTCCTCCCTTGCTTAAATCCAATTTGCTTGCAAGTCATGACAGTATCTTCTTGATGTCATGGTTCTCTTTGAGAACAAAGGACAAACAACAAATTACACAAAAGAAAAAAAAGTGAAACCAATGACTAAAACATCTTCCTTCCCCCCAACTTCCAATTCATTTATCTTTTACCTACTTAGATGTGCACTATTTTTTTTAAGATGTAGCAGAATGGAAGCTGACATAAGGACACCATTTGAGAATCTTTCCCCACCTCCCCTTCCCTTTAATTCACCAAATTTATTTTAAAACAGTTGATAGAAAAGAAGAAATAAAGGACCAGTCAAACATTGCTACCAGCTTCCTCCCTAATGCATACCAAGTTTCCCTCTCTAGGACATTTGTTTGGCATCAAGTTAGCTTTTGGGTTTTATACTGTCATTCTTGGAAATCTTGGCTTTTGTAAGGCTGCCAATACTTTTATTTCTCTATTTTTCACTTCTAAAAATTAATAGTTATTAAAACCTTTTGGGGGTACCACATTCTTTGAATATCTAACTTGAAAACTTGATGAATGTTCAGTGACTAAACATTCAGCATTATGACAGCTATTCCAGACTAGAAAAAAAAATCCAGTGATTTATTTTTAATATGATTAGCCACATTGCTTTCGACTACTATGTGAACTAAATATTATTACTTTCCAAACTTTTTGTAATATTATGTAAGAAATGTGATGTTTATTCAGCTTCTGCCTCTAAGTGAAAAATTTTGTTTGTGATTAGTTAACTAGAATCTGTTTAAGGACATCTACACAGGAGGTATTTTTAATGTACCATCTTCAAATCATTTAATGTGCTTTTCATGATTATCCTTGACACACTGACTAATCAACAACGACATTTATCATTTTTAAAAGAGCTGGACTTCTCTCTCCTTGCTGATGAGAAAATGTTCAATGCTTAAAATTCTACCTGCCATTTATGTAGATAGGGATTGTGATGTCAACAAAATTGAGGCAAAATAGATGAGATGAAAATTTATGTATGTCCACTTTAATGATCTGTATTCCACCAATGTCTGGTATATGCCTCATTCTTATATTGACACCTTAATGAATGTCATTACCTTTTGAAAATCACCACAGTGTCCTTCTTAATTAGGCAAAGCCTCCCCAGTCACCAAAGTAATATAGAAATACAGACTTACATATGTAACATAGAGTTTTTTAGTTGTAGAAGTGAAGAGCATTTCACCATAATCAAACTGAGAGTCACAAAATTTAAGAGTCGAAAAGAACCACCTAGTTCAGAAAGTTGACAAAGCATACTTTCTATGCCATTAATCCATTAATCTATTAGTGGTAATTAATACTGTGATTGAAAGTCTCTAACTAGGGGAAACGTTGTCTTCCTAGGAAGCCCATTCCACATAATTTATTAATCAACCAACAAGCATTTGTTTAGTGCCTACTATGTGCCAAGAGCTATGTTGTGCTATTATTCAAAATGAAAAATTCACCGTAGTTTATTTTTAATCTGATTGACCACATTATGTTTAACTCCTATCTAAACTAAAAATAATATTATGCTCCATTCAATGTAATATAATGTAAAACATAGGATTTTTCAGGTTGCTGGCTCTATGTGAAAAACTTTTATTTATCAGTAAGGTTTTTCTTTTGATTTTTAAGTCTTTTATTTTTTTTTTTGAGTCAAAACACATATTGTATCTAGCTCTGCCCTATGATATCAAGAAGAATAAGTCTAATCCATTTTCCACTTGGCAGCCCTTAAAATTCTTGCAGAAAACTACCATATCCACCAAGTTTTAACTTCTCTAAGGTTAACTTCTTTTGTCTCTATAGCCAGTTTTCACATTTCATGATTTTCAGGACCTTAATGGTCCTCAGAACCTTCTTATGGGGCAATCTCCAGATTATCAATGTCCACCTCAATATATGTTCCTCAAAATAGAAGAGAATTCTCCAGATAAGATCTCAGTAAGGCAGAGCCTGGTGTTCCTATCCCAAAACTTGTCTAAAACACTGAAATTCTTTTAGTTTAGCTTGATAACACAATAACTTTTTTTTTTTTGCTGCCTTGTTATATTAAATTTACAATCAGCCTTTTGGAGAGGGGATAGGCAGTGGGAAGGAGTTCAGAGGATTAGGAAAAACTGAGCTGGTAGTCTAAATAATCAATTTTCTCCTCAGATAATTCATGGCAGTTTTAGAAAGTGTGGATCCAGTCACTAAGTATTTTTGTGGCATAGTAAGAGAGAATGGGAGTAGAAAAGGAGAGTAACACAAGATACTGATGAGGAGAATATCGTAGAAGAGGGATGAAACTGTTTAGAAACTGCAACTGTGTTCAGAAAAGGGGTAATTAGTTACCTAGTGGATCGGATTGACTCTTAGAGTAATCTTTAATTGTAAAGCTTTAAAAAAGGGGAACTAAGAATAGATCAAGTTGGCATGTCCTCCTGGTTCTTTGACCCATGAGATGGTTTGTGGCTCTGAGTTCAATGTCTTCTCACATAACATCAGTATTTTCAGAGACACCAAGAAAGAATATAGATATTACCAATCTCAATGGTCCAGTTTTGAGTCCCCAATAATCATCTTTTTTTCTAGAAATTATGACAGATAAGTTAATGAATTCAGAGCTGAGGAGAGAGAGCAATTAGTAGTAGGAGGCAAATTATATATGAATGGATGTTACTTAGTTCATGTCATAGACCATAAAAGCTCTAGATGTTTTCACAAAGATTGTTGTGGAGCAACAATAGGATTTTATATTTATCCCTATTAATTTTCATCATATTGGATCCAGCATCTTGTCCTGGCTTGTGAAAGTCCTTTTAGGGCTTGTCTTTGTCACATAGAATGCTATCTGTCCCTCCTGACTTATTGTCATCTCCAATTTTATAAGCTTATGATCTATACTTTTATCCAAGTCATTGATAATAGTGCTTAGGTTAACAAGGTCAGGCACAGATTTCTGGGATGCTCCTCTTGTTCTCCCCTGTATAATCCTCCCTTCAAATTTGTGATGAGGCATTACTCACTGCTTTTTGGAAATGGCCATTTAATTAGTTCTGCAAAAATGATTTTTCTATTATTCAAGTTTGACCACATTATTCTTCTAGTCAATAAGCTCTAATAGTTCCTTATTACTTCCAGGATAGAACATAACCTCCTGAACTCTTCTGGCCAGTTCTTTGCTAAAAAAGCAGGCAAGCTAGACCTATAGCATTCCCCAACATTACTTGTGTAGTAACTTAAAAAAGAAAGTAAAGTTGGTTAGGCATTACCTGTCCTTGATAATGCTATGATGGTTCTTAGTTATAACTTTTTTCTTTTCTATATACATTCTACTTGAAGATATGAAATGTGCACATACAGGCACATGCAAGGCACAATCAAAGGAAGCATGTATGAAAAAGCATTATCACCTAGGGATACCAAGAAAATATCTTCTGCAGAAGGTGGCACTTGAGGTTATTCTTGGGGGAAAAAAGCAAAAACAAAACAAAACAAGAGACAACAGAAATTCCACAAATGTATTACAGTTATGAAGACAGAGCATTCCAGATGTGGAGCAATCAGGACAAAATGGACTCAGGAAGTGGAATGAGAGATAGTAAACATCAGTATCAATTGTAAAGTATGTGAGAAGGAATAAAATTTTAAGAACGTTCAAAGGCAGGAAAGATCTAGACTGTGAACCATGTCAACTTACAAACAAAGAATGTTATGTTTAATAATGGAAGTAAAAAAGTTCAATTGAGGTTTATTTAATAAGGGCATGGTATGGTCAGAGCTATGCTTTAGGAAATTTCCCTTGGCAGCTAAATAAAATATGGACACATTGGAGTGAGGAATTACTGGGTGTAATGGTAAGGGAATTTGAAGATCTTCCCTGCCCCTTAATGGACCTTAAGTGGAATCCAACAGGGGGAAGGCTTGCTTTTCAGGCAGGCCCACACCTTTTTTTACTTTGTAATTAGGTGGTGGGTCATGAAGGTTGTGATGTCCTCTGACCCTGAAGAAAAGATGAGGGATCACTTATGGGAAGAGTTGTGTGATTTGGCCAGATGTGACTCTGGGTAGCTGTTGAGCCCCCTGGCTCTTAAAACCTAAATGTTGGTGATTCTCTCTCTGGTAACTAAGTATGTATGTATGTATGTAATAATCAGACAGCTAGAAGCCCTGTCTGTTGGTCTGTTGAATTGTGTTATTTTCTCCAAATTTTTTGTCTGCTAGTAATTTCTCCTACCATTTTCTGAAGTTCAGGGTGGTGACTTTTTTTTAATGAACTAAGTGAAATATGTGTGTATGTGTGTGTGTCTATACACACACACATACACACATATTTTTGCACATGTATATACTCACATATGCACATATATACATATCATATATTATATATGATATATACATGCATACACACACACATAAAGTAAGATTGTTGACCTCTTTAAATTTGCTTTCGTTTAGTAAAGCAGATAAAATAATCTGTGCTAGCAACCACCCTGGGTATGCTAGGGTGCTTGCTGTTACACTGGGGATAACATGGAGGATGGTGGTGCCCACATTAATTATAGGAAAGTTCAGAAAAAGGTTAGATTTTGGTGGAAATATGATTTTGGAAGTTGTGTTTTGGATATGATGAGTTTGAATTGCCTACAGCTAGCACATTTACTTTGAAATGTCCGATAGGCAAATGATGATACTAATGAGGAAAATTAGAGCTGGATATATTGATCTATGATTAATCAGCATAGAAAAGATAAACTCATGGAGATCATGAGATTACTACATGAAAGTATAGTAGAAAAGAATAAAGAATAGAAAAAAGCCTTGAGAAACACCTACAGTTAATAGTTGTGTTGTGGGACTGGAAAGGAATAGTCAAAGAAAAAGGAGAATCAAGAAATAATAATGTCAGAAAAATGCAGAGGGCAGAGAGGATCCAGGAGGAAAAGGCTAAGGCCAGTGTTGTATGCTGCTGCTTAGAAAGACATGTAAGGGTTGAGAAAAGACCACTGAATTTGGAAGTTTAGAAATCATTGGGAACTCCAGAGAGATGAGTTTCAGTTGAATGATGAAGTCAGAAGCCAGATTAGAGGGTTTAGAAGAGAAAGAGAAAATAGCACCAAGTATAGAGATATATATGAGAAGAAACAACAAGTATAAACCACTTTTAAGTATACAGATAATAGCTATTAGAAATATTAGCATCAAATGAGAAATTTTTAAAGGATAGGACAAAATCTAGGCAGCAAAGAAGGAATCAGTTGATAATAAGTTGTCCAGTCATGTCAACAAGTATTTATTAAATACCTACTATGTAACAGGAGTTGTACTAAATGGTATGGATACAAAAAGGGGGAAATTTTCTTACTCTCAGGGAGTTCAGTCTAATGGGGAAGACAGCATTCAATCAACTATTTACAAAGAAGATATATGCAGGATAAATTGGTGGGAACTCATTGAGGAAGATCAATTAAGTCATCACATAGAAGATGGGATTTTTTTAATATTTAAATTTTTTTAGTATTTTATTTTCCCCAGTTACATGTAAAAACAATTTTTAACATTTGCCTTCAAAACCTTGAGTCCCTAATTCTCTCCCTTCCTAACTGCCCCCCCCCCACTCTTGAGAAGGCAAGCAAATTGACAGGCTATTCACATGCAGTCATGTAAAACAAATCTCCATATTAGTCATTTTCTGAAAGAAAACATAGGCCTGCCTATACCACATCCCCCAAAAAATAACTCAAAAAACCCCAGAGAAATTAAAAGAAAGTATGCTTTTATCTATATTCAGATACCATCAGTTCTCTGTCTGGGCCTGGATAGCATTTTTCATCATATGTCCTTCAGAGTTGTAGATCTTTGTATTGCTGAGAATAGCAAAATCATTCACAACTGATTGACTCAAAATATTGCTATTATTTTGTACATAGTACATTTCACTTTGCATGTAAGTCTTTCCCAGTTTTTCTGAGAGCATTCTGCTTATCATTTCTTATAGCACAACAGTACTCCATCACAATCACATAGCAGAAATTGTTCAGCCCTTCCCCAATTGATGGACATCCTCCCAATTTCCAACTCACTGCCACCAGAAAAGGACTTGTAGAAATATTTCTGTTCATACACATTCTTTCCTTTTTTGTTTTTCTTCACTTTTTTTTTTGGAGAGGGGGGAATCTCCTTTAGCAAGCTGTCAACTTGTTTTTCACAATTTTCTTGCATTTCTCTCATTTCTCTTCCCAATTTTCCCTCTACTTCTCTTACTTGATTTTCAAAATTCTTTAAGAGTTCTTCCATGGCCTGAGACCAATTCATATTTTTCTTGGAGACTTGGATGTAGGATCTTTGACTTTGTTGTTTTCTTCTAGCTGTATGTTTTGCTCTTCTTTGTCACCAAAGTAAGATTCTATAGTATGAGTTATTTTCCACTGTTTGCTCATATTCCCAACCAACCACTTCACTTTGTAACAATTCATTAAGGTAGGTCTCTGCTTCTAGTGTGTAGGGTGTACTATCCCATGCTTCAAGGGTTTTGTACAGCTGTTTTAAGAGATTCTTCTAGGCCCTTCAAATATCCAGTTCTTCCAAGGTGGAATAATCAAAGGGGAGGTGCTTGTTTCTCTTCTGGTTTGTGCTCTCATCTGTCAGTGACCACAAGCATTATTTTCTAACTTGGAGCTGTGAAGATTCTCTTTCTACCACCACCACAAGCTCTGCTACACCAGCACTCTTCATCACTCCAGGACTGCCACCCAGAAGAGTGACTCAGATTCAAGCACAGGCAAAGCAAGAGAATCCTGCCTTTGTGTCAGCAAAGAGATCCTTGCAATCCCCCTCTTATCAGCCCCTTGATGCCCCCACTATCTGTGAGCCAAGAGCTCCAGAAGCAACTGGACTAGACCTCATTCCTCTTTCACCCTGGTCTGGCAGACCTTTCCTACTGACCTTTTAAGCTGTCTGACATTTGTGCGTTGAGAAGTTCCATGGCTGTCAGTGCTTCAGTCACCTGAGGCCTGCTCTGGGTTTTCTGAGGCCTGGTCTATGTTGGCATGTTTTATGCTGGACTACACTCCTCTCCCAGTCCAGTGCAATAGACCCTTCCTGCAAATCCCCCAGATTGTCTTGGGCTGAAAATTTGTTTCACTCTGTTATTTTATGGGTTCTGCTGCTCTAGAAAATGTTTAGAGTCATTCTTAGAGGTATAGGAGAGGTTTGGGGGAGATCTCAAGTGAGTCAGAAAATTCCAAGCCTTCCAGATTCCCCCCACAAACCAGACAAAATAGCACCCCAAGGCAAATATAGAGGGGCAAAAACAAACAAGAGTTGGAGCAGAATAGTTGGCTTCCAGGCACAACTGGAGAAGGCCTGAAATTTGGTCCCTCTGAAGTATGAATACCCATAGGCTATTTTCCCTGAAACAGCAATGGGCAAACCCTGGGGCTAGCTGGACCCTGGCCGCAGGGATTTTCACCTCTGGGACACTATAAGGAGTCAAGCATCTGAGCAGAGGAAGATTGAGAGAACCTTAGAGGAAGATTGAGAGAACCTCTGCTGATAAGAGATGCCAGGCCCAGCTATGCTGCCAAAATGTGGCTCTGGACAAAAAAGAACCAGCACACAATGAGGGAGCGCAGAAGCAGTGGGGCAGGAACATTACAGGCAGTTAGAGTTTTTGGTATTAGAACTGGTCCAGAGGGGAGAACTGAAGGAGGATTTGAGGCCAGAGGTGCCATCTCCCATACTCTAAGACTAGAGGTGATTAAATAATAAGCTACTATAAATTTAAAAATGATGAGCAGGCAAAGGAGAAAGAATCCAAATATAAAAAAGTTACTATAGGAATAGAAAAGAATGGGGTTCATCTTCAGGGGAAGATACTGAACCAAAAATAAGGTCTCTTCAACCCTGAAGGGTAATGTTAAATTTTCAACTGCCTAAAAAGAATTTAAAAACTTAAAAAGATTTTAAAAATTAAATGAGACTGAGGGAAAAGTAAAAAAACAAACAAACCAGTAAGAACAATTCAAGCAAAACAAGAAGATTATTTTAAAAAGTCATCCAACTGGAAAAGGAGATACAGAATCTTTTCCATCACTTAATAGTATTTTATGTTTTTTTCCAATTACATGTAAATATAGTTTTCAACATTCACTTTTATAAGATTTTGAGTTTCAATATTTTTCTTCCTCCCTTTCCTCCCCTCTCCCCAAGACAGCCAATTTGATATTAGCTATACAAGTACAATTCTACTAGATGTGGATATCCAGAATCTTAAAGAAAATGACTCCTTGAAAATTAGAATTGGGCAAGGGTAAGTCTGCACACTTGTATGTGACCAAGAAACAAAATATAAGGAATAGAAAAAAATAGAAGACAATGTGAAACATTTCAAAAGAAAAAAAAAAACCACTGATGTGGAGAACAGATCAAGAAGAGAAAACATAAGAACAACTGGACCAGCCAAAAAGAAGAATCTTGATACAATAATAAAATTGTCCTAAAGCATTAAAATAAGAGTGGGAAATAGAAAAAAAAGATCTATTCACTAATCAACAACTGAAAGGGATTCTACAAGGAATATCTACAGGAATACCATAGTCAAATTCCTAAAAACCCAGCTAAAGGAGAAAATACTATGAAAAACAAGAAAAAAAATCAGATATAGTAGAGGCACAGTTAGAATCACGTAAGACCTTGCAGTGGTGACACTAAAAGGCCGCAAGACTTGGAACACTATATATCAAAGAGCAAAAGAATGGAGGTTGTGATAAAAAATATCACACTCAGCAAAATTAAACATAATCTTGAATGGAAAAAAAGATACCCAATGAATTGGCAGACTTTCGGGATTTTGTTGCAAACAAATAAGCAAACAAACCTGAACTTGATAGAAAATTTGGTATATGAGATTCAAGATAAATATAGGGTCTATATCAAAGACTAATTGCAAGGTACTCAGTAGGTACAGACTGTTTACTTTTTTTTTTAATATTAAGCAACGTAAAATGCATGTCTAAATTTTTTCATTTTAGTAATTGGGTAGTTTGAAAGAAAGATTGGGGTACACTTGAATATGATGTGATTCTTAAAAAAAGTAGAGCCATTTAGGAAAAGGGAAAAAAAGTAATTATACAAATGAGGTGCAAGTGGAAGAACTGTCATGGAAAAATTAAATGGGGGAGGATGGCTGGCAGTTCTGGATCCCTACACTCATTTGGAATGGGTTAAAGAGAGGATAATTTCTCTCTCTCTCTCTCTCTGTATATATATATATATATATATATATATACATATATATATATATATATACATATATATATATATATATGTATGTATGTATGTGTGTGTGTGTGTGTGTGTGAAACAGTCTTCTAAATTCAGAAAGAAATAAAATACTGAGTGGATAGGGAGGAAGGAGGGGAAAAGAGAGGAATTTTTAGAGGAAACCCTCATATCTGGGCTAAAGAGAGAACAATATATACATTTAGAAGGGAATAAAAGTCTTATAATTTTTTTAATTATCAATTTTTGCTTATTTTTAATTTACATAATTCATTTCCATGAGATTTTGAGTTACAAATTTTCTTCTCATCTTTCCCCTACCCACCACCCCAAGACAAAGCTCCCACTGTATATCCCATTCCCCAATCTGCTCTCTCTCTTATGTCCTCCCCCATCACCCCTCTGACTTTCCAGTAGGGCAAGATGGATCTCCCTACCCCAGTGCCTGTAAATCTTATTACCCAGTTGCATGTAAATAACAATAATAATAATAATAATTACACACACACACATATTTAACATTGCATTTTAGAACTTTAAGTTCTAGATTCTTTCCCTTTCTCCCTTGTCACCCACCCCCACTGGAGAGACAAGCAATTTAATACAGGCCATACATAGGTAGTTATGCAGAACATCTCCACAATGGACATATTGTGAAAGACTGACTATATTTACCTCCTTCCTATCCCACCCCCCAACCCCCCACTTGATTCATTCTCTACTTTGTTCCTGTCCCTTTGCAGAAGTGTGTGTTTCTAACAACCCTCCCATCTCCTCCATCATCCACCCTTTCATCCTCTTCCCCCCTACTCTCCTTTAGGGCAAGATACCCAATTTAGAGCGTATGTCATTCCTTCCCTAAGCCAAATTCGATGAGAGTAAGGTTGACCCATTCCCTTTTGTCTTCCTGTTCTTCCCCTCTATTGTAACAGTTATCCCTTTCCTCTTCTATATGAGATAATTAATCCCATTCTGTCTCTTCCTGTCTCCTCTCATTCTATTCCTCTCCCACCTCTCAATATCACCTTTTAAAATATCATCCCTACCTATTCAATTGATCCTGTGCCCTCTGTATGTATGTGTGTGTGTGTGTGTGTGTGTGTGTGTGTGTGTGT
>CM053580.1:307034737-307053471 GCA_028627135.1 Pseudochirops cupreus
CTCACTATGGAGAGGTTCTGTGTAATCTCACATGTTCAGCCTGTATTTGATTGCTTGTCCTTCCAGTGGGGATGGGTGATGAGGGAGGAGGAGAAAGAATCTGAAGTCTGAAGTTCCATAATCAAATGTTATGAATGCGTATCTATCTATCTATCTATCTATATATGCAATTATTATTATTATTATTGACTACATCCAACTGGAACTTGAGATACACAGGCACTGCAGTTGGGAGATCCATCCTGCCCTACCAAAAAGTGACACAGGAGAGAATAGACTGGGGGAGGGGGAAAACACTGGGATGGCTGTCTTGGGGTGGTGGGTGGGGGAAAGACGGGGAGAAAATATGTAACTCAAAAAAAAATTTAATAAAAAAAAAAGAACAAAATAAATAAATAAATAAATGAAATAAAAATAAAAAAATAAAAAAAAAGACTGTTACCCATGCTACACCATGCTTCAAGACACAATTTCATTTATTTGTAATTAGAAATAAATATTTCACAATTTATAATTACATATTGTTTTTTGATTAAACACTATGCTTTAGTTATGTTCAATTTGTAACAATGAAAATACATCCTGCATGTCAGATATTTACATTATGATTCATAACAGTAGCAAAATTACAGTTATGAAGTAGCAACAAAAATAATTTTATGGTTGGGGGGTCACCACATGAGGAACTGTGTTAAAGAGTTGCAGTATTAGGAAGGTTGAGAACCACTGCTCTATGGTATGTAATAACTAAATGAGGCTGAGGATACCTAGGTACTAGTGATATTCATTCACAGAAAAATTAATGACCTGAAGATTTTGATTGATTACTTACAGCATCAGTTTCACACAGAGTGTGAATGAAATAATAAATGTGACAGGCAGCATGTGACAAACTCACAACCTCAGTGTTGTCCTCAAGTCCTCACCCTCTCTCATCCTCCATATCCAATCCATTGCCGAGGCCTGATGATTTTATCTTACTAACATCTCTTGAATAGACCCCTTTCTGTCCTCTGACAATGCCATTAACATGGTGTAAGCTCTCATCACTGCATGCCTAGAGTATTGCAATAGCTTGCTAGTTTGTCTCCTTGTTTTGTGTATCCATACTCTAGTAAGTGATTTTCTTAAAGAGCAGGTCTGACCAAGTCATACCTCTACTCAACACATTCCAGTGGCTCCCAATTGCCTTCAGGATCCAATCTAAAATCTTTTGTTTGGCATTCAAAATCCTTGGTGACTGCCTTCTCTCACCCACCCCCCTACCATATATCCATTCTTCTTATATCTTAACTTCCCCATATACTCTGTGATCTAGTGAGACCAGCCTCTTTGCTGTTTCTTAAAAATCAAACAAAAACAGACAAAAAAAAAACACACTCCATTCCTTGACTAAGGGCATTTTCACTTTCTGTACCCTATTCCTGGAATGTTTTCCCTCTTCAATTCTGACTCCTGGCCTCCTTAAGTTCCTTCAAATCAAAGATAAAATTCCACCTTCCATAGCAAACCTTTCCCAACATCCTTAATTCTAATTGATTGACTCTATTGTTTTTTTCTAATTTATCCTGTCTATGGCTGTTTACATATTGTTTCTGCAATGAGACTGTGACTGTCTTGAGAGCAGAGGCTGTCTTTTAACTCTCTTTGTATCCTCAATGCTTAGTATAGTGCTGAGCACTTAATAAATGTGTGCTGGGTGCTTAATAAATGCTTATTGACTGAATGAACCCAGGTCCTCTAAGTCAAATTCTGTATTCTTTCTGATGCACAACACTATCCATTATGATCCTAATACCATTCTCTTTTATAGATAAAAAGACGAAAAATCAAAGTTTAGCATCTTTACCTTCTCTTTGCCATCTATTATCACCATTCTGCTAATCCCTACAAGTTCTTCTAACTCTTCTTAGATTCTCTTCTTTTTCCTCATATAAATGACATTTTGTCTGATACTCTTTTTCAAAAATATGTGCTTTTACCTAATGTCATATGGAAGCATTTGATTAAATTGGTTTCATTAAATGAATCTTTGGATAATCTCCCCTCCATCAATTAAAAATTAAAAACATTCACTTGCATCTCTTTTTTATAGTCAATTAGATCAATTGAATAAGTACACATTCCTTCACATTAACAAAACCTTTTTTTTTTAGATGATAATCTGTGTCTTTCAATGTTTAAGGAATGTTTTTATGGCTTTGAAAGCAAAATACCTCATAAGAATTTAAATGTGTTTATGCTAACTTGTGCTTAGTATAGCTAACCAAAACCAATAATTGAAACACAGCCATTCATGACAAGAAGAAAAGATGAAAAAGAGAAAAGATGAGAAGTCTGCATTACAATACTACTTGCTGCTCTAGTAAATGAAGGTACATGAAAAGACAAAAAATACAAAAACTATCATTTGAACAAATTAATGCTATAGCCTAAAGAGACTGAGCCAACCTAAGAGTCCTTTTTGACTTGTCTTATAACAGAGCTTTGCTCCAATATACCAGGACAGCTTTATTGTGAAAGTCAACTGTCTCTGAAGATATATGAATGAAGGGTAAGATTTAAATGTCTTGTGCCCATGAGAAAACTTTGGACAGACTTAAGATTTTTAACAAAAGATTTTAGTAAGGCTTTCTTATTTCTAATTGTAAATTTCATAATAGCAAGAAAAGGTATTAAATCAAATCACTGATCTTTCAGAGATATCCAAGTTCTGAGTCAATTTCCATATAACTGACTGAGATCTCTGATAATCTATGTGCTGCCTGTCTTCGGCATCTCCATAGGTGAAGTTTAGAGAACGTTTAAGTGCAAATTGCTATAATTTGGCAACTGTCCATGGAAGAAGTCCTCAATGGTATGTTATAAGTGCTGTGTTCAATGCAACAGGAAACACATTTGGGGGGATTGACAAATATTAAATGATAGTAATTCATTAGTTCTTTTTCAGAAAAAAAATCATTTAAACAAAAAATGGAGTTTTCCTGTCTAATGATAAGCTACCACAAATTATTGTCATTATTTCCATAGAAAACAGCAGGGAAATACATTGAGTTTCATGAGTGGCAGTGGTTTACCATTGATGTGTATGTATATATTGATGACTGTTTTCTCATGATAGTTAAAAGTTTAACACAGTTTCATATAATTCTGTTATGTTACTGTGTTTAAAGTTGCCCAAGATGATATTCTTCTACCTACCAAAGGCTTTACATACTGTTTATTCTCTTTAATTCAACAATTATACTTGGAAACAAGGCCAGTTTAGAACTTCATCCTTCTTTATCTAATGTCTAACAGACACTAAGATAGGTTCCTGTATTTTTCTTGTCACTCTACTGAGTAGTTCTCAATTATTTTTGTTCCACAAACTTCTTTCAGCACCAAAATTGTATTGTGAGGTAATTTAACATACTACTGACAATGCTGTACAATTATTCACTACTTGAAGCATCGGTTAATAAATTTTAATAAGAATCCCTTGAACTATCATCATAAACACTCATGGGTTGGTGAACCACTAAATTGGAACCACTACTTTAGTAGAAAATAATTTTATATTTTTTCTATATGATATGTATGTGTGTGTGCATATGCACATAGACACACACACACACACACACACACACACACACATATATATATGAATATTTACGCGTGTATATGTGCCTGCATGATGTATTTGGAATCCAGATCTTAAATTGAAATAGAAGATTCCTGTGGTAGCTGTTCCTTATGCTAATGTCAGGAGCACTAAGAGTTTCTTCTACTTGCCCCAGGTCACACATAGCATATGTCAGAGGAAAGACTTAAATCCATGTCTTTCTGGTTCCAAAGTCAACTCAGCAAAGTAGAAAGAGCTTTAATTCTTGAATCAAAAGACCTAATTCAAATCCCATGACTGTAAGTACCTATGTGAACTTGTGCCAGGTACTTAAAATCCTTCTGGTTGTCATAGTCCTCATAGTGCAACAAGGATTAGGTGACCTTTCCCAAATCTAAGTATATGATCCTATGATCCTTTTAGCAACTAGGCCATGATACGTTTCTTCAATACCTATAGCCTAATGATACTCAGATATCTCAAACAATTTAAATCCTCTTTTTTCCCTCTTTCAAAATGAATATTGGTCTTATGTGAAGAAATGCAGTATGAGGAAGGATAACTGTTAGAGGTAAAAAGAGAAGAGGAAAGAAAAACCAGAGAACATGAAAATATTAGGGCTATAGAGATTTTGCCCTCATCTTACACCAGATATATGCCATAGAAAAAATAGAGTAACATGGAGACTCATAGGCCCATGTACTGAGCTACAGAAGGAGGGTTTATTCAGATGTTCTTGATAGCATATCTCAGGTAACCATTATAGGTGAATAAATCAATGAGAAAAATTTTTTAAATATATACATCAATAAATACTGAGAGAACTAGGGCTCTGTGGCCTGAATAAAAAGGATCCTCTAACTTGGAATATTCTACTGCCTTCATCACCTCCTGGCTTTCTTCAAGTCCCAAATAAAATCCCACCTTACACAGGAAGCCTTACACAATGTTCCTTAATTTTAATGCGGGAGATTAAAACAGGAGATCTCTGTTAATTAGTTTCTATTTGTCCTGTATGCAGCATAGTTTGTTTACATATGTATGTATATATATATATATATATATATATATATATATATATTTTTTTTTTTTTACCTTGCTTGTTGCCTCCATTAGATCGCAAGTGCTTCAGGAGTAGTGGCTATGTTTTGCCTCTCTTTGTGGCCCCACTGTTTTGCAGAGTGCCTAACACATGACCAGCATTTAATAAATGTGTATTGACTAACTAAGAGCTATAACATAGGCTATTTGAAATTTGCAAGAGTGATTATGGATGCCAGTAAGGAGCTAGGTACAGTGACTGAGCATTCCCAAAAGGAAATGGTTTAACCACTAAGTAAACAAGAAGCAGGGAAACAAAGAACTGAGGAAATAGATCTAGCTATAGCCTCATCCATAAATTGAAAACAGGCAGCTGTATCTGGATGATGAATATAGAGGCAGATCATTCTGATCAAGGTGAGACTGAATCTGGGTACTACTCGGAATTTTCAAATGTTACCAAGGCTATTTTAACCTGTAAGAAAAATCTTCCTTGGCTGAAGAGAGAAATTCAGTGAGGAGACATATATTTTCATGTCTGTTACATCTCCTTTAGATGTAGAAAGGAGCCCAAGAATTACATAAGGCCCCTATCCACTCAAGGACAGAGAGAATCTCAATAACCCTGAGGTATTCCTGGCTTGAAGCATAGGCTGCTGAATTCTATGCCTGCAAATAGCTTTCTCCATGGATAATAAAGAAATAAAATATGCTGAGGTTTCAGGAAGTTATATACATGTCCATGTTATTTGGTTGACAAAGAGGTAATCAGTGAGGATGTCACCAGTATAGAACATAGATGCTTGTGGATACACAGCCTCATATTTCATGGAGAGGATCTTGGTAGATAACTAACAGAATGCTTATAAAATTTACAGTACCTGAGTGTTGCATTGTGTATAACATTTATATGTATTTTATGTGAATATTATGCATGTCAGATGTAATTTGAAAGGTCTTCAAATGTTTTAATGAAGAAGGAGTAATATAGCCAAGGTTAGATATATTATCCTCTTCTCCCTCCAAAATGAATCTTCCTCTCATTTGCAGTTATTCATTTTGACAGGCAGGGATGGTAACTGGTGGAGTCTGGAAAAGCAAAAGTAGGGAGAGCTGGAGAATGGGAATGGTGACAATAGAGGAAGAGAGGAAGGCTCTAGAAAAGAGGTTCCAAACCTGGCACTTCAGCTGCAAGCCTCCTGCAAAACTCCCCAGATTAAAATGGAATGTGGAACTGTTTAACAAAATAAATATAAATTTGATACAAGATAGATAACATTAATTCGTGATTTTCTAAGTCTATATACCACCTCAAGCATCATTTCTGTTTGAGTTTGACTTCATTGCTCAAGAGGTTTTGTCCTAATTCTATATAAGTGAGATGCCATCAAATATAGGATTCAATTAAGTCACCCACATCAAGCCCAAGAAATTGTTGGATGAGCGGCCATTCTATAGAACAGTGAAAACACTCACAAATTTGGAAAGATAGAGACAGAAATGCTTCTTCTCCCCAAAGACGCAGAAGTTAAGACAGGGCAAGTCAGAGTTTGTGAATGAAAGGAGGAGTGTTTTCCTCGTGTGATTCTTCATATTTAGGACTATATTTGATTCAAGAAATCAAATATTTAACATCATATTGAACTGAGTAAAGCACATGGTTGTTGAATTTAATTGGATTTGCATACTTTCAGTTTGACTAACAGTTGCTTGTAAAACAATCTCTGTTTTGTATCTTTTTTTTAAATAAAGCTTTCTTCTGTGATATTTTAAATTGTGTGCTCCCAAAGTAAAAATTTGGTCTTGTTAAACTTCAGGGTACTGTGGTTGTATATTCCAAGTTTTTGTATCGTAAGAGTTTCTGACATAATAACTCTTAAATTGAAGTTGAAGTTTGGGTGAGGTGGTGTTTGAAAAGGAATTGATCAATAAACATTTATAAAGTACTTACTATGTGCCAAGAAACATGTTAAGTACCTGGGATAAAAAAACAAAAGCAAAAACAGTCCTTACCTCAAGGACTTTAAATTTTAACAGCAAGGACAATACACAAAAAAATGTGTACATTCAAAGTAAATGCCTTCTTAAAAAGGTATTGTCGAATTGTTGTTCTTATGTGACTCAACTATTATATATTCTGTGTCAATGAGCTGTTTTGTTTCCTTAAATATTTATTTAATAAATACAATGAATGAAGTCTTTATGCTTTTCATACCTCAACTCTCCTTGCCTGCTTAAATGTAAAGAGTTGTTATGAACCTCTTTTGACTCCATAAGAAAAAAGAAAAAGCTTTAAAGGTAGAAAGAGATGAGGTTAAGTCTTGAGTTTATCCATTAATAGCTATGTGGCCATTGAGAAGCGACCTCACCACTCTAAGCCTTTGCTTCCCTACCTGTAAAATTACAGTGCAGGGCCACATAATCTTTAAGGGTCAATTTGGCTTTGACATTTTATTATTCTATATTTCATTTTCCATTCTTACCCCAAGCCAAGCACAAATCAAAACAATCAAACTTGAGGAATGTTGTGTAGACTAGGATCAGAAGATAGATTCATTCCCTCTCCCAACCTTTCTGTGACCATGCCTGTGACAGAAGCAAAAAGTCAGGTGACATAAATATTTACTCAATATCTTATTTGCTCATAATATCAACTTTCAAAGGAACTTGTTCATATCATGAGGTGAATTTCCAAAGCCAGCTAATTATTATTTATTTTCAGTATCTAAACCGTTCATTAACATTGCCTAAATCCCAGAGAGAAGGAGGATAATCTCTCTGACCTCTCTCTATTCCGTTGTAAAAGGGTAGTGTGCTCTCTAGAATAGATTTCTATAAGGCCCCCAATGCTCTCAGGGTATAATCCCTCAGAACTGAATGAATGAATAAAAACAAAAGAAATACATTGCTATATCCCACCACTCAATTTGATAAATAAATACAGATTTTAAATCCTAAGCCGGTAGGTAACAGGCAAGCTACACACCGGCAAAACCAATCAATTTAGCTGTCTCACCCATCTGTTCAGACTGCACCACAATCTGCTAAGCTCTGGTCTATATACAGGCAGTGGAAAGGCTGTGGTCATTTGAACCTTCCAGTTTTACTCAAGTGTGTTCTAGATGTGTCAACTTGACGAACAAAGCCTTGTGAAACTAGGAACTCTGGGCCCTTATTTCATTTAATATTGTGTTTTCATGGAACAAATTAATGATGTCATATGAGATAGGCCTATTTGAGACAGTACATAGTCTTTTCTGAAAATAAAAATATCACGCTAATGATATCGTCAGTAATAACACTTGCAACCATAATAATAGCCGTTAAATAGCACCATAAGGCTTGCAGTGTGCTTTATAAATGTTACCTTGTTTTATGCCCATGAGAACTCTGGGTGATAGGTGATTTTATTATCCCGATTTTACAGAGGAGGAAACTGAGGCAAATAGAGGTTCAATGATTTGCTCATTATCACACAGCTAATAAGTGTCTGAGGGTAGATTTGGAGTGAGGGCTTCCTGACTCCAAGGCCAGTACTTTATCCATCATATCAATTAGTTGCCTTGAAAAAAAGAAATAGCATTTAGATGACAATGTAGTCTCAAGGTATTAGGGAAAACAGGAGTAATAATCCAGATTCACAAAATATTTTAGCTTGTAATAAGCTAAAATGAATCAGAATCAGAGAATTTCAGAATGAGAAGAGATGCAGAGACCACCTAGTCTAACCAAACCTGGCCATTGAACCTTCTTCTTTGTATTTTGCTCAAGAGGTCACAGAGTCATTGCCACATGGCCTTTAAGGAGAGGGAATTCACCACTTCCTGAGGCAGTCTGTCCTACTTTGGGACAGTTTTATTTTTCTTTACATAAAGCCTTGCATAGATCAACCTCATTGAAAATCTGTTCCCCACGTGACCTAATTCAATGATTTCTACATTACTTACTAAAATATGTAATGATGGAAATATAGTTGTTATTAAAACTAAAACTCTCTTTACAAAGATGCTACAGAAACCTGATGAGTGTACTATTGGAGAGGGGGTACTTTAGTTAATATTCATATATTTTCTTAGTGCAATGAGACAAAATTTTTAATAGGTCATTTCAAAAGTAGAAAGAAGTCATCACTGTCAGAGCAGAGCAATTTGCCTATAGCCAATTAACTTAATGACCAATTCACTTAACTCTAGTAAGTAAATACATACCTATATATTTTGTTTTTGTAATCTGTTCACACACTCTAAAAAATGTTTAAATCGTGTCTAAAAATATTTCCATCTAAATACCACTCTTGTAATATAAAAAGTACTTATCAAATTTAAAGTCTTGCATCTAAAAGGGTAGGCTTAGGTCTTTTTTAGAGAATGTATGCTCTCTTTTTGCAGTCTTTATTATTTTGTTTACCTTTATCCACTTTATAGATTTACCAATTGAGAAACATTTGTATAGTAGAAAGAGCAGAAGACCTGGAGTCAGGAAGTAATAACAAAAATAACAAAAACAAGAATAACAATATTTATACAATGCTTCAAGACTAGAAATTATGTGTGTGTGTGTGTGCGTGTGTGTGTGTGTGTGTGTGTGTGTGTGTGTGTGTCATCCCGTTTAATCCTTACAACCACCCTGGGAGGCAGGTGCCATTATTATCTCCATTTTACAAATGAAGAAAGATATTATATATAATATATATGTTTATATGCAATATATATTATATATTAGAGATATTTTATATAATATATAGATAGAT
This sequence comes from Pseudochirops cupreus, assembly GCA_028627135.1. Taxonomy (NCBI): domain Eukaryota; kingdom Metazoa; phylum Chordata; class Mammalia; order Diprotodontia; family Pseudocheiridae; genus Pseudochirops; species Pseudochirops cupreus. Next base: position 307,044,133 of record CM053580.1, read on the forward strand.
ATTAGATATATAGATATATATTAGATATTAGATATATATCTAATATCTAATATGTTATATATTAGAGATAAGATATTTTTCCCAAGATCGCACAGCTAGTAAGTATGTGAGAAAGGAAGGGAACTCAAGTTTTACTGACTTCCTTTATATGAGTTTGACTTCTGAATCCACCACATCCTTGTTGTATAATTGTGAGAAAGTAATTGAATTGCTATGAAACATGGTTTCTTTATTTAATAGAGATAATGATACTGGTACTACCCAGAATTCTAACTAGTTATTTTGAAACCTGATACCTGCTTAACAAAATCTTTCCAAAGAAAGGAGCAGAAAATGGGACTTCAAATCATCTTTCTGAGAGAAATTGAATTAGATGGCAGTAGGAATGGAAGAACATTGAACACTGACCATATGAATAAAGATCCTGGGCACCATGAGGAAATTGTTCGGAAGGTTATATAGGGGCCAGGGTACTAAGCTCATCTGTTTGTAGCTGATGAAGGAATATAAATACCGTCAGTGCCCTCTACATTTTTTCTTAGTGTAGAGTCATTGTCACCTGGTCTTGGTTATGACTGTGGCATTACCTATATTGATATATTCCTTATTGAAAAGCTCCTTTGTTTGGGGTTCTGATAGCTAATATAGTGAGCAGACATTTTAACATATCTAAAACATGGATTACGTACTTTGAGATGTTATGCGTGTATATGTGTGTCTATGTATACACACAGACATGCACATACACACATACATACATTTGTACATATAGATATATACACACATACATATATGTATATGTTAATATAAAGGAAGTATATGTGTGTCTGCATATGCTTATATGTGTAAAATGTGTATATATCTGCATGGGTGTGTGTATGTAAATATGTGTGCATGTATGTCTCGTTCATAGTTCACTGCAAAGCTCAGTAGAACAACAAAAATACTACCCAAAGGGTACCAGAAAAGATTTTGCTTAAGGTATAGCATTGCAATTCAATATCCAAGGCAACACTTTCTTTCAGATGGTCTTCAGGTAATGTTCCTCCACTTCCATCCTAGCTTCCAGCTCATCTGTTTCTGGAGACTATAGCTGGCTTTGAGTCAAATAAATTTCAAAGTTAGGTTCCACACAGGTCAATAACCATTGGCTTAGAATCATAACATTTTAGAACTAGAGCCATAAGTTGCCTCAGAGGCCATCTGGTTTTCTTCATTTTAGAGATAAGGAAACTGGTTCAAGCTTGTAAAGTTAGTAAATGACAAAAGAAGGATCTGACCCAGCTCTTCTGACTTTTGAGCTAGTGCTCTTTCCACTGTACCAAGGCAACTATTTTAAGTAAATCTACCTCAACTCCTTCCCCACAGCCACAAGTGACACTGGCTGCTATGGAAAGTACTGTAGTTGGTCTAAAGTATTTCTTATTCTAGGGTGTTCTTTTCTTGGCAGCTAGGTAGAACAGTGGATACAACATTGGAATCAGGAAGACTTATCTTCATGAGTTCAAATCTGGCTTCAGAAATTTACAAGCCATGTGACCCTGGGTAAGTTGCTTAATCATGTTTACCTCAGTTTACTCATCTGCATAAATGAATTGAATAAAGAAATGGTAAACCATCCTAGTGTCTTTGTCAAGAAAACCTCAAATGGGTTCACAAAGAGTTGGAAATTACTAAACAACAATATTCTTTATAACATATATAAGAGGATGCCCTAAGATGGCATTTTGTTTCCATGTAGGAGTCATCGAATATTGGAATTCTTCATCAGCTGAACCACAATGTCTATACACAATGTGCTAGAAAACAATAAAAGAAAGTCTACATTTTGAGGGCTGTGAAAAAAAGTATTTTCAAGTGTGATGGAGTCATAATCAGTACAAGCACGGATTAAGTCCCCTTGAATTGAATTAGCTCTTTGAACCAATACAGAGATTCAAAGAAAGTGTCAAGAAAGTGTTCTTCCTCTCACCTTAAACTCGGCAAGGTGTGTTGTTTTTGCCTTATTGATCTAGAAGGTCATTGGAGAGCACATTCTTGATGGACTTACATTGGATACTTAACAATATTCTTTTTTTGCATTGTGATAGTATTTATGGTAATTTTTAGTTGGTTCAGTTGTGTCCAAATCTTCATGACCCCATTTTAGGGTTTAGGTTTTTTTATTTTTTGGCGGGGCGGAGGGGGGGCAGGATATGCTAGAGTGGTTTGACAGTTCTTTAATAAGGGAAAAAAAGGTTTTATGGTTTGGCTTTTTTTTCTTGGCTTGGTTTTTGAGGGCTTTTTCCATAACAAAAGGAGAAATATTTGTGGATTTGTGAAATATACCTTTTGGTGATGCCTGTATAATGGAGAGACTACAAAAGATTGCAAAGTGCTTTTCAGCCATTTATAAATTCCTCAAGGGTGTGTCTGCACAATCAAAAGAATGCCACTTGAATGTAGACTGTTTGAGTGGTGACTCCAGGGAGACTTGTGTCTTTGTGATAAATGGATCAAATTTAACTGTTCATTGGACTTTTGTGGGTGATTTAGTAGCAGCACAGACCCCTTCAAACTAGATTTTCAAAGTGCTAAAAAAGCAGGTATTGTATATGCTTGGGGCACAGTTTATTTGGATGCATGTGGGGAATATGTTAAGGAAGCATTATAAACATATTCTTCATGGATTGTCTGAAATGCGGTCAAGGAACCATCAATGGTTAAAGTACTAATCTCTTATGGCATCAATATACATGAAAATTTTTCTAGTTTTTATTCAAAATTGATTTACTTAGGACATTTAATGAAAGAGAGGCAGTCTGGCATAGTAGGGAGTAAGTCAGTCTTAGAGTCATGAAGTGCTGGGTTCGAGTACTTTTCCTGATTCCTACAGACTGTATGACCTTTAATAAGTCAAGAATCACATCCCCTCACACACACACACACACACACGCACACATATACACACCAGAATTCTCTCCATGATTGTATACATAGGTTGCTACTATGCATTTGTGAAGGGAATTTTCACATTCAGAGTCACTTCAAACCAATAAATTTACAGGTGTTGACCAAAGAATAAAAAAGAAACAAAAAAAAGTTGTTCTATTATTGGAGATCTTATAAAAGCAGCATCATGCATTCAATTGATTTTCATTTTTCTGCATTGCCAACTAAGAACAAGTGAGGGTGGATTGTGTTTGAGGGGGCATCTTTTGATCTACCAATGCAAGTTACATGTTGAAGACATTTGTAAAACTTTAAAATACCTATTACTTGATTTTCTTTTGAGCAGTAAATCTATGGTTCTAGGTACCTTAAAAATGCATTTACCTACTTAAAAAGGTAGTTCCTTGGGTAGAACTAATATATATTGTGACACTAATTTGCTCCCCCCACAATAAGTATTATACCCTAAAGGATGATCTAAACAGTAGACTATCTTCCAGGGCACATAGGAATTGCCCACTGTTAGTATCAGAGCAACTCAAGAACATCTTTTACAAACGAAGATCTATAAATGGTGCTATCTTAACAGAGGCAGCAGAACAGCCAAGAAGAAATTTCAGCCTTCTATTTCCCTCCTCACGAGTTTAAGTCACAAGCTTGACATTATGTGAATGTAGTTTGCTGTGGTTTAATTACTATCATTATTATTATTGTAGATACAGACATAATTATCTCTTCCTACTGTCTCATTATGTTTTGATCAATTCACATAATAAAAGTTTACTGTAAATATAAGGTTAGGTAACATTCAAGAAAACATGTAATTATGGAATATATAATCATATACAATCTAAACAGTTGAACATTTTCCAACATTTCTAACAATTAAATGTTTAGAAAGTAAAGAATTAGTGGCTTTTTAATAACATGGATGCCGCTCTGAAGGCAATGACTACAGAAGGCTTTATTTGTTGACCTAAAATTGCTTTACTTCTGTTATATTAATAACATCTAGGTTTCTCAAAAACCTGCTGGCAAAAAATCTTTTCAGCTTTATTAATGATTCATATGGCAGTTTCTGAAGAGACAAGTCCCACAGAGAAGGAGCACTTGATTAATGACCTGGAAACACTTTTCCTTTTCAGCTGATTAAATAAAATTGACTGGATTTTTACATTTTTATAATAAAATGACCCGCAGGGCTGAGATGACACAGTGAAAGCAGCATGTTCACTCTTCAGCAGATTTTTATTTTGTCACTTGTAAAAATGAAAGGGCTAACCACCCAAGCAGAAAAATGCACTTTATCACCGTCCACTGCCAACATGCTGACAAATGCCGCATACAAATACCACAACATGGAGGAACCTATATGGTGGTTATAGAAAGCCTGATTTTGTCTAATGATGACAAAAGATTCATCACTTCTTAGGATAGAAAAATGATATTATTTCATTGTTATTTAAAAGGAGAATGTCAACATTAAAAAAAAATTCAAAGCATTCCCTGACATCAGAAGAGATAGTATACTCATGTATAAACAAGCCATTTCTGAAACTTAGACCGGATCATAAATTTTCTCACTTCCAGAAAAATGTTCTTTTGAAACAAGCATTCTCTTTTTTATTGAAAGTCTATCTTTTTTTTTCATTTATACTTAACCTCAGGTTTCATCCTGAGCTCCGTAACTCTTCAGAACACATTATTCCATTCCTTCCTACGCTTTCTAGAGGGTGCAGAATAGTCTTGTGTTGTTCAGATTTCCTTGGTATTTAAAGATCTTTCTCTTGATCATTTACAATAATTGTTGTTTCTGAATTGTATTATTAAATTTAACCACCATGTGCCTTAGAGTTTACAGTTTGGAGCCACTTTCATTTTGTTTGCTTTCATTTTCTATGTTCAAGAGTTCCAAACAATTCTATTATGTCCAGCATTATTGTGTTAAGGTCTTTTGTCCTGTCATGGTCTTTTGGGAGATCTACTCATCCTGACTTCAAGATAAGTATATTTGGTTTACATAGTGAGCATATTTTCATTTATTATTATTATTATTTTTAATTCTCTTTTTCTAAAGTATCTTTCACTTCTGTATATTTGTATTCCCAATCTATTGTTCTCTGTTTTATTCCTTTTGTGGAACTTGCCATCATAGAGTTCAGATTTTTCTATTCTGTCTGTTATTTTTAAATGTGCAGTGCATAAATTCTACTCTTGTATATCTCATTTCTCATTTGAACATCTCAGGAACAATATATTGTAAAGTGATATTTTCATCACATTCCACAGGGTCCTTTGTCTCATCAAGTGTTAGATCATCTTCCCCCTTTTATACAATCTATTCATAAAAGTCTGAACTCTTGTACTAAATCTAGAGGCCACATTTCCTCCTGTGGTTAACTATTGATTTATCTGTTTTATGTTCAAGGTCTTTGAGTTTTCTTCTTCTAAAGATCTTTTGTAATTCTCCCCCTACTCCAATATTCCCCTTTTGTTCACTTTGTTACTCTGCCTTCCCTTTTGGTAGTTTCCTTTAGGGACTGGGTCTCAAAGTGTCTCAACCTCCTCCAACACAGGACAATTCATGATTCGCCATTGTAAGTCTGCTCCAGCTGACTTATGTGTGAACAGAACCGGCCCCAAGTGGATACTATGCTCTTTCCTTCAGGTTTAATGCAGTGCTGTACAGTCTTGTCCTCACCCCCCACCACTACCCCATATACACAGTGTCTTCTCCTTATGCTTCATCCCATTCTCTCTGTTCCTTAGATCTATGGATTGGTACTAGCAGTTCAGAGCTTTGCAGCATTGGCACTATAGGGTTTTCTGATATGATGTTGGCTATCTCTTTTGAACTCCAGCAGGTTTTTACTCCTGAAGAGATGCTACCACCGCAAACTTCTGCAACCTGGAACCAAGATCTCCCTGACACTAGAAAGAAAGAAGAGATAAGAAGTTGTAGTTGCTGTTTTCTGTTTCAAGTCCATGAATCAAGTCCTTGAATCTACTGGTGCAACCTTGCTGCTAGAAGCATGGGAAGGGGGAGAAGGGATAATTGTTGCATGAGTGAGCTCAGGTCCAGGGAGCATAAGTTCATGTTTTGCTTTTTTTAAAATCTTTGTTTAGATTCAGTGTGTCCTACCTAGACCAACTAAAGTTGCTACATCTTTTGCATATAATTTTGGTTTTGGAGAGTCTTGAGAGGTCATAGAGATAAGAGAAAATATCTACTCCTTCATCTTTTTACTTAATTGACACAGAAACCAAGGAAAAAGTTTTTCAATAATGATCAACTGATTTAGAAATGGTCTAGTCAGAATTATCAAGTAGATTATATTTATAACCCTTTGCATCTTTGCAACCTTTCTTTTAGGCTTCCAAGGACCCTCATAATATTCTCAGGGCACTCAGTAGGCCATTTGCTATACTTTTGCTGGACTTGTTGAAATTTATCTGTGTTTATATCTTATTCCCCCATGGAAGACTTTTCATGCCTTCAAAAAAAGCAATAATTAGAAAAGACTCAAAGACATCCCTTGAAAGAGATCTTTTCCTATAGAGTTCCTCTGGCCCTTTTAGATGACAGAGGCACATTTCAAACTTGTCCTCTTTTGCAGTTAAATCCCCAATATCATTTCTTAAACAGCCTAAGGCTGGCCCAAGAACTACCCAAAATGTCATTCCTAAAAATATGTAATGGGCAAAAAACCACCAACTAACCTTATTAAAATTTTGGCAGGTTAACTAGCTGAATGTATAGGTTACTCTCCAATTAGTAGTTAATAACTAGCATTATATAGCATTTTAAGGTTTGCAAAGATACAAATATTATCTCATTTCATTCTCACAACAACCCTGGGAGAAAAACACAATTATTATCTCCAATTTATATATAAGGAAATGGAGTCAGGAAGAAATTAAACTATTTTGACCAGGGTTATAGAGCTAGTAAGTATCTGAAGTTGACTTTGAACTCGTCTATCCTGACTCCAGGCTCAGAGTTCTATCCACTGTACTTTCTGTCTGCCTCCAATTCAGCTGTAATCTCCAAGAACCAGACTGAGAAAAATGTGGTGCAAGACTAGCTATTCATTGCAAATTTCTTTATTAACCTCGTCTCAGAAAAGAACCTCATGGTATTATGTATAAGGCATGAATAAACCAATCAAAATATTTTGTACTGCTTACATGCCAAGTGTGTTGGGTATCTGTAAGGGCATGATGAACAAGAGCTAGATAAGGAATCAAAGAATCTTAGACCAAAACCCAACCTTTGTAACTGTACAAGTCATTTATCCTCTTGATAATTCATTTTCCTACTTTCAAAATAATGGTTTTGGATTAGATCTCCAATATTCCTTAAGTCTTATCCTATGATCTTCTAATAGCATGAAATTAACCTTGAGACAAGTAGTGAAAGCATTATTTAATGTCATTCACAAAGGAAGCATAAAGAGATTTTCCCTTGTCTATAAAATGAAGTTTGGACTGAAAGCCCCATAAGGAGAGACTTGAGATGCCTCCCTTCCTCTGCTCTATCATTGCCTACCACAGCATATGACACATATGACACATGATATTTTCTTTTTTTCTTTATTAATTTGTTTGTTTTCTTTTAGTTTACAAGATTCAGTTCCACATTCCCTTGAGTTTCAAATTTTCTCTCCCTCCCTCTTCTCCCCTTCCCCTCCCCATGGCAGCATACAATCAAGTATAAGATCTGCAAATACTTTCACATTAGACGTTAGTCAGGTTATGAAGAAGGATTACAACCGATGGGATGAACAATGGGAAAGAAGAAGCAAAACCAAGCAAGGAAAAGAAAGAGAACAAGTGGTTTGCTTCAGTCTACATTCAAACTCTATTCTCTCTAGTTCTTTCTAGTTCTTTCTCTGAATGTAGACATCTTTTTTCCATCACGAGTCTTCTAGAGTTGTGTTATATACTTGCATTTCTGAGAAGAGTCCAGTCTATCAAAGTTGGTCATTACACATATGTTGTGTCTATAATTGTGTACAGATTTCTCCTGGCTCTGCTCTTCTCACTCAGCATCAGTTTGTATAAGTCTCTCCAGGTAAATATGAAGTCTGTCTTTTCTTCATTTCTTATAGCACAATATTCAATTATACCACAACTTGTTTAGCCATTCCCCAATTGATGGGCATCCCTTTAATTTCCAGTTCTATGCCACTACAAAAAGAGCTGCTAAAAGTAATGTTGTACATACAGGTCTTGCTCCCCCTTCTGTGATCTCTTTGGGATACCACCCTAGAAGTGATAGTGCTGGGTCAAAGGGTATGCAGTCATTTATAGACCTTTGGGCATAGTTCCAGATGGCTCTCCAGAATGGTTGAATCAGTTCACAACTCCATCAAAAATGCGTTAGTGTTACAATTTTCCCACATCTTCTCCAGCATTTGTCATTTTCCTGTTTTGTCATCTTAGCCAATCTGACCAGTAAGATGTGGTACCTCAGAGTTGTTTTGATTTGCATTTCTCTAATCACTAGTGATTTAGAGCATTTTATCATATGCTTATAGATATCTTTAATTTCTACCTCTGAAAATTGCCTGTTCATAGCCTTTGCCTATATTTATCTATTAGGGAATGACTTGTATTCTTATAGATTTTACTTAATTCCCTGTATATTTTAGAAATGAGGCCTTTATCAGAGACACTGGTTTAAAAATTCTTTCCTAATTTCCCACTTCCCTCTTAATCTTGGTTACATTGGCTTTGTTTGTACAGAAACTTTTCAATTTAATGTAATCAAGATTATCCATTTTGCATTTTATAATGCACTCCAACTCTTCTTTGGTCATAAAATCTTCCCTACTCCATAAATCTGACAGATAAACTATCCCTTGCTTCCCAAGATTACTTACAGTATTAGCCTTTATACCTAGATCGTGTGCCCATTTAGACTTGACTTTGGTGTATGGCGTTAGATCATGGTTTATGCTCAGTTTCTGTCATACTATATTCCAATTTTCCCAGCAGTTTTTGTCAAATAGTGAGTTCTTATCCCCAAAACTGGGATCTTTGGGCTTATCAAACAGTATATTACTATAATCGTTGACTACTGAGTCTTTTGTACCCAATCTATTCCATTGATCCACTACTCTATTCCTCAGCCAGTACCAAAAAGTTTTGATGACTGCTGCTTTATAATACAGATTAAAATCTGGTACAGCTAGGCCACCTTCCCTAGCATTTCTTTTCATTAATTGTCTTGATATTCTGGACCTTTTGTTCTTCCAAATGAATTTTGTCACTATTTTTTCTAGCTCTATAAAGTAATTTTTTGGTAGATTGATTGCTATGGCACCAAATATGTAATTTAACTTCAGTAAAATTGTCATTTTTATTATATTGGCTCAACCCAGCCACGAGCAATTGATGTTTTTC
>CM053580.1:307053971-307073992 GCA_028627135.1 Pseudochirops cupreus
TTTTTTTCTAGCTTTTTCAGTTGCATGCCCAATTCATTGACCTCCATTTTCTCTATTTCATTTATGTATGCATTCAGGGATATTAAACTTCCTTTAAGAACTGCTTTTGCAGCATCCCACAAGTTTTGGTATGTAGTCTCATTATTGTCATTCTCTTGAATGAAGTTACTGATTTTTTCTATAATTTTTTGCTTGGCCCATTCATTCTTTAATATTAAGTTATTTAGTTTCCAATTAGTTTTTAGTCTATCCTTCCATGGCCTTTTATTACATATAATTTTTATTATATCATGATCTGAGAAGGTTCCTTTTCCATATGTTTTTCCATTTCACACTTTTATCTTTTTAAGAAGCTGTTTTCTTCATTGTAATGTTTTTTTCTAATTTTGCAATTTTGATTTTAAAAGAATTATTCATTTTATCTTCTACCTCTCTAATTTGATTTTCAAAGGCCTTCTTGAGCTCTTCTAAGAATGTTTTCTGTGCTTAAGACAAATTTATATTCCCTGTTGAGGCTTGAGCTATGGGTGTGGAGTCAATGCTGTCTCTTTCTGAATTTGGTTCCTCTGGCTTGGCTCACAATAATAGGATTCTAGAGTCTTTGCCTTTGCAATCTGTTTTTTACCCATTTTGAGGCAGGGCTTTAGCCATGCCCTTCCTCTAGGATGCCCAAGCCTTCACTATTTTAAAATTTTTCTCTAGGGCAATAATTTCTGTGTTTGCAGGGTCAGAGGGAGGAGATTGGAGCAGCCAGGGTTCACTCTGCCATCCTGGTCCCTGGAAGTTCAGATAGTTGCTTTTTAAATTTCCAGGGTGTGAATTGGTAGTCCCAGGAGTAGCTGCTGCCACTGCTGTGGGCTCTGCATTTGTCTCTTACCCAGCTCTGACCAATCTCAGCCCTGGGGTAATAGGCCTGGGAATGGTCCTTGTAGCTGGTGGATCAACTTGCTGCCACACCAGGCTGCTCTGCCCTTTGCTACTTTCACTGATCAGAGATCTCAACATACCAGATATTCTCTTCACTGTCCAAAGTTCATCTGATTCTTGCCCATTTTGTGTTGTTGGGTTTTTTTTTACCATAAATTCCCCATCATGCTGGAGCCTTCTATCTAAGTCATTTAAGATTTCAGGGATACTTTTGAAACACTTGGGTTTAGCATCTGGGGATTGCAATAATCCTGTTGTTTTTACAACACAGTTGCCTCACTTCCAATTACTGTTGTCATGGGCATTATCTTTAACATAATTTCTAGGATACAATTCACTTTTCATAATGTGCCCAAGGCTGCTTAAATCAGCTATGTATCTTTCCATTGCCTTTTTTGTCATCTACAATTTTGATTCTTCTGAGATCATGGTATTACATAATTCCTAGCCATAGAGTATTACCAGGAACATGTAAGTATTTTTGTGGAAGGCAGCAACTTGTAAGTCTTTAAACTACGTATACATACATATATATGTATGTACTTTTCCATATGTTACCCAATCTGATTTGCTTCTCCTATTCAACTATCTAGCCAGCTTTTGGTTCATCTGTCAGGCTTCTCCAACCAGTCAATGGATAAATCAATCAACAAGTATTGATTAAGTATCTGCTATAAACCAGGAATTCTGCTAAGTTTTAGCGATAAAAATACAAAATGAAACATTTATATACTCACAAATAGAGATATTCAAATGGGGCATATATTAGGAACATATATAACTGTATACAGTATAAATGTGAAAAAAATAAGTATAAAGTTAAAATATGGTAGTTTGGGAGAGAACAAACTCAAAGGGGGAGGGGATTCACAAAAGACTTGAAGTAGAAATTAATATATATGAGCTTTGTCTTGAAGGAAGAGAGAAATTCTGTGAGACAAAGGTAATTAAGGAATACATTTCTGGACTAGAGGACCAAACGTGGGAGGAAACCAAGATGGGAAGTATAGTGTCACATGTGAAAAACATAGAGAAATCCAGTTAGGTTATATCTTATTGAGAGACTGGATTTAATCCAGGTTGTGAAAGGTTTCGAAATCTAAATGGAGGAGTTTATATTTTATCCTAGAGGCAATTGGAAGCCATTGGGGTTTTTTCAATAGCAGAGAAGTCAGACTTTTGATTAAAGAAAATTATTTTTGGCAGCAATATAGAGGATGTACTAAAGTAGGAGAAAAGACTTAAATCAGGGATACCAATTAGGAGACATATAAAGCAATCTAGGCAAGAGGTGATCAGGTCTAAACAAAGGTGGTAGTGATATGAGTAGAAAAAAGGAATTGAATATAAGAGAAACAGAAATAGAAGGGATGAGTTTTGACAGCTGAAGGAGGGAAGGGAGGAAGGAAGGAAATAAGCATTTATTAAGCACCTTCTTATTTATAGGCATTGTGCTAAGCACTTTACAAATATTATCTCATTTCATCTTCACAACAATCCTGGGAGATAGGTACTAGTATTGTCATCAACTGAATTACTAAACCTATCTCTTGAGAGTAGACATGTGTCTCACTGCAGAAGACACTTATTGTTCCTAAACAGATGCAATTAATACAATATCACCCACAAAGACTTGAAGACAATGTGGCTACCTGAATGGAGACAGAAGCTGCAGTTTCCACATACATATTCTAGTCAAAACCTGAAGTTTACATGAAACTGAATAATGATCAAGAAATCCTTTGAGAAACTAAAGAACATTACTTTTTCCACATCAGAACTACATAGGAAATCAAAAATATGTATTTATTATTTCTGCATTTGCTTATATTAATATTTGTGATACATCATTTATTATTATGGCTACCTTATTGATAAATAAATAATTACATTTAAATCTTAAAAAAAAAAAGTCATACTGACATCTAGGGCAGTAAGAAAGGAGGTAGCCAGAAAAGCCAGCTCCAACAAGCTAAAAACAACCTTTACCTCCCAAAAGCCATAGGCCTGAAATCTGCATAGCCCCAAACGGCCTAACTGGAGGAAGAAACAAATGTAGGAACAACTGGGAAAACCTCATACAGGTCAATAAGGCCCAAAGCAGTAATCCTAAAGGCCTTAGGGAGTGTCAGCTATCAGAGCAACAAAACAGAGTTTAAACCATATGAGTCTAGTTCTTAGGAGTTAGTAGGTACAAGGTCTTTAGTACCAGGTCATGAAACAACATTGAGGGCCCATAAAATTTAGCACACTGAACTTCAAAGATCTGAAGGTGAGATAACCCTGAAACTGGAGGTGAATGAAGGAACCCAAGAGACCCAGAGTAAGATCAAGCAGGACTGACCACACTGAAAAGTATAGTTGGTGATATAGCCTGGCCCTAGAGCCCAATTCTAATTCAGAGAGACATTAATAAATTATGGAAAACATTAACCAGTATCAAAAATTATTGTTGTATTAGAGTTCCCATAAAAGAATGAAGGAATAACTTATAACATCTACAAGAAGTGATTTAAGGGTGGTTAGGTGGTACAATGAATAGAGCACCGGCCCTGGAGTCAGGAGGACCTGAGTTCAAATCCTACCTCAGACACTTAACACTTACTAGTTTTGTGACCTTGAATAAGTCGCTTAATCCCAACTGCCCTTCCTTCCCTCTCCAAAAAGAAAAAAAAGTAATTCATATATACACACACACAAACATGTGTGTGTGTATGCCTAAGTACTGTGAGCAGTCAAAACATTAAGGTAGAGGAGATTAGGTAAGATAAAAAAAAATATTTAAATGAAAGTTCTAGAGGAGGAAATTGGAAGGAGAGTAAATAGTTTAAAAGAGAAATTGATACATTTTACCTGAGTAACAGACAGTTTGAGTATTAAGTTATAGCAAACAAAAATCAATGACTTCGTAAGACAGCAAAAATATTAAAGTTAAAAGATTGAAAAAATAAAGTGTATGTGTTATCTGAAAATTAAAAAAAAAATCTAACCCAGATGATAGGCCAAAGAAAATATAACTTAATAAGTATTGGAATCCCTGAAAATTATAATTTTAAAAAAAATATGGAAACTAGATTTTATGAAATCATAAATTAAAATTTCCCAGGTCACTTAGATTCTGAAAAAAAAGATGATGCAAAAGAGAAGTCCCACTATTATCATAGCCAAAATCCAGAGTTCCTACATCAAAAAAAAAGTACTAAAAGTTTCCAGAAAGAAGGAATTCAAATAACTTTCAAATCTTTGTGAAATATTGGATGAAAATTCAAGGTCATTTAGCTTTGAAGGAAAGAAACATTCGTATTATAAAGTTTCTGGGTACCTAACTAAATATGAGTTTTTTTTAATGAGTTGGAAAAATTATGGAAAAGTCCTGGAGACCAGAACTAGGACAAATGGGTCATAATTGGGAAAAGGCAGATTTGGAGCTGGTAATTATTTTTAAAAAGTCTATACAATTCAATCTGTCAAATTGTAGAAAGTACTGCCTCTGGAGGTAGTGAATCATCCTTCACTCAGAAGTCTGCAAGTAGAGCCTGAACAACCACCTGTCAGAGGTGTTGTTACAGGGATTCATTCAGGTGACCATTAGACTATATGACCTCTGAGATCATTTTGAACTCTGAAATTTTTGTGTTTTCCTGAAATGTGTTGTTGCTTAAGCTTAGTGAGATGAAGTCAGGAAGGAGAGTTAGTGGTATAGCTAGGTGGCATTGCTTTTTAGTAATAAGATTAAGGGAAATTTTGTGAGGCATTGAAAATTTGGGGTAGATAAGTAGGAGGAAGGTGATAATATTCTAGATATATCTGCAAAGACATATGTAGAAAATGAGGTAGAACTGCCCCCAATGCTTTACCAGATACTGCATTTTTATGTTGTGTTCAGAGTTCTCCAAGTTGCGTATATTGTCTCATATATTCCAAGATATTACTAATGGTATATATTTAGCTTCCTTAAATTCCGTATGTTGCTTCTAAATCTTCCCAAGATAATTGAAGCCTGTTCTATTTCTGTTCAAAGGGGTATCATTTTCACTGTTTTGAGTTACATAATGATTTCAGCTTTGAAGTTAAAGGTCAGACTCAGGTCAAGGAGCACTTTACTGTGAAGCTTGGAAATACAAAGAAGTGTGAGTAAAACTCTTCACGGCCCCCTGCTTTTTTGTTAGTCAGGATTTAAGCAAGAATTTGAAGGATGTCAAATGTCTTCATAAAAGCAATGTAGCATTCCCTCACATACAATAAGGCAGGTGACACTGGGCACATGGTGGTGTGGCTGAAACCAGGCCATGAGATAAATTACAATGCAGTATTTCTCAGGAGACCTTGGTAAAGCTCAGTACTTTTTATAGATTTTACTGTGAACCTACTTTTGTATAATCTCCATGAGTGTTATAAAAGGTTGGTAAGGAATGGCTGAGTGCCCATGTTTTTCATTTGAATTAAGAAAGGTAAAGGAAGATGAGGTGAGTAAGCAAATGTCACAATAAGTCAACGGGAAAGCCAGAACTGGAAGGGCAACACTTCATAGAGACATGTACACACACACACACACACACACACACACACACACACACACACACACACACACATTTGGTCCTGGGAGGTCTAATTGAGACCACACTGTGAGAGAGACCTGGGAGAACAATTTCATGCTGCTTTCACTTTCAAGTTTTATAGGTTTTCAAAAGAGGTTCAGAGGTTCATTTTGGTGACATCATTAAAAGTTCAACAGTTCAAAGCCTCCAAGCTCTAAAATGGCATGACGGTAAAACCCAGAGGGCCATTCTTTGGATGTGACATGAAATGTCTCTGCTTCTGGTTAAACTGTGAATTTTCCCAAGAATTTCTCAGGCAGGTTGCAGATTTCTTGTCCCGAGCTATTTCACACAAGACAGGTGTGAAAATGAACAATGATGTGAAAAAGAAAGATTGAAACTTTGGGAGAAGTTTGAAAGGTCAGGTTGCCTCCTCTTTGTAAGTCGTTGGTCTTTGTCTTGGGAGTTGTCTTTGTCCTTTTTTTTGCTGCTAAAAATCTATTTCAGATTTCCTCTGGATCTAGTCAAGGCTTCTTTCATTTTTTCAAGGTGACATTAAGTTTTGAAGACACCTAGGTATGCCATTCCCCTGATCCTGTGAATCCGCTGTGCTAGCACAAGTCTGGCTGTCACAGCCCAGGGAATAGCATTTGATCATTAACCTCACTTTACTATTTTAAAAACCTAACAAGGTCAATAAACTCACTCTGTTAAATATTGTGGTTCTTTTTGGAGAGCCAATATTAAAAATGTATAAATGAGACCTAATGAAAAAGAACCTAAAAATCACCAGGGTTGAGCCTACTTTATTCAATTCAATTCCAATTCAACAAATATTCACTAAATGGCCTTTAGTGTTGTAGTAGTGACTAGAAAACAATTTAAATAGTACTTGGTTCCCATCTTCATGGAGCTTATCTTCTAAAAAGAAGTGGGAGATGGGGCACTGGATTTTATATACACAAATGATTATATTGTACAATATCAGGTGTGTATTGGATACAAAACACCAATATTATATAAAATCTGAGGTGATAGGCTATTGTAGAGGGAAGTTTCAAGAATGTTTCTTAGAAGCAAAATCATTTGGGTTTTTTTTAAAGATGGGTAGAAATTTAACAGACAAAGATGGGAAAAGGAGGGGGCATTCTAGGCATAAGAATCATAATGAGTACAGGCATGGATGAAAGAAATGACACATAGTTTCTGGCAGACTGTCCTACCCTGTACAACAGCAGAAATTATATCAACAACTGAAATGCAGCTATACCTTTTTCCCTGGGAGGAAAGGAGAGAACCTTTTTTTGTGAGATAGATAGATAGATAGCTATAAAAGCATGGATGGATGCATGCATGGATAGGCGGATCATTAAACATTTTTAAGAGCCTGCTACATGCTAGACATTGTACTAAATGCTGGGGATGCCAGAAGAGGCAAAAGGCACTATTACAATACTCACGGACCTTGTAATCCAGTGAAATGTAATCTAATGAGGGAAACAATAGATAAAACAAATATAAGCAAAGCAAGCAACACACAGGATGAATAGAAACTGATTAACAAAGTAACAGTTTTGGAAATAAGAGGTGATGGTGAAGGCTTCCTTTAGAACAGCAGTTCTGAACCTGTGGGTTATGTTCAATTTGTAACAATGAAAATACATCCTGCATATCAGATAGATTCATAATGGTAGCAAAATTACAGTTATGAAGTAGCAACGAAAATAATTTTATGGTTGGGGGGTCACCACAACATGAAGAACTGTATTAAAGGGTCACGGCATCAGGAAGGTTGAGAACCAGTGCTTTAGAAGGTGACACTTAGGTTGAGACTTAGAGGAAGCCAGAGAGGTCTGTACTCAGAGAAGAAAAAGAACATTCCAGCATGGGGGACATCCAAAGGAAATGCCCAGAGAAGAGAGATAGAGTGTCTTGTTTGTGTTACATCCAAGAGGCCAATGTCACTGCATAGAAGAGTACATCTCAGGAGTAAGATGTGAGAAAGGTAAAAGACAGCTAGGTTTTGAGAGACTTTGAATGCCAAACATCATTTTGTACTTGATCCTGGAGGCAAAACTATAGTTTAGTTTAGGGTGAGTGAGAAGGGTGTTATGGTCAGACCTATGCTTTAGAAAAAAATCATGTTAATGGCTCAATGGGGGTTGGATTGGAGTGAGGAAAGATTTGAGGCAGGCAGACAAACCCACCTGAAAGTTATTGTAATAATATAAGAGTGAGATGACAAGGGCCTGAACAAAATGAATGCCTCTGTCAGAGGAGAGAAGGGAGCATATTTGAGAAATGTTGCAAAGCTGACATTGACAGACCTTGGCAACAGCTTGGAAATGGGTGGTAAGAGAAAGTGATAAAGCCAAGATGATTCCGAGGTTGCTAGCCTGAGGTACTTACTAGGAGAATTGCATTGCCCTCTGCAATGACAGGGAAGTTAGGAAGGCTGCAGGGTAGAGAGGACAATTTAGGGGAAAGATAATGAGCTCGTCTGAAACATACTGAGTTTAAGATATCCACTGAATATCCACTTTGAGATGTTCAAAAGGTAGAAGATGCAAGATTGGAGGTGAGCACAGAGATTGGGGCAAGAAAAGCAGATTTAAGAATTCTAAGCATAAATATGATAACTAAATCCTTGGGAGCTGTTAAGATCACCAAGTGAAGTAGTATGAGGGAAAAGAAAAGAGAGTCAAGGACAGACCATTAAGGGACACCTGCACTTAGAGGGTGTGATCTGGAAGAGGATCCAGTAAGGGAGAAAAAGAATTAGCAGGAAGAAAACCAGGAAATATTCATCTTCCAAAAACCTAGAGAAAAGATAGACTTACAGAGAAGAAAGTGATCTACAGTGTCAAATACTGCAAAAAGGTAGAGAATGAGGATTAAGAAAAGGTCATTGGAGTCAGCAACTAAGAGGCGATTAGTAACTTTGGAGAGAGCAATTTTGGCAGAATGGTAAGGTCAGAAGCCAGATTGCAAGGGGCTAAGAGAGTAAAAGGAGAGAAAGCTGTAGAAAAATGTGGATACACCAATGTATATATCTGTAACTATACCTACACATATATCTATAACTATACCTACACATATACAAATCAATCATTTACCTTTTTTGACCTCTTTTTTGACTACTAATTCTGTTGAGCTGAAAAGTGAAGAATTAGATTCATTGATTAATTCCCAATCTAATCCTAAACATTTACACTTAATGTTAAGATCATTTATTATTTAAGTTCTCTCTGCTTTTCCCTGCAAACTATGAAGGTTGTGTTCAGTTAATATGTTGTACTTATATGACTTTTTGCTTTAAGTTCATAAAACTCTATAAAGTGAACTGCTGTAATTTCCTCAGGGTGAATGGAGCAGATATTTTTCTATAGTTTGAGGTATAATTCATATGTAATTTGAGAATCATTTCCAAAAGGTGACTTTACCTTTGCATTATTGCAGTTGGATTTAGAGTTGGGGTTTTTTTTGAAAGAATAGTGATGTCACAATATTTGATATATCTTGTTTTTGTTAGAATTGTCATAGATTTCATACCTATATTCAGAAATATGTATACATAAAATACAGACACATAAAATTTATTTGAGGTAAAAACCTATTGTGCCACTTAAAAAAAAAGCTAGTCCTCTTCCAATCTCAAAGGCCTTTGCTTCTAAGATTGGTTCTAAGACCACATATACATACACACACACACACACACACACACACACACACACACACACACACACACACACGTGCTATGCATTATTTAGGAATGGGGAAAATTTCAAGAGTAGAATTCCAATTTTAGACAAGGAAGTTATTGTCAAACATAAGACTGGCATGCAGAGTAGTTGCTGCCAAACAAAACTACTCTATCCAAGTGTTTTCCATATGTAAGAGAAGTTACTTAGGCCATGCTGATGATAAAATAATAGTCAGGCAATTTTCCATGAACTGAATTCATCCAAGTTCATCATCATTTGCCTTTTACGCAATGAGCCCTACTCTCATGATAGTTGTGAAAATATGTTTTCAAAGGCAATGTGAAAATGTGTGTGGATAATGCCATATCAGTTCCCCTAGTTAAGAAAAGATAAACATTTGCTTATTTTGATGATATCTTTGAATCATAGGATCATATTTCAAAAATAATTGTATTAGTATCTTTTTGTTTTGATTTCTCTCAATCTCCTTCCACCTTTACCCCATAGAGATCCATCCCAAGGAACATTTTTTTTAAAGAAAAAACTCATAAAAATCAGTTAAATATACTTTTCAACATCATTTCTCAGTTTCTCTTTGGAACAAAAGTGGAGCAGGAGAGTAACTTAATTTTCCCTACTCCTAATAACTACTAGCTTTGACCAATGATTTTGAACATAAGACTTGTAAATCTCTGACTAGAACTTTACTGAGCTTTAGTAAGTGGCAACAGTGACGTGAGTATCATAGCAAAAAGTATCCAGTGCCCTTGGATGAGATAGAAGGAATGTGAAGCCAATTTGCTTCAAGATTATGACAGATCTGTTCCTCAAGTTAGTACTATAGACACCAATGGAGAATAACTTGGTTGAATGAATCCGTAATCAATGTTCCATGCCTTTTGTACAAACCTAGTCAAACTTTGGCAGTCTTAATTGTCACAAGCTATTTATATGAGTCTCTTCAAAACTAGCATATCTAAAAAAGAAATAAAATAAATGTTCTAACATCTCAACTAAGTCATGATTTTGTACATTATTTTTAATAGACTTTACTTTGACATTAATTATAATAATATGATTGAGAAATTTAAATCCTTTACATTTGATGAGCAATGTCCTATTCTCTAGGAAGGGAAGAGGAAGTAAATTTAATCTATTTGGGTTAGTTTGGGTTAACTCATAATCTTGTAAAAGCCTAAGTAAAATGACTCTATCTTTGTATATGCCTGGTTAACACATGGTGTGGGAGGAGAATGTGTATCTAATTTTTAAAGTAATGTTTAGTTGCTATTTTTTAATTCATTTCAGTTTGTTTTGCTGGTATGATAAAAAAAACTTTTGATCTAACATTAAATAAACATCTACCTATCAAAATTATTACTAAATTCCCTAAGTGCACACTCACAATAAAATACAATGTGCATAACTTTCTAAGTGTGTTTGATCTGTTCTAATCACAGGGTGATGTCTTGACTCATGAATGAGTTGGATATAAGGTAGGCAGAGTTGCACAAAGTCATTAGCCTTACTCACTCTTCCAGAGTCATTGAAACCCTTTGGCAAGACAAAAGGCAAGATTAGTAGTGACTGACTTATTTGTTCATTCATGATTGGGTCATCTAAATTTTCCTCTTTTTGCACTGTTATATTTGTTGTATTAAACCCCATAACACTGAAGAATCTCTTGGAAGAGATTTGTAACCTCTCAAATGATCTTGGCCTAACCTCCATAATCCATTAGGAAGAAAACAAACAAACAAAATAAAGATGAAGAATATCTACTGCCCAGGTCATGCTATGTGATACCCAGTACAAACCAACAATGAGTAGGTCAGAATTAAAAAGAAGATGATCAAACTAGATGGCCTTAAGGACATTCTAAAGATCCCTTAATGACCTAAATTGTCTTCCACAAGCAAAGTCTAACTTTTTAGTACCAGTTCTGAAACTATACTATTGAATACTTCAGTAAGTGAAAAAATAGAAATTAGTATCACTTGGTGGTAACAGAGAAATACATAATTAATTTCATTATGAAAATCATTTCCACAACTAGAAAAGGAATTAGAGAATCTAAAGTGTTTCATTGGGCATACTCAATATGCCCAATGATAAACATTAGTTCATTCAACAAATGTTTGCCAGAAGCTGACAACATTCTAGGTTACATGAGATTTGAAAAGATTTGTAAAATATAGCCGCTACCCTCTACAACTGTATTATCTAGTAGGGGTTCAGTGGTATAATTAAGCTTACGAACTAGTGAAGGGCCACATAGAATAATGGAAAGAGCACTGGATTTAGCACTGGAAGAATTGAATTCAGTCCCAGCTGTGACAATGACTAGCTAGCTCTAGGAGCAAGTCATTTAAGCCTCTTATAACCTCAGTTTTCTCATCTGTAAAATAGAGATAATTGATTTCTAATTGCTTAATTAACAAGTTGCTGTGAGGAAAGAGTTTTTCAAAATTTAAAGAACCATACAAATATAAACCTTATTTTTATTACAAGAATGCTAACATCTCTATTGGAGGCAGCTAAATGGCACAGTGAATAAAGCACCAGGTCTGAAGTCAGAAAGGATCATCTTTCCTGAGTTCATATCCAGCCTCAAACACTTACTAGCTGTGCAACCCTGGGCAAGTCACTTAACCCTGTTTGCCTCAGTTTTTTAATCTGTAAAAATAATTGGGAAAGGAATTGGCAGCCACTCTAGTATCTTTGCCAAGAAAACTCCAGATGGGAACAAAGACTTTGACGTGACTGAACAAGAATAATAACAACATCTCTACAATAACATATTGAATCTGGCAAGTAGATAGAGATCAAATGAAGTTGTAGGATAATATATCAGTTGCTAGAATAGGGTCCCCTAACTATCTGGGAATGATGATATTTTATAACTGCTATTTAATTACATGACATACCCCTCTTAATATGGTATATGAAATTTATGTATTTAATTTGGCTGAATTTCAATTCAGCTTTAATTGCAGGAATTTGTGGCACCCTTCATATTTGTTACATGACCCTACAAAGACACTATGTTACAGAAGCACTATCTATGTAGATATCTGCCTTCCCCATCAGGACAACTGAAATATTATTTTAGAGGATTCTCCTATGTGACATCAAGAGAGCTATCTAACCCTAGTAGTTTCCTACACTATTTCTACAAATGTTCACTTCTGGTTTTCTAATGAATAGTTTAATATAAATAGACTCTTAAACAACAGCATAATAGCAACTTGAGGTTTATGCATTTCATTTTTAAAAGCAAAATGTTTAGTCTTTGTGAATTTATTTGAATAGCATGATATACTCTTAGCAATCCAGTTGACCTTTTTTCTCCATTTTAAGGGCCAAGAAAATTAATCCAAAATGAATACATGGGGAAAAGTCATTGTGTCCTGCATGTATGAGGAAGATTTCAAATGCAATTACAGGATGATCTTAGAATGTTGTGAGAATGTATGCTATCATAGGCCATATTTCTGAAGAATTCTAAGAACTTACATTGGCTACATGCACTTCCTGTGTGTGCAGCAGGTCTCACTAAGCTAATCTCCCTAAAATAAGTCACATGATAATGTCATTCTATATGTGGAAATAAATGTTAGATACAAGAGCATTACATAACCCAGCAAGGAATATTAACAGCTCCGGAAAAGATTCAGAGGGATTGTCAGCAAAATTTAGTTCTATTACTAGTTAGGAAAACAAAACCACCAAAGGCATTAAAAGACAAGTTCGTGGAATGTTTGAGTTAGAAGACACTTTAGGACAGTGGTTCTCAACCTGTTGGTTATGTTCAATTTGTAACAATGAAAATACATCCTGCATATCAGATATTTACATTATGATTCATAACAGTAGCAAGATTACAGTTATGAAGTAGCAATGAAAATAATTTTATGATTGGAGGTCACCACAACATGAGGAACTGTATTAAAGGGTCGCAGCACTAGGAAGATTGAGAACCACTGCTTTAGGAGATCTCCCTCTCCTCATCTCAACACCCTCACACTTCCAGATTGGCACTCCTCAGTCTAAAATTCTTCAGCAACAACTTGTTGCCTCTACCATCAAGTTCAGCATTCTACGTGCTCCCCAATTAGACCTACCCTTCCTTTCTAGCCTTGTCTCATATTATACCCCTATAGAAACTCTATGCTACACCAAACTGAACTAATTAATCTCTGACCCCTGAAGATGAATTCCTGCCACTGTGTATTCGTACTATGCTCAGAATGTCTTCACATGCCCTTTATCTGCCAGTCATCTCTATCTCTGTCCTGCCCACTGCCAGTTATGACATTCCCTTCAAATTTTACATAGCATCTTGTTATGTACCTCTCTTGTGTATTTAGTTCATGTTATTGTGTATTATACTGATTTTAAAGTCTGAAATAGCTTCAATGAGATTCTTTAGGTTTCATGATGGCAAAAACCATGCTTTATTTCAGTTTGTATCTCTCTTTCTGACCACAATGCTCTTCACACAATGAATGCTTTTAAAATGTATACTGATTTAATTCAAGCTGATGCAGCACCTACATTTGAAAGCTAAGGAAAGACCCAGACAAGATAACTGGATTACACCAGATCACCCAACCAAAATGGGCTTGGAATCTTTCTGCACCAATGAAGCATAGAAGCAAAGTTAGTGTGGCCAAGGACAAAGTCAAGATCATTTGTCATGCCTAAAGTACATCTGATGACATATTCAAGTGGCCTATAGCAATAGCAGCATTGAATGACAGTAGTAGATAGACTTGAAGAGAGGAAGTCATGGGTTTAAAATCTCATGTCTGACATGTACTACTTTGTGTGACCATGGACAATGAACTAATTAACCTTACTGATAAGATTCTTTGTCATTAGAATATCAATGTATTGACAGTAGTGGGCCCCTAAAGATTGGGAAGGGATGGGCTAACCATACATTACAAAGAGTACTTCTGCCTTAACAGACTAGACCTACTCCTAACTGTACAGTCTTATTCTGGACCACATTTCCAGTTCTCTAAAATTATAAATTCATAATATGAAGAAAAATATTCATGACCCTCCAATCGATCCTTCACACAACTACTAAAGTGATATTCTTGAAACACATTTGAACAATCAGAGGCAATCTGGTACAGTAGGTAGAATTTCAGACTTGGAATCAGAGGACTTGTGTTCAAATCCCAGCTTTGTAACTTTCTAATTATATGGCACTGGGCACTTGACCTTTGTGGGACTGTTTCCTCAGTTATAAAGTGAAGGTGATAGAAGATGTCTATGGTCTCTTTCAAATTTGAATCTATAATCCTATGATAAAATATTAATTTTGTACTCAAGAAGCTCTAATAATACCTTATCACCACTAGGATAAAATATATCTAGATATATACATATATATATATATTTGTTATTTTGAAGTCCTTAACCATTCAGCTTCAGCCTACCTTTCTAAGCGTATTGCATGTTATTCCTTGTTATATACTACATTCTTGCCAAAATGATCACCAAAATGACCTACTTGCCTTTTCCCTATGTTACTCAAAACCAACCTGCATAAGACTCTCTTCTTTGGTAGAGATTGATTACTCAATGTTCTGTGCCTACATAAAGAGCAGAGTTGACAAGGATTGGGAGAAGAGAGATCCCTGATATTCTTGTTGCCACTACAAAGAAAGAAGACATGTGGTTCCAGATTATTTTCAGGGAGAAGGAAGAGAAATTAATAAAAAGCCACCATATAGAGGAGCCAGCACCCAGAGCCTTGATCAGGTACTTCTCTCTAGGTTCAAAAACTAAAGACTTCAGAAAATTTCTGCTTGGGTGATATCTGAGACTCTCTACTGGTTAAGCTAAAATATCCTCCTCTTAGTGGGGATCATCATTCACTTTGTGTATTTTCTGATATATTCTCACCTGTATAAAGTCTCTGGGTTTTGTTTGTTATTGGCTTAGATAAAAAGGTTGCTATTCACTATGTGTGATCTTTGTGTAACTGGAATGGTGGGATTTGGAGGGATGGTCTCAAGCCTTGGATCTAAAATTTGGGGTACCCTTTCAGCATTAAGGATAGCATTCAAGAGCATAGGAACCACTGATCTAGGGAAAATGTTTTATTGCTGTTCGATGAATGTCTTTCAATGGCAACAAAACCATATAGTTTGAACTCAGTATTCTTTTGGATTTATCTGCTGCTGGCACACTAGCAACACTCTCACAGGAAGAATACTGAATGACTGATCACTGTTGCCAATGAGTTCAGTGGAAAATCCACCATAAAGATAACAACATGAATGGAGTCTAAGTTTAAATCATAAAATAGCCTTAATGTTACAATGAGAGGTTATATAAAGTTTGTTTCTATAGAATGTTTGTTATGGTCCATCATGGTTTCCAAATGACTATAATGAACACACCCAGCAACTATGGTTTTCAAATAACCTGACATTTGTGCTGCAATAGTCAAATGTTCGTAACATCTTGATCATGTGATTTCACAACTGCTGAAGTACAATTACAGAGTAATCACAGAGATAGAAGGAGCTACTCTGTTGCATTGTACAGGATATAAATGAGGGTATGTACATGCCTTTGACCATTTGTTGAGAATCAGTTTGTATTAGATAGAATATTAAACTCTTGTGGTGGTTTAAAAAGAACTTGGTAACTAGTTGAGAAACTACAAGAATATGTACTTGGTCATAAGCCCTTTGCTCTCTTAATACTACAGAAATGTGGGATGTTATTAATTATACTGTGATTAAGTATAGTATCTGATCTGCCCATTAGTTATCATTTTATTGAGCACTATTAACCCTACCTTGTAAGTTTCTCTCTGATTCATAGTCAAAATAGTCTTCCCAAGAAATTGGAATGCATGTGTTCATAACCAAGGGGCACTTAATTGACAACTGCCTAATCTCTGTCAAATACTGTAGTTTCATTACATGGAAGGGAGGAGAAGGAAAAGGAGAGGAAACAGTAGAGGAGAAGATAAAAAAAGAGGAGAAAGGAGAGAGAGGAGGATAGGAAAAGAAGAGAAGAGAGGAAGGAGGAGAGATCAAGGGAGAGAAAATGGGAAAGGAGAGGTAAGAGAGGAGGAGAGAGGAAAAAAGAAGAGAAGGCAAGGCAAGGGGAGACTAGGAAAGAAAAGAAGACAAGGGAAGGGTACAGAAGACAATGGAAGTCAAGGCTTGGGATGGGAGCACTGGCATAGAATGACAATTACCTAACACTGCCCTTGCTGGACACCTGCCTGGGATAATACTGCAGGTCATAGATAAAACAATTCGGGAACATGGAAGGATGGTTACCCCTGTGATAATTAAAACAGAAGGCACTGTGGTCCAGTGGAAACAGCACTAGACTTGCAATCAGAGGAACTCTTTCAATCCTAGTCCTTCTACTTATCATTTGTGTGAGCCTGGGCAGCTCACTTAACTTTGCTTGGCATTAGTTTCCTTCTCTTTAAAATGAAAGAGATGTCCTCTAAGGGTTCTTCCAACTCAAAACTTTATGATCTTTTTATGCTCTGGAGTATTTGATGCATTTTCTGTCCATTAATCTGTAAATAAATTTGTCGTAGGTTTTTTTTGTTAACTTTGTGCATTTGAGTGCTTATAGAAAGAACCAATGGATACTGAGGAAATGAGGGCAGTACTAGACATTGGCATTCCTAGATCATCTTATTGGAGGTCATAAATCAGACAAATTGGAAATTCCCAAACCATATTTGGGACTTTCATATCAGGAGGGGCCATTTGATGCAAAGTTGTTCATTTAAACATATGTACAAGATATATGTATATATAATTATATGTTTTATAAGGTTATACATGTAAACATATGCTCTTGCAGGCAACAATGTACTGATTGAGTATCACCCCAAAATATCATATAGTCTTTTGGAAGATATATGTAATCACTAAAAAAAAAAAAAGGTTTGTTCTATTCATCCAAACAGGAAAGACTAAATGATTGAAGAAAGTCTATTGCTCACATTTCAACAGGCATCTAAATAGACATCTTATAGAGCTGGTGTAATGACTTGGACAATGAACAAGGCCCAGAACTGAAAAGAAGGACAGAATGGGATGGACTGCTTTCACCAACTTGTGACTCCAGGTTTCCCATGGCAAAAATGGCTTATCTTTTTAATGAAAATTTTCTCAGTATTGCTATATGGGAGTGAAATCTGGAATACCATTGTCTTCTGAAGAACTAAACAGAATGTGATGGAACAGCACAGAAAAGTGCAAGAAAATTATAAAACGTAACAAAAGAGAAACTCTGAAGAACAGGAATAAAAGATGTCATTAAAAAATGCGTAACAAAAAGATGGACAAATCATATGATAAGAGCAAGGCAAAAGGTGGATAGCCAGAGAACTCCACTGGTATTCTCCTGATGTCATAGGAAAATGAGAAAGGCTTCTAGAATATTGAGTCATACGGGTTTTTTTTGGAGGGACATGGATGAGAGTAACACAGCATGGGCAGGCATAAGTGATCTGTAATATGCACCATTAGAGGGAATTCCAAAATTGAACTGGTCATTAATCTATTTGAATATTATACATTGCACTCTAAGTTCTTTCTTAAATATACCATTTTTTCACCAATTCATTGAATGTCACTACATGCTTTTTGAATGATAACAATTGAATGGGATCATTTAGTAAATATGAGAAACAACATATACCTACACATGTAAAAAGTGTACTGGAACAAACTTGCAATGGCCCTTTTGAGTCAATAGTTTATTTTTCAGTGTATTAACACTAGAAATCAGCAAATCCTATAAATTAGATATTACTTTATTATCTCCTGGTTGCCTAGAGTTAATAAACTAATTGAAAAATGTTAATAATGTAGATTAAACATAAAAGTATGTCCAGTATACATTTTTTAGGGGAAGGGGACAAGATGAGTGGAAGTTAGCTGTTAAATATTTACCAGCACCCCCCTACATATGTGTGCATACTTGATAATAACGTGTTCTTGTTAAATGTCTTGTGTTTTAGAATCATATAGTGCCAAGTATACTAAAAATATTATAAGACAAGATACATTCACAAACTGTTTCATCGTCACTTTTCATGTTCCTTTGGAATAACAAAATACCCTACCCAGATGATTATCATATTCAATAGATACTTCAAGAAGGTTAAAAAACTGAACCCTAAAATGTTTGCCATCAGTAATTTGTACCATGAATATTTAGAAATCTTGTTGGATTCTTCATCAGATTTAGATACAAAAGGCAGCATTGCATAATGAACAGAGGGCTGTCCTTTGAGTTGAAAAAATTTGGGTTCAAGTCCAACAGCTGACATTTTCACTGAGTGATCCTGACCAGTTCACAACCTCTCAATGCTTACAGTAAACTTTCTTAGATTGTAAGCTGTGGACCAGTTTCTAATCTGCATCAACTGATAGGAGGAATCACCTGCAACAAGAAAATCACAGGTCCAAACCAATATATTATGTATGTATATGCACCTGTATACATGCATATACATATATGTACAAATATACACAAGGGTTCATGAATGCATAAATGAATAGAGAGGAAATGTGCACACGTGTTTGTATTGGTATAGATAAAGCCCTTGACTAGCAAAGAAGCTTCAACCTAAAGAATAACAAACTTATAATGAATAATAGGCAAATGTATAAACAAACACTGAAAAGATTTATTCTAATCCATTGAGAGAAAGTTTGATCAGTTCCCTGGATAAATCATAAGATGTTTTAAAGACCTAAAAGCAGACATTCAAACATTTTCCTTTCTTTCCAAAAACTTCTAAGTCATCATCTAAGAAGTGGAAAAGTGTCTTTTTTTTAAGGAAGGAAAGTAACTTTTCCTTCTATTTTCTAAAAATAATGTTGATTTACTACATCGTGTTAAAAACATTTCACTTATTTCCCAAAACTTAGAAGAAGCAATATAAAATATGTTTGAAGAATTTACAAATAATTTGAAATGTTACCTGCTGGGGGGAGGGGCGGAGCCAAGATGGCAGCGTAGCTGCAGCAAGATATCACAGCTCTGACATAGCAACCCCAAAATACTCATAAAATAGGACTCTAAACCAATCCTAGAACTCCAAAACGCACACAAAGATACTTCCCACTAAAGTCAGCTCGGCTACGAGGAACCATATTAGCACTGCGAACCAAAACCAGCCTGGCCTGAAGCCGCTGCTGAGCCCCAGGGGCAGCCCGGACAAGAGGAGAGGTGAGTGAATTAGTGGCAGCTGCAAGCAGTGTTGAGAACTAGGTTATTGGAGCTTGCGAAATCAGGAGAGAAAAGCCGTCTGGCTGAAAGGCCTCCAGAGCAGAAAAGCGAAAGGCACAGGTTTTACACCTGCCTCCACATTGCAGCTTCCCGCCCGGGGCCTGCAGACAGCAGGGGGACTAAGCAATTGTTCTGAGGCCAGAGCTCTCGCGTTGAGCGGCCTAGATCCGGGTCACCATTTTGGGCCTCGGTCTTGGAGTCTTCATTATCCAGTGAGCCAGAAGTAAGTAGGAAGGGTCCCAGCACCTTCCTGAGAGCTACGGCAGCCGGGAGGACCCCAGCCATTTGGGACAGAGCTTTCCCTTCTAGAAGCAGAGCCCCACAGAGATTTAAAAAAAAATCATGATCTGAACAACCATGAGTAAGAATAAGCATAAGAAGCAAAGTAACAACAGCTCCCAAACCCTTGATTCCTTCTTTGGGGAAAAGAAAGATCATGGGAGAGAGAGGGAGGAGGAGAGCACAGCCAGAGCACCCCCACCAGGGGCCTCCAATAAACATGAAGAATGCCTTAAAGCTAGAGATGAGCTGAAGAAAGATTTTCAAA
>CM053580.1:307074492-307088550 GCA_028627135.1 Pseudochirops cupreus
CTCTCTTTCTCTCTCTCTCTGTCTGTCTCTGTCTCTCTCATTCTCTCTCTCTGTCTCTCACACTCTCTCTCTCTCTCCCCCCCCCTTCTAAAGCAAAGTAACTAAGTAGCTAAAACCTTTTGGCTTCTCTTAATGATAATTTCATCTTTCAAAAAGTGATATGGAATAAACAAGAGGGAATTTTATTTGGGATTTGATTCTCACTAACAGGGACAAATTAGTTAATGAGATGCAGAGGCTGGGAACCTGGAGCCTAGGAGCCGGAAAAGTGAATTCTTTTCAGAATTAATGAGCAAGAAGGAGGGAAAATTCAGTTATATTATGCCTTTCACTCTAGTTTTTTGGGGGAACAAATCTCAAAGTGTTCATAGTAAAAACAGTTCAGATCCCATGGACTAAAATTCTGATGGAGGATTAAATCCAGAGTGAATTGGAAAATCTCAATAATTAAATTATGAATCAACAAAGGGTAATAATTCTCAAGGGTATGAAAAATAGGAGTTGTCTAAAGTGACCAATGAGGATGAAAAAGGATCTTATAGATTAATATAGATGAAAAAAAGAAGATGTAGGCAGGAACACATAACAGAGGATTGATACAGAAGCATGTCAAAATCCTGGGAAGATATTGTCAGTATTTTATACCAGCTCAGACTGAATTCAGGCTGCCAAGGAGTACCAAAGACCATTAAAATATGGTTTTTGTTTGCTTTTTGTCTGTTTGCATTTTTATCTATTAAGATAAAGAGAAAGAGCTAAAGAGAGATAGGGAGAGGATCACTACTTAGTGCAAATGGGAAGTTGAAAATGGAGGAGAGAAGATGGTACTGCTTAATTCTTATTTTTCTTCTAGTATTTTATTTTCCTTCTTAGAAAAAAATGACCTCTGTATAGAAAATGGCTGAACAAGTATGACTCAAGGGGACTTGATATGCAAGATATTGAGGAGATAGTAAGGGTGCTAATTCACGCCAACTGAGCTGGACTTGATAAACTACCTGTTCTTGTACTGAGATAACTTGTAGATGTAACTGTGGAGTATCCAGGGTATTTCAATGGCTATGAAGAATGGTAGAAATACTGTAGGACTGAAGATCACCAAATGTTCTGATTTTCAAAATGAGATGGGAAGTATTAAGTGAACTTCCAGTTTGGACCAAAGAGTGCATAAGGGCAAATAATGCAAAATTAGAATACAGGTTTTTTTTTCAGTTTTTAATTTTTTTTCCTACTAGTAGCTAAAGTCCTTGAAAGTAGCACTTATCTTAATTTTGTATTAATAAACCCAGAGTTTAGTGCAGTATTAAATAAATACTCAACAAATATTTTTTCATCAATTAATTCATTAAGTCATTTGTTCATCCATTTAAAGGGAAATCCAATTGATATATTAGGAAGGTAATTCTGGAAGAGATCTAAAATTGTTATGTCAAACTCATATAGAAACAGAAGGCACTAAACTCTACATAAGGATTCCTAAGTGTTGTACATTGATTTAGAAAGCCATATATTATCATTGTATTCTAATACATTTTCATTTATCTTGTTGAATGTTTTCCAAATACATTTTAATATGATTCACTCTGCACTAGGGTGTATTGGGTGAGAGCTGGGTGACACCATTGCATACAATGAAGGATGGAGAGATTGTATAGATAGGATTACAATTTAGAAGACTATTGCAACAGTCTAGGTGGTAGATAATCTGAACCATGGATTTATGGAAATTAAAAAAAATTGTGAATTCTCCCCTTTTTTGTTAATTTGCACAATGCACCATTTGAGATAAAATCCAGATGGACTAGGAAAAAATCTTTTATTCATCTATAGAAATCCAAGTATTAAGCAGTATTCTACAAAAGCATTTAATTGGATTCATGTCTTTGTCATTAAAATGGACAACAAAAAGTAATTATCCTTATTGTTCACTTTAAAACTATGGATGATTACATTTCACCGAAATTGAGAGCCAACTACCTTTTTCTTAAATAATTTTCTTTAAAATGTTGATCCTTGAATCTATAGCATTAAGAATTTTCCTCAGCAGTTCATTTTTCTCTTTCTGGAAAATAAGTGAAAAAAGGTAACCTTGCAACTTCTCTGACCCTTTGTTCCTTCATTCTTTCCTTCCTTTCTTCATTCTTTCCTTCCTTTTTTCATGCTTTCCTTTTTTTCCTCCTTCCTTCCTTTCTCTCTGTCTTGCATGCTTTTTTCTTTTTTTCTCTCTTCCTTCCTTACAACTGTCTTTGTAGTACCAGAGTTGAGGGCATCCTTTGAGTATTATAGTGATTGGCAACAAAAGTGGAGAAAATAAGAGATGATGTGAACGTTTATAAAACTATCTCAAATCCATAGACATATTCAGAGCAGGTGGTGCCGCCTGTATCCATCTAATTCCTGCCCTGACAGTTTGCCACTTGGTTATGAAAAGGATTGAGAACCTGATACTGGCTCAGCCTGCAAGGAAAAGGTCAATGTGGCTCTGGCCCAAATACTAAGTCTGATATGGAGGAGAGGATTATTATTATTAGTGCCAGTGGATAATTTTCTTTCTGTGAAACAACTGTGGAGATCTCCCCAACAAATTTGACTTTGATATTGGCCAGCTATCAAAGGCCAACATTAACACCTGTGTGCCAGAAATTCCCAGCTGTACCCGCCTCACTGCTGCTCAGGATAAATGGCAGTTCCTTAGGGAAAGTTGGGAAAGGGAGAGCAGAGAGACTTGGATAATCCCTTTGAGAAGCCAGGCTTGCAGTAAAATCAAGAAATATATTTGTCAGTGGTGTCAACTCAATGGAGTCAATAGATTACAGATGCTAGAGCAAATAAGACCACTGCCAGAAAGTAGGCCCCAGGATATTATTATTGTACATACAGAGGGAATAAGAAGGATTCCATATCAGACAGATTCTTCAACATTCATTACTTTCCTCAAATTATTCAACATTATTTCCCTTCATGTACACCATTGTAAAACCAAATGGACCTTCTCTCTGTTATTTCTATAAAAAAACAAAAACAAAAAAAAACATTCTGTTTCCTTTGTTTGTTCTTGGGATGTTCTTCCTCACTGCCACTTCCTAGAATATGACTTTCTTCAGAGTGCAACAAAAGCATCAACTTCCTCCTTTTCTTGATATATTGATACCTTGTATTGATGCCCACCAGTTGTTAATGTCCCCTAAAAATTATTTTGTATTTGCCTTGCATATCCCTTATATTTACTTATATAATTCACTGATGTTTCTCCAATAAAATTTAAGCTCTTTGAAGGCAAGAATGATTTCATTTCAGTTTGTATATACCAAGCACCTAGTACTGCTGGAGAACAAAGGAGGTACATAATAACTGTGTTTTGACTCATCGATTGAAACATCCTTTCTTTGATTTTCTCTGAAGATGTCACTATTGATACCTGCATGTAAATTTTCTAGAAAAAAAATCAGGATAAATATTTATCTCGTGTCCACAGAAAAATGGATGCTATTTGCTTCTCTAATTTTCTTATAGTCTGCTCAAATTTCATCCAACAAGAGGAAGAAAAAAAAAGCATGGCTTATAGGACTCATGCACTAGACTATATTGTCCTAAGTGGTTGTGGGCATTGCTACAAGAGTCCAAATCTATTTAGATATGCCAACTTTGATTATGGTTTTCTCACCATTCCCACACTTATACTTTTTCTTCTCCTTTTGTTATTGTTCAATATCTTCCTAATCAGTATTAGAAAGGGGAAGGGGTCAAAGATGATGGTAAATATCATCCAAGAGAAACATGTTGATAATTTTTTGGGTACTGATTTAACACTTGACTCACACATCTCTCAAATGAGGGGCCATTTATTCATTTATCTAGTTATATCATGTTCCCAACTAACCTGGATGTTGCATCTGACATCCATTAGGGGTCACACAGCTCTAATTACTAAGCAATTGTAGCTAATCCATGGATAGACCTCATCTACTGCACTAGCCAGGAAGAACACCTGAAAAGGGTTCTTTTGTACAGAAAGTACTCAGCATTACAAGAGCAATTATTGTGAACTAACATGAGTTTCCTAGGTTTGAAATAGTTAAAATTGTCTTTTATAAGGTAATGTGCTCTTCTGCTATTAAGTCATTTTGTCATTACGTGTATTCCCATCTCAAAGAATGACAAATCTGGCAGCCATGGTTGTGTGAGGCCTAAGGTAGGATCCTGTTACTAAATTCCTTTTAGAGGCCTAGAAAACCTTCAAGAAAAATGGACATCTTATGCTGCTGTATCTTAATGGATCAAAAGGGCATGTAATTTGTGTGAAATATCTATGTATGTGGTAAAGTACCAGAGAGTTCCATGTAAAAATTCCTCTAATAGGGAAATACAGAAGCCTAAATCTGCCAGCGAGTGACATCAGAAATTCTATAGTCTGCTTCCAGACTACAGATTCAACTTGTCCAGTGCAAAACAGCCTTCAGCACCATCCTGATTTCTCAAGCTGAGTAACCAATCTCAGTGCAGTCGTGACAGGTGCAGACCTTATGGCTTTGTTCTCCAGGTTCCTTATGAAATGGCCCCTAGTAATGATGGCCAGGTTTGAACTGACTGAGAGCATCTGCTTTCTTTTATCTTTAAGCCACTGATGTTTTCATTCTCACACATCCCACACATACACATATACACACACATACACACAGAGACACACTTACTTTTTAAAATTAGAATTCATCACACTTTTAATGAAAGGAGCCTTTGACCAAATAGCTTGAAAAAATAAGATGTGTTTAAATGAATGTATGAGTAATTCTGTGCAAAATATTGTGAATTAAATGGATCTGTGTAGTTAATAGAGAGCTTCATAGATTTAAAAAAAACCTTAGAGGCATTATAAATTTTTATATATAATATTCACGAGTATATCCTACCTGGCATGGCATAATTCTGTGTGAATATGCATATATTGGCTCTTTGTAAATCAAAGTCTTCAGCAAAATTGACAGTACCATAAATGCAATACACTAAAATCTCAAATCATCCTCACAATCATGAGATGAAACAGATGTATGCTGAACTAGATCAAAATAAACAATTTCTATTTTGTGATCCAGTTGTTTGCCTTTATATACTCTCATTTTGATTCACTTTATATCATTGACACACATGTGGAGAGAAGCAACATAGCACAGCAATGGGTTTGAAAATTGACTTTAAAGCCAGAAAGACCAGAATTCAAGTCCTGCAGTAGACAAGTACCAAATTCAAAGCATCTCAGTTTTCTTATCTGCAAGATAGCAGCAGTAGTTCTTTGAATTAATTGATTCACTCATTCATTCATTTCACAAGTTTTTATTAAGTGTAATATGCAAAGGTGAAGACCTGGAAACGCAAAGACTAAAATGAAACTATTTTTGCTCTCAAGGAACTTTTATTCTCTTAAAAAGGAATCAATCAATTAATTAATCAAATAAACATTTATTAAGTACTCACTATGTGCCAGGCACTGTGCTATGAACTAGACATATAATACATGAATGAAATAATCCTTATTCAATAGGAATTTGACAACTAGTACAATGTGTGCATATACAGAATAATATCAAAACAATAAAATAGTAGTTAAAAAGATGTACAGAAACTAGGGGAAAATAAAATCATATATAATATTTTTAAAAGATGTACACAAATAAGTCAATATAAAATATGTGTAAAGTAAACACCTCATAAGACATTTCACTGGAGGGAAAGGTATTGATGATTGAGGGTGGAGGTTGGTAATTACAGGACTTGTATAGGAGTTAGCAGTTCAAGGAAACTAGGCATCCTAAAGAAGTATAGAATCAAAAACTTGTTTTTTGAAGGAGGGAAGTGGGTCAGGGGGACTAGACATGTGATTTCATTAGTATAAGGAACTCCTTCCCACCAAGGAACACCTTCCATGAAAATTAGCAGCTGAGCTGCAATTTACTTACATTAGAGAAGTGATTTAGTCAATGAAAGGTTAAGTGACTTACCCAGAGATCATGCAACAGGTATGAGTTGGAGCCTGGGCTTGAATTCTGGCCTTTCTGATTCTGAGTAGCTTTCTATCTACTAGCTTACCCTGTTCTTATTGATGGGAAATGAAATTTCATTTATCCACAAGACAAACAACTAATAGCTTTTTATTTCACATTATAAACTCTAATCAGAAAAAAGAGTAGCTATAGATTCTGATTTAAATGTAGTAACTTCCTGGGTATGTAATTGGGTCAATTCCTATTCAAGCTCAACTCTTGTCTCTTTTTCATCTGCAGTACTTTACAATAATGAGTCATGTTCAGAATGAGTTCTTTGTCCAGCTTGAAAGTCTTAAATTGCCATGTGAATGTTTTAAGAATGAACTATGTTTACTACAGTTTAAATGTTTAGAATATTTTATAATAGTTTAAAATTTGGTAACCAATCTTTGATCATTTGTAGTCTTGTAAGATTTCAATCAGGAAAGGTTGGATTATATAACCTGATCTCTTTATTTCACAGATGAAGCTGAGGCCCAGAGCATTGCGATTTAAGATCTCTCCATAAACTGAGTATCGTACTAGTTATTTAATAGAATACTCTTTTCCTTAGTTATAAATAGGTGTTAATGCATAAGAAACTGCAGAATATTTTCTTTTCTAAAAAGAGAGTATAGATAGATTACATAGATATAGATATGTACACATGTATGTATATACACATGTATGTATATGTACACGCATATATAAATATATGTGTGTATTATCTGTGTGTATATGTGTTTATATACTATATTCATATACATAAAATACAAAGTATATGTTCATGTATGTGCATGCATGTATGTATGCTTGCATATATACACACATGTGTATATAAATACATATATGCAGCTAGGTGGTACAATGGATAGAGTGCTGGCCCTGGAGTTAGGAGGACCTAAGTTCAAATCGATTCTCAGAAAGTTACTAGCCATGTGATTTGATCAAGTCATTTAGCCCTGTTTGCCTCAGTTTCCTTACCAATAAAATGAGTGGAAGAAATGGCAAACCACTCCAGTATCTTTACCAATAAATCCCAAATGAGGTCACAATGAGTCAGACACCACTAATTGGCTAGAAAACTATATGTGTGTATGCATATGTATATATGTCTCTATATGTTAGATCTCATAATAAAGTGTGCAGCGTGAAAGGTATCTATCACTTACGTCTCAAAAAAACCTAGTTATTTCTATGAACTTGACAATTATTATTATTAATTTTAGTGGTTTCATAATTATAGATATTCATATTTATAAGCAGCTTTCTTCTTGAGTTCTCATTTCAAACTGAAAAAAAAGAATTTTTTTTATCAGTGGACAGATCAATCATTGCTCTTGAGTCATGCCATATTCATAAGTCTTCCAGCAGTTCTCTCTCTGACCATCTTAATTTTGCCCTGAATAGGTCTGAATCCCTAGTAACTGGAAAATCAGATATCTGAGATTTTTATTCATTAAAGAAAACTCTGTAGTGACTATTTAAACTGAACAGTATATTACCATTACCTAAATAATTATTCCATCCAATTCAAAGTAAACTTTAAAAAATAGATTATGAAAGTGTTGATCTTTCATTGTCACTCCTGGATCTAGTTTATATACTTCTTGCTCACATGTTTTTCTCTTTATTAAACTATAACTGTGCATTGCCTAATTTAAATTGCACAGCCCCACGTTCATGGACATTATTCATTGTTTTCATGCAGGTGACAAAGATGATGTTTTAGAATTCTGCATGGAAAAATTAGTTTGTCATTTTCAGCCAAAATAAAATAGTATTATAAAATCAAATTCCTTTTACTGACAGTGTTGGCTCATTTTCAAATAAAAGCCCCATAATGCATTGTAATACATTTCTAAAACATGTATTAACCTTTCAAAGAAGTCTTTAAAACTAGATTGCATATTTACAATGATTAGAACTTGATTAATATGTTTCATTACTACAGTGGACCAGTAATTGACAGATCTTGCCTTTAAAACTTGTCAACTGTGTGATTGTGTGCATATGCCTCAGTTTCCCCATCTGTAAATTGAGGGCTTAGGACTTGATGGCCTCTCCATTCACTTTCAGTTCTAAATCTGTGTTCCTATGATGCAATGGTCTTAGTGATATGGTTCCTCCCTTCTTAGGTGCAGATTGTGACCCACTCATACCTTCTGACATACAATTTGTTTTCTTTTCATATCATCCTGTATTCCTTTCAAAGAGGATCTATACAACAAGCTGGTGCCCTTCCTCTAGCCTTTTCAAAATAGTGTAGATTTCAATACAGTAATTATATTATCCTTTTGTTATCCTTTTCTCTTGAGAAATGATGTAACAAATTCATTCTCTAACCCTACATTTCTGAGGGAATATCTTTTTTGTCCCTTATTGAGCATGTGTTTTAGTAATAAATATAACTGACAATTCTCATGCTAAATATTGTCATATAAGACATAGAAAGATACTAAAGTCTCCAAAAAAGGGAGAAAATGTAATTTTTCATGTAGTTAACTTCCACTTATATAGAATGGTAAAAGAAAAGAGTTACTGATTTATTGCTTATCAAGCAAGTATTTATGAAATGGCTACTAGGTGCTAAGAATGGTACTAGTTAATTGAGGTGACTTTGGACAAACTACTTAAATTCCCTTGATACAGTTTTACTTATCTGTGAAACTGGTAATAAGTATAACTTTATTACATCCATCATACGTCACACCAAGAAACTTTAGGCCAGCTATAATACTGATTCTTTGAATACTGTGACATTCCATGATCCATAGCTACATAATTTCACCAGAAGAATATTTATGTGCCAAAAAATGAACTTTCGTATCAAAATGTAACTTAGTCTATTAAAAGTGAAACATCATTTCTCCAATACAATCCAGCTTACTCTCTTCCTCTTATTCAATTCTAAACCCAATTCAGTCATCCTCAGTGCTCGTCCATGATATAAGTACTAGAAAACTAAGTGAATAGAATGTCTATCCAATTGTGTGTCCCAGTCTGAGCAATATGCATTTTTTCTTGATTCATTTTTCCCTTTGTATGAATTGTTAGTCCAATTTCCTAGAGGAGTCATGAATCTTATCAAGTAGACACTATAATATTTGAGACCTGGATTCAGTCAATACGATCTCTTCCCCAAATGGCGTCATCTAGAATACCACCATTCTCCCAAAAATAATGAATTCCTCTTCCATTTGACGTTTGGATGTGGCATTCTGCATGTCAATGGTGAACAATTTTTGTTGAAGATGCATCTGCCCGTTGATATTAACAGAAAATGAACCAAGTTATATCTGTGCTTGCATGGAGAAAAGAATTGTATAATAGAATGTATAAATGGAAGAGTTCATTCAAAATTAGACTTTCTTTTAATGTTTTTATGAGATAATTTTGGATCTGTTTTTTGAAAAAAAAATATTTATAAAGGCCTGCTCATCTTTTCACCAAGGATATCCTTGATGCAAATATTGATAAATCACATAAAATTATCTAGAGATGAAAAAATTATCATATGGGTTTGAAGTTTCTGGTTAATAATATTTTGGTTAATAATGTTGATTGTGATTTTCTTATACATTTGTTGTCTTCCCCCCTTTATCATCTCTTAAAAACCTATCCCACCATCATGTTGTTTCTAAGTATGTTTTTCTCTGAGCATCTAGTCTGGTCCAGATTCTGTTCTCAACTTCACCTTTTCAGGGCTACTTCTGCTTCCTTCTGTAGCCCATAAGCATTGGGGTTATAAATATAAAAGTAAGGCAAAGCCTGATTTCAGAAAGTTTATATTCTCCTAGGGCAGTCAAAACATTGAGAAGGTTTTAGCAACAAGTCAGATGGAATGATCAGATGACCCTCAGCATACAACAGCAGAGCAGATTGTAATGCATTTTCTTTAATGTCATTTCCACTAACAAAAGTATATCATTTCTGATTTTGAACCATTTGATAGAGCCGAATGTTTAGTGGCGCTTTCTTTTACAGGTTTTCAGTAGCTATGACTGAAGAAACCTGCAGAGGCAGTCAGCAGGCCACAATTCTACTAGCATTCCTTCTCATGATTATCGTTACAAGGACCATGCTGGAGGCAGGGCCCATGGTGTAGGAGTGCATGTGGAGGGGTGGCCCTTCTATTTTCAGAGGCTCTTGGTTTCATAGTCCTTTACTATATCCATTGTAGTCTGAGAGGAGATGGTGATAAAGATGACAGTGGCTTCATTCACTTGGCATATACTACCTATTTTCTCCTTCTGAAGGTGTCTCACTGCTTAACCTAGAATAGTTTGCTTGTCTTGCAGGTGACAGTTGGTTGACAGTTGGTAGGCATGACTTACTCCTTCTCCACAGGAACTGTATCCCTAGATTTAAGCTGTGGGAGCTGCTCTGAAAACAAAACCTGCAATATTTTGCCTTGCAGGATTATTTTGAGAATCAAATAAGATAATGTCTATAACATGCATTCTAAGCCTTAGAGACCTTATGCAATATGTTGTTATTATAATTGTGCTACTAACATTTCCATTTTGCATATGAAGAAATTGTGAATGAAAGGCTAAATGACTTCCTAATGGTGAGATAGCAAATACGTATCAGAATTCTAACTTAGATATGACTCCAAGTCATTTCCTTCTACTATATTCCCTCTTGATCAATAAATAGATTTGCTTTATGATTTATGGTCAGAAGAATGTTATCGTTTATAAGGAGATGGATGGATGGATGGATGGATGGGTAGATAGATAGACAAATAGATACAGATAGAGATATAACCACATTTGATGCAATACTCCTATAATGTGAATAGTTAAAACATTATAATATGTATTTTTTTTTTTGCTTTTTTAGAGTGGGGAAGGCAGGGGGGGTTAAGTGACTTGCCCAAGATCACACAGCTACTAAGTGTTAGGTGTCTGAGGTCAGATTTGAACTCAGGTTCTCCTGTCTCCAGGGCTGGTGCTCAATTCACTGCACCACCTAGCAGCCACTATAAATTTATATTATAAAAATATTATATAGCTCTTCTAAAAAGTGTTTGTTCAAGTATTTTAACATATTTAAAATTTTATAACTACAAGAAATAATGTACTTTTTCTTTAAACAGCAGAATTTATACATCAGGAAAATGATGGATTTTATAGCACATTTTTCAGGGGTTTTTTTGGAGGGGGAAGGCAGGGAAATTGGGGTTAAGTGACTTGCCTGAGGTCACATGGCTAGTAAATGCTCAGTGTCTGAAGTCAGAATTGAACTCAGGTCCTCCTGACTCTAGGGCCAGTGCTCTATTCACTGGGCCACCTAGCCACCCCATTTATAATACATTTTTAAGAATGTTGTAGGAGAGATTTTTGTTTAGACCTCAGGGTAGAAGGGATATTCTGTCCATCTCTGAGATTCTAAGATTATGTCATTCTGTAACTCTATGCTGGCTAGATTAACACAAAAAATAATGTTTTATAGCCTCACATCATGATCTGCAGAAATCCACTTTTATTATGAACTATTCTTATAAATATATTTTCCCAAAGAGTGATGATCTCCAAAGAAAACTTTCAAACTTTGTTTTTACTTTAGCTTTTCCCTTGGATGGTTTTATATGGAAATATGCAGTGATTTTTAAATACATTAGGATCTTGGGATTTTGACCTAAGAGGACTTTATGAATCATTGAGACTAAACCCTTTTTATAGATGAGGAACCTAAGGGCCCCAAATGTTAAATATCTTGCCCAAGGTCACATAATAATAGGTCTAAGATTTAAGCAGAGGGCTTGACTCCAAATTCAGTGCTTTTTTTCTAATGCATTAAACTTAACTACTAACTTTCTTTTCAAATTTATTTTGTTGGCATTCAAATGAGTTCCTACACTAGGAAACTTAAAATATTTATGAAGACATAGAGGGAAGTGATTGGTTATTTGGGGAGAAATATTATTAGATTTGTAGATCTGGTTAATTCTTTTCGAGATTTGATACTTCTTGATGGGTAGAAAAAATAACCTAGGAAATGCATTTTTAGTTAGTGGAGAAGAGAGGGTGAATGGCTTCAATTTTACCATCAATCAATCAACAAGCATTTATTAAGTGTTTACTACATGCCAGGCACTGTATTATGTGGAATACAAAGATAAGAGAGAAAACCATTATGTTAAGAAGCTTACATTCTTTTGGGAGAGACTGTTACATACATACATACATACATACATACATACATACATACATACATACATTCATACACACACCTGTATGTTATTATCATTTCTACTTCCATTCCTATTATCAATAAGCAATCATGAAACCTTTATTCCTTTGGAAGGATAATTTTGGGGGAGTAATTTTTTAAGAAGGTCCTAGCAGCTGAGGGGCAAAGATAATCAAGAAAGGCCCCATGTAAAAAGACTTCGGAAGCCTGAACTGAATCTTGAATGAAACTAAGAATTATAAGAGATAGTAGTGAGGAGGGAATGTATTCCAGTAATGAAAAAGTCCTAAGATGAGAAGTGGAGTTCCATATCTGAGGAAGAGTAAGAAGGCTAATTCATTGAAACTGTAGGGAATGTTAAGTAGAGTCAATGTTAAGCCAATGTTAAGAGGGGGTTCACTTTCCTATAAAATGAGAGAACTATTTGATTTATAATGTTTCTTCTAGCTGGAAATATTGTTGTGTTGTATTTTCTTAGGGGGAAGAAGGATGTTACATTTTAAATAATCAATACCTCAACTCTTTTCCAAGAAAATTTTTGGAAGATTTCCTTCACTTCTAAAAAGAATCAAGAAAAGATTCAGTGTTTCTTAATAGACAATGGTTGAATTATGAGATCTGAGGTTTAGTTTTCCATTTGAAATATAAAAAGTCTTTCATTAATTATCAAAATCAGATTAAAATCTTTGAAGAATTTACAATGGTAATTTTCATCAGTCATAAATCATTAATAGAAATCTTTTACATCCAACATGTAAAGAGATCATGACGGGGAAGAACATAAAACCAGAATTTCAAAACAAAATGAAAGAGAGAACATCTAGGAAAAAAAAATGAGGAAATTTAGAAGAGATTTAGCTAAATCATTTCCAAAGTAATTTTATTCTAATAGAATTAGTCTTCCGACATGCACATCTAAGTAAGTAAACAGACTTTTCCCCCAAACAAATGATACAATTAACTTCATTTCGATTCAAAAAAAGCAATTGAAATAGCCTAAGTATAAGGTAGCAAAAGAGTTTAGGTTCATTAAAGTTTAGGTTCATTTAAAAAAAAATGAAAGTCTTTATAGTCCTGTTTAATGTTTATGTCATTGGTTAAATTAAGTGTGACAGGACCAGTAAGTCTGGAGATTTTCACTCCTAGTGTGATTGCCTTGAAGTATTTTGTCTCCTAAGAATCTCCTTGGCTCCATTTGCCAAAGAAGCTGACTCCATGTTAATCCCATAGGCTCTTTAACAGCAATTTTAAATAGACTTAGTTCAGCCTGAGGTAAGAGAATGCTTCTTTGCCAACTGCCAGCCAACTTGACCACCTAGTCATGGCCCTTCTCTAAGGAAAATATGTTCATTATTATATGAGATTGCTTGAATCTTAACTAGGAAGTGAGAATTGAAACAGTAAACAATTTGTTCATAAATACTTGGTGAGATTAATGAGTATGCCCTTCCCAAAAGTCATCAAAATGAGACTGACTATATTCAGGTGACTGAGAACTGGCCATGGTGATGGAGAAATGGAACGCATTTTCACCATTCTCAGCAGAGAAACATGTTATAAACCAGATCATCTTATGCCTGCATGAGATAGACAGGTAGTTTCGTTATGATACATATTATAATATAGCACTTCACTTTGTACTACAAAGGCATCAACAATATTTCAGAGGATTATTGATGTCTTGAACAGTCTAAAAGTAATTGCTCAATATTTTTAATAGCTTTCTATGTAGAAAAAAAATAAGATCTATGCTTCACCCACGTTCAGTTTATTTTGGTGATAAAAATTTGGTTCTTTTTGTATTCAAACCAAATATTTTCCAAATATTTTACATGCCTTA
>CM053580.1:307088650-307099346 GCA_028627135.1 Pseudochirops cupreus
AAAGTGATTTTTTGAATAAACTCAGCTCCCAAGGATGTAAGAATTACCCCATAATTATAGTACTTGCAGAAATTTGCTAGACCATCAGTGCACTTTCCAGTTCATAATAGGCCTCTAAAATGAAATTATTTGGCTTCCTATCTCTAATTGTTATGCTTTTCAGTCTAATGAAATAAAATAAAAAATATCCTCATGGGATAGAAAGCTTCTTAGGAAACAGTATATTAGAAAGTTAGACTAAACTATTTGTAGAAAAAAAGGTAGAAGCTGATGTACCTCCTACCTAAGCTAGGGAGCAATTTGAGACACCTCTGGTGCATTCCAGAACTCCCGTTGGTCTTAATTAGAACAATTGAAAGGAACTGTTAATTTTGATCAGCTGGTGAAAAACCCTGCTATTGCAGTCAGCCACTGCTAGTGAGTTCAACTTTCAAGTTCATAAACGTGAGGGTTAGATTAAAAGGTGTTTTTTTTTTTCTTCCTAGTAAATCATTAGCATGAATGTATCATTTCAAAATTAATACTTTATGATTGAGCTGTGCTTTACGGTTTCAACATTTCTCATTAAATGCCATACTGTATAGGAGTAATGGATTCACTAGGGGGTAAGATATTTTCAGCTTTCATATTTAGTTGTTCCTAGAATATTTTAAACTATGGAAACCCCACCTTTATTTGAGAGGAATATGGTAACTAATTTTCATGTGATACAACTGCAGGATGATTTTTTTTTGAAAAGTGACTGGAGGAAAAATAAAATGGCATATGCTACTATGGATTTACATCTATCAGATATTGACCTGACATTGATTTTTTTTTCAAGAACTTCTACCACATTAACACATTGAAAAGGGTTTTGTTAGCTATATTACATACATTTAATGAGTATATAAGAGATTGCCACACTTCTTCAGAAAGGTGGTATGACATAGTGTAAAAGTCTCTAAACTTTTTTTTTCGATCATGCACTTATATCATGGTTTTGAAAAATTTCTACATACTTAAGATATATGTATATTTACTAA
The DNA here is from genome assembly GCA_028627135.1 of Pseudochirops cupreus. Classification (NCBI taxonomy): domain Eukaryota; kingdom Metazoa; phylum Chordata; class Mammalia; order Diprotodontia; family Pseudocheiridae; genus Pseudochirops; species Pseudochirops cupreus. Next base: position 307,089,676 of record CM053580.1, read on the forward strand.
CTTACAAATTATATTTACACATGTGATTATATTAGTAATTTTGGACAATATAAATTTTAAAGCTATAAAAATGAAATATGAATATGAAAAATTTAATTGGATTCTTGAGTTATTTAGGGACTACTAAAATTTAATGCTTAGGGAAGAGAGTAATGTAGTTACATTTGTGCTTCAGAAATATCAATTTGGGTGAGGGCAGAGCCAGGATAATGAAGTATAGGCAGCAATCCAAATGAACTCTCCTAACATTCCCACCCAAACACATTGAAAATAACTTTTCAAATAAAATTTTGGAGTGGCAGAAACAAAAAAAGGTTTAAATAGAATTTTTTGAGTCTATAACAACTTAAGAAGTTGGCAAGAGAGAACTCTGTCACAGGGGCGGGGATCAATCTGGAGTGGGCAACAGCACCAAGCTGTGGTCACAATAGCTGCAGCAGCAGCTTCAAGAGCTCTCACTCCTGACAGTAAAGGGGTCAGACAACTAGTTAGAAATAGACTATAGGGGACCCTTTGCAGGCACTGGATACAGCTGGCACTGATTGGAAACTCTATTGTCCTTAAGCAGTTGTGTCAAAGTTCCAGGGTGGAAAGGAGCATTTTCAGTCAGTCACAAGGGAGCAGAGGACTTGGTTGTGACCAGGGCCAAGAGAAGCACTAGCACTTGTGGCTAGTGGCTAGATGAACAGAGGCTTTTCCTGGGTAAAGACCATAATGGAGACCAGAAGAGCAGTGACTGTACCTCTTCCCAGATCACACAACCTTGGAAACAGTGAAAAATTGTAGGAACTCTCTGCCTCTCCTCTGCCTTCCCCACGCCCCCATCCCAGAACCAGCTCTGTAAACAGCAGCACAGAAAAGCCTAAAGCTTGGGACAGTGCATCCCCAGCCCCAGGTGAGAAGAGTCCAAATTTAACATAAAATTCAAAGTCAAAAAACTAGGTTGGAAAATGTTGCTCTTTAATAGTTCCAGTCATGTTTGAAACTTTGTGACCCCTTTTGGGTTTTTTTGGCAAAGATACTCGCTAGAGTGGTTTGCCATTTCCTTTTCCAGCTCATTTTACAGATGAGAAAACTGAGCAAACAGGATTGAGTGACATACCTGGGGGTCACAAAGCCAGTAAATGTCTGGTTCTGGATTTGAACTCATGCCACCAACAGTGCATTAGTGTCCTGTTTTTTGTTTTTTGTTTTTTCATATGCCCTCCAACATTGACCATTTTCCTTTTAGGCCCTGTTAACCAATCTGATAAGTCAGAGTTGTTTTAATTTACATCTTCCTACTAAATAACAATTGAGAACTTCATTTTTTTTCATGGCTATTGATAGCTTTGATTTCTTTTATTTTTTTTTTTCTAAAAACTGCCTGTTCCCTTCTTTGATTATTTATCAGTTGGGCAATGGTTCTTATTTTTACAAATTTGATTCTATTCCCTATATAATAGAGAAATGTTGCCCTTATTAGAAAAAAAAATGCTTTTTTAAACTACTTCATTTTCTATTGTACCCTTCATAAAATTTATCTCTCTGTAGCTTTCTTGTTCATCTCTTTTAATTAGGTCTAGTTTTGCTTTGCTTTGTCTGTAATCATGATTACAAACTCTGTCTTTTTAACTAAGCTGAAGAAAAATGGCTTTCACTCTCATAATGGTTGCCTGCTCTAGACCATTATTTTAATTCTGTGTGTCTCTCTCTGTCTCAAGTGTATTTCTGGTGAACATATTGTTGGATTCTGATTTCTAATCCATTTGGCAATCCACTTCAGTTTTATGGGTGAGTTTCTGATAATATTCTTCATTTTTGTTATTTTTATATTCTTCTGTGTCCATAATTACAATTTGCATTTTCCTATCTTTTAAAAACTAATTTAAATAATCTATATGAATATGGGTATTAAATATGATATGCATATATTTAATGTATATTAAAGGTAGCCCTTACTTTTTTTTCTAATTTTAATTTTTTAAGCTTTCAATTTTATTAATTTCACATTTTTAATTTCAAGATGTCTATTTTATGTTTTTCTATTTTTTAAATTATATACACAGTTTATTAATTTGTGTTTGTGTAAAATCTTAGCTATGCATGGGACCTTTATAAAAATGTTGATGTACTAGCAGATAAGATCCTCACATGGAAAGGCACAAAATCACAAATGTTAAACACATCCTTAATGACCATCATGAAAAAATATATATGTTCAATAAAGTACTTCAGAAGAAAATATTTACAATTAACTAGAGGAAAAAATAACCTAATAAGTGGATTAAAATAAACCATAACAACGGTAGATAATTTTATTAAAGGCAATGACAATAAGATAACATGTCAAAATTTTGAAAATGCAAACAAAGCTATCCTTACGAGAAAATTTATCTCTCTAAACATTTTCATCTCCCAAATTTTTGATTTTCTGTTTCTTAAATGATTAATAAAAACATATACTATAATAAATATTGGTAGCACACATAGCCTCAGGTTGACAATCAACCTGCATGTGGGCCAGGATGACCCAGTCTCAGTCAACTCTGGACCTTAGTAGGGGAATTTAGGCATAATGGAAGGTAGGATGGATATCTGAGTTAGCCCTTCTTTGCCTACAGTTTTTACTGCATATAATATATATGACAGGAAATATATGATATACTTTCCATACTATACTATCTATATACTATACTATCTATCTATATACTCTCTCCATATATATATATATACATATATATACACACACACACATATATACATATACACATACATACATATACACATACACACATACACATAAAGATATATGTATATGCACACATGTGTTTATCACATTATCTTGAAAAAGATCTGAAGTTTGCTTGCGGAAGTGATGATCTGAATATTTGAAGCTTGTGAGTTATTGTTAAATAGAACCCTTTTCTTCATTCTTGCTACTTTTTATGGAAGAAATAACAGAATAAAATGTAAAATTCACACTATGCTCAAAATATCCTTTAATGGATCAATCACATTGGAACAAATCTGCTTTTTCAAAACATGGGTTATAAGCAGAACTGGATATAATATGTGTGCAACTTATACATATATACAACCATAGTTGCCCCCAAGAATAATTTTATATAAATTATAACCACCCCAAAAGTTTACTGTAAATTGTCCTGTGGATCAATCATCTTTTAAAATAGTAGAACCCAAAATATTAATGACAATGCTAAGACATAAAAAAATAAATTGTCATTGACACTGTTGTGTCAGGCGTTGTAAATGAAATGAACCCAATACCCATTATTAACCAAGATACTTTCTTCTGACACTGTAGCAAAGATACACCCTTTTATGACAGTCAAATAAGTGAGTAAAGACTTTTTAAAATCACCATTTCTTCATACATTTAGCTTATACATGTCAAGTCAATGAAGAACAACTTATATAATTTACATGTTTAGATACTGAGATTGCTAGAAAATATTCACTTATAGAATTTCCTTACTTGCTCCTACTTAGAACAGAAAACGTCAACCAGATATTTCATAATAGGATTCTACTAGAGCATTAATTCTAGTTTATGGAGACAGAATATATGCTTATTGGGTTTCCCCTCTAATTAATAATTTTAAAAACAGAAATAATCAAAGTTCTCTCAGAAAATAAAATAGTATTGTGCAAGGGATGGCCTTTGAAAATCTATTTTTCCAACAGTTCTTTACCAACTCTATTTAATTTTTTCTGAAATAAAATGGAGAAACCTAAAAAGCATGCACCTGATTTTTACAGATTATATTTGTTAAAGAGACTCGTATTAGGATGTACTTGGGTTTTTTTTGTTTTCCTGAAGGTGGGAAAAATCTCCTTTGCTAGCTAAAAAGTATGTCCCTTTCCCACTTTTTTTCCCTTAGTAAATGAAGACAGGATGAACAGCTAAAATTACTAATTGGTTTACTGATCAGTTGTACTTTGTTCGATTGATTTGCAATTAATTCTGGTTTGTGGTGCAGTGAAGAAGAAGTTTGGCGCCAACCTTTGAGGCAGATGATACTCAATACCCTCTGAGAGGAATGTGGGGACAAATATCAATGCTCTATTTGGAGACAACTCTGGCAACTATTCACTTGGTATTTACTTGCTTAGCTCCCAGAAAACAGTAAAATCACATTCATTTTATGATTTTTCTACAAAACAAATGGATGATGAGTTGGGCCTAGAGTTGAGGCAGGAAGACCATGCTTCAGAACATGTTTAATGCCCTAAATGGGGGAAATTGAGAAGTGAGGTTTGAACTAGAGAAGCAGGTGGTGTAAGAGATATGTTACTTTTCTTGGAATCATGAACATCTGAATTCAAATCCTATCTCAAACACTTACTGGATGTATGATGTTTTAAACCCTCTGTTCTCACCTACCTCAGCTATAAATTAAAGATTAGACTTGAGGGCCTTTAAGACCCCGTATAGTCTAAACTCTAAATCTATGATTTTATCATACAGTGGGCTACATGCTCTCAATGGTCTTGCCCAATTGCAAATTGTACAAACACAAAGCAGTCCCTCTCTGCCATCACATACTAGGATCTAAGGAAAATTAAAATTATAAAGCACCCAAATTGAATTGGAAGCATACATAATGGTTGTAAGAAAATAGCAGTGGGAGAGGTCTATTTGGGGCAAGGTAAAAAACATGGGTTTGAGAGAGAATACAGTTAAAATGGTACCTTTTTCACTAATCATCCTTATGACCTCAAGCAACATTTAACCTCTCTGTATTTTAATATCTTCAACTATAAAATGCGAAGGTAGGACTCAATGTTCTCTGAGGTATTTTCCAGGTTTAACTCTATCTTGTGATCCTTTCTTACATAGGGTGGCTTTTGTTCAAAAGATGCTGTTGACGCTATTCATGAAAAAGGAGGTTGCCACCTAATTGTGCAAAACTGAGAAACACATTACAAACAACATGTTACTCATTGTATGTAAAAAAAAAAAATAGGAAAGTTTTCCTTATGTTCTTAGAGACTCTTTGGAAGATTTATGGGAAATTTTAGACAAGAATCTCGACTGATAAGAAGCACAGAGTAGTTTAAAAAGGAAGTATCTTTTCTTTCTTCAAAAACCCAAGCAATGCATCCCTGTGACTATTCTCTCCATTGAAGCTAATTATAACCCCTCCACAATTCATTAGAGAGAATATTAAGATTTAAAGGTGGAAAAGACCTTAGGAAAGATATAAAGCAATACCATTTTATGGATGAGGGAATCTTAGCCTTGATGAGATTGCAAAATCACAATTCGTCCCCTGATTTCCAGTCCTGGTTTTCTGACTCCAAATCCAAGGTTCCTTACAATCCACTAGCTTATCGTCATGAATTTTGATAGACAAAACTATTAATCATTTAGTGACCAATCATCTGGTGATTGATTTAGCAAGGCTAATCTTCAGATTACAGATACATATTCACTCTCCATGCTTATATTTGAAGTCGTTCCAGCTTGCCAAGAATTTATCAGAGTTGGGCTTTCACTCACATTGTTTCTACTCCACTAGCAGAACTAGAAGTTTTTGGAACGGTAACTATAACCTGTTTGATGAAAACATGTATGCAATTAATGTAATAACAATGATAGATCTTACTTTAAATTTTATTCCCACATTACTAGAAACCTCCACACCACCACCAATAGAAAAATAGAGCCTATCTCAGTCAAAATTGTAAAATAAAAGTTATGTCTTTAGAGTCCTTAGTCTTCTCATTTTATAGCTCCTTATCATAACCTCCATTTTACTCTTTCATCTTCCATTTCTCTCATCTCACTCCCTTACTACTTTCATTACCTTTTCCAATTATCCCTGTACCCTCTCCTTTACTTCTTCTTTTCTCTTCCTCTCTCTTCTCCCTGCTTTCTCCTTCCTCTGGCCTTTCCACATTTCAGGTAACTACTAATTTTATAGTTGTCTTTCCTCTTATTAAAATGTGCTTTTAATGAAGGACATATTAAATGCGTTCAGTCAGTTCACAAGCATTTATTAAGTACCTATTATATGCTGGGTCCTCTGTCAATTGATAGAGTTATAAATACAAAAAAATTAAGCATTCTCTATTCCTAATTACATCTTTTTTTTTTTTTGCTTTTTGCTTTTTGGAGGGAGGAAGGCAGGGCTATTGGGGTTAAGTGACTTGCCAAGGTCACAGGGCTAGTAAGTGTTAAGTGTCTGAGGCTGGAATTGAACTTGAGTCCTCCTGACTCCAGGGCTGGTGCTCTACTCACTGCACCACCTAGCCACCCCCCTTATTGCGTCAATATATAATGAGCAAGAATAAAAAGTTACCTATCTTGAGGTGTTTGCCTTTATCATAAATGATTCAAGTTAAAGAATGAAGCATCAAAAGAAAGAAAAAAAGAAAACAAACAAAAAAAGAATGAAGCACATATGCTAAAATTATAGTCATCAGTCAGGAAATGGGGGATATTCTGGAGAGGAAATGAACTCATTTTACCCTCCTGGAATCACATACTTAGTTAATTGACTGCTATAGTTAGACAGCTTTCTTAGCACCTCCCTGGTGGGGGAGGGGGAAAGGGAAACTTTTAAAATAATTTTCCAGTTGGTTTAAATTATTGTGTTGCATCTTAAGCATTTTGAATTATTTGTCCATTGTACTGAACATAATTTATAATCTAGAATAGGGAGAACACAGAAATTCATTATGTGTACAAGGATTTGTTGTTATTTTTTTTTTGAGAATAGCAAAAATTCCCAGTTAATTGTCATCTATGTTATTTGAATGGAAAATATGGCATCCTCTCTTAGATACATATACACTTCTAAATTCTTAGACAAATGATTCTTGAATGACCCACAATGTTGTTACACACATGTTTAATTGGTTACCTAGTTAGTTTTTTGGGCGGTGGGAGGAGGGGATATTTCTTCCTTTCCACTTGATATTTGAAGTCACTGAAAAAACTTATTTTGTCTTCTGATTTTTGTATGTAAGGAATGGTTGGTTTAATTTAAAGTCTTTTAAAAACCAACTTTATAATGACCCCAACAGTATTTTGTGATTCTGTTGTCTTGGACATTATTTGAACAATAGTATCTTCTCATACATGTGAATCTCATTTAATATCCATCTGAAAATAATTTTTCATAGTCACATAGGTATTAAGATGCTATTATTCCAAAGTGTGGTACAAAGAACTAAGTACAGTAACTAGAGCAAGTTGAATAATTTTTTTAAATGCCATGTCTAATTATACAGCCCAAGAGAATATTCTTCTTGAGAAATTTGATGAAGAGTCTTCTATGTTACTCTATTGACTCATATAGACCCTATAATTCAATGTTTCCCAAAATTTTCTTCACATGAACTGCTGTTTAGTTGTACTTCACCTATTTCATTTTAGATTTCTTGAACCCAAGTCCAGAAATTTACATTTACACCCTCTTGAATTGCTTATTTAATCTGTCCATTTCTCTAGCCTGTTGAGACTGTTTTTCTTCATTTAAACTTCATCTTCCATTTGGTCAGTTATTTCTTTCAGCTCCAAATCATCTTAAATTTAACCAACATGCCATCTATGATTTCATCTAAAACAATAGCACTCCACTAGAGGCTTATGGGTCTCCCAATAAAGTGACATCAACCCATTGATGACGCTGTCTGGGTCTAGTTGTCCAAACAATTCTAAAGCCACCTAATATTATGCTCATTTACCTTATATCTCAAATTTATCCACAAATATAACATGAGAAACTTTGTTAAAAGTTTTGCTGAAATCAAAGTATATCCAGGGCATTTTCCTCATCTTTTGGTCTTAGTTGCCCTGTCCAAAGAGGAAATGAGATAATTTGACAGAAACTGAACTTGTTAAATCATTCTGGCCATTTCACAAACCATCTTATTAATAATATGCTTTTAGATATAGTCATACTCTTTGATTCATAGTTCAGTCTATAGAAACCAATCCTAATCCTGCAATGAGACTCCTCTCTTATCAGATTGAAAGAGATACAACTTCCAGAGTCTGTAGAGGCTTAGGTCTCCTTTGAGGAGTCTTGCCAGAAGACAATCCCTATTTTGTAGGGATTCCAATTCTTGGGTAGAGTTTACCACTTTTTCTCCTAAGATATTGATTTTCTTCCTAATTGTTTCCTCAAGAGTTTTTATTTCATTTATAAAATTCTCATTCTTCATATCTTCTATGTCTTCATGTAATCCTGGAGGAAAAATCATTTTTTCTTTAAGTTATTGCTTATAGTTGTTTTGGAAATATGGTACAATAATTTTTGTTTCATAATATTTTCTTTGATTTACTCATCTCATCACGTTAGTTCCTGGATTAGGGTTTTGTGCTTGGGTTAAGCATCTTCCATTGCTCTGCTCTCTGTTAGAGTGGTTGACCCTGGTTGGACTTCCCTGGATCCCCCTGAGGTCTTGCACTGACCTCCACTTATTTTGGACAGGTCTTCCTGGATTTTTGAGGTTCAGGTACTGAAGTATCAAAGACCTCAGACCTCCCCCAACCTGGTCTTGTATGAATCTGTTGCACTGAGCTATTGAGTATGGCACTGGCACTCAGGGTGTTGGCATGATACGACTTGAAGCTATTACCATTCCTTGGGGCTCCCAAGGTCCTTATCTGGTTTTCTGGGTATCCTGTTGCCTTGTGGCTATATTGGAGCTTTCTCAGGGGAGCCCTCTGAATGGGGAAGGTGAAAACTTCTCAGCGCATAAGGTTTCTAGTGGGACCAGGCCAGAGTTTCAGTTTCACCCTTCCCTTTTCTTTACTACTGCCACATGGTCATTAGGACCTTTAGGGGTTTTTGACCTCCTCCTTTGGTGGTGACCTTTTCCCCTCCCTCTCTTTAGCTTTTGTCAGATAAGGACATGAACACCTGAATTGTTCAGATTGTTCAGGACCCTTCCCCCTTCCCCTTGCTGTCAATCAGCATTAAGCTCTTAGGAATGTCTTAGAGCCTTTCCCCCTTCTTCACTTTGGCATTTGCCAAACAAGGATATGTACTTTTGAATTGGCTATCCCCTATTTCCTTGTTCCTTATGATTGGAGGAGATTTTACACTCAGATTATAAACCCACCTCCCAGCCAATGGGAGAAGGGACAGCTGTGGGAGGGGGCTTGACTGGGTTAGGGTATAAATTCTTAGTAACTAAATTCTTGACTCCTTAGGGTATAAGTTCTGTCTTCTGTAACAAGCCTCCTCTCACTGATCCCATGGAAAGGACTGCTCTCTTCCTGAGGAGGAAGAGAATAAAAATTTCCTGTTTTTATGCTGAGAAACCAGTGTTCTTGACTAAATTTTTAACGTTTTGTTTTGTTTTGTTTTTTTATCCCATACACCTCTCTTCTTACTAACTCTGGACCTAGAACTTTGAAAGGTATAATTATTCCTAGCTTTCATTAATCTTATTGACAGGCTATCCTGTGCTGGAACTGGCATGCTGGGAGGGAAGAGGTCCAGTTGATTTATTTCCAGTAGTGGGGAAAAAGTAATTTACTAGAGTTTCACATTCAATTTCTTCATCATTATTCAATCTAGTGTGAACTTCAGGGTTCATTTTTGTTCTATTTTATCAGAATAAATATGTGGAAGCTACTGGCTCTGCCTCCTTCTTAGGTGGTCATTGTGGCAGAAATTCCCTTGTTATCTACTTTTTTCCAGCATCTA